>CM066570.1:35747500-36351953 GCA_033816785.1 Picus viridis
CAGGCTATCTTCACATGACCTGTTTCCCTTTCCACTAATAATACTTAGAAAAAAAGTAGATCTTTTCAAAAGGAAAAAAAAATATTTGGAATTCAATGTAGTCCAAAGTGCACATAGATGATTCCCTTTTTTCATATCACAGTTATATTTTGGGGTTATTATGGTACCTAGGGGAGCCTTCTCCTTTGGAGAATGATAGCAGAGAGGGCTTGGTGGTGTGAGTTTATGGGAAGATATATATTGATTTGGCACATACAGCCCTCCTTAAAACTTAAATTCTGTGTCACATCAATAGCATGTTATCCATCTAAATCACCAGTGGTTTTTCTCATCCTGCCCTTCAAAGGCTGCCTTGTTTGTTGAAGAAATTTTCTCATTTTCTCCTTTTCTCCATCCCAGCTATTGCCCACTCATGGGGTGACACATCAAGTGATCTCTCATGCTGATCTCCAAACAGTGGCTAGCTGTTGTGCCAGAGTCATCTCTTGCTTTCTTGATTCCTTTGGCTGGAGCATGAAACAGGAATCGGAGCTGAAACCACTGATTAGCCCTCAATCACATGAGAAGCCCTGCTGAACTGAATTGCTACCACTCACTGTGACGCCACATATCATCACTTACACATCCTAAATTAAAAGACTTATGAAAGGCTTGGTTTGATGTGTCTCAGTATCTAACTTAGCACTTTGAAAAAGCTGTAAAGGTTTTTTCCTCTTCAGAGGGGCAAAATAATGCTTGAGGTTGTGGTTTTTGGTTTTGATTGTTGGTTAGTGTTTTTTCCTTCTATTTATTAGCCCTTATTTTCAATGGCTTTTACTGATGTTTCTGTATTCTGTCCTAATGTGCTGATTAGGACAATTTTTCTGGGGGAGCATTTGCATTTCAGGTCCACAGTATCTTGACACACGAGATGGCATACTTGAGATTAATTGTGCGCCGTGTAGGAAGTCAGTGAAGTAGCAATGAAGTACTTAATGTCTCTTGGCCTGGATTACAGTGCAGCTGGCCCAGATCAACTCAGAACATTTGTAGTACAGAAAGTGCTACAACTCAATTCAGCCAGACTTCTAAAAAAAGGAACAAGGGGGTCTTTTTCCTGGGTGGGTAGCTTAAAATGATCCATTTTAACTAGATTTAAGTGGAACACTCTTTTTTAATACAAACTTCATTTTATCTTGATGGTATGGGCAGAACAGCCCATTTTCCCCAGTTTTCTTCAAGCAACAGTTCTATTGCACCCCCAGCTGGATCATCTACCTTGAACTTGCTCATATTTCCACACAAGCTGCTAATTATCTGTCTTCTCTCTTCCTGATGCTAGAGTACAAGTATATTAGTAGCATTGATATTTTCACACCTGAGGAAGCAAAATAAAGCTTTGTGTTTAGCTTTTAAGAACAATAACCTATTGTGGTATGAATACTTTGAATGTAATAAAATTTGAAAATTTCATGTGCCATCAACATGCTTCCCTGATCCAGCAAAAGGACCCAACAGGCATAATACTTTCAACTGTATTAACAGAACATTTTTCACTGGTTATGAATTCAAAATGCAGTGAAACACTTAATGATCCACATGCCCACAATAACTTCCAAATGAGATGATTGGCATATTAAAAATTACTGCAGAGCTTTTTGTTGGTTTTGTTTGGGGTTTTTTGCAGTTGTTTTGGTTGTACTTCTTGTTTGGATTTGGGTTTTGGTTTAGCTTTTGTTTGTTTCCTTAGTTTATTAAATCAACAAGTGTTCCTTTTATAGTAGAAACTGTACTGACGTAAGGTGAAATGCTTTGCTGCCAATGAGATTGTCTATTGTATATACTAGGATGCACTGTTTAGAGTCTGTGGAAGTTTTGCTAATAAAGGTCTCTAAGCATTTTGCTGCCAACATAGATGCCAAGGGATCTTCTAATTCATTCTGTTAAAAAATTTGTAAAACAATCAAGCAAATTCTAGAAATACAAATTAAGCACTTGGGTTTACTATTTTTTTTTAATAGAATGACATGGGTTGAATTTACCCCCAACATAAAACTGCCAGACCAGTTCACTTGGAAAGCAAATGATGCTGTATTTACAAGCACAACTGCAATCTAGAAATATGGAATGCAATGAATATGGACAAAATACACAATATTTACATATATTTACAATTTAGAAACAACACAAGAAAACCCCTGGACAAAACCAGGGGCCTACCAACAGCTTCTCCTCCCTGCACCCTTTCCCCCTCTGTACATGGGACAAGAGAAGGAAGGATGAAAGCAGAGAGCCATTTGTTATCACTTAGCCACAACAAAGCAAAGCAGCTAAGGTGAGCAAATGCAACAGCAGGAGTCGAAAAGAGAGAAAGTTAGTTATGAGGAACTGAAAAATTCCCACACAACATTAAATTTGCCAGACAAGCTGAGCTGGAAGAAAATGGAGCTGTATTTCAAAGCAAAATTAAAATCAACAATGAAATGCAATGCCTAGGTACAAAACGTGCAGTATTTACACTGTTTACAGGTATTTACAATTAATATACAGCACAAGAACCACCCTGGTCAAAGACCTGGCCAAAGACCTGGCCTAACTCTAACCCTAACCCTAACCCTAACCATCTGCAAAAGCTTCTCCATCCCTACCTCCTTCCCTATCCCCCTGTACACAGAAGGGACAAGAGAAAATAAGAGCAGAGAATTTGTTGTTAATACCAGGCACAATAAAGCAGTGCAGCCACAGTCAAGCAGAAGCAAGTTAGTATCTCCCAGCCCGAGGAAGTGAGAAGAGAGAAAGATTGTTTTGTGAGCTAAACTTACAGTAGATACCTCTCCAATGGGATTGCCTAGAGCTATCATTATTTACCTCTTTACACCCAATAGAAATTTATTTACATTTCACCACTTTCTGTTCAAGATCTGCGGAAAAAATTTTGAAGCCATAGCCTAAAACTACCACAAGTTTTTATATACTAATTTTATGTTAGATATCTGTTCAATCTGTTTATTTAGACCTTATAATTATCTTCCTTTTTGCATGCAAAGATGATTTATTTGCATTCCACTACTTTCTGTTCAAGATCCATGGAAAATTTTCAAGGTACAACCTAAAATTACCACGTAGTATTCCTAGAATACAAATATTCTTATATGTATGTATAAAACTAAGCAGCATAGATGCATTGCAGGTGAACTTTGTGCCCTGCATGAGGGGGTTCAGGGACAGGGGCAACAAAAGGAAAGAGACAGGTGGTGTATTTTCTTCTCAGGAAGAAAAACCTGACAAAAACCTGCTTATTAAAACTGCTGCTTTAATAATATGGAATAAGAAGATAAAAACAGCAAGCAAATAATATATCCCTTCAGACTCTGGGCACTTTGAATTTAAATCTCATAGGGTAGACCCTGGATTAATCTTTTTCCATGTATCCTGTGAAGCAAAAAAGAGAAGCAGCAAGAGAAGCCATGGATAAAATTACTTCCTCAACACAAACATGTAGCAAACAGCCCAGCAGAAAAAAACAGTGCCCCAAACCCCAAAAATGGTAGCAGCAACTGAATCAGGAAGCCACTCAAATCACACTGAACTTCAAGCCTCATAAAACTTTACAATACAATACAATACAATACAATACAATACAATACAATACAATACAATACAATAAACCAGGTTGGAAGAGACCTTCAAGATCATCACGTCCAACCCATCAACCAATCCAACCCACCCAAACAACTAGATCTCGGCACCAAGCACCCCATCAAGTCTCCTCCTGAACACCTCCAATGATGGTGACTCCACCACCCCCACGGGCAGCCCATTCCAATGGGCAATCACTCTCTCTGTGTAGAACTTCTTCCTAACCTCCAGCCTAAAACTCCCCTGGTGCAGCCTGAGACTGTGTCCTCTTGTTCTGGTGCTGACTGCCTGGGAGAAGAGACCAGCCCATGCCTGTCTACAACCTCCCTTCAGGTAGTTGTAGAGAGCAATAAGGCCACCCCTGAGTCTCCTCTTCTCCAGGCTAAGCAACCCCAGCTCCCTCAGCCTCTCCTCATAGGGCTTGTATTCCAAACCCCTCACCAGCTTCACTGCCCTTCTCTGGACACATTCCAGCAAGTCAACATCCTTCCTAAGCTGAGGGGCCCAGAACTGGACACAGGACTCAAGGTGTAGCCTAACCAGTGCAGTGTACAGGGGCAGAATGACCTCCCTGCTCCTGCTGGCCACACTGTTCCTGATGCTGGCCAAGATGCCATTGGCCCTCTTGGCTGCCTGGGCACACTGCAGGCTCATGTTCAGCCTACAATCAACCAGCACCCCCAGGTCCCTCTCTGCCTGGCTGCTGTCCAGCCACTCTGACCCCAGCCTGTAGCACTGCATGTGGTTGCTGTGGCCAATGTGCAGAACCCAGCACTTGGATGTGTTCAATCTCATGCCCTTGGACTCTGCCCATCTGTCCAGCCTGTCCAGGTCCCTCTGCAAAGCCTCTCTACCCTCCAGCAGATCAACTCCTGCCCCCAGCTTGGTGTCATCTGCAAATTTACTGATGATGGACTCAATGCCCTCATCCAGATCATCAATAAAGATGTTGAAGAGCATGGGGCCCAGCACTGATCCTTGGGGCACACCACTAGTGACAGGCCGCCAGCTGGATGTGGCACCATTCACCACCACTCTCTGGGCTCGGCCCTCCAGCCAGTTCCTAACCCAACACAGTGTGATCCTGTCCAAGCCATGGGCTGACAGCTTGGCCAGGAGTTTGCTGTGGGGGACTGTGTCAAAGGCCTTGCGGAGGTCCAGGTAGACCACATCCACAGGCCTCCCCACATCCACCAGGCGGGTCACCTGAGCATAGAAGGAGATCAGGTTGGTCAGGCAGGACCTGCCCTTCCTAAATCCATGCTGGCTAGGCCTGATCCCTTGGCCATCCTGTAAGTGCTGTGTGATCACACTCAAGATGACCTGCTCCATGATCTTGCCTGGCACTGAGGTCAGGCTCACAGGCCTATAATTCCCTGGCTCTTCCAACTGGCCCTTCTTGTGGATGGGTATCACGTTGGCAGCTTCCAGTCTTCTGGGACCTCTCCAGTGAGCCAGGACTGCTGAAAAATGATGGAGAGTGGCTTGGCCAGCTCATCTGCCAGCTCTCTCAGCACCCTAGGATGGATCCCATCTGGTCCCATGGACTTGTAGGGATCCAAGTGGCTCAGCAGGTCCCTAACTATTTCCTCCTGGAACAGAGGAGAACTATGCTGCTCCCTGGCTCCTTCTGCCAGCTCTGCAGGCCAAGTGTCTGGAAGACATTCTGTCCTGCCAGTAAAAATTGAGGTAAAGAAGGTGTTAAGTACCTCTGCCTTTTCTTCATCCTTTGTTACAATATTCCCCTCCGTGTCAACCAAGGAGTGGAGGTTGTCCTTGCCCTTCCTCTTGCTATTAATGTATTTATAGAAGGACTTTTTGTTGTCCTTCACAGCAGAGGTCAGTCTGAGCTCTAGATGAGCTTTTGCCTCCCTAATTTTCTTCCTACAAGACCTAGCAACATCCCTAAACATTCCATGGGTTGCCTCCCTTTTCTTTCAACTTTGCTCCAGCCCTTTCATTTTGAAGCTGTCATAATGGCCGCATGGTATTGAATGCACACCAGCAGTTTCAGCTCAACCTGTGATACTCTGCACCCCTTATTCTGTACCATATGTGCCATTCCCAGCAGCAATAAATATGGAACAATGTAAATCAAGCATGATTCCCTACCCATTCTCACTCAAAATGAGATCCTGCTGCTGGACACAACAGGCTGTTTACTGCATGTGCTCTGGAACTTCACCATGTTCCAGTACAGTTTTGATGACATCAGCATACACTGTATCTACTAACGCATTATGCTCTTGTGCATTCAACTTGCCAAACTATTGAATCCATACAGTCCAATAAACCAAGATGTGCATCTTCTCCATCTGGTTGGAGGCAGGGGACCTCTGATTCTGATCTGAATCTCTTGCATCTTGTGAAGACGTTTCTGGAATCCCTTCAGGAGGGTCAGAAGCAGTACAGTCATCCTGGTCTTTTGGGGTGATTTTGTACTGGAAGTTAGGGCAGCGTTCTTCCTGAGGTAACTTCCTTATAATTCATAGACTACTCATGCAGCTAGGACTGAAGTGAATTTTCTGTCCAACTTCCTCATGTCCTCCCCATGGTTATGTAAGTAAGAACGCAGGGTACACCATAGTATGTACATCCCAGATTCTCTCCCTTGGACAGGGCAGCACCTGCTCCTCATGGCTGAAACTCAGAGCCATGCAAGTGGTGAGCAGTACATGTTCTCTTGTATTCACTTGACCTTCTGTGACAGGTCCTTCACAGCTGAAACACAGCCCTATACAGAGGAAGAGAAATTTCTCTCCCATTGCCAGAGCCTGCCAGTCATTTGTCCCTGTTTGTCCCTGGCCATATTCTAAGGCCAGAGATAAAGACTGCATGGCCACCCCTGGCTCTTCCTCTTGATCCCATAATGTCTTTGATTCATCCTTATTCTTTGCCAGAAGAACTGATTTCCTTTTATATTTTTTTCTTCACTAAAGGAGCAGCAGATACTGGCACAGGATGATTCATTGGTGCAGCTGCCATGCCTGCTCTTGGGCTCTGAGTAGACACAGTGCCTACTAGTCTGTCTGCAGGTCCAGAGACCTTCTCCTGCCCCTGTGTACTCTGAACAGTGATGAGAACGGCCAGGTCCCTAGACACCACGGTGATTTCCATCTCTTGGAAACTTAAAGGCTCTCATTATACTCTTTCCAAAAATTTCACCAGCTTGTTAGGATTTTGCACTTGTTCAGGGCAGAACTTCCAAAAGACCAGAGGAGACCACTGACCTAGACAGTTGTCCATGCACTCCCACACACCCTGCCACTAGTAATTATCCAGCCTTGTGGCAGATCTGCAGGTGATATTCCTGGGAAAGACCCACATCACTCTGGAAAAAAAATGGCACATAATTTGGGTGAGATTACATCTGAATCAAGCAGCTAGTGGAGTAACCATATCATAATATGTCAATAACCAGCACAGCAACCGCATAGCTTGAAGACATTTCCCTGAGATGGGGAGTACCAGCATGCAGGAGACAGATTACAAGCGTACATCAGCCCCAGCCACACCCAGAAAGCAAATGCATCAACATCACAAACATACTATGGGAAAAAAACAACCATATATAAAACACCCTTAAAAAGGCTCAAGACTTAATTGAATCCCCTCATTATTTTGCTTTTCGTTATCTCAATCCATTTGTCTCCTTCCAAAATAGACTGTTTTGGTTGAGGAAGTGTGCTTTTTGAGCTGCAGGCAGGACATCAAAGACAGACTGTCCTTGGTTAGCACAGCCCATTCTCACAAGCCCTCCTACCTGACACAGACAGGAGGGAATGTATCAAAAAAAGCCTCTGGGTTGAGATAAAGAATTTACTGAGATGAGACAGTGCACAATTGCCTCAGCCTATTTGCAGAAAAGTGCAGCAAAAAGTAGAATCAGCAGAAGCCAGTGATAAAATGGCTTCACTGCTCAAGTATGTGGTGGAAAAGACCAGTGCCCTAAGCCCTGAAAATAGAAGAACCACCAAATCACGAAACTTCTCATGTCACAATCTGAACCCCGCAATACTTTGCTTCAGCCAGCACTTTCATTTTGAAGCATGGTATTGAATCCACATCATCAGATTCAACTCAACTCATGGCATGCTGCACAGATCCTGCCTATGAGGAGAATCTCCTTTTGGGTCATTCAAGATGTTAAGTCATTTTCTTGCAACAAAACAACTCTATTTGTAAAGGATGTTTGAATGAAAACTTCATGCTGCACACAAGGGCAACATGGCCACCAGTATTGAGGAGGAAATACCTGCAGGCCCCTCTGTTACAGTAAGCAGGCTGGAACTGTTCTGTGAATAAGTTTGTGCAGCACCACACAGCGTCCGGGCTGGGTATCCTCACATTAAAACTCATCTAGAGCACTAACTGCTCAGTATGAAGCACTCTCCCAGTCAGGATTGGCACATTCCATACTTTGATCCGCCTGCAGTTACCTTGCCCAAGGATGCTGTAAGTTACAGATTTTATTAATAATATATGGGTGTGGGAACCCAAGGGAGTAGTTAACAGAATGCTTAGCTGGCCGTCACGTCTGTGTGGGAGCCTGGATGGAGATAGTGATGCTGCACCTCAGAACTGTGTGACAAAGGATGGGAGGTCAAATAATGAAATGCTGCATTGTTGAAGCAGATGGGAAAAGCAGCTGATGAAAAAAAACCATATAGGGAGATTCCAGTTAGTTCCTCTGTATTCCAAGCTGTGATTGTTCTAGACTATTATTCTGCTGTTTATAGGCCTTCTATTGAGTGTAATTAACCTATCATCAACTGGGCAAATGAACCTGAATCAAATTGGCTCAGAAAAATTTTTTTTTATATTTAATAAATCATATTCATATTTTATCATATTTCTGGTCTATAAATCTATATAATCTGAATCAGTCCTTTTTATCTCTGGCATTGTTTGTAGGCATATCAGGGATAAGAAGGTCATATGGAGCAGGCAACATGGTTTTATCAATGTGAAGTCATGTTTTACCAACCTGTTAACCTTTTATGAGGACATAACCAAGTGGATAGATGATGGTGGTGCAGTAGATGTGGTTTATCTTGATTTCAATAACGCATTTGACACTCTATCCCCACAGCATCCTTTCAGATAACCTGAGGTAATATGGTCTGGATGTTCGGGTAGTGACTGAAGTAAAGAAGTCAGAGAGTCGTGATCAATGGGACAGGGTCTAGTTGGAGGTCTGTATCTTGTGTAGTTCCTCAGGGGCTGGTACTGGAACCAGTGCTGTTCAATGACCTGGATGAGAGAACAGAGTGCACTGTCAACAAGCTTGCTGATGACACAAAACTGGGAGGAGAGGCTGACACACCAGAAGGCTGTGTTTCCATTTGACAAGACATAGACAGGCCGGGGAGTTGGGTAGGGAGAGATTTAATGGAATAGAACCTGTTGGGGAGCGGAATAGGGGAAAGGGACCTGGGGGTCCTGGTGTACAGAAGGATGACCATGAGCCAGCAATGCACTTTTGTGGCCCAGAAGGCAAATGACATTCTGAGGTGTATTAGAAGGGATGTGGCTAGTAGGTCAAGAGAGGTACTCCTCCCTCTTCGCTCTGTCCTGGTGAGGCTGAGTCTGTCCAGTTCTGGGCCCCTCAGTTCACGAAGTGCAGGGAACTGCTTGAAACAGTCTAGCACAGAGCCATAAAGATGATGAAATGGTTGAACATGTCCCTTATGAGGAAAGGCTGAGAGAACTGCACCTCTTTAGCTTTGAGAAGAGGAGACTGGGGAGTGATATCTTCAGTGTTTATAAATGTGAAGGACAAGTGCTGGGTGGATGGAGCCAGGCTCCTCTCAGTGACATCCAATGATAGGATAAGGAGCAACGGGTGCAAGCTGGATTGTAGGAGGTTCCACATGAACATAAGGAAACCCTTTTTCACTGCGATGGTGACAGAACACTGACCAGACTGCCCAAAGATGTTGTGGAATCTCCTCTGGAGACATTCAAAGCCTCCCTGAATGTGTTCTTGTGTGACCTGCTTTAGGTGATACTGCTCTGGCAGGGGAGTTAGCCTAGATGACATTTTGAGGTCCCTTCCAACCCATAATGTTCTGTAATTCTATGTGATTCTCTGCAGAGCTCCTTTCCAGCTGATCAGCTCACAGCCTGTACTGGTGCCTATGATTTTTTCTCCCAAGGTGCATGATTTTTCATTTCCTTTTACTTATCTTAGTGTGGTATAGCTGTTATTTTAACATATATGGTAGTACTAAGCAGATATTCTCCGTAGAGTGAAATATTTGTGGTTTTATCATAAAGATGCAGTTTGGAGGGATACAGTCCCAGTATTATAGACAGCGCCTTTCAAATGAGAGGATAGGATACAGTGTAGAGGAATACAGACACAGGTAGGAAAAGGAGAGCAGGCTGGCACTGCAGCTGATAACACAGCAGTGTTTTGGCTACTGTTGAATAAGTATCCAGGCTGTGTCTTTCCAACATTTCCTCACCCCAAGAGTACGCTGAGGGGTGGGCAAGATTTTGGGAGGGGATATGGCTGAGTCAGCTGATCCCAACTGGCCAAAGATGTATTCCAGGCCATATGTCAGCTCAGGTATAAAAATGAAGTGAAAGAAGGTAGAGGGGGATTCATACACAGCATCTATCCTCCCAAGGAACCACCAAGCTTAGAAAGCCCTGCTGCCCCAGACCTACCGCTGTGCTGCTGATGGGAAGCAGAGACTAACACCTCTCCCTCTCTCTGTTTTTGCTTCTGTGTGGTCTACTGCTTTTGCTTATTATTGTTATTAAATTTCTTTTTTCTTATTACTGGCTTTTGTTATATTTCCCCCGCTCTCCTCTGTCCATTTAAGAAGGGGAGTGATAGAGCAGCTTTCAGGGATATTTTGCCCCTAGGCCAGGGCCAAACCGCCACAAAATAAACACAGAAGGGATTTTGAGCACTTGTGAAGAACCAGTCCAGCCTGCAAGCTGCACCTAATTTGTAGGCCTAAACAAGATCTTCAGTAACTAGTTAATGACTGTGTTCAGTGCTTCTGCCACAGTATGATCTCTTCAGAAAAATGCCTTGGTCAGAGTGAGCTAACCACTACTGTTTTTCAAACATGCACAATGTTTGTACAAATGATTGTGCTGAGGTTTAAAGAGAGGATGGCAAAGGCTAATAATACCAAACAATAAGCATGGAGTTTAAAGGTGCTGCAAACTAACACCCTGTATTTAAATTAAAATTCCTAAAGGTGACAAGTAATATAAATGGTATAATTTCTAGTATATTTTTTCTTTTTTCCTCTGTCAAATCCTGACCTCAGCTGTTTTTTTTTCAGAAACAAGGGCACAGAAGCGAGATCTCTAAAGAAAAATGCTAATATGAACAAAAAGTTCTTGGTGCCACCTCCATTCAGATAATGGGAGAAAATGGTGGTGGCTTTTGTATCTAAGAATAAGAGTGCATAAGGAAATTTGTAGAGAGAAACCACAATGATACTGCTGTCTTTGAAGGCACATGAGGCACAAATATCTATCACTTACATTATTCATCACAATAGTATTAATTATGATGAAGAAACTGGACATGGGAACTGTCAAAAACCTACCAAAAATTAAAATACATCAGCTCAAATTGAACAGTACACATGCATTACATGCTGGAGAGAATAAAGAATATGATTTCTCTGTTGTCTTAAAAAATGGGAAATGAAGGGGGAAAAGCCAATAGTACATTAAAAAGGTTTACAATAGTATATTAAAAAGGTTAAAGATTCAGGTATCACACAGCAAACACAGCAGTTGAATTATATCAGAGGGTATCCGTTCCATGCAGTGAAATATATTATGCAAAGAATTTTGACCTTTAAGAAAATATGTTGATGATTTTCCTCCACATACAGAAAAATGTCAAGAAAGGCGTAAATAAATGTCATTAACTTCATTTTTGTATTCAGAATATATCCACAAGGACCAGGATGTGCTGGCATTCAGACACCTGAATGAAGTGTATTCAAACCACTCATTAGCCCTCCTAGTTCATTTGACTGCTCAGTCTGTCTCTGAGATGTCAGCCTCTTACATCACCAGGGAAATGGGTTCTTATCAGGTCTATGATGAATTTCCTTATTCAGTGATGCACTATAGGGAAGTAAAATAAGAATATTCCCTCCTCCCAGATTACTGGCATAAAGCTTGGCAATGTTTTAAAAATGTATTTTTGTTCCTTAGTTTTACAGAAGTGTTTCTGGGGGTAAATGCTATTCCTTTAGAAATAATGAGTGGGAATAAACACTTGCTGGTAACTTAGCTGCCATCCGTGAAATACACATGGGGAAAAACAAACAAACAAACACACAAAACCCCAAAGAAACACCCAGCATAAAACACCCAGCATAATACCCAGCAGCTACCCAACTCCTTCTCTTTCTGCCACCATGCCTTCAGAAAAGAGACCACACCCAAGAACCTGGAACTCAGAAGCAGCAACAGGAAAAGGATGCCTCCCATGCTGCAATCTGAACTTCAAGCCCCATAATACTTTGCTCCAGATAGCATTTTCATTCTTTTGAAGCTGGGATGACTGCAGCATGATATGAATAACAACAGCAGGTTCAACTCAATCCATACCAAAGGGTCACTTTGGTCTTTGTTATGTCATTTGGTTTTCTTGACGTCAGCTGTTCATGTAGCCTTAAAAATGTAGAACTATTACTAACTGACATTGCTTAGTGACACTGGCAATGACTCTTCCAAATTGCACAGTGAAACTGGTTTTGAAAATTGGCTGGATTGTTTGAAATTAATGGTTTATAAGAAATCCTTAAAGGTTTTTGGAGTTTGGACTTGCATAAATATCAGAAAATCAAGCATAGGTGACTTCTTTGGTATACAACCAAGCTGCAAATTGCAAGCTTGAAGAAAACTTTAGAGAATTTTCTTTAATGAATGATGTGTGACTATCCATGAAGAGCAAGTTGTATCAGTAGAGGTGAGTGCCATGTTCTTTGGTATTTCGACTCAGAGAATTCCAAGTACACAGTGAAAAAAGTTTTAGAAGGGAGCAATTTTCAAGATTTATGAGAATATTACACTTTATCCTTTCTTTCACTCTTCAGAACTCAAAGCTGCTGCTGCAGAACATGAGAAATCAATCTGCAGGTTAAAAACAATTCCAAAGTGTTCAGTGGAGCTGAACCTCCATGCAGGATTGCTGGTGAGGAATGTGTTCTGCCATTCTCTGCCTGGTTAAAGAACTGCACTGCACTCATAGAAGCGTGAGACTGGCTGTGATATTGTGTATTTTTGAACTTGTTCAGGTTTTTTTTTATTAAGATACTTGTCTGTTGCAAAAAAGAAAAAAAGCTTATCTAAATCAAAACCTTTCTCAAGAAAAGGTCAGCTTTAACAAATGTTCTTCCTCGAGGGAAAAACTGAAAATGTATAGAAAGTGCTTTTGTCTCACTGTAGCAGCCTTAAAATAGATGTAAAACAATTACCTGCTCAGATTTTAATTTTGAAATTCAAGTGACTGTGGAATAAAATATTAACATTTCAGAATTAGCTGAGTGTTTTCCTATAAGAGATCAAATTTCTTTTATTGATAGTTCTCAGAGGTGTCACAGGTTTACTATTGTCTGCTGAACGAGCTTTCCCTTTTGAAATGTTCCAAATATCTTTGTAATTTTCCATCAACATAACAGTTAGAAGGACCCAAATTTGGTAAAATATCAGGCATAAAAGGTATCTTACTTTCATAGGGAGGCAACTTACTAGAGATATACCAAGAATACTTCATTTTCATTTTGGTGCTGTATAAAATCTTTTCTGTACCTGGTGAGAGACAGTAATTACTAACTTATTTTCTCAGTTTTTGGCTGTGGCCAATAGTGTTTTATGTTCTCCTATTCAGAGTTTGGGTTTCAGCAATAAAGGCATCTACTTTAGCTTCCATTTCCTGATTTCAAAAAAAATCAGTGATATCTCTAACTTTCCCTATCCCTCTGTTTCAGAAGCCAACAATCCTTCTCTTTTTCAGAAGCCAACACTGTTGCTAGCTTTTGACAGATCTTTCTCTCAAAAGACATAGATGTCTCCAGCTTCTCTCGCCTCTCTCTCTCAGAAGCCAGTTACTCATCTAATTTCTCTCTCTCAGAGACTAATGATTTTTCAAGAGTGAGAGCAGGAAAAGAATTATATTGCAACCACCCCATAGCCCGCCCCAGCCCAAAGACGGTTCGGTCCGAGGAAGTGTGTTGCTGCTTTGGCTTGGAGGAGATATCCTTGTTGGCTTGTGCTGTCCTCTGATGGCAGAGGGGAGGGAGAGATCCCAGAGTCCCAGCCTTTCTCTGAGCAGCCTCCAGCATATGGTGTTTTCAGTAAAGATGTCTTTTCCGTTAGTTCTTTTCTTCTTACAGCAGGCAAAGCTTAGGACACGGAGAAAGGGTTGCTGGACTGCTGCTTCCAGGCTGCATGGTATTGTCTTTTTTTCTCTGTGTTTTTCTCTCTGTCTGAGCTGCTAAAGCTCAGTGCCTTTTATTCAGTTAATCGAAGATCCCCCTAATCATGTTAATGCATATGGGACTGTCAGATGTGGTATCAGTAGGCAGAGCTGACCCATCAGGCAGGTCATTCACAACAATCTTCTCTTTTGTTGGACATTCCAGAGGATCTTTTCATCACACCCTATCTGCGCAGCTGTTGTCTGGAGGAAGAGTAAAGAGAGACAAGATTTAGTCCCTTACACCCTCTCAAAAGCCATTGATGATTTCAATACCTCATTTTCAGACTTCAGGGTAGTACATTCTACATTTGCAATTCTCTCAGGGGAAAGTAGTTGTCTAATTTCTTTCTGTGCACTTGGTAAGCAAGATCTGAACGCTACAGTAATGATTCCTTTGCATTTACCTATATTGATCTTTTGCTTACTCTCACATTGTGCTATCCACTCTAACACTTCATCTTCGTAATTTCAAAATTTTACTGCCCCTTCTACTCCCTATGTGGATGGTGAAATTTACATTCTTGCAGCAGCTTATCCATGGTAAACCTGACAAATACATCCATGACTGTCAAGTCAAGTGTAAAACCCTGATGTCTTCTTTTTTCACAGTCCAGGACTCGTGATAGAAATATTTGGCAAAATTAACATTTGCCTCTCTTTCAAGTGCCCCAATAAGAACTTGCCCTGACACAAGTTCAAAAAGTTAAATCAGTCAAATAGTTTAATATATTAAAGTAAGAAAGTCAACAAATTCAGTATTGCTGTTGAGGAATTCACAAACTGCAAGATTATCCCAGCATTAATACATCCTGGGTAACATCTGAGAAATTCAGAGATGCACATCTTTATCATAGCTCTAATACAACAGAAATGCAGCAGAAGTTCAGCCATATATTGAAAGTGTAATTCTCACCAAGAAAGGTGTCCTTGTCTTGGGTGGAGGAAAGGGAGCACAGCCCCATTGACTGTCCTTGACCTTGCTGGTAAGGTTGTCCCTGTACACACCTGTTGCAGCTGCTGCCCCTTGCCAAGAGATATCCCTCTCATGGGTTTTATACCTTAGTCTGCCTTCTAGGTGATGCTTATCAGGATCTGGGAGGAGAGTGGAGCAACATAGTATGTTTAGCATGTACTCAGTTTTGCTCATTAGCACACTGTGGTGTGCCAACTTAAAAATTAAAATTACAGTTAATTAGACAAAGGTCTTTGTTCATGTACTCTGGTCCTCAAAATCTTTGGAGCTGGGGGTTTATGCTATTTGAGTCCTACTTCATCAGTTGTAATCAAAACAAGGCTTTCTTGCCTTCATAACACTCCCTCCTTCAGCTCTTTGGCAGGCCAGTTTTGCTGATCTTCATTTAACATAAACTGTGGCATCTGGGCATGGACCCCAACGGTGTCTGGGAGGCAAGAGACAGAGAGAGCCAGGACACCAAGGACAGCTCAGTGAGATAGGATACAGTTTTATTGTCAGTACCCAGGGTTTTTATACCTTTAAGTGGCTATAGGAACACAGGCAAAGTGGTCTTCAGTACTTTTCCACTAACCATAGTAACATTTATTTAAGGAAAACAATGTGCACTTTCTCACACAAAGCATGAGCAAAGTGAAAAACAAGCAAAAATAGAAAACACCAGCTGCATCCTTTATTCAGGCCCTGTCTGGGCTTCTATCTTCCCAAGGCTGCTTCAGGCCTTCCAGGGCTTATGAACAATTAGCATGTGGGAATCTATCAGGAAGCAGAGCTTCTAGCTCTAGTTCTGTTAACCCTTTTTCTTCACACCCACCAGTAAACAGTTCCTGGCTAAATGTCCTTGCTCCCAAAGCATACTAAATCAGCTTGCCTTCCCCTCCCACGGTAAGCAAGGCAGTTATCCCACATCGCTGTTGTTCAATAGTGCATTTGATTACTTTTGAATAAAGCACTGGATGTGTGTTATTTACCTGTCATTTAAGAACAGAGGAAGAGATACTTTATATTTTTAGGAATAGTTCTGACTTATTTTATTTTTTTAATAATTATTTTAATGCCAACATATTTGGTATAGAAAGAAGACTTAGGGAAACAAATCCTGAGTTAGGACTGGAAAATAAGGAGGATGGTTTCTCAAGTCCTGAGACAAAATGACTTTCGTCTGAGACAAAATTGGAAGAAACTCACAAATATGGTACAGATGAGTTTAACCATTTGAAGAATTTCCCTTGCACCAAAGGAGAACAGCATGGTGACTTGAATCCTAATCTTGAGTTTTTAGTAGCTTTTCAAGGCTTTAGAAGCAGGAGCACGAGGATCTTTGAAGATCCTGAAGCCGGAAGATATTTGAGGCCTGAGCTTGATTCAAAGGAGAGGTGATGGCTGAGATGATGTCTAGTACTGTATTCCATTGCAGCAGAAAATGCACAAAGCTTTGTCTTGAATTTATTATGGCTGTAGACTGAGAAATGATGAAAACATGAATAATGAAAAGTAGAAGACGAGGCTCATAGCAGACAGCTCATTTTATCAAGACCCCACTTGAGGAAATTACTACACAGAAACTCATGAGTAAGAGAGGAAACCAAGCTGACACAAGACTCAGAGAGTTTGATGGATATCAAATAAAAGCTCAAACTATTGTTTTCATGATGTTTACATTTGCATTATCTGTTACACTTTATGGAGAGGAACAGAAAATATAACAATGAGGGATTTGGGGGTTGGTTTTGGGGTTGAAACTTTTAAATAAAAATTACTGACAAGAGGCCTCTAAAGGAACCATTCAGGTGTCATCTGCTGTGCAGCTGAACCAAAAATACTGGGAAGATCTTTTGATCACTGAAGGTGTTTAGGAAGAGACTGGATGGGGTGCTGGGTGCCATGGTTTAGTTGATTAGATGGTGTTGGGTGATAGGTTGGATTCGATGATCTCAAAGGTCTCTTCCAACCTGGTTAATTCTATTCTATTCTATTCTATTCTATTCTATTCTATTCTATTCTATTCTATTCTATTCTATTCTATTCTATTCTATTCTATTCTACTTAATGCTGTTCTACATCTGTCTAAGAGTAAAATGGCTTTAAGAATTGGAAGGAGTTGACAAGTGCAGACAGGAACGTCTAACAGTGAAATCTGGTTATTAGAAACCACTTCTTCATACTGAGAACACAGCAACATTATGTACTTTCAAGCTGTCAAAATGTAAGATCTTGCAAGAGAGTGCCAGCTGCAATTTTGTAAGAATGAGTTCAAAAAGAATTAAGTTTCTTCTGAGCCATGCTTGTACAACTAGAAATGCTCCTGACAGCTTCATTTGGTTTTATTTTGCAATAGAGAGGAAAAGAAACATTTATAACATTTTCATCTTTATTACATGAGGGTTTTTTTCTCTTTTTCTCAAAGCTTTTATTGTTAGATCAATATTAAAAGCTTTAAATCACAGATTTAATAGAACTTTTCCTTAAAATACTATTTAATAGCTTTGGCCTGGTAAATATCATCTAATTAGAAATTGAATGCATGTTTCCACACATTAGTTGACAATTATGGTTAATGTAATTGACTCAGAAGTAATTACCTTTAATAAGAGAGGTTGTCAAAGACAAAAAACATTCAAAATGCATTTGCATGTGACAGAGTGCAGCCTGTGTTACTGCTCTCCCACTACCTACAGCGGAACGTGTGTGCTATGAATACACTGGTGGTAATTCTGTGATGTGTGTTAAAGGTAGAGAATTCAGAATAGATGAATTCAGAGTGCACTGGGGGTGGCCTTGCAAGAGCCCCTTTTGAGGACAAAGGGGGAGCCGCATATTTTACAGACTTAAACAGAGACAATGTGTTTGGCTAATTGGAGACACCAAGGCTGAGGAGAAGCTGTACTAAGATAAACACTCAGTTCTATTCAGAACTGGGGATTTGTTTTCTTCACATAAGAAGCCTGGACAACTGAGCATGTGTGAAAGTGGACAACTTTGAGGATGACTCATTTGCTTCATCTTTCGACCCTCGGGAGGACCCTTACCACGCAGAGTGTGCATGAGCAGGGATCTGCCCACCTATTCTGAGAACTCATTTTCATATGCCTGCTTTCTATTTAGCGTAAGTTTGTTTATGTAGATGAAGTAACTATATAAGATGAAGAAAGCTATTGTAAAGCTGCTGTGGAGGTGAAGTTTGGTACCTTTGCATGACCAAGCGGTTGCCTCGGTTGCTTTTATTGCTTTTTATTGCCTTTTTATGGTCTTTTATTGCCAATAAAATTGTGACCAGAAACTTTTACCTGGAGTCATCTATAACAGTGTGAAAAAATGATCAATTGTTTCCATGCAAGAAAACAGGAAATCAGTATCTTTCCTCTATAAAAGAAGCATTGGGTTATAAATACACTAAACAGACAAATTAAAACAACAAATGCTGCATAGAGCCAAAATGAACTGTGTGAAATTAATCATAAATTAATGAATCTTAAATTTCATTTCAAGTTACTTACCACTCCTGGTAGCTTTATTGATAATTCTAGAAAACAAACAAGCAAATTAAATAGGAAGGATGCTTTATTATTTCTTAAATGACACAGAGGTGTAAAAGAAGCAGCATTCAAAAGTGTTCTTTCATAGGAAGTTAGTATAGTATCAGTCAGGGTTGGAAGGAACCACAAGGATCATCTAGTTCCAAGCCCCCTGCCATGGGCAGGGACACCCCACACTAGAGCAGGCTGGCCAGAGCCTCATCCAGCCTGGGCTTAAACACTCCTCAGCCTTCCTGTAGGCCCCCTTCAGATACTGGAAGGCCACAATGAGGTCACCTGGGAGCCTTCTCTTCTCCAGACTGAACAGCCCCAACTCCCTCAGTCTGTCCTCACAGGAGAGGTGCTCCAGCCCTCTGCTCATCCTCGTGGCCCTTCTCTGGACACCTTCCAGCACGTCCATATCCCTCTCATGATAGGGGCTCCAGAACTGGAGGCAGTACTCCAGGTGGGGTCTCACCAGAGATGAGTAGAGGGGAAGAATCACCTCCCTTGACCTGCTGGCCACACTTCTCTTGATGCAGCCCAGGATCTGATTGGCTTTCTGGGCTGCAAGTGCACATTGAGAGTTCCTGTTGAGCTTCTTCTCCTCCACCAGCACCCCCAAGTCTCTCTCCTCCAGGCTGCTCTCCAGCCAGTCCCTGCCCAGCCTGTATTTGTGCCTGGGATTACTTCGACCCAGATGCAGGACCCTGCCCTTGGTCTTGCTGAAGCTCATGAGGTTGGCTTGTGCCCACCTCTCCAGCCTGTCCAGGTCCCTCTGGATGGCATCCCTTCCCTCCAGCTGTCTGCTGCACCACACAGCTTGGTGTCATCAGCAAACTTGCTGAGGGTGCACTCAATGCCACTGTCCATGGCACCCACAAAGATGTTGAACAAGCCTGGTCCCAGGACTGATTCCTGAGGGACTCTGCTTGTCCCTGGTCTCCACTGGGACATGGGCCCATTGACAGCCACTCTTTGGGTAGTGCCATCAAGCCAGTTCATTATCCACCCAGTGGTCCACCCATCAAAGCCATGTGTCACCAGCTTGGAGACCAGGATGTGGTGCAGGACAGTGTTGAAGGCTTTGCTCAGGGCCAGGTAAATGACATCAGTTGCTCGCCCCTCATCTATTAATGTTGTGACCTGTTCAGAGAAGGCCACCAGGTTTGTCAGGCAGGATTTGCCCTTGGCAAAGCCATGCTGACTGTTCCAAATCACCTCTTCACTATTCTTCTGAGTCAGTAGTGCCTCCAGGAGGATCTGCTCCATGATCTTTCCAGGCACAGAGGTGAGACTGACTGGCCTGGAGTTCCCTGGTTCCTCCTTCTTACCCTTTTTGCAGATGGGAGCAATGTTTCCCCTTTTCCAGTCTGTGGGGACTTCCCCAGCCTGCCATGACTTTTGGAATAGACTAGAGAGGGGTTTGGCAACCTCATCTGCCAGTTCTCTCAGCACCCATGGGTGTATCCTGTCGGGTCCCATGGACTGGAACACTTTCAGGTTCTTCAGGTGATCACCAACCTGATCTTCACTTACCATGGGCAGTTCTTCCTCCCCATCCCTGGCATCATCTTCCAGACACCAGGAGTGGGGCTAGAGGCCCTTGCAGTGGAGACTGAGGTAAAGAAGTTATTGAGTACCTCAGCCTTTTCCACATCACTTGTGACCAATTCACCAGTTTCCTTTCTGAGGGGGCCCACACCTTCCCTGGGCTTCTTCTTGCCATTAATATACCTGTAGAAACTCTTAGTGCTCCCTTTAACCTCCCTGGCTAGATTAAATTCAAACTCTGCTTTGGCTTTCCTAACCAGGCCTCTTGCTGCTCAGGCAGCTTCCTTATCTCCCCCTGTTCCAGCTGTCCTTCCCTCCACTTCCTGTAGAGTTTCCTTTTAAGTGATAGTGTGTCCAGCAGCTCCTTGCTCATCCAGACAGGCCTCCTGGCATTCCTTCCTGCTTTTCTCTTTGTTGGTATACATAGCTCCTGGGCACAGAGGAGGTGGTCCTTGAATACTGACCAGCTGTCCTGGGTCCCTCCTCCCTCCAGGGCTTCGTCCCACGACACTTTGGCTAGCAGCTCCCTGCAGCGATCGAAGTCTGCACGCCTCAAGTCTGGGGTCGTAAGCTTTGAATACGTCCTCCTGATTCCCTGAGGAGATTAAACTCAACTGCTTCATGGTCATTGCAGCCAAGGCTGTCTCTGAGCCTCACATTGGTTACCAGCCCTTCCCTGTTGGTGAGAACAAGGTCCAGCAGAGCACCTTTTCTTGTTGGTTCCTCTACCATTTGGAGGACGAAGTTGTCTCATATGCAGTCCAGGAACATCCTGGATTGCTGGTGCCTTGCTGTGTTGTCCCTCCAGCGGATGTCAGGGTGGTTGAAATCACCCGTAAGGACCAGGGCTTGTGACCTGGAAGCCGCTTCTATTTGCCTGTGGAGGGCCTCATCTGCTTGGTTCTGCTGGTCAGGTGGCCTGTAGGAGACCCCCACAGTAATATCTCCTTCCCGTGTTTTGCCTTTAATTCTAACCCGTACACTCTCAACCAGCTCATCATCCCTCCCCAGGTGGAGTTCTGCTGATTCCAGCTGGTTATTGACATAGAGGGCAACACCTCCTCCTCTCCTTCCCTGTCTGTCCTTCCTAAAGAGCTTATATCCATCTATCCCGTCATGGGAATCATCCCACCAAGTGTCAGTAACAGCCATGTCATGGCATCCCAGCAGCACAGTGCCCTTAATTCATTCTGTTTGTTGCCCAGGCTGTGTGCATTTGCATTGAAGCACTTCAGCTGGGCTGGCCCTGTCCTCCTCTTGTGCCAATTCCCCTTGGTTTCCACAGGGTGTCCTGGTGTGTCATTCATGGCTTGCCTCAGGGCAGCAAGTTGAGAGCCCTTACCAGCTCTCCATCCCTCTGCCTCTGGTATCAAGGCATGCCTAACTGTAAGACATGATGGGGACTTAAATTTCCTTGGTGGGTGCTGGAAATATAACACAGCAGGGAGGAAGCAGTAACTCAAGTTCCTAGAGTATGTGGAGAAGAACATCCTGACAAAGTAGGTGATGGAGCCAAGTAGGGAAGGCATGCTGCTGGACCTGCTGCTTGTGAACAGGGGATTTGTGGGTGATGTAATGGCTGGAGGCTGCCTTGGGCACAGAGATCATGAAATAATAGAGTTCCCAGTTGTTGTTGAAGTAAAGAGGGTGGTCAGCAGAATTGTCAACTTCTGACAGGCAGATTTCATCCGTTTTCAGAGACTGGTGGGCAAAGGCCCTTGGGAGGCAGTCCTGAAGGGTAGAGGGGTCTGGGAAGGATGGACACTGTTAAAGAAGGTAGTCTTAAAGGTGAGGGAACAGGCAGTCCCCAAGTGCCAAAAGATGAGTCAGAGGGCAAGAAGGCAGGCCTGGCTGAACAGAGAGATTTGGTCAATGCTTAAGGAGAAAAAGAGAGTTTAGGGTAGTGGGAAAAGGAGCAGGCCACTTGGGAGGACTACAAGGTTGTTGTAAGGATAGCCTATGCATTGAGAAAATTAGAAGGGCCAAAGCCTACCTAGGTTCATTTATTAAAGAGAATAAGAAATCCTTCTACAAATGTGTTAGCAATAAAAGGAGGACTAAGAAGAATATCTGTCCTTTGTTGGATTTGTTGGTGGGAACATAGTGGTCAAGGATGAAGAAAAGGCTGAGGCGCTCAACACCATCCTTGCCTCAGTCATTAGTAGCAAGTCCAGCTGTTCACTAGATACTGAACTGGGAGACAGGTACAGAGAGCAGAATGAAGTCCCCATAGTCCCCAAGGAGATGGTTAGTCACCTGATGCACCATTTACATATACAGAAGTTTATAGGGTCAGAAGGTATACATCTGAGGGAGCTGGCAGAGTGCTTACCAAGTCACTTTCCATCATTTGCCAGCAGTCCTGGTTAGCCTGGGAGTTCCCAGCTGACTGAAGATTGACAAATGTGATACTCATTTACAAGAAGGTCCAAAAGAAAGCCTTGGGAAACTACAGACCTGTTTGACCTCAGTGCTGGCTACAGTAGTGGAGCAGGTCATCTCGAGTGCTGTTATGTAACATGTGGAGGGCAAACAGATGAACAGGCTCAGTCGGCATGAATTCATGCAGAGCAATGAACCTGATATCCTCCTACAATGAAGTGACCAATTTAGTGGATGCAGGAAATGCTGTGGATGTTGTTTATTGTTACTTTAGTAAAGCCTTTGATACTGTCTGCCACAGTATTCTCCTGGAGTAACTGGCCACTCATGGCTTGAATGGGTGAACAATTAGGTTAAAAACTGGCTAGATGGGCAGACCTAAATAATGGTGGTGAACAGAGCTAAATCCAGGTGCCAGCTGGTCACTAGTGGTGTTCCCCAGGACTCAGTATTGATGCTAGTTGTCTTTAATATCTTTATCAATGACTGGTATGGGAGAATTGAATCACCCCCAGTAAGCTTGCAGATGACATTAAATTGGGTGGCAGTGTTGATCTGCTTCAGGGCAGGAAGGCTCTGCAGAGGGATCTGGACCAGCTGGGCCAAGGTCAGTTGTATGAGATTCAACAAGACCAAGTACTGGATGCTGCACTTGGTTTAAAACACACCTGTTCAATGCTACAGGCTTTGAGGAGTGTGGCTGGAGAGCTGCCTAGCAGAGAAGGGCCCAGGAGTGCTGGTGGACAGCCATTTGAACATGAGCCAGCAGTGTGCCTAAGGGGCCAAGAAGGCCAGCAGTGTCCTGGTTTGCATTAACAATGGTGTGTTAGGCAGCAGGAGGGAAGTGATCATATTTCTGTGTACTCAGCACTGGTGAGGCCACACCTCCAACACTGTGTTCAGTTTGGGGCTCTTCCCTCCAAGAAGGGCATTGAATTGCTGGGGTATTTCCAGAGAAGGGCAACAAAGCTGGTGAAGGGCCTCAAGAAAACCTCTTAAAAAGAGGAGTGATGGAAAGAACTGGGATCTTTTCATTTGAAGAAGAGGAGGCTGAGGGGAGACCTTATTGTTCTCTACAACTACCCAAAAAGGGGGTTGTAGTGTGGTGAGAGTCAGTCTCTCCTCCCAAATATCAAGTGATGGAACAAGAGGCAATAGCCTGGAATTGTGCCAGGAGAGGTTTAGATTGGACATTAGGAAAAATTTCTGTTCTGAAAGGATGGTCAGGCATTGGAATAGGTTGTCCTGGGAGTTGATGGAGTCACCGTCCCTGGAGGTGCTCAAAAAGCATGTAGACATGGCACTCTGGGACATGATTTAATGCCCCTGGTGGTGTTAGGTAGACAGTTGGACTCAATCAGAGAATCATAGAATGGTCCAGGCCAGAAGGGACCTCCAAATGTCATCTAGTCCAACCTCCCCACAGTCAGCAGGGACATCCTCAACTACACCATGTTGCCCAGGGCCTTGTCAAGCCTTACTGTTAAAATCTCCAGGGATAGGGCCTCAACCACTTCCCTTGGCCAACCTGTTCCAGTGTTCCACCACCCTCATAGTGAAGAACTTCTTCCTGATATCCAATCTAAATCTGCTCTTCTCTAGTTTGAAGCCATTGCCCTTGTCCTGTCACTGCAGGCCTTTGTAAAGAGTCTCTCCATTCTTCATGTCGCTCCCTTCAGGTACTGGCAGGCTGCTATTAGGTCTTCCTGGAGCATCCTCTTCTCCAGGCTGAACACCCCCAGCTCCCTCAGCCTGTCCGCATAGCAGAGCTGCACCAGCCCCCGATCATTTTTGTGGCCCTTCTCTGGACCCTTTCCATCAAGTCCATGTCCTTCCTATATTGAGGACTCCAGAGCTAGATGCAGTACTTCAGGTGAGGTCTCACCAGAGCAGAGCAAAGTGGCAGAGTCAGCTCTCTGGATCTGTTAGCAATGCAACTTTTGATGCAGCCTTCTGGGCTGCGAGCACACACTGTCTGCTCGTGTCCAGCTTCTCAGGACCCCCAAATCCTTCTCCACAAGGCTGCTTTCTAACACCTCAATGATTTTAGAGTTCTCTTCCAACCAAAACAATTCCATTATTCTATGATTCTATGATCAAGATATGACAAATCTGTAGAAAGCATGACAGGGCAATTGGATGTTAATTACAATGTGGACTTACAGTGTCACTCTGATTGACTTATTTTGTTTTTATTTGCTGTACCTCATAATTTTATTAGCAAATGCAAGACTGAAGAAGCAGTTTCTGCTACTGCAAGCAGCTGTATGGAAGGATGCTGCAGTCAAAGACTGATAGTAAGAAGTACTGCTTGCTTTGCTGAACAGTTTCATCCTTTCAGTAGATAAAATCCTTTGCATTAGAGATGCAATACTAACAAGTATTGACACTTGGAACATGTTAGTCTTTCTTCAAAACTTGAAAGGCAGGTGTCATCGTTTGCCAGACAATGCAGCTCAGCCAAGTTTCAGGAATAAGCAGAGATAGAAGCTGGAAACAAGTTTCGGTGTCCATAATTGGAATTAAGTAGGAAGAACCAATGGCATCATAGACCCATTGCCTTGAAATAAATTGATAGTATTGTTGCAGAATGCCTAATGAACTTGTGTGTGGAAGATATGGCAATAAGAAGGAAAATAGCATTTACTATTTAATCATGTCTAAACTGGTCTAAAATGGCTTTTTTAATTGTAGCCTGAGAGGAGAAGAAGGATGGGATTCTGGGAACCATCCTCAGGAATGAGGAGAATTACTCAATCATTTCAATCCTGGAGGGAAACAGGAATTTACTGATGATACCAGGTCCCCAAAGCTGATATTTCACCTCTCTCCCCAACACTGCCACTGATTATGCCCATTCCAGTCCATTCAGTCAACCATATTTTGCACCCAAAGCTAGGCTTAGGATCCCAAATTGTGATTGTTAGTAAATACGTAAACACAGATTTTCAAAGGCACACAGCACTCCGTGTTTTTCGTCCTCACTCCAAACAATTTTGCTCAGTGATTTCTTTCCTTTCCAAATTTTATAACACCAGAAATGTTTACATGATGGATACTTGCTAAAAACAAAACAAAACAAAACAGAAACACCCAACACAAAACACAAACCCAATAAGCACACTTGCCTAAACATTACTTGAAAGGAGAATGATGGCTACAGTGGAAACATTTACAATAAATAACAACTCTGTAAATGTAGCCTGGCTTTTGAATAAGAACTTTCTAGGTACTTCTGTAATTTCCTTGAAACATGTTTTATTTGCAATATGATAATTTGGATCAATATTACTTCAGCTACCAGCTCATGACAGTTTATACATCTTGTGTTCCCTTGATGCAACTTACATGTTTAAATGCCTAACCCATACATTACTGCTTCTGATGATTAACAGATGCCTTAAGCATTTTCAGTAATTAAAAAGTGTGTATCTTGTGTCAGTTTCTGAAGAGGTGATTGGATTTTCAAGTGCTGTACAAATAATAGCAGCAGTGTACACACTTTCAAATATTTCTTATGAAAGTTACAATTAGAGCCACCAGTGTCAGTTCTTCCTTGGTTCAAGCATATTGAGAAATTATTTTTTAAATATGTTCACTGAACATTGGAAAAAATACTGAATTACAGAAACATTGCAGAAACACAGAAACTTTGCAGAAAATGAATATTTGTAATCCATTACATTTTCAGGCCTCATGTTTCCTATTTCAGTGTCAGCAGCATTGCTTTTGCAATTGCAACAGAATGGAGTAGACAGCCGAATTTCTTTATTCCTTCACCTTTCCAAAACAAACTACCAGTCACAGATGTTACAGGCAGAAAGAGTGCATGGACTATCAGGATACTTAATACACAGCATCATTTTTACTCATTTTGCTAATAACTTAGTGTTGTTATCTCCCTTCTCAGTATAAGCAGAGCACTGAATCTCTTTCATTTTCATGAGGACGGTATCAAAACATCAGCAGGGCTATTCTTCTGGCTCCAAGTCTTTTGATATCTGATTTTCCCCAAGCTTACTCAATTGTTTGTTTAGAAACCTTTCACCAAACAAATTTTTATAAACCTCTCTTTGTATCACATTTCTTCCTCAAAGACATAAGTTATTATTGTATGCCTGTATGAGCAAGGAGCTCCTAGACACACTGTCACACAAAAAGAAACTGTACAAGGAGTGGAAGAAAGGACAGCTGGAATGGGGGCATATAAAGGAGCTGTCCGAGCAGCAGAAGGTTAGAAAAGCTGCTCAGTTAGAAAAATCTTGCTAAAGCTCAGTTAGAATTAAATCTTGGGGGTGCTGGTGCATGACACGTTCAATACGAGCTGCCAGAAAGCCACTTGCAGCCCAGAAAGCCAACTGTATCCTGGGCTGCATCAAGAGAAGTGTGGGCAGTTGTCTTGGAAGAAGCATTAACAAGCCAGCTAAACGTGTCTAGCCACTGCCTTTGCTTACCCCTCCCCGTTGCAGGGTCCAGGTTTGAGGTCGAGGAGCCAATAGGCAGGCACCTTTGAGGCTGCCTGGAGGGGTGTTTTGGTCTATAAAAGGATAAATTAATGTTCAATAAGCGGAGCGATTAATGAAAAATATCAATAATTTTATTAATCACAAAAATCCCACAAAAATATTAAAGAAAACCTATTTACAGGTTCGAGGAGTTTCGGTCATGGAACAGATCCCTCACCAGCAGGAACAAATAACAATTTAAACAACATGCACAAAAATCCAGAAACAACAAACAGCACTTTGAACTGTAAAGAAAAGAAACCTCGGCAATGCAGCCGGTGGTTGCCCACAACAGGGCGGGGGGAACCCCAGAACTCCCCAGGGCAACAGACCTGCAATAGATGCTTATAAAAAAATCAGGTATTGTAATTGCTCACTGATCCAAATATCTCGTCACACACGTTAAGATCTAGGCAAACCAAAATGGCGCTGACCACGTGGAAGCTGCAGGAGCAGAGTTTCACTTTCTGTTGGGGTCTGCAGCTCATTGCTGAGACAGGATTTGCTCCCAAAGGGTTTGTAGCTCAAAGCTTTGTAGAGAGGAGGTTTCTCGGCTGTGACCCTTTTGCAGCAGCGCTCGCTCCTTGCTCCAATCAAACGGAACTGTCCCGGGGACTCGGCTCCTCTGGGGTTTCGCCTCTCGGCCCGGCAAGACAAGTATCTGTCCTCTGGGCTTTACAACGCTGAGAGTAGCGAGGGGTCTTTGCTGTCTTGTCTGGGTAAACTGGAACACAGTTCAGCTTCCAAGCGAAGCTTGTGGTTCCTTCCAGAGCGTGGACAATGGCAAGACAAGACTCTGGCCCTTCGGGCTGTTATTTATAGGTTTCCTGAGACAATACTGGCCAGGAGCAGCACAAGTCTAGGGGTAAACCCTGGTATTGCAACCTATAGAAAGCCTTCTTTCCAAACATGGCCAAAAGCATGCCCACCTGGCTCATCCTGGCTCTGAAACATGTCCAGGCAAGCCTAAAGAAGCAGATCTACTAGCTTCTGCCTCATTGTCTGGTTCAGAGCCATTTTGAGGCTTTTTTGTCCATCCAGGACAAGGGGCTGGAAGATGGACCCTGAGCCTCATGTTTCAGAGAGGCAACTGCAGCTGTCAGAGGCTATATGAGAAGGCTGTGCAGTTTTGCCCACCAGACAACATTTTGAACTGATTGGCAGGATTTGCATAGGTAATCTGCCATTGGGCTGATCAGTTTGCAAAAAGGGAATTTATAGGGGAAGATTTCAGAGGCCACATCTCTCTCCTCTCCCCCCTCCCCCCCCCCTCCCCCTCCCCCTCCCCCTCTCCCCTCCCCCTCTCCCCTCCCCCCTCCCTCCCCCTCTCCCTCCCCCTCTCCCTCCCCCTCTCCCTCCCCCTCTCCCTCCCCCTGGCACACGGCACCTGGCACACGGGGACAGCCTCTTCCCGCACCTTCAAGACTTCCCTCTTTAACAGTGTTCATCCTTCCCAGACCCCTTGGCTCTTCAAGACTGCCTCCCAAGGGCATCTGCCTACCAGTCTTTGAAAAAAGCGCATGTCTGCCTGTGCCTTCACCTATTGCTAAGAAGCAATACTACAGTTCCTTACTGGAGACTGAACACAAAATTTTACCCTTCTTAAACCATACAAAGTTTGAATAATGTGTGCTGGATCCTTGAACATGTTTTCAGTCTAGCTGGACAGTGCAGGTATAGTAAGAACTTTGGTATTTTTATCCATATACAGAAAAGCGTTTGAAAGTCTTTATCAATAATAAGTCATTAAGTTTTTAAGATAACTTTTTTGAGATTTCAAGGCTGCTTAAACATGCAAAAAGTGAAAATCCCTTCTATGCACTGCACTTTAACTGACATTAATAAGTTGATGCTGACTCCTGTCCTCAGATATGTGTCTACTTCTGCCCTGAGACTCCTAAAGAAGTGGCATACTATTACAGACTTGATGGTGAGACCAGGTTCCACCTGAATGGAGCCTGTGTGGCTGAAGGTGGCAAGTTTTATGCTGGTTCTGGGTGTCTCCGACAAAACCAAGTGACAAAACTATTGTCTTGTAAAATCAGAAAATGCTTAAAGATAAGGTGGAAATAATATAAATAGGAAGTGTTACACTGTGAATTTATGCCAGAATAGGCATAATTACAGAGACTGCATTATTTGCTCTTAATCTTATAAAAACCCACTAAAAATGGGTTTGAGAGCTGAGTGGCACAAAATAGCCTTAACACAACACCCTTTTATCTGCTCATTATGCCTAATTCTCAGTACCAGTTTATCTGGACACCAGTGATAACTCTGTTTTCAAACATCTTGGTACTCTCACTGTGTAGCTGAAATCTGGGAGCTGTTGAATGACTGGTAAAAAAACACCTCTTCGGGTAGAGTTTGATGACCTGCAGTGATGATAGAGGGCTTAGCGTGTTTAGAAGGCGTGATGATAAGTCTGGATAGCATCTCCAAATATCACAACAGAAACTGGGCTATTTTATAAGCCCAAGAGTCCATATGTATGTTGCCATTACTAAGTTTCAATTAAAATTGTTCTGTAGTATGTTATGATCTTATAATTATTTCTGCTGTGGTGAATTGTCTTGTGTGAAAATCACTGTGGATGTCATGCATCTGGAGCTGCCCCTGTCTAAGCCAGCTATCCCTACTGCCTTTAGGGACAGAAACAGAAACTTTGGCAGCAGCATTCTTCTCACTCTAAAGCAGATGAAGCAAATGTGCCGGATGACTTTCCCCAGCGTCTCCTCTGTTGACAGTAGATTAGGCCTTCAGACTTAAGTATGTGTCAGTGTGTGTGACTACATTTACAAATATGTTACCTATCCTTTCTCTGTTCTGGGTTGAGGTAAAGAGTTTTACTGGAAGATGATACAATGCACAATTACCTTAATCTACATGCAGAAAAGTGCAGCAAAATGCGATCTGAACTTCAAGTCCCATGATACTTTTCTCCAGCCAATACTTTCCTTTTGAAGTTGGCTTACCATCAGCATGATATTGAATACATACATCAGCAGTTTCAACTCAATCTATGACATTATCCACCCCTTATTCTATGGCATCTATATTATGCCCTGTAGCCCATGGTCACATGAGTAGAACCACAAGGTGTGCTGCTCTCCTTTGGATAGGGAAGTACTTAGAATCACAGACTAGAATCATAGAATTATTAGGGTTGGAAGGGAACTCAAGGAACATCTAGTTCCAACACCCCTGCCAGGGGCAGGGACACCTCACACCAGATCAGGATGCTCAGAGCCACATCCAGCCTAGCCTTAAAAACCTCCAGGGATGAGGCTTCCACCACCTCCCTGAGCAACCCATTCCAGTGTCTCACCACCCTCATAGTGAAGAACTTCTTCCTAACATCCAATCTGAATTTACCCATTTCCAGATTTGTTCCATTCCCCCCAGTCCTATCACTCCCTGACACCCTAAAAAGTCCCTCTCCACCCTTCTTGTAGGCCCCCTTCAGATACTGGAAGGCCACAATAAAGTCTCCTTCTCTTCTCCAGACTGAATAGCCTCAACTCTTTCAGTCTATCCTCATAGTAGAGCAGCTCCAGCCCTCTAATCATCCTCGTGGCCCTTCTCTGGACACCTTGCAGCACATCCAGATCCTTCTTGTAATAGAGGTTCCAGAACTGGATGCAGTACTCCAGGTGTGGTCTCACCAGAGCAGAGTAGAGGGAGAGAATCACCTCTCTCAACCTGCTGGCTATGCTTCTCTTGCTGCAGCTCCGGATGTGATTGGCTTTCCGGGCTGCAAGTGCTCACTGCTGGCTCCTGTTGAGCTTCTCATCCACCAGCACCCCCAGGTCCTTTTCTTCAGGGCTGCTCTCAAGCCAGTCCCTGCCCAGCCTATATCACTGCTTGGGATTGCCCTGACTCAGACGCAGGACCCTGCACTTGTTCTGGTTGAACCTCATGAGGCTGTCATGGGCTCACCTCTCCAGCCTGTCAAGATGCCTCTGGATGGATCCTTCCCCTCCAGTGTGTCAGCTGCACCACACAGCTTGCTGTCATCAACACACCTGCTGAGGGTGCACTCAATGCCACTGTCCATGTCCCCAGCAAAGATGTTAAGCCAGACTGGGCCCAGTACTAATCCCTGAGGGACTCTACTTGTCACTGGCCTCTGCTTGGACATGGACCCATTGACAGCCACCCTTTGGGTGTGGCCCTCCAGACAGTTCTTTATCCACTGAATGGTCCATCCCTGGAAGCCATCCTGCACCAGCTTGGAGACCAGGATGTGGTGCAGGACAGTGTGGAAGGCTTTGCTCAGGTCCAGGTGTGGTGGTTTTAGGCTATGCCTTTAAAATTTAGTTACAGATTTTGAGCAGAAAAGTATAAAAATATAATTAAATCACTGTTGGGTGTAAAAAGGAAAACTAAAGATTATTCTAAACAAATTCATTGGAGGAATATCACCTAAAAGATTGGTTGTACCAAAACAATTATTTCTCTTTCTGATCTCTCTGCTTGCTTCACTCAGGAAAGATTAACCTGCTTTTTCGGCTGACCTTGGCTGCATTGTTTTAGTTAAGTTTAACCCATTGTTTTCTCTCTACTCCTTTCTCTCTTGTGGGACAGGGGCAGGTAGGGCAGCGAAACAGCTTCCCTGGTCTCTGACCAGGGTTATTTTTATGTCATTTGCTGTGTATTTGTACATATTCATTGCATTCCATTGTAGAGTGTAGTTTTTGCTTGTAAATACAGCTTCCATTTGCTTCTAACTGAGTTGGTCTGGCAAAGTTAATGCTTGGGGGAAACTTCAACTCACTACACTACAAAACAATTGGTGCCAAACATGGAGCAATTGCCTGATTGATTAATTCCTGCTAGGATTAAGGATGCAAAATGAAGCTGTTTTGGGTTTTGTGGCATTTGATATATTCTGCTGTAATGATGGTTCTGTACAAATGGTGCATGTCAGCCATGGTTGATAAAATAGGTAGATATTTGGCATATAAGCTGTTCCTTTGGTTTAAACGTAAGCTGAAAATTCTGTATGACTGATGCTTGGGATTTCTTTGGCTTAAAAGATATGATAATGTGACTCTAACTGTTCCTGAAGAGATATATGAATTTAGTATTCCTGTTATGAAGGCTTATGTAAACAGCTGGTACCCCAAAGTGATTTATTTGCTCTGTGTGAATCTGCTATTGGTGATAATAGTTGTGTGCTTGTTGATAACATTGTATTGAGAGAGAGGTGCAGCGAATAGGTGTTCTGTTTTTAGACATAGCAGACGTAGACGATGGAAGGCTAGTTCTCATTCAAGTGCAGAAATTTCTAGTGATGAGCAAGACACAGAAACAGGACAAACAGGGCAAACAGCTGGAAACAGGCAGACAGGAGTCAATGGGAAAGTAGCTCTGACTGAGATTAGCAGCAGTTCTGGCATTCAGGCAATGGAGGAGCAGAGGGAGCCCACAGCACCACTACCTAAGATGGCCACCACAGTAGCAGTGCCAGCAACTAAGATGGTGGCCATGGCTTCACTGGCAGCCATAACAGAGGTATGGTCTCTTCTGCCTGCAGCAGCAGGAGAAAAAGTGAGTCCTGCAGCAGAGGCAGGGTCCCAAAGTCCACCTGCAGATGTTGTTTCCATGCAAACCCCTTCTGCTTCTGCAAAGTCTGCTGTAAATTTAAACACAGCTCCAGTTAATCAAATTGCAGCTTTGGATAAAAGGTGCAGGCTCAAGGCAGATGCAAAGGCAGAATAACAGCAAGAACAGCAAGATCCCTCTGCTGGTCAGGGACCTTCTGTTAAAAAGGATTCTTCCAAAGCTGGAGAGGAAGTCTGCCTTAGAGATATAGCTGAATTACTGAGACCATTGGTGGATAGGAGCTGGTAAACATTGCAATAGAGTCTTTTGTCTTCTGTCTGAACTTAGATAAGAGATGTGTGATCCTTTGTCTTTTGTCTAACACCTGTCTGAGCCTTGCCAAGGGATGTGTGTTCCCTGGCATTTTCTCAGCAGCCAATCATGAATCTGTAACTGTCACACGGACACAGCTAATAACCAATCAATAGTTGCTTTTGATTATGTTAGCCTATAGAAAGAGAAGACTTCGTACAATAAAGGAGACACTTTGCTTGCATCAAGCTTTGTCCCATCTCACAATCACAGGAAAATGGAGGTGATGAATCGCTAAGCTGCAACCTGCTGCGACGTCCCACGGAACTTTGAATGAGCTGCTGAAAGGAAGCAGGAGCCGGCCGGCCTGAACAGAACCCTCCCGCTATGACGAGAGGTGAGCCGTGGGAAACGAAATATGGGGAATCAAGGGACTTCTTCAGAAAGAGAGGTTTATGAACTAATGCAGGACCTCCTGAAGAAACATGGCAAAGTCATTTCAGGCCACGATCTTAAGGTAGTCTTGAAACGGGTATAGGTGAAGATCCCTGATCTGACTGCATCAAATGTGTTTACAAAAGAAATTCGGGATCAGGCGGGGTAATGCTTTGGGGCGCAGCCACAACAGGGAACACTGAAGCTCAGCACTTGCTTCCCTCTGGTGGATCACATTTGAGACCCTTAAAGCGCAAGAAGAGAAAGCAATATTGGGAGTTAGTACAGAGCTCGGGATGGCAACGAAAGTAAGCGAAATGGCTATGTCTTCCTTTACAGCGTGGAAACAAGTTAAAGATTCTTTAGAACAACTAGCAGAAGATCCTAAGGCAACTTCAGCATTAATTAACAGCACTTTGCTAAACCGTCCTGCAACCTTGGAGCTGCATACACTAGGCCTAATAGCAACAGCAGCCTGCTACCCCCCACCACTGGACCCCCTGCCGCTGAGTCTTGAAAGTTCTCCAACGTGTTTTGATTGTGGACAGAAGGGACATTCTAAGTTAAAAGATCACAACTCAGTTTTGAGACTATGTTTAAGAAAGGAAATTAAGATTGGAGAAGGTGACAAGGCAGTGACTTTTGCTCTACCTAAACAGCCACAGAAAGAGAACAAAAAGGACAGCAGGAGACAAAACAACAATTAAGCTCAAATCACTGCTGTGACTACCTATTGATATAGCCCTGCCTTTGAGGAAAGGCTAACTTCAGCTGTGAATTTGGTAGCGACCCCCCTTTCTATCCCCACTCTGTACCTACGGTGGCTTTGCTGAGACAGCCACCCTTTCCCCCCTCCTTCTCTTTCTCATAAGACTCTAGTTTATGAAAGTTGTGTTCTGATTTAAAGCAACAATACTAATTTCATTATTTCTGAATGAAAATGGGAGTTATGTTTCCCATTTTCCAGTCACTGGGGACCTCCCCAGACTGCCAGGACTGTTGGATATAATAGAGAGTGGTTTGGCAATCTCCTCCCCAGCTCCCTCAGCACCCCTGGGTGTATCCCATTGGGTCCCATGGACTTGAACACTTTCAGGTTCTTCAGATGGTCACAACCTGATCTTCACTCACCGTGGGCAGTTCCTTCTTCCAGTCCCTGCCATTGTCTTCCATTATTCTGGGAGTGTGGCTGGAGCCCTTACCAGTGAAGACTGAGGTAATAAAGTCCTTGAGAACCTCAGCCTCCTCCATGTCACTTGTCACCAGCTCACCTCTTTCCTTTCTGAGGGGGCCCACACCTTCTCTAGCCTTCTTTTTACCATTATTAATGGTAAATTAATTACCTATAGAAATTTTTACTGTTCTCCCTGGCTAGATTTAATTCTAACTGTGCTTTAGCTTTTCTAACCAGGGCTCTTGATGCTCAGGCAGCTTCCTTACATGCCCCCATTCCAGCTGTCTTTTCTTCCACTCCTTGTGGAGTTTCTTGTTGTGTGCCAGTGTGTCCAGGAGCTCCTTGCTCATCCAGGCAGGTCTCCTAGCATTCTTTCCTGCTTTCCTCTTAGTGTGTATACTTTGCTCCTGGGCATGGAGAAGGTGATCCTTGAACACTGACCATCTGTCATGGGTCCCTCTTCCCTCTAGGGCTTTGTCCTATGATACTTTGGCCAGCAGATCCCTGAAGCAATCAAAGTTTAATGCCTGAAGTCCAGGCCTGTAAGCTTGGGATGCATCCTCCTAGTTGCCCTTAGGATCTTAATTTCTATTGCCCTGAGGATCTTAAATTCTATAGCCCAACTCTTCCACTCTCTGCTCATAGGAGAGCAGCTCCAGCCCTCTGATCATCCTCATGGCTCTTCTCTGGACACCTTCCAGCATGTTCAGATCCTCCCTGTAATAGGAGCTCCAGAACTGGATGCAGTATTCCAGGTGGGGTCTCACCAGAGTGGAGCAGAGGGGGAGAATCACCTCCCTTCAGAGAAAGGCAAACATCCCTCTCAACTTACTGCATCTGTCTAGATACATGTTTAGAACCATGTGGATTCACTTAGAGTATGCATCTGGAAAGGATAATAATCCTCTCTCACACGGTTGGTATCTTCCATGAGACTCAGTTTTATCTATTATTCCTTGAATCTAACCCCTTCTTTCATTAGATCTCCTTGCTTTCCTTCCCTTCTTATCCTTTCACCTTCCCTTCTTATCCATTCATTTGCACAGTGAAAGGCAAAACAAATGCAGTTATGAGTTCTCTGTATATATCATCATTTTTGGCTCTGTGTTTCTACCACTCTCAGGTAACCAAGAAATACTGGATCTTCTCACTTTGAACACAGAAACACCTGTGGTGAAGCTCATAGAGGATCACCCAGAACCATTGTCAAGGTCAGCTTAACACTATCTTTAAGCATAGTTCTTTTCCATATCCATTGGGTCTAAGTAGGTACTGACTTACACGTAGTTGCAAGGTAAAGTTGTCTCTAAGAGTAAAGTCAGTAACGAATAAAGGACAATACAAAATGCAATACAGAGATAATAAAGTTGCAGATGAGAAGATGTTTAAACCACCTTAATAAGCCAGGTAGAACCAGCTTTGATTCCAAATGAAGCCTGTGATGTTTTGCACCAAGAATTGTCAGAAGTGGAAAAAATTCAAACCAATCAACCAGCCAACCAAAAAAAAAGTGAAAAAAAAAAGGACTTGACTGGAATACTGAGCTAACCATAATAAAAATATGTACCCAATTGACAGCCAATTTTTGGGGGTAATTTTTCATCTAATATGAGAATAAACCCAGCATGATATTATAAAAACAAATTAAGAAAGATTATATTTTTGTTGTTGATGATCATACATGCTAGTACCTTCTAAATACGGTAAATGAAAGTCCTGTTTAAATCCTGACACAAGAGAGACATTTTATGAAGAGGGAGTACATAACAATGGATGCCTTTTACTAGTTGGTGACTGTACAAATAGATAGTGGGATGTGAGACTCATAAAAAGGTAGAAAAAATATTAAACATGGTGATTTACATTAAGATTAGTTTATAACTGATAAAGGTAATATGCTAGTGTATCAGTATAGCAGAATGGAAAAAAAGCACTTATTCTTAAAAAATAGTAGGGCTGATTTCCATGTTGTTCCTGAATTTAATCTATTCTTGTATCATTTCACTTGCTAAAAGGCTAGCAGGGTTCTCAGCTGCTATCTGAAGAGTGTAATTATATACACCAAATCTTGGCATGCCCTGATGCAGTTTTAAAAGTTCCCTTTTAAACAGCGGTTAGTTGCGGGAATTTCAGAAAATGGACTATTTCATTCACAACCAGGCAGAAGCCAATAGTCTTCTGTACCAGATGTTTATTTCTCTATAGATTGTTTTCCAGCATTTACATACAATTGTATGTCACTGTTAGCAATGAAGTGATAGTCATTTCCACAGAAACTGGACAATTACCCAATAACTGAAGTCTTATAGCATTCAAGGGTAGTCATATATGGAGTGCAGTGCTCTTAAACAGAGAGTGAAATTCCTCTCTATGAGGTTAAAGTTTATCTCATACTCAATATTGCTTTGATCCTTAATGTATAGAGGCGTTTTGATTTCAATTTTACTTGCATTTGGAGCAGTGGTTCAGTAACATTTGTAAGGCTAGTGAGCCACACTTTCATTGCAAACCCAAAAGTTCAAGCTGCATCATTCTAAACCTTGTTTACCAGCACTCAAACCTCTAGTGAGCAGCTTACTGAATACCTAGTAATTGTTTATAAATTTCATGTAGGCCCCAAGTACTTTGTGTTCCACATAAACATATGCAAGATTATGCCCAAATTATAAATGAAGAAAAAATATGATCCCAACCTTCAAGTCATGCCCAGTTTTCTACAAATTTTGATTCCTTTCCTTATCTCTTTATTCAGACAGGGAGTATGTAAGGTATAACAGGATATCTAGAAGTGTTTCAACCATGTTAAACACAGTGGGACTAAATGATCTTTACCAACCTTAATGACACATAACACAAAAAAGAGTGAAAAGACTAAAATCCCATTGCAAATGTCATCAGTGATTCTGTAAGTGCTTAAAGATTAAACAGAATTACAATAGAATTCTGAGGAAGTTGCCATATCTGCAGCAATGGGCTGTATTCAAGTGTAAATAATCGTGATTGTTTTACCTTCACATTCACTAGGTTTCAGACTACTTTGGAGATGCAGAGTCAGAAGTACTCCCCTGAGCAAATAGCAATTCTGGCTCTATCACCTGAAGACTCCAAATCTTGATCACCTTCAGCCCTTCCCCTAAAATCCACAAATCTTGTTTTCCTTTGGGTTTCTGAATTTGAAAAAAACAACCAACCAACCAACCCCAAAACCAAACCAACCAGCCAAACACACACATCCCTACCAAACCCCCACTCTCCCCCCAAAAAAAAAAAAAACCAAGCAAAACAACAACAAAACAAACACAAAACCCCACCATGTAGTGTGGGTTATAACTACTTTGAGGCTATCAATTTTCTATCTCCTTCAGAATTTCCTAGTACTCCACTGTTCATATGTACAAATATCTATATTTATATGGATATACTTTTTAATCTCCTTAGATGATATTTAGTATGAAAGTATGAGTTTAATGTTACATTTTTATTGCTTTTGCCATTTTTATGCATTTATGCATTTATGGGTCCATGTCCAAGTGGAGGCCAGGGACAAGCAGAGTCCCTCAGGGATCAGTCCTGGGACCTGTCTTGTTCAACATCTTTGTGGGTGCCATGGACAGTGGCATTGAGTGCACCCTCAGCAAGTTTGCTGATGACACCAAGCTGTGTGGTGCAGCAGACAGCTGGAGGGAAGGGATCCATCCAGAGGGACCTGGACAGGCTGGAGAGGTGGGCACAAGCCAAACTCATGAGCTTCAGCAAGACCAAGGGCAGGGTCCTGCATCTGGGTCGAAGTAATCCCAGGCACAAATACAGGCTGGGCAGTGACTGGCTGGAGAGCAGCCTGGAGGAGAGAGACTTGGGGGTGCAGGTGGACGAGAAGCTCAACAGGAACTCTCAATGTGCACTTGCAGCCCGGAAAGCCAATCAGATCCTGGGCTGCATCAAGAGAAGTGTGGCCGGCAAGTCAAGGGAGGGGATTCTCCCCCTCTACTCAGCTCTGGTGAGACCCCACCTGGAGTACTGCGTCCAGTTCTGGAGCCCCTATTACAAGAGGGATCTGGAGGTGCTGGAAGGTGTCCAGAGAAAGGCCACGAGGATGATCAGAGGGCTGGAGCACCTCTCCTGTGAGGACAGGCTGAAGGAGTTGGGACTGTTCAGTCTGGAGAAGAGAAGGTTCAGCAGTGACCTAATTGTGGCCTTCCAGTATCTGAAGGGGGCTAAAAGAAGGCTGGGGAGGGACTTATTAGGATATCAGGTAGTAATAGGACTAGGGGGAATGGAATGAAGCTGGAGGTGGAGAGATTCAGGCTGGACATGAGGAGGAAGTTCTTCCCCATGAGAGTGGTGAAGCCCTGGAATGGGTTATCCAGGGAGGTGGTTGAGGCCCCGTCCCTGGAGGTGTTTAAGCCCAGGCTGGATGAGGCTCTGGCCAGCCTGATCTAGTGCAAAAAATCTGCTAAAACTTGCAATTAATTTTAATTACATACAAACTATTGATGTTCAAGATATAGTGTCATGTGTACTGGCTCTTCATGACAGTGGAAAAAAAGAAGTCTAAAGCTGATTTATTTAAAAATGATCATGATTGAAAGGCCTTAATCGATACAGTGATCTAACTCTGTGGGTAAAATCATCTACGCAGAGGGTAAATCTACTAGAAAAGAGCAGTTTTATTCCCTTGGTAGGAAAAAGGGACCACAATGTGTTAACAGTCATGATATTCTTACATAGTGAAACCATTGGAGAGAATCACTGTTTCACAGTTTTTTGATTCTACCCTTGAATCCATAATACAAAGTTTAAACATAAAACCTTTCTAATGTAGCATAAAGTGAATCCATGTAAGGAGGTAATTAATGTTTGACTAAGTATTATCCTTAGCTAACAAACTGCTCTGCAGACATAGAAGAGCAAATGACTTACCTCAGCATCCCACAACTGAACATTTCTTACAGCAGGGCAGCAAAGGCTGGTTAGAAGAGATTACTGGTCAGTTTACTCTGGGGAGGGTTGCCATTACACAAGACAAGGGAAACAACTCAGAATACTGATTCTAACTGAAAGCAGAGGAAACACATATGCTTACAATGAAACCCTTGTAATAGGTTTTCTGCCTGTTTGACCTTCTTAACTCTCCTCTTATCCACTTAAAATTATTTTCCTTACTCAGGTTTAACTATTCATCATTTTATGCTTAGCCTTGGCAGTTGAATCAATACACATATGGGTGTTTTTAATAAGTCCCCTCACAGAACAGACGTAAAATGAACAAGTTAGACATCTCAAAGCAAAACCACACACCCTGATTCTCTTTTGATTGCTATTAATGGTTACTGAACATTTGTACTCATTACCTTACATATCTTCCAGTGTTCCATGACAACAGGGAGCCACATTATGTAAGACATTAGGAAAATGTCTGAATTCACAATGGGTTATAAGAAGTAGTTACAAGAGAAGAAAGTATTAACATTTTGAAAGACAAAAATGTGAAAGAGCTATAGTGGCAAGTAAGCTAAGATTTAACGTTTTACATTACCATAATACAAAGTGCCTGGAAAAAGCAAGTAAGGTGAAAACCTTTGAAGAAAGTCAGTCATATAGAATTAAATACTACTGCTAAACAAACTGAAATATACCATCATGGATTTGTGATTAGATTGTGTGTGGTAAGAAAACAGTCTTTTAACCAAGTTCCTGCACAGGACATCTCATTCACAGTTTTTTTTCAAGTTATCTGTTTGGGGTGAGTTGAAATTTCCCCTCATCGCAACATTGCCAGACTAGCTCAGTTGAAAGCGAATGAAGCTGTATTTACAAGCAAAACTACAATTTAAAATATGAAATGCAATGAATAGGAGATTTCCTTTAGCAATTGCCTGAAAAGACCAAAGTTGGCCCTGCTGAAATCCATGTTGTAATCCTGCTTGATACTTTGTTCCTTCCACACAAGATCCTGAACTCCACCATTTCGTGGTCACAGCAGCCGAAGATGCCCTCAACCTTCACTGCTTCAACCAGTCCCTCCTTGCTGGTGAGTGTCAGGTCCAGTAACATTCCTCTGCTAGTTGGTTCCTCCAGCATTTGCATCAAGAAATTATCATCAATGCACTGGAGGAAGCTCCTGGACTGTGGCTGGCAGGCTGTGGAGGCCTTCCACCAAATATTGGAGTGGTCAAAGTCCCCCATGGCAACCAGGGCCTGCGATTGTGAAGCGGCTGTCTATAGAAGGCCTCATCAACTTCATCATCCTGATCAGGTAGTCTGTAATAAACACCTGCAACAGTGTCACCCATGGCAGCCTTCCCCTTAACACGCACCCACAAACCCTCAACTCACCCTTTATCCACCCCTGGGCTGAACTCAACACATTCTAGTTGCCCTCACACACCACCAGCACCTCACTTAGCTGATAGAGGATACAGTCTCAAGCTGCACCAAGGGAAGTTTAGGCTCAAGGTGAGGAAGAAGTTATTCACGGAGAGAGTCATTTGTCATTGGAATGTGCTGCCCAGGGAGGTGGTGGAGTCACCGTCCCTGGAGGTGTTCAAGAGGGGATTGGATGGGGCACTTGGTGACATGGTCTAGTCATGAGGTCTGTGGCGACAGGTTGGACTCGATGATCTTTGAGGTCTCTTCCAGCCTTGACAATACTGTGACACTGTGATACTGTGATCTATCTAAATCTACCTTCCCCTAGCTGGGATCCATTTGCCCTAGTCCTATTACTACCTAACACCCTAAAAAGTATCTCACCTGCTTTCTTATAGGCTCCATTCAGATACTGAAAGGTCACAATAAGGTCTCCTCAGAGCCTTATATTCTCCAAACTGAACAACCCCAACTATCTCAGCTTGTCCTCATAGGAGAGGTGCTCCAGCCCTTCAGCTCCATCCTCATGGCCCTTCTCTGGACATGTTCAGGCACGTTCAGATATTTCTTGTAATAGGGGTTCCGGAAGTGGACACAATACTCCAGGTGGGGTCTCACAAGAGCGGTGTAGAGGGGGAGAATCACCTCTCTCAATATGCTGTTGACATAGTTTTTGATCAAATTGACAAGTCACAAATCGTATAAAACATGAATACATCTATTAAATATTAAAAAATGTTTTTTCCAAGACAGTTTGATCCAGGTTTGTTTGCCTGGTCAGTGATGGGTGATACAATACAATACAATGCAATACTATACACCAGGTTGGAAGAGACCTTCAAGATCATCACGTCCAACCCATCAACCAATCCAACCCACCCAATAACACACAATAGGATGATAATAAACAGTGGAATAACAGTCTGGGAAAATCAGAACAGCTTCTACACCCTCCAGGCAGCCTCAAAGGTGCCTGCCTATTGGCTCCTCGACCTCAAACCTGGACCCTGCAACGGGGAGGGGTAAGCAAAGGCAGTGGCTAGACACATTTAGCTGGCTTGTTAATGCCTCTTCCAAGACAACTGCCCACACTTCTCTTGATGCAGCCCAGGATACAGTTGGCTTTCTGGGCTGCAAGTGGCTTTCTGGCAGCTCGTATTGAACGTGTCATGCACCAGCACCCCCAAGATTTAATTCTAACTGAGCTTTAGCTTTTCTAACCAGGTCTCTTGCTGCTCAGACAGCTCCTTTATATGCCCCCATTCCAGCTGTCCTTTCTTCCACTCCTTGTACAGTTTCTTTTTGTGTGACAGTGTGTCTAGGAGCTCCTTGCTCATACAGGCATACAATAATAACTTATGTCTTTGAGGAAGAAATGTGATACAAAGAGAGGTTTATAAAAATTTGTTTGGTGAAAGGTTTCTAAACAAACAATTGAGTAAGCTTGGGGAAAATCAGATATCAAAAGACTTGGAGCCAGAAGAATAGCCCTGCTGATGTTTTGATACTGTCCTCATGAAAATGAAAGAGATTCAGTGCTCTGCTTATACTGAGAAGGGAGATAACAACACTAAGTTATTAGCAAAATGAGTAAAAATGATGCTGTGTATTAAGTATCCTGATAGTCCATGCACTCTTTCTGCCTGTAACATCTGTGACTGGTAGTTTGTTTTGGAAAGGTGAAGGAATAAAGAAATTCGGCTGTCTACTCCATTCTGTTGCAATTGCAAAAGCAATGCTGCTGACACTGAAATAGTACATTTTCTGACACTGAGATAGTACATTTTCAGAGGGCTGAAAATGTAATGGATTACAAATATTCATTTTCTTTATAAATATCTTATTAATTTTTTGCTTTATTCTGAAATTTAAAAATGAATGCTACTATTTTATTTATTTTCCTGATGTGAGTAGTGGCTCCAGGTAACTATTTAAATGACCCTAATATTGACCTATAATGTTAAAGAACTATTTTCTTGTGATGTACAGGCTGTAATTTCAGTAGGCAATTACTAGGCATAGAGTATGTAAAATTAAATAAATGTCTTCTGTCCATTATATTCGTTCACTGTTACATACAAGCTTCATAGAGCTATGCCATTTGTTTATATATGAACAATAGCATGAAGCTTTTGTATGAATATTCAAAACATGAATTTTAGCAATCAGTCATCATTATAAATAAATGCTAAATTATAACAATTCTAGATTTTTCTGCTGTGGTGCAATAATGTTATTGTCAGTTGTGCTGGGTTACACCCACCCTGGGCGGAGGGCTGTGAGAGCCCTGCTTTCCCCAGGGGTCCAAAGAAACCTGATCCAGGTGAACAGAGAGGGACTTGGTTTCCCCCTTCCAGGAGGAGGGGTCCCCCAGGTCAAAGGTGGTCTCTTCCACTCCCCTTCCTGTCCAGCAAGCCTATAAAAAGAGAGACTGTGCTGCTTTTTTCCCTCTTTGCTTCTGCCTCACCTGTTTGAGAGGACTAACAGCTGCAGCCAGCCTCCTGGTTCTGCCATGTGGCCAGGCCTGGTCTTTCCCTACTGCATCCAGGCTTCTCTGAAGGACTGAAATCCACATACACTGAGGGAGATACAAGGCCATCCAAGCTTGGTTTTGTATATTTTCTTATCCATCCTTATTCCTTACCCTTGTAAACCCTCCCTGTTACTGCTATATGTGTATATTGTTAAAAAACTTACTTCTCCTCCTACTTCCAAACTGACTCCAGATTATTTTTTGGTAGATTTGCCTCCTTCTCTTCTTTTCCCTACTTCTTCTTCCCCCCCCCTTTCCTTTCTCTCCTTTTTCCTTATCATGAAAAGGGGGGAAGTGGGGGAAGAAGTCTCAGTTTTCTACCATCTGAGCTCTTAAACTCCAGTTAAGGCTCAAACCACTACACCACTGCTCCCAGAATATGCCAGGATAACACTCTTTATCCAAGTATCTCCTGCAAAGGTTAAAATAGTGTATCCCCTATATAGATGGGGGCACCAGGATGGAAACGTGAAAAGATGTACAGGGCTCACCATGTCAAATTTGTAAAGATAAACCAGCTCTAGAAGAAAGGATAGACCAGTGTTACAAAGCCAAAGCATAGCTGAGAAGATGTGGTAGGCTGGGAAACTGCAAAACTAAATGTGAAAAATCCCTGGTAAAAATGAAGAATAAAGCCACTTGTGCTTTTTAAAAGACAACAATTGGTACTGCTCTGGTCACTGAGCAAGAATTAATACTATGTAAAATTCCCACTAGATGGTATGTTTTATATATATGAATGAAAGAAAACAAGTGTCAGAGGAATCTGATTTGATGCCAAAACATCAGTCTGCAATTGGAGAGTGGTGTCTGATGGCTTTCCCAATTCTCTGATACAGAAAAATCCAGTTTGTTTATTATCATTCTTTGGAGGAGGTAGTGTGACTCAGTGTACCTCTGGATCTTCTGCAGGTGATGGAAAGAGGACTCCACTCGTAAATATCTCCATAAAGGATTTTCCATTTTTCTGGGAAGTGTCAAGCATTCTGTATACCACATCTACATTCAAAAAACTTGATGGCTCTGGTAATATCTTCACAACTGAGACCACAGTGTTTCAATTACTACAGTTGACATCAACCCAGAGAGTATAGTCATTTTTTCTAGTACGCTCAAAGGTCAAGTAGTAACTCTGAAAGGGTGGAAGAGGCAGAACTGGATAGACAGACAAATAAGAATGTTCATGCTGCCACAAGCACAAAATCAATCAAGATAGGTCAGCTTGAATGATTCAGTGAGCAGTTGATAAAGAATTGAGAATTTTTAATCTTTGTTAATTAATTCACATGAATAATTAATAAAATACAAAGCCCACCCAGACATTACCTGGGGTGTGGCAAATCCCTTGCCAAAAGCTGTCTGTAAAAAAAAAAATAATTACTTATGACTGATTCATTGCAATTAGGTGAGAAACGCTGACTGGTCTGTATTTTGGTATAGGCTTTTAGTATAGGTAGGCTTTTGTACCATTAAGGACACCTACAGGCTTGTAGGATATTAGAAAGTTCACATGCCAGTCAAGGGCAGAGATCACAGTAGTGTATTGCTTCCCACTTGTCTTGGAATCTGGAATCACTGTCACAGTACAAAATAATGTAGAAGTAATTTTTAACTAACATTTTCTCACTTCCCCAGGAAGCAAGCCAAATTTGATTCAAAATAAACAGAGAGGGTTTTATTTGGCATTCATACTGTAAGAGTCAAGGGCCACATGCAGGAGTTTCAACACAGGGAAGTCTAGCTGTACTAGGAAAAAAATCACCGTGCGGACAGACAAACATTGTCCAAAAGAGTTCCAAAATCTCCTTCTGTGGCAGTGTTCATGTTTTAAATTGTCAAACAATCTGACTTGTTAGCAACAAAAGGTGGACTAAGGAGAATGTGTCCTTTATTGAATTCAAGACGGGAACATAGTGGTCAAGGATGAGGAAAAGTCTGAGGCACTTGATATTCTCTTTGCCTCAGTCATTAGTAGCAAGTCTTTCTGTTCACTAGTACTGAGGCCCTGATCTGGAAGATAGGGGCATCTACAGAGAGCAGAATGAAGTCCCCATAGTCCATGAGGAGATGATTAGCTGTTGCAGCCACTGCTCTGAAGGCAACTGTTGGACACGTGCAGAGTGCAGGATTCCTTAGCTGACCAATTCTTTAGCAAGCTGCATAGAGCAAAACAGTAACATTCCATGTGTGCCAAGATGTTATATGAAGTATGATTTATTAATGAGGCAAATATGATAGTAATACAAATATTATTTATTGACACGAAAAATTGCCAACAAAAACTTGCTAATAGGTACAGTGTACACAGCTGTAGTGTATTTACAATGGATATGTACAGTATATAGGCAATATTAACAATTTAAACAGTATTAAGCAAACTGGGAAAATAACACTGGAAAAGAGAATCTGCAACTTGTCCACTAGGAGGAGACTCAGCAGGAACCCTGCCAAAACAGCAGATGTCGAGACAGACAGAACCTTTTACAAAGAGCCTTTATGGAGATAACCAATTACTCACAATATTATTTCTCCAAAATTCTCTCTGGGGCTGCAATATTCAAGTTCAAGTTACAGAGAGCAGCAGGAGCTCCACCCACGTGAAGAGGTACTGCTGCTGTACATTAGCCAGTCACAGCTTTTGGGACACTCTCAGGTGCTGGTTCTGGCAGGGTTGCATAACTGTCCCAACAGCCTGGCTGGCTGCAGCAGGATGGCAGGTGGCTCTCAAGGCTTCCCAGGATTTGCAGGCTGTCCCAGGGTTTCAGGCTCTTGGCAATAGCCTGTTTCTCTTGGCCTTTGCTGCGAGGTCTGGGTTTGAGACGTGCCTGCTTAAGCTGCAAGTGTCATATGGCTGCAGGGGATGGTTCTCCAAGTCTTGGCCCACCCAGGTTTTGTCCCTTCTGCCTGGCAGGTGGCTCCTGTCTGCTTCTGGGCTTTTACAATGCAAAGAGGATGACTATAGTTTCAGTGCAGCTTACATGAAGGCATCATTCCAGGTAAACTGAGGCATGGCAAAAATTCTGAGTTGCATGGTTTGTGGCTTCTTTTCCTGGACATTGGCCAAGGTACCTTGTTTAAGATTTGGCTTTGCTTTTATCATTTGCCCAAGGATCAATTTGGCCAATTGGTAACCAATAGAAAGGGATTTCACCAGGCCATGACTATATTAGGTAAAGACATAAGCCTAGTTTAGGTGAAGCATGGGCAGTGCAGGTGCCTGTTTACCACAAAAGGTGGACGTATCCCTTGCTTACCAAACTTTCTGATGTCTGGGTTCTTTGTCTTTTTCCTGCATTTCCCCAGACCCCTACAGGAAAGAGGGGAAGAGTGGGATCACACCAGGACTTGTTCTGAGCTTGTATTTGGCCCATTTGGCCCTACCACCACACAAGAACATGATCCTCACATTTGCACCCTTTGATTGGAACATGGTGTAGAAGCCACCTCCTTGACATGATGACACCTTTCTTATTGGGAAAAGATTTTAGTTTATATATGTGGTTGGATTTTACAGGTTAACCTATTGATAACAAAGTTATAGAACCCAGCCACTCTAAGGATTAGTCACTTTGGTTAGGGACTTCTGCTTCTGTTAGTTAGCTACTTCTTCTGGCAAGGGCTTCAGTGTAGGGATGATGCTTGGGCCTTCTGCTAACTGCTTCATCTGTTAAAGGCTTCCAGGACTTCTTCTGTAAGTGGATCTCTGAGACTATGTAATGCTAGGGATTCTACAACACAGCACAAGTCTATGGGCCCAGGTGGCATGCATCCTAAGGTGCTGAAACAGCTGGCAGAAGTGCTCACCAAGCCACATTTACCAGCAGTCCTTACTAACCGGGAGTTCCCAGCTGACTGGAGACTGCAAATGAGATAGTCATGTACAGGAAGGGCCAGAAGAAGGATACAAGGAACTACTGACCTGTGGGCTTGACCTCGGTGCCAGAGAATGTAATGGAGCAGGTCATCTTGAGTGCTATTATGTAACGTGTGGAGGGTGACCAGATGATCAGGCTCAGTCAGCGTGGATTCATGAAGGACAGATCCTGCTTGACAAACCTGATCTCCTCCTACAATGAAGTGATCAATTTAGTGGATGTAGGAAAGGCTGTGGGTGTTGTTACTTTAGTAAAGCCTTTGATACTGTCTGCCGCAGCATTCTCCTGGAGAAACTGGCCACTCATGGCTTGAATGGATGGATAGTTAGTTAGGTTAAAAACTGGCTAGATGGGCAGGCCCAAATAATGATGGTGAATAGAGTTAAAACCAGCTATCAGCTTGTGGTAGTTGGAAGCAAATGGAGCTGTATTGACAAGCAAAACTACAATCTACAATGGAATGCAATGAATATGTACAAAATATACAGGATTGACAATATTTACAGATATTTACACTTAATAAACAACACAAGGGCACCCCTGGCCAAGCACCAGGGGAAGCTAATAGCTTCCCCCACCCTGCCTCTCCCTTAACCCCCTGTACAAAAGGGACAAGTGACAGAAGCAGAGAAGTTAATGCCAGTCACAACAAAAGCAGTGCAGCCAAGGTCAAACAGAAGCAAGTATCTGCCAGCCCGAGGAAGCAAGGAGAGAAAGTGTTTGCATTACTAGCTAGTTTTCTTTCCAATGGGATTGCTTAGAATTATCATTATTTTCCTTTACATACCCAATAGTGATTTATTTAAATTTTACTACTGTTCTGCTCAAGATCTGTGAATATCTTTTAAAGACATAACCTAAAACTACTGCACAGCTGGTCACTACTGGTGTTCCCTAGAGATCAGTATTGATGCTAGTTTCCTTTAATATCCTTATCAATGAGCTGGATGAGGGAGTCGAGTAAGTTTAATCAGTAACTTTAAAAATGACACTAAACTGGGTGGAAGTGTTGATCTGCTTGAGGGTAGGAAGGCCCTGCAACAATATTCTGGACCAGCTGTACCGATGGACCGAGGTCAGTTGTATGAGATTCAATCAGACTGAGTACTGCACTTGAGTCACAATAACACCATGCAACAATGCAGGCTTTGGGGAGAGTGGCTGGAGAGCTGTCTGACAGAGAAAGGCCTGGGGATGTTGGTGTACAGCTGGCTGACCATGAACAGGTGACCAAGAAGGCCAACAGCATCCTGGACTGTAACAGGAATAGTGTGACCAGCAGGAATAGGGAAGTGGTTGTGTCCCTGTGTACTCAGCACTAGTGAGGGCCCCTTACGCCAAAAATGACATTGAATTGCTGGGGCATGTCCAGAGAAAGGCAACAAAGCTGGTGAAGGGCCCAAAGAACAAATCTTAAGAAGAGGAGTGACTGAAGAAACTGGAATTGTTTAGTCTGGAGAAGATGGTAGAAAATGTGCTGTTTCAAAGGACTTTCCCCAAAACTGAATGGATTTCCTGTCTAATAGTAAAAGATTTTTGCAAACACTGCACAGCTTAATGTTACTCAAGGGAAAGGTCACACAAATCCTTAATGATGGGAGAAGCATTAAGTGACTTTACTGTCCCAGTCAATAAAGAGCCAGTAATATTTTCAGCTTAGTTATTAACAGTACTAAAATATTCACTTGTGTTTCAATATAGAATTCTAACAATTGTTTTGGTTGGAAAATACTCTAAGGATCATCGAGTCCAACTATCAACCTAACTCCACCATAGCCATTAAACCATGTCCCAAAATGCCACATTTACACGTTTTTTGAATACCTCCCTGGGCAAGTCATTCCATAGCCTGACCACTCTTTCAGTAAAGAAATCTTTCCTAATCGCCAGTCTAAGCTTCCCCTGGCAGAATTTCATACTGTTTCTTCTTGATACTTGGGAGATGAGAAACAACTGATGCAGACGGAAAAAGACATGTTTTCAGCCTCCAGGATCAAAGAAAATATTTCAAAGACTGTATTCCCAAATAATCAGGGCACTTAAAGAAAATACTTGATCATGGCTTCAGTCTGGCTTTTCATGCTTTTTTCCCACCCTTCCCTTTTTAGAGGCAATTCTACAACAACGAATTCTGCCTCAGCAGCTTGGCTATTTCAAAGGTGATTGAATTCCCTGATTATGGGAACACAATTTCTGTTTGCTGCTCTTCAGCATGACTAGGGAAAGCAAGAAATAAACAAGCTACAGGTGCACGGTCACCCATATGATCTGTGATGCAAAGAGAAGAGAAATGGGTTGCAAGGGAGATGTTGTGGACCTTTTATCTCATGCATCAAATTGTAGCCCTGTTGTCAAGGAAACTGCTTTGCGTCTCTGTTCTGAAACACTGCCACAATGAAATCCTGTGTCACAAGGAGAAAAGGATCCAAACAATATATTATTTAATGGTTCTAAATGAATATCAATAATATTGATTTCTCTGATTTGCCATTTACCTTCATCCAGATGACATATTCTAATGGCTTTCTCCATGATGAAAGAGCCTAAGCACTGCATTGTTGAAAATAATGTTTTTTTCCAATTTCTGTAGTTTTCAGAGTCTTTCACTTCTGAGAGCTGTGATGTTTAGATAATCTTATTAATAGGAATGAGCTATCAAGAAATCATTTGGAGTGGTGAGAGAATGCAAATATGGCATGCAGATGTTCATAGATAGAGCATTAGGGTTGTTCTGTGACCTTGTGTATTCTAAAGGTAGATTAACAGATTAATAGACCATAAAGGCAAACTTTATCCAGTCAGAAATTCCTAAGTAAAGCTGTGCCATTTTTCAGTCAGAACTAAGAATCTTAAGACTCAGAATCTGAAGAATCTGCATCAAATGTGGTGATATCTCAACATCATCTTAAAAATAAGGAATTTGTGAATGTTTTTCAGTCTCCATAAATGGCTAAAGAACTGAAAGTGAATCAACAAGTCGGAAAGTTTAAGTCTCACTCTATTTAAATCTCATTTCATGCATCTATTATGCAGAAAATGCAATATGTATGTAATTTGCTCTTTGTAATGCTGGAGTAGTACTAGCAGCTGGCAAAGAAGAAGAGAATATCCAACTGTTAAAAATCACTGGTCTTTTCCACCCCATAAGAGTTCTGTGCAAGCTTGAAGAGGAATAACACATGTATGTTGCAGTACTCACATGCCTCAGTAATACACAAGGCTAGCACAGATTATGTGCTGACACTTGAACTATCAAATCCTTAAGGGAAGAAAATCAGGTCCATTGTGAGGTAACCAGAATTGTATTTTATTGGAATGTATTTTCAGAAAAGCTTTGAAGAAGAATATAACAAGACATGAACCAAACCTATATTTCAAGAAACAATATACTTGTCATTAAATTTCTCATCCATTATTGTCACACAGTATCACAGGACATTAGAGGTTGGAAAGGACCTCAAGAGATTGAGTCCAACCCCCTGCCAAAGCAGGATCACTTAGGGTAGTCTGCACAGGAATGCATCCAGGTGGGCTTTGAAAGTCTCCAGAGGAGACTCCACAATCTCTCTGTGACCCTCACTGTAAAGAAGTTTCTCCTCATGTTGGTGTGAAATCTATGTTCAAGCTTGAACCTGTTGTTCCCTGTCTTATTACTGTGCACCACTGAAAAAAGAGTGGCCCCCTCCACTTGACACCACCCCTCAGATATTTATACACATTGATGAGATCCCCTCTCAGTCTTCTCCAGGCTAAACAGCCCCAGGGCTCTCAGTCTCTCTTCATAGGGGAGATGCTCAAATCCCCTAACCATCCTCATGGCTCTCCATTGGACTCTCACCAGCAGGTCTCTGTCTCTCTTGACCTGGGGAGCCCAAAACTGCACACAGTATTCCAGGTGTGGTCTCACCAGGGCAGGGTAGAGGGGTAGAAGAACATGCTGTCCACCAAGCACTCCAAGGTCTTTCTCCATGGAACTGCTTTCTAGCAGGGCAGCCCCTAACCTGTACTGGTGCCTGGTGCTGAAATTTTGCTTATCACCCTGCTTCTTTGTCTGTTGATATTAAACTCTAACATGTCACAGTCACTACAACCAAGACTACCTCCAACCTTATCATCTACAACCAGTCCTTCTTTGTTTGTTAATACCAGGTCCATCATTGCACTACTTCTTGTTGGTTCTTCAACTACTTGAAAGAGAAAGTTGTCATCAATGCACTGCAGGAACCTTTTGGCCTGGTTGTACTTGGCTGTGTGATCTTTCCAACTAATATCGGTGGTTGAAGTCACCCATGAGCACCAGGACCCTAGATTTAGAGGCTACTTCGAGCTGCCCATAGGTGGCCTCATATGCAGCTTCGTCCTGGTTCCATGGTCTGTAGTAAACACCCCTGGATAGCAGTGGAGATGGCACCCAGGCTCACAATTGTCCCAGTATTGTCTTCAGTGATCCTGGTTTTTTCCTCCTTCCCCTTTGAAAGTATTTTAAAGACCTATCAACCATCCCTGTCAGTTCTTGTCCCAGGATTCTTTTCCTCTCAGAGACAAGCATTCCCTATTTATAGTCAGCAGGCCTGGGGTCTTGTAAAGTAGCCCATGATCAAAGAACCCAAAATCCTGCCCTTGGTACAAGTCCTACAGCCAGGTATTAATCTGCTGGATTTTCATGTTCATGCCTTTATCAGATATAGCTAATGAGGGGACAGAAGCAAATACTGCTTTTGCTCCTGACCCCTTAACCATTCATCCCAGGGCTCTGGAGTCCTTCTTCATTGCTTTCAAACTTCTTGTCAAAATTTCATCATTGCCTACATTGTCATGTATTCTTTATTTCCCTTGTTCCCTTGTACAGTGTCCAAAGAGTCTCTAAAGGTTATAGAAGTATGCAGGTTTTTTTTTCCTCAATAGCAAATTTAAAACTCTAGATTAGTTTTTACTGAGGAAGGGAATGGTTAGTTTCAAATGAAACTGAAAGTGATTTCAAATGACTTGTTAAAATATATTTTTTTACCAATTTACTCTATTATTTGGACTGAATTATTTAACCTGACTGGACTTCAGCCCAGCATTGGTAAACTTGGATTAATAGCAGTTCTTCACTTCAATCGGCAATGGCAAAGGCATCCTGGCCTGCATTAGGAATAGTGTGGCCAGCAGGAGCAGGGAGGTTATTCTGCCCCTGTACTCTGCTTTGGTTAGGCCACACCTTGAGTCCTGTGTCCAGTTCTGGGCCCCTCAGTTTAAGAAGGACATCAAGACACTTGAACGTGTCCAGAGAAGGGCAACAAGGCTGGGGAGAGGCCTTGAGCACAGTCCTACGAGGAGAGGCTGAGGGAGCTGGGGTTGTTTAGCCTGGAGAAGAGGAGGCTCAGGGGTGACCTCATTGCTCTCTACAACTACCTGAAAGGTGGTTGTAGCCAGGAAGGGGTTGGCCTCTTCTCTCTAGCAACCAGCACCAGAACAAGGGGACACAGTCTCAAGCTGCACCAAGGGAAGTTTAGGCTGGAGGTAAGGAGAAAGTTCTTCCCAGAGAGAGTTGTTAGCTGTTGGAATGTGCTGCCCAGGGAGGTGGTGGAGTCACCATCCCTGGAGGTGTTCAAGAGGGGACTGGATGTGGCACTTGGTGCCATGGTCTAGTCATGGGGTCTGTGGTGACAGGTTGGACTCGATGATCTTCAAGGTCTCTTCCAACCTTAGCGACACTGTAATACTGTGATACTGTAACCAGAGAGTAGTATTCCTGCATTTTCCATCTCTAACAAATATTATAAGGATAATTGAATTAAAATCTGGTACAGCAGGGAGAGCTGTTACCTCCTTGAACATAGAAATAGAGAAAAGTTCCCCAAGTAGGCACTAGAAAACAGCTTAAGTAACACACCTTATGACTCCTTTTCCTATGGGGTATAAGCAACAAATTAAATGACTGGATTATTTTATTTATTCTTATTTCTACATAGAATCTTGAAGCAAAGTGGTATAAAATGGCTGCATAAAAAGAGCATAAAATGCAGACAGAACAAATGAAAAAGAAACCACCCAAGACCTATCTACTGGATTGCCATATCAGTCAGCCGTGTGAATTTTCTTCTTTTCTTTAGTTCCTGGAAGAGATTTAAGAAAAGTGAAGACACAGCAGAAGTCAAACAGTTAAAAGATTGGTTAAAGAGACCTGCTTCAAAGTCAGTCTGGTTGCTAGCAGACCTGCTATTGGTCCAGGCTGACAGAAACAAGATGAATGCTTCTCTCTTATTTGTACCTTTCACCCTCAAAATGAAAGATCAGTGTGAATGTGTCTTTTCCTGATAGAGTGGATGAGTGAGAACTGAAATGGAAATAAAGCTATGCTTGTAAAATCTTTGACAAGAGTTGGATTTTTCTCTTGTCTAACATCACATTGTCTTGTCTAACATCAAAATTGTTGAGAACCTCAGCCTCCTCCTCATCTGTTGGTACCAGCTCACCACTCTCCCTCGCGGGGCAGGGTATATCTTCCATAACTTTCCATTTTTTCATTTGACACACCTGTAGAAGCCCTTTTTGTTATTCTTCACATCCTCTGCCAAGTTCAGTTCCAAGCATGCCCTGGCTTTCCTGAATTCATCCCTACACAATCAGGCTGCATCTCAATACTCTTGCCAGTATACCTGTCTGTCATGGATTGAGTTGAACCTGCTGCTTTTATTGATACCATGCTGCAGTCATGCCAGCGTCAAAAATGAAAGTGCTAACTGGAGCAAAGTGTTAACTGGAGCAAAGTATTATGGGGCTTGACATTCAGATTACAGCATGGAAAGCTTCTTGTTCTGGTTGTTGCTTGTGGGTTCCAGGTTCTTGGATGTTGTCTCTTCTGTGGACATGGCAGTGGAACGAGTGAGGTTGGGTAGCTGCTGGTTTTGGTTTTCTTTTTTCTGGGTTTTTAATTATTTTCCCCCTGCTGTGTATTTCATTGCACTTGTGCAAATAGGCTAAGATAAGGCAATCATGCATTATATTATTAGATTAATTAGATTATTAGCTACAATAATTATGCATTGTGCTTATGCTATCTCATCTTACATTACACTCTTATCTCTTTGGTTCACCCCTGAGTTGTGTGTGTTAGTTTCCCCCTCACTTTTGTACTAAAGCATTACACTGTCCCTGCTTCCACATATGTGCAGCTTGTGCTTGCCTTTTAGCTTGACCAGCAGGTCTCAGTACATCTATGCTGGTCTATTCTGTTCCCTGATTGATTTCTAGCACCTGGGAATAGAGATCTCTTGCATTCTAGGGAACATGTCCCTAAAGATCTGCCATCTTGGTTCTGCTCCCTTGTCCCTGAGGATTGTTTCCCAGGGTGTCCTATTGACTGAAGAGCTGGAATTTTGATTTTCTGAAATTAAGGGTCCTGAATATGCTCCTTAACTGACCCATGACCATTAGTACTGTGAATTCCACAAGTGCATGAATACAACAGCCCAGGTAGTCTTACATCAAATCTGTCTTCAGATACATCTTATCCTATGCCAAATAAGACCTTTGAATTAGAAGGTAGCAAGTTTTAGACTTCAGACTTGTTCAATAAACATTCCAGGAATGGAGCTACATGCAACTGCACACTCTGTTGTCTTGCAGCCTCCTTCAGTTGGTGTTCCCCTCTGCACTGACAGCCTGGATCCTTTCTATTGGAAGGTGTTTCTGAAGCCATGCAAGGAATGGGTAGTCTCTTAGCTAGTCGTCCACATTTTGAATGTACTGGAGTAGTCTTCACTCTTCTAGGACAATCATGAGTGCAAGACAGTGAAGCTGGGGAATGTAGTGTGGGTTCTAACCTATTTTCTACTTACCAAGTCTCCTTCCCTCTTTAGAACTCAGGCCAGCTTGCTTCTGATGCCTTGTTCTTGTGCACGTTCACTTTCACTGAGCCCTATAAGCTGATGCCTCTGTTACAGAGAACCTCTTTTCTGAGGGACCTCTACTTCAACAAGCAGATATAAAATTCTTACTGTAGCCCTGGAGTAAACTAGAATTGTCTGTGAATGGAGTGTCCTGTGTGTCTTTTTGTCTGCTAAGTGATGTCATATAGACTTTAATGCAAATTTTAAAATGTGGATTGTATAGTGTAAAATACAAAAATAGCCTTAAACCCATGGCCACCACATTTTATGGTTTATAGAATAGAATAGACCAGGTTGGAAGAGACCTTCAAGATCATCGTGTCCAACCTATCATCCAACACCACCTAATCAACTAAACCATGCAACCAAGCACCCTATCAAGTCTCCTCCTGAACACCTCCAGTGATTGTGACTCTACCACCTCCCTGGGCAGCCCATTCCAATGGGCAATCACTCTCTCTGTGTAGAACTTCCTCCTAACCTCCAGTCTAAACCTCCCCTGGTGCAGCCTGAGACTGTGTCCTCTTGTTCTGGTGCTGGTTGCCTGGGAGAAGAGACCAATCTCTGCCTGGCTACAACCTCCCTTCAGGTAGATGTAGAGAGCAATAAGGTCACCCCTCAGTCTTCTCCTCTCCAGGCTAAGCAACCCCAGCTCCCTCAGCCTCTCCTCATAGGGCTTGTGTTCCAAGCCCCTCACCAACTTTGTTGCCCTTCTCTGGACACGTTCCAGCAAGTCAACATCCTTCCTAAACTGAGGGGCCCAGAACTGGACACAGTACTCAAGGTGTGGCCTAACCAGTGCAGTGTACAGGGGGAGAATGACCTCCCTGCTCCTGCTGGCCACACTGTTCCTGATGCAGGCCAGGATGCCATTTGCCCTTCTTTATAAAAGAGTTTAACTACTGAAAAGTAGGTCAAGTTATTGCTTGGTCTAAGCCAGTTGCATACTCAAAAACAGTCATAAGAGTATAACTAAAGTATGGAGTTTTTTTCTGTCATGAGAGCATGACTCCTGCTCTTTTCTCTGTACTCTGTCTTGACAGCATTTTTTGTGAAAAATCTTGCAGGGAAAACCATAAATATACAGATACTTACGAAGCTTTCAGTAAAGTGCTTATGAGCACTGTAATAAATCATATAATCACACAAAGCATAGGAACAGGAGGAAAAAAATGTTATTTTTATTTAGTATCTTATGCACTTTACAGTGCAAAAGATACCCAAGATAGTGTGCTAATCTGTGAAAGATGGGCAATAACGTAGGTGTGTCAGGAGAGAAGTAGTTTGTCAGTTTAATGTGCTTTAGCTTAGAATGAGAATTTTTCAAGCTTGCTATCACAGTGAAAGGGCTGAAGAAAAGAAAAAAGTTAATTGAAGTGATTGTGTCCTTCAAAATGTAAAATTATATGAAGAGAGGCCTTGTTTTTATTGCTACAGAAAAGGGGTCATAGTAGCTAATATATCTAACGTGTTGTGGTGGGTTGAAATTACCCCCAAAATAAAATTGCCAGACCAGCTCCGTGGAAGCAAATGAAGCTACATTTACAAGCAAAACTACAATTTAGAAAGAGGAAATGTAATGAGTATGTACAAAATATACACTATTTACATATATGTACAATTTATATACAATGCAAGAACCCCCCTGGACAAAACCGGGGGCTGCCAACAGCCCCCACAAGGTAAAAGACAGAGAGAAGAGCAGAGGGTAGCTCATTAGTACTTAGTGACAACAAGAGCACAGCCGAGGTCAGCAACAGCTAAGCAAAAGCACCAGCTAGTATCTGGTAGAGTGAAGAAGCTGAAGAGAGAGCTAGTTTATACAAGAAACTTCATATTAGATATCAGACCAATGTAGACCTTATAATTATTTTCCCTTTTACATCCAATGGTCAGTTGTTTACATTCTACCACATTTCTGCTCAATCTGCAGAAAATGTTCCTAGGCATCAGCCTAAAGTTACCACACTTGTATGTATGTCCTGCTGTCTAATTAAATGTGACATAGTTACCTGCCTCTCAAATCTACAGTGGTCCCAAGGACTTGCACAAGTGCTGCATTAATATACACATATTGAATACATTTAATTTTGTCACTCAGTCAGTTCTGGAAAACTTTATGATTATGCCAATTCAGAGAGTAACATCTCTGTTCAGGTAGGACAGACTTGCTCCCCCTCCAATTTATTGCTTTCTGTAGTCCCTTTATATTATGGAGCATCCTTCAGTCCTCAGTCCAACCCCCCTCCATGGGGAGGGACACCCTACACTAGATCAGGCTGGCTCATCCAGCCCTTAAACACCTCCAGGTCATCCTGGACAACCAATTCTTCACCACTCTCATGGTGAAGAACTTCTTCCTCACATCTACCTTCTCCCCACCTCCAGCTTCATTCCATTCCCCCTAGTCCTAGCACTACATGACAGCCTCCCTCCCCAGCCTTCTTGTAGCCCCCTTCAGATACTGGGGGCCACAATGAGGTCACCAGCCTTCTCTTCTCCAGACTGAACAGTCCCAACTCCTTCAGCCTGTCCTCATAGGAGAGGTGCTCCAGGGTCATCCTCGTGGCCCTTCTCTGGACACTCCAGCATCCATATCCCTCTTGTAATAGGGGAGAACTGGAGGCAGTACTCCAGGTGGGGTCTCACCAGAGATGAGTAGAGGGGGAGAATCACCTCCCTCGACCTGCCGGCCACACTTCTCCTGATGCAGCCCAGGATCTGATTGGCTTTCCGGGCTGCAAGTGCACATTGAGAGCTCCTGTTGAGCTTCTCCTCCACCAGCACCCCCAAGTCTCTCTCCTCAGGGCTGCTCTCCAGCCAGTCCCTGCCCAGCCTGTACTTGTGCCTGGGATTGCCTCGACCCAGATGCAGGACCCTGCACTTGGTCTTGCTGAAGCTCATGAGGTTGGCTTGTGCCCACCTCTCCAGCCTGTCCAGGTCACTCTGGATGGATCCCTTCCCTCCAGCATGTCTGCTGCACCACACAGCTTGGTGTCATCAGCAAACTTGCTGAGGGTGCACTCAATACCACTGTCCATGTCACCCACAAAGATGTTGAACAAGACAGGTCCCAGGACTGATCCCTGAGGGACTCTGCTTGTCACTGGCCTCCATTGGGACATGGACCCATTGACAGCCACTCTTTGGGTGTGGCCATCAAGCCAGTTCTTTATCCATCTAGTGGTCCATCCATCAAACCCATGTGTCACCAGCTTGGAGACCAGGATGTGGTGCAGGACAGTGTCGAAGGCTTTGCTCAGGGCCAGGTAAATGACATCAGTTGCTCGCCCCTCATCTATTAGTGTTGTGACCTGTTCAGAGAAGGCCACCAGGTTTGTCAGGCAGGGTTTGCCCTTTGTGAAGCCATGCTGACTGTTTCCAATCACCTCTTCACTATTCTTCTGAGTCCGTAGTGCCTCCAGGAGGATCTGCTCCACGATCCTTCCAGGCACAGAGGTGAGACTGACTGGCCTGGAGTTCCCTGGTTCCTCCTTCTTACCCTTTTTGCAGATGGGAGCAATGTTTCCCCTTTTCCAGTCTGTGGGGACTTCCCCAGTCTGCCATGACTTTTGGAATATAATAGAGAGGGGTTTGGCAACCTCATCTGCCAGTTCTCTCAGCACCCATGGGTGTATCCTGTCGGGTCCCATGGACTGGAACACTTTCAGGTTCTTCAGGTGATCACCAACCTGATCTTCACTTACCATGGGCAGTTCTTCCTCCCCGTCCCTGGCATCATCTTCCAGACACCAGGAGTGGGGCTAGAGGCCCTTGCAGTGAAGACTGAGGTAAAGAAGTTATTGAGTACCTCAGCCTTTTCCACATCACTTGTGACCAATACACCAGTTTCCTCTCTGAGGGGGCCCACACCTTCCCTAGGCTTCTTCTTGCCATTACAGTATCACAGTATCGCTAAGGTTGGAAGAGACCTCGAAGATCATCGAGTCCAACCTGTCACCACAGACCCCACCTGTATATACCTGTAGAAATTCTTAGTGCTCCCTTTAACCCCCCTGGCTAGATTCAATTCAAGCTCTGCTTTGGCTTTCCTAACCAGGCCTCTTGCTGCTCGGGCAGTTCCTTATCTCCCCCTGTTCCAGCTGTCCTTCCCTCCACTCCTGTAGAGTTTCCTTTTAAGTGATAGTGTGTCCAGCAGCTCCTTGCTCATCCAGGCAGGCCTCCTGGCATTCTTTCCTGCTTTTCTCTTTGTTGGCATACATAGCTCCTGGACACAGAGGAGGTGGTCCTTGAATACTGACCAGCTGTCCTGGGTCCCTCTTCCCTCCAGGGCACTGTGGCTAGCAGATCCCTGCAGCGATCGAAGTCTGCACGCCTAAAGTCTGGGGTCGTAAGCTTAGAATAGGTCCTCCTGATTCCCTGAGGAAATTAAATTCAACTGCTTCATGGTCACTGCAGCCAAGGCTGTCTCTGAGCCTCACACTGGTTACCAGTCCTTCCCTGTTGGTGAGAACACGGTCCAGCATAGCACCTTTTCTTGTCGGTTCCTCTTTCCTGAACAGGAAGTCTTGGTATCTGTGTCTGAAAAACTGTGATTTTGTTGTAAAAATCATATTGAAATTGATGTATACTCAAGAAATACCTAAAGAGATTGTTTGTTTGTTTTTTAATTTGTTTTCCTTAGGCTTATGTGGTGAAGGCACATTCTGCCCAGATACTAGATCTGGCCCCCAGCATGTGGATAGGTCTCCCCTCCTTTAGGAGGAGGACCATTACCAAGTATGGGCATAATTCCAGCTTCACGCTTTCTATAGGCTGAAGCCAGTTGTCTATCAGAGTGCCCATTGGTCAAACCCAGCCTCGAGGAACCTATAAATATTACCCCTGTTGGTAAACAAGTTGCCTCCTCTTCACTTTGCCTCTGTACTTGCTCGGGAGAGCAGCTCTCGAGCCACCGCCTCTGCCGTTGAGCTTGTTGTTAGCTTCTCTCATCCATGCACACATACTGAAGCCTCTGCATCGTGAGAAGCACTTTGATCGTGAGGATCAGCCCAGAGGAGGACCTTCGCTGAGCCCGAGAAGCCAGCGTCGCTATAGCCGGTCACATCTCCAGGGGAGCCCATCGTGCTATCGGAGGACTGGACCAGCCCTGAGGGTAAGATCTGCCCAGTTGTCGGGGAGAAGGGACTATCTCAAGCGTCGCGCTGTTCCTTTAAGCCCAGGAACGGAGAAGCCGCATACTCCCTCTAAGGCCATTTGCCACGAGGCCGACCCCATAGCTATTGTCCGACCGGGAACCTCTGAGCCCGCCTATCGGCAATCGTCGCCTCGCCCTGCGGTGCGAGCTGACTCCCAGGGCCGACCCCACGGGCCGAACGCGACCAGGAACCAGTCCAGCGGCAGTAGCCAGCCGGACCCCCACCTTGCTACAAACATCAGCTACAGAATATCTTCCACCTGCTTTCCACCCACTAGCACTCAGTTCAAAGTCTCCGCGTGTGGCAGAGTCATCGCTGACACACAGAAAGATTGCAATATCGCTGTATATTAGCCAGAAGCCGCCCGCGTTCTGCCGAGCGGGCATCTAGTGGCCAAGCGGCGGAACTGCACCCCTGGTTATATAAAACACAGAGATAGTCTGTAGATTTAATTTAGTTTAGTTTAAGTAAGTTCTAATCATAATACTAAGCCATTTATGGAATGTATTTCACGAACGTGCACTAGAACATGTATATAAGTTGTTGATTAATAGGTTATTAATAATTTGATAATTAATAAAATTTCATATTTTCATAATTCATATTTCATATTCATAAATTTAATAACCTCTTCACAACAGCTTACATATGACTATATGTATTAAATACAGTAATCTTGCAGAAAATGCTTGGTTGGTTGGTGGGTTTTTTTTAGCATCTTTTATGCAGCACACCACCACACCTGTTGGCTTCTCTGTCATGTTGTTTACATCCTGTCACCTAGCCCTCTAGTATCCTTCAACATCACTGCTCTTGGTATGCTTCTCCTTATTGAATGAAATGTGTTTTTCATTAACAAAGATTCTCACCACTTTTATTGGCTGAGCTGGAGTTAGTTCTCCCAAGAGCATCTTTCGTACTGCTGTGTTTTGCAGTGATGTAGCTCGGTGCTGATAACACACCAGTGTTTTGGCTACTGTTGAGCCAAGCAAGGCTCACAAGGCTGTGCTTTTCCAACATTTCCCCACCAAATGTAGGCTGACAGATGGTCAAGATCTTGGGAGGGAACACAGATGGGCTGGGGACACAAAGTGACCAAAGGGGTATTCCATAACATATGATGTCAACTCAGATATAAAAGCTAAGTGAAAGAAGGAAGCGTTGAGGCATTTATTGATGGTGTCTGTCCTCTGGAGCAACCTCTACACATATTGAAGCCTGGCTTCCTGGGAAGTGACCAAGCATTGTCTCCTGGTGGGAAGTAGAGAATAATATCTTTGTTTACTCTTGGTTCCACACATAGCCTTTGCTTTTGCTTTTAATCTTATTAAAATGCTTCTATCTCGACTTGTGAGCCTTTGGTTATATTTTCCCTCTCCCATGTCCATCTAAGAAAGGGAATGATAGAGAAACTTTGTTGGGCATCTGCCCCCAGCTAGGGCCAAACCATCACACCACTTAAATTGTTTAAATAGTTGATAACAAAGAAATGTTTCTATAAAACACTAGTTTTAATCTTGAAGAGATATTTAGTGCTATGGAAAGTCTTCTGGAGTAATGTTTGTACATGGACTTTGCTGAGACTTTCCATTCTATTGAAAGTGAACCTCCTATTACAGATAGTAAAACAGAAGGGATGATGACTGTTTTGTTTGTGACAAAAGCACTTTTCTAAAGGAAAAAAGTACTAGAACTGCTTGCAGATACTGGGAGTCTTCCTTAGGAGCCTATTAAAAATTACTTCATGTAAACACTTATTGCAGTACTGCATCATTGACATTCCAGAAGCTTGGCATTTTATTGAAAAGTATTCTTCAAATCTCTTATTATTGTCCCAGACAAGAAAGATATCTTGAGCATTACTACAGGAAAAAAATTACTGTGAGTTAAACTGGACTGTAGTTTACAGCACATGGATCCTCAGCAATACTTGCTGTGTGTGCTTTTCTCTTATGGTAAATGCAAAGCAGTTCAGTGAAATTCAGGTAGGCAAAACCCTTCTCCATCAGAGAGAAAGAGCACACATAGTGACTACTTTCAGCAGAGTAGCTGATGTGCTGTAGAATTACAGTCTAGCTTGTCTCCTGGTAACTCATGTAGCTATTTCATGTAGTCATTCCCTTATTTTCTCTATATCAATATAGTTTTGCAGTATATTCTACAAGCCTTAATTATCAAGATTCATGGGCAGTGATCTGGCTGCACTTACATTTTGAAGAGTGTAGTATGTGTAGATTATCTAGGAAGGATAAATCAAGCAACAAGAGAAGCAATATAATGCTGTGAGATTAATCTAAAGGGAATATTACTGAGCATAAAGGCCCACATTACCAGTACAAAATCTAGAAGAATCAAGTAAGTTTGCAAGACTTAACTTTCCAGTCAGGAAATATGTGCTGACTGTGCTATATGAAGTAATATGACAGACAACTTATGCTAATGGTGGAAATAAATTGGTAAATTATTTTATTTTAACTGCACACTTGTTTCATTAATCCACTAACCATTATAGTCGAGCTCCTAGAGTGAAAAGCTGTGTGGCATTCAAGCACAGCCAGAGTGTGCTCTGGGGCTTTTTTCGAAGCCTCTGATGAGGGGAAACAATTCAGTGAGCCTCAGAAGGGAAGTGAATAAGGCTTCTTTGTACATCTTCTGAGACATTGCTAGGACATAGTAACACTTGAAAGTTTAGGAGTCAGCTTCAGGATTTACATTCTACTCCTACTGGGTTGCCTTGTTCCAGTGATGAAATCTCTTACTTTTTGAGTATTGATAGTCAGGCAGTTTCACTGACTGAGACATCCATAAGATGAGACTCAGAAAAGCAGTGTATTACCCCAGAAAGTCATGAGGAATTAATTCGGGACCTGCTGAGCCACTTAGATACTCACAAGTCCATGGGACCGGATGGGATCCATCCTAGGGTGCTGAGAGAGCTGGCAGATGAGCTGTCAAGCTGCATCATTTTCCTCCAGTCCTGGCTCACTGGTGAGGTCCCAGATGATGGGAAACTGGCCAATGTGGTCCCCATCCACAAGAAGGGTTGGATGGAGGAACCTGGAAATTCCAGGCCTGGCAGCCTGACCTCAGTGCCAGGGAAAATGATGGAGCAGATTATCCTGGCGGCAATAACTGTGCACCTGCAGGATGGCCAAGGGCTCAGGTCCAGCCAACATGGATTTAGGAAGGGCAGGTCCTGCCTGACCAACCTGATCTCCTTCTATGATCAGGTGACCCGCCTGGTGGATGTGGGGAGGGCTGTGGATGTGGTCTACCTGGACTTCAGCAACGCCTTTGACACCATCCCCCACAGCAAACTGCTGGTCTAAGCTGTCAGCTCGTGGCTTGGGCAGCAACACTCTATGCTGGGTTAGGAACTGGCTGGAGGCTGAGCCCAGAGAGTGGTGGTGAATGGTGACACATCCAGCTGGAGGCCAGGCACCAGTGGCATCCCCCAGGGATCAGTGCTGGGCCCCATCCTCTTGAATATCTTCATTGATGATCTGGATGAGGGGATTGAGACAGTCATCAGCAAATTTGCAGATGACTCCAAGTTGGGAGCAGATGTTCATCTGTTAGAGGGTGGAAGGGCTCTGCAGGGGGACTTCAACCAACTGGACAGATGGGCATAGTCCAACAGGATGGCATTCAACAAATCCAAATGCCAGGTGCTGCACTTTGGCCACAGCAACCCCATGAAGAGCTACAGGCTGGGGTCGGAGTGGCTGGAGAGCTGCCAAACAGAGAGGGACCTGGGGGTGCTGGTTGACAGCCACCTAAACATGAGCCAGCAGTGTGCCCAGGTAGCCAAGAGGGCCAATGGCATCCTGGCCTGCATTAGGAATAGTGTAGCCAGCAGGACCAGGGAAGTCATTCTGCCCCTGTACTCTGCATTGGTTAGGCCGCACCTTGAGTCCTGTGTTCAGTTCTGGACCCCTCAGTTTAAGAAGGACATTGAGACACTTGAACATGTCCAGAGAAGGACAACAAGGCTGGGGAGAGGCCTTGAGCACAAGTCCTACAAAGAGAGGCTGAGGGAGCTGGGGTTGTTTAGCCTGGAGAGTAGGAGGCTCAGGGGCGACCTCATTGCTCTCTACAACTACCTGAAGGGAGGTTGTAGCCAGCAAGGGGTTGGTCTCTTCTCTCTAGCAACCAGCACCAGAACAAGGGGACACAGTCTCAAGCTGCGCCAGGGGAAGTTTAGGCTTGAGGTGAGGAGAAAGTTCTTCACTGACAGAGTCATTCGCCATTGGAATGTGCTGCCCAGGGAGGTGGTGGAGTCACCATCCCTGGAGGTGTTCAAGAGCGGACTGGACGTGGTACTTGGTGCCATGGTCTAGTCATGAGGTCTGTGGTGACAGGTTGGACTTGATGATCTTTGAGGTCTCTTCCAACCTTGGTGACACTGTGATACTGTGATACTGTGATTGTCAGGGCTGAGTGAGACAGTTTAAGAAAGAATGTCTGTTGAACAGGATTTTCTGGAGATGAGCAAGGAAGGAAGAGATCCATTCTAAAGTGCTCAGCTCATTGCAGGGAGGAGGTAAATACCACTGCACTCTTAACAAGATAGGTTACAGGTATTCTGATATGTATAAATATTTTTAAGAGCTACAGGAACTTACTCAGAATTGAGAGGATAATAGATTTAAGGCTTTCCAGAAGTACAATTTCCTAGTTGTGAACCCTTTTGGACAGATAAGTCTTGTCCCTCTTGAGATGGACTTTGGTGTCATGTTAGAATCCAGGACAACTTGCCACCTACCCTGAGTACCAGAATAACACCCTATGCTCACACAGCCCTGTAGCTGTATTGCCTGGGGTCTTGTACCCCCAAACAAGCCAATTCCTCCTGCATTGTGCCCCATGTAGTACTCAAAAAGAAAAGAAATACTGTTTCAGCAAGTAGCAACACAGCCCTCACATTATTTCAGACACTTTGAACTGAAGAAATAATAATTTAAGCAGTAATTCCTAAGGCCAGGAACTCACCACAGAAGGCCCACAGGACACCTGGACAAAGTCCTATACTGTGTGAATGCAGCCTATCTGATCTAAAGAAAGGTTTCCCTGAACAGCAAGGAGATGAGCCCTGTCAGTCTTCTGTTCTGTTGGCACAAGATCAGCATTTGTGCTGTTTATATGTATATAATAATAGTCTTAACAATACTATTTTCCCCTCTGCTAAGCAAGACTAATCCTAGGCTGTTATGAGCTCATTACCTAGCAGGAATAGAATTTCTGGACTTTTTTTCCCCAGGGAGTTCTTGAAGTTGAGAACAAAAACCTGTTCAGAGAGTTCAGTGAGTTCAGAGTTGTGGAAAGTAAAGAGAATTAAACCAGAGATTGCAAACTCTACACTCTGCTTAGAGAAGTGCAAAATAAACTACCTCCTGAAGTTACTGAAATAATCACACAAAAAATGAAACAATGTTTTAAAAAGAACTGGCCTAGATGGCATTTTTAAACCATTTTTCACAATATATCATGAAATCAAACAGCTTCTGAAACTGAAATTAGATCAAAACCCAAATATGTTGGGGTTTTAAAAACATATTTTTCTAAAAAAGCTTCCATTGTTCCATGCAAGAAACTGCCCTCTAGGTTTAAGCATTTTATATAAGATTACTAAATGTCTACACTGGAAACTGTTTGGATGCTTTGAAGGTTTATGTATACGTAAGTTAAAATCTGACATCTGCAGTTTCATGGGGTTCCTTCATAACATGTTCCTATAAATCAAATACCAGATGCATAGCTTATCAGAGCCAAATTGCTGTGGGTATTTGTTAAACTGAAAAAAATATTGACTGCTCCCTTGCAGCCTGTGATTTCCTTTATCCTTTGTGTGTTCCCTCTGCATAGCTGCTGTTCACACAGCAGTGTTCACACTAAGCCTGTTATTGCTTTCCCACATATCTGCTGTCTGTTATTCCTGTTTTTACTATCTCAACACATACTGAATTCTAGTAGTATTCCTACTGAACATGAGACATTCAGGTTAATCTCTGCACAAAAGAGAAAGTGGAGCCAATAGTTGAATGCAACCATCAGCCTGCATGATTCCTACCAGCTCCAGAGGTCCATTATGTTACACTAACCTGAGGCTTCCCAAACTTCTTCACTAAAAGGCCTGCTGGCTTGTAGAAATGAGAGAAGTGATTTTCCAGAAGTCCTCCCTCCAGTGCTGTCTCAGTTCTAGAGAATTTCTGTATATTCTGGAGAGTTTACAGTTGCAGAAGAATTCCTGTGTTAGAACAGACAGCAGGTTCTTAGTCGAAATTAGTTGTACAGACTTTGAAATACTTTCTGTTGGTCTATTGCCATTCAGAAGGTGTAAACAACCATGTTGTGGTGGGTTGAAGTTTCCCATTCACATTAACTGAGCATGACTAACTCAGCTGGAAGCAAATGGTAGTAAAACCTGCACTTTGCAATAGAATGCAATGAATATGTACAAAATATACAGGAGTTGCAATAATATACAGCTATTTAAAATTAGAAAATAGCATGGACACCCCCCTGTACCCCCTCTGGCTTTCCCAGAGAGCAGGGAAGCTGCTCCACTCCCCCACCCATCCCCTCCCCCTCCTGCAACAGAAGAAAAGAGGAGCCGGGAGAAAGGAATGTCAGTTCTTAACTCCAAGGCCAGCCAGAAGCATTGTCTCTCCCGAGCAAATCAGAAAGCAGCTAAAACCACTGAAGAAAATAAAAGGAATGGGAATGGTAGTGAAATATGAAAGATGTTTATGGTACAACTACTTCTATACCAGACATTCTATCCAATTAATTTGTTTAGAATAATCTTTTGTTTTCCTTTTTGCACCCAATAGTGAATTATTTATATTTTTCTACTTTTCTGCTTGCAATCTGCAGCTAATTTGAAAGGCATAGCCTAAAACTGCCACACATGTTTGCCTTTGACAGAGAGGATAAAAAAAAGCAATATGATCTTCTGGGAATCTTTCCAGAAGAAAATCCAGCTTTCATTGTATAAGAAAATATGTTTTCTATAAAATGTTTCTATTTCCTACCCAGTCCCCACTGGTAAAGCTCTGTGCCCAGTACTGGGAAGCCAAAATACAACACAAATCTGCAAGTAATCTGTTTATTAAAAAATGCGGTTTCAGAACTGACAGAATTGATAATCACTTCAGGCTAAATTTACTGAAAAGTTTCAAATTTAAGGTGGAATAAAAATTTAGCATTTTAGAGTGTAAATGGTACCTTAGCAATTTAGCAAAAGATGAAATCAACAAGAATCTTACATAATCAAATTTAACAGTGCTTCTGAAATGTTACCTTTGGTTCATGTAAACTAATACATAAGGAAATGGGAACTACTATATGTGAGAGTACTCTTACATCTCATTTTCTACTTGCTATTAATGTTAGAACTTTTAGGGGTTGTCCTCACTCTTTCCTTTCTGCATAGACTACATTGGCATGTATCAAGACACTACAATCTTGTGATAGTCTTGTGAAGAGGAAATTAAATTATAGCCTTCTATACATTCCTGGACTGTGTCCTCATTACTTGAAAAACTGCAGGTTTTTTATTTTGCACCAAAACACTCCAAAATGTTTTCACTGAAGTGAGAGAATAGGTAACGGGTAACTGTTATGAATGAGATGGGAAAATCCAGATGTTTTCCATTATGTCAAATGCAATGTTACTTTCTCCAGACACATTCTAGTCATAAAAGTCAACCTTCTGTTATCTGTCATAGTGTTTAAGAGTAAAAAATACAAGCTTGGAAATGAGCGCAATAAAGATTTGGAATGAGGGCTACACCTTTTAATGAAGTGCAACTTGTAAAGCGAAAATTGTTTAGTCTGTGGAAATACATGGCTGTCGGGGGGAAAGAAGAGAAAATAGTTAAAAATATTAATTCTTACATATCTTCAGGTAGAAGTTTATGAATGCACAAAGGAATCAGGAGGAATGAGAATACAATAGCCTTCTTAACAGTTGTTTCTCTTCATTTTGGAGAAGACATTGATAGAATGTTTCGCCCTTATCAGCTTCACTTGTTTACAAATGTGTTTTCCTAATATGGGCACTTCCAAAGAGTTTTCACAAAATTTCTCTGTATTGCCTATAAAATAAAATTTACACTTTTCAGTTATTCAAGTTTTTCTGGTATGTAATTTGCATAATTTTCTAATAATATTTGCAAAATTGTGTTATAGAAACCCACCAACTTTACAGAAAAAAACATAAAATCTCAAGTCCAGGGATAGGACACAGAGAATTTTAAGCAGGTTCAATGATCTACAGTAGAAAACCTTTCCAGTTCCAGATGTATTAAATTGCAGGGAAATAGAGCACACTTTTTGGAGTGCATTTCTTCATTTCCACGTCTGGACATTGCCAAATTTCCCTTGGAAATACAGGCTACCAAAACTGATGGTGGCTGCTACCTAACAGTATACTGAAATTACATCTACCTGAGGCGAAGTGTCAGAATGCAGAAGCAGCTGAACCTCACTGAGGCTGGGAAGTGAGTTTGGAAGGGGGATAAACAGACAATTTTTGTGTCTTCTGTAGCAGCTGTGACAAATGAGTAAGATGATCCCACAGAGTAAGTAAATAATGAGTAAGTAATGATCCCACATATCATTTCCACTTTCTCTTTTCTCCTGTGCTATGTATCTCCCTCATCATATAGTAATAATTTATCATACCTTTAAGATTCATCTCAGTGGCATAAAGCTTTTGTATCACATACCTTAAAGCCAGAATGGATTCCTCAATAGCCTATCTGTGACTTGCTAAAATAGCTAAAAATTCAGAAATCAGTACCTTCCACTTTCATTTGTGCCACTTTCTGAAAGGGTTTCTGACAGTTTCTGCTTATTGATCTCTTCCTGCCTGCACTCATTTTATAGCTATATGATGTAATTTTACTAAATAGGTGGAGCGAGATCTTTTCTTCTGCGTCACTTTGGGCACCACACTAAAAGACACTACATTGTTTTTCGGCCCTTGCTTATGACCTGCTGCTTTAGGATGTCAGATGAAAATTAACACTGGATCAAAAAACAGCATGCCGACCTTTGTGGCTACTTGCAGATATAGTTGGGTTTTATTATGTAAGTACCTAGCAGACATGGCATGCACCCATATGAAAAACTATTTGCTCCTGAAATCTGACTTCACTAAAGATGGGCAATAGGTAATACAGATTTCCTGAGCCGTGACTTGTCTTCTGGGGAAGATGTGATGCTTTACTTGAAAGTTTTTAAGATGTTTCTTTTGTCTCTGAGAAATCTCCCTGGTAACCAAAGAGCAAGCTTCCTTTCCAATAGTGTGAGATGTAGGAGAATTTCAGTGCATGACTTTCCCCAGATGATAATTTTAACTGTATGGATCATTAGGATCTCTTGAATTTCTCTTACTTTGTGTTCATTAAGAAGTCCAGCATTTCACTGGGTTGCCATTAATACCTAGAATGTTGTGTGAATTTATTGAATAATGTATCAAGTGCAATTTCCTACAGAAGGGAGGAGATGTTGGTTCTTTCTTCCATAGAAAGAGGATCTTGACTTGTTATTTTTGTTTGTTTGTTTGTCGCTCTGCAGGCACTGAGCAATCTCTTACTAGTACCATTTGTTGTGGTCTCTTTTGGGGTTTTTCTTTGGGATGTGTTTGGTTTGTGTGTAGGTATTTTTTTTGCAGAATATAGGAAGAAAAGTTTGGTATTAGGTGATATAGGCTTGCAAGAGCCAAAACTGTACTTTCTAGTCTCGGTTTGTAAGAGGATTGCTCAATCTACCCAAAATCTGAAAGGTATAGATATCTACAATAACATTAGTTTAAGAAGAAATGAAAGGACACAGTGATTAAGGTGATTTTGTGAAAGGCACTTCACTGAATGTACTCCACCTCTTTTTAAAAAACAAAAAATCACAACAAAACAGCTAATCTACAGTGCATTAAAACATGTACTTCCTTGTCTTGCTTCTCTAGTAGGACAGCACCACAGTAAAATATCCTGTTATGAAGATTTCATTATTATTTTTCCCAGTGACGGGACCATCGTGCCGCAGAGCAGTATCGTTACTGACTGGTGTCAGAAGCACAAAACAGAATGAAGAACACAGTGATACATAATACCCTTACCTTTTTTTTATTACTATACTGACTTATAAAGCAAAAATAAATGACTATAGTTGTCTTTCTTAATATGTGAACTCACAAGGTGATTGTTCACTTTCTCAACTAACAGCCATAAATACAAATAAAGAAATTAATAACTAGAGTGAGAAAAACAGCTTTTAAAATCAGGGATTTATCTTCCCATTATTAAATAAATAATTAAAGGGAAACACTGAGTCTTTTTACTTTTGTATTTTATTTCTGTTAATTGTTGCACAAATGAAACTGAACATCACGTAAGGAGAAATTGATAATCACTCAAAGACAATTTAAGATTCCAAAAGCTGCATAGTAATTATGATTATTTTCTTTGGAAAATAGGACTGTAGTGTATGCTATTCCATTAAGTCCACATACAACTATCCTTCTTTTTCCACTTCTGATGGGAATTGCTTTTGTAAGTGTCTGGCAAGAAATAATGTAATGGTTAGCAGTGGGACAGTCCTGTACTCTTAGGTTTTGTTAGGTATGATTTCACTAAGTTTCCCAGTCTGTTTTTACTGGGCGACTTTTGACATGGCTTACCTCATGCTAGACACATGGTTCCGTTACATCTCTGGCTCTTGTGTCTGCCCCTCTATTCCTCTTTCAATTCTCCATGAATTACCATATCCTTAATATTTTGCAGAGCTATGTTGCTCATGGTTCTGTAAATCTGGAGTTAATATAATCTTACTTGAGGAGAGATTGAAAGATTGTTATTCAGTCCTCCAGGCCTTCAGTGCTGAGTTGCTTCTGTATCCAGATAAGCAAAAGGGGAAAAAAGCTACAGAGAACTAAGAAAATTGCTTTTCAAAACAGAGCTTGATGTTCCAGCTGATAAAGAACCTGACACTGAATTCTATGCATGTTGCCTTTTCCTTTCTCAGTACGTCTTTCCAGACTAGTCCTTTCCTGGTTTATAGGAGGAGATCTGGTTTGTGCAAAATTAAATAAAGCCTGACTTCTAAAGGAGGGCACAATGGGGTGTCCTCTGAGGCCTGCAGAAAACGATCTTTGAAATGGTGTGGTATTATCTCCAAACTTTGGCTTGCACTGTACCATTGTATCAGCCATTGAACCTTTTTACAGTCAATGCACAGAATTACTTTCCACACCACAGGGGCTTTGCTGGTGGTGTCTATGCAACTATGAAAAAGAAGGTCTAGTGATAACCAAGTTCTCACCCAGGTGCATATGCTTCATCCATTAGTCACAGAATCACAGAATGTTAGGGATTAGAAGGGATTGTAAAAGCTCATGTAGTCCAACTTCCACTGCCAGAGCAGGATCACATGTGAGTGTGTCCAGGCGGGCTTCGAATGTGTCCACGGAAGGAGACTCTGCAACATCTCTGGGCAGCCTGGCCAGCATTTTGTCATCCTCGGAGTGCAAAAGACTAGACTAGACTAGACTAGAATAGACTAGACCAGGTTGGAAGAGACCTTCAAGATCATCGAGTCCAACCCATCAATCAATCCAACCCACTTAAACAACTAAACCATGGCACCAAGCACCCCATCAAGTATTATAATAATCATAATAATAAACAACCAGGTTGAAAGAGACCTTCAAGATCGTTGTGTCCAACCTATCATCCAACATCACCTAAACAACTAAACCATGGCACCAAGCACCCTATCAAGTCTCCGACCAAACATCTCCAACATCTTCCTAACAGCCAGTCTGAACCTCCCCTGGCGCAGCTTGAGACTGTGTCCTCTTGTTCTGGTGCTGACTGCCTGGGGGAAGAGACCAGCCCATGCCTGTCTACAACCTCCCTTCAGCTAGTTGTAGAGAGCAAGAAGGTCACCCCTCAGTCTCCTCCTCTCCAGGCTAAGCAACCCCAGCTCCCTCAGCCTCTCCTCATAGGGCTTGTGTTCCAAACCCCTCACCGACTTTGTTGCCCTTCTCTGGACACATTCCAGCAAGTCAACATCCTTCCTAAACTGAGGGGCCCAGAACTGGACACAGGACTCAAGGTGTGGCCTAACCAGTGCAGTGTACAGGGGCAGAATGACCTCCCTGCTCCTGCTGGCCACACTGTTCCTGATGCTGGCCAAGATGCCATTGGCCTTCTTGGTTACCTGGGCACACTGCAGGCTCATGTTCAGCCTACCATCAACCAGCACTCCCAGGTCCCTCTCTGCCTGGCCACTCTCCAGCCACTCTGACCCCAGCCTGTAGCACTGCCTGGGGTTGCTGTGGCCAATGTGCAGAACCCGGCACTTGGATGTGTTCAATCTCATGCCCTTGGACTCTGCCCATCTGTCCAGCCTGTCCAGGTCCCTCTGCAAAGCCTCTCTGCCCTCCAGCAGATCAACTCCTGCCCCCAGCTTGGTGTCGTCCGCAAATTTACTGATGATGGACTCAATGCCCTCATCCAGATCATCAATAAAGATGTTAAAGAGTATGGGGCCCAGCATTGATCCTTGGGGCACACCACTGGTGCCTGGCTGCCAGCTGGATGTGGCACCATTCACCACCACTCTCTGGGCTCAGCCCTCCAGCCAGTTCCTAACCCAACGCAGTGTGCTCCTGTCCAAGCCATGGGCTGCCAGCTTGGCCAGGAGTTTGCTGTGGGGGACGGTGTCAAAGGCCTTGCTGAGGTCCAGGTAGACCACATCCACAGGCCTCCCCACATCCACCAGGCAGGTCACCTGGGCATAGAAGGAGATCAGGTTGGTCAGGCAGGACCTGCCCCTCCTAAATCCATGCTGGCTAGGCCTGAGCCCCTGGCCATCCTGTAAGTGCTGTGTGATTGCACTCCAGATGACCTGTTCCATAATCTTGTCTGGCACTGAGGTCAGGCTAACAGGCCTGGAATTCCCTGGCTCATCCAACCAGCCCTTCTTGTGGATGGGCACCACGTTGGCAGCTTCCAGTCTTCTGGGACCTCTCCTGTGAGCCAGGACTGCTGAAAAATGATGGAGAGCGGTTTGGACAGCTCATCTGCCAGCTTCCTCAGCACCCTAGGATGGATCCCATCCGGTCCCATGGACTTGTGGGGGTCCAAGCAGCTCAGAAGATCTCTAACTATCCCATCCTGGAACAGAGGAGAACTATGCTGCTCCCTGGCTCCAGCTGCCAGCTGTGCAGGCCAGCTGTCTGGAAGACATTCTGTCCTGCTAGTAATAATTGAGGCAAAGAAGGTGTTATGTACCTCTGCCTTTTCCTCATCTTTTGTTACAACGTTCCCCTCCATGCCCACCAAGGAGTGGAGGTTGTCCTTGCCCTTCCTCTTGCTATTAATGTATTTATAGAAGGACTTATTGTTGTCCTTCATAGCAGAGGCCAGTCTGAGCTCTAAATGGGCTTTTGCCTCCCTAATTTTCTTCCTGCATGTCCTAGCAACATCCCTAAACATTCCATGGGTTGCCTCACCTTGCTTCCAAAGATGATACACCCTCTTTTTTTCCCTTAGTTCTTTTAGAAGTTCATTACCCATCCAGGCTGGCCGTCTGCCCCGGCAGCTCATCTCTGGCACACTGGCACAGCCTGTGCCTGCATCTTCAAGTTTTCTTCCTTGAAGTAGGTCCAGCTCTCCTGGACCCCTTTGCTTTTAAGTGCTGTTTCCCAAAGAACCTTCTGAGTTAGTTCCTTGAGTAACCTGAAGTCTGCCCTCTGGCAGTCCAGAGTGGAGGTCTTCTTGCTGCCCCTCTTGGCTTGACTGAATACTGAAAATTCAATTATTTCATGGTCGCTGGACCCTAGATGTCCTCCAACCACCACCAGCCCTTCCCTATTTGTGAAGAGCTTTTCCTTATGTTCATGTGGAAACTCCTATGCTCCACCTTGCACCCATAGCCCCTTGTCCTATCATTGGACATCACTAAAAGGAGCCTGGCTCCATCCTCCTGATACTTGCCCTTCACATAAACATTAACGAGGTCACCCCACAGACTTCTCTTCTCCAAGCTAAAGAGACCCAGCTCACTCTGCCTTTCTTCATGAGGGAGACACTCCACTCTCTTAATCATCTTTGTGACTGCACTGGACTCTTTCAAGCAGTTCTCTGTCCTTCTTGAGCTGAGGGGTCCAGAACTGGACACAATAGTCCACATGTGGCCTCACCAGGGCAGAGTAGAGGGGGAGGATTAAGCTTTCTTGACCTACTAATTGCATCTGTTCTAACGCACCCCAGGATAACACTGGCCTTCCTTGCTACAAGAGCATATTGCTGGCTGATGTGGCTTCTTGCTGGTTCAAGTCCCAGCAAGTACATGTATTACCCAGGAATCCATGTGGATAGTGCTTTCCAAAAGTGTCTGTGAGCAACAAGAAATCTAGCATACAACTGCCTTGCCTTGAAGGAAACCAGGAGGGTAAAAGGAAGGTTATTTGCTGAGTATGAAATGAGAGCACACACACATATGCATATACATGTGCAGCAGGCAGCCACGAATGGTGCAGATCTTTGTGTTGGTGGGCAGAGACCATACAGTAGGAATCAGGGTTCATGTTCTAAAGCAGGTAATGGCCTGGACACTGTGGGCAGGGGCAGATTATGGGCATTCCACAGCTTCCTGAAGTGGAACATTCTGCTCATATAGTTCTGAAATGCCAGACATGGCCAGATAATAATACTGCTAATTAAGTCTGTGGTGGGTCCATAACATATTTTCTCTCTATGAAATGTATGGTAGTGTTGTGGGTTAAGAGTTAATGCTTGGGCAGGTGGGAGTCACCCAACCCCAGCGCATGGACCCCAGGCAGACCCTAGGGTGGGAACCTGAACCCAGTGGATAGGGAACCTGACCCTGGGGAGAGTCACCCAACCCCAGGTGAGAGTTACCAGATGATATTTTTCTCTTCCCTTTCCTGCCTGTATTTAAGGGACAAAAACATCTGCTAAGCTCTCCCTTATGCCTTTTGCCTTCCTGCCTGGTGAGGGTATCTGTTGCTGCTGAGAGCTGCTGCCATGTGGTGAGTCATACACCACACGACCAGGCCTTCACCCAGGGAATCCATTGTGATATGGTTTTGAATGAATCTGTGTATATCCCTTTCCTCAATACCTCTGCACATTGCTTTTCTGTAAATACCCTTCATTTTTTGTGAAAATTACTTTTCTTAACTTCCCAATCTGTGCAAGTCCTTTTGTTTACCCCTTTTACTTCTGTCTATCTTTTCCCTGAGTGGGGAGAGGGAGTGGTGAGAAGAGATAATCCACATTCTGTCCTGGGAGTTTTTGCCCTGGAAACTTAAATGGTGACAGGTTGTATGAACACTTAATGTGTAAAGTTAAGAGATTTGTCATCCTGAGTGTCTAAGACAGTATTGAAACCAAATGCAGAGTTCTGAACTTTACATGCTCTATGCTCATATCCTAAAGCAGATATTAAATGGTTATATGCAGCTTTATTTATATATCTGTTAAATAGTGTAAACCTCTGGAAAAAAAAAAAGTGGCTTAGTAACTATTAATGCATGCATAGTTTAACCACATTTCTGGGTCTTGTCACAATGATGTACGATGCAAATAGAATTTGACATGTTTAAAATTGATTTGAAACCAAAAGTAGCTTCCAGAAACAGTTAAATATGAACATACAGAGTGTTGGGTTTGCTTCCCCCCCCCCCCCCAAATCTTTACAGATTGTCCTCAAAATGCACACATCTACATTTAACTCATTTCACATTAAAGTTCAGCATTTAACAATTATTTATTGGTACATATGTCAGTATTTTATAATATAAACACCCAGTTAAATAACTGAATAATTACTTAAGGTTATAACATTTTATAGAATATAATATTTTATAATATAAATTTTTAAGTCCCTAAACAGAAACAAACTAGCCTTATGGAGCTGCAAAGAGTTGGTGGCTTCCTTAAGAATGCACTGGTCTCAGCAGTTCTTGATAACTATCTTCGCCTTGTTTGGATGCCTGAATTCATTCACTTTACGTGCTCATTCAGAATCATGAAATGATGATTTGCCATAATGAAATTCTCAGTGGAGTTAATCAATAATTAAATAGATTACCACTGTAAAAGAAATTTTTTTTTTCACCATCTGAGGTGGAAATTTTTGTTTCCTTGCTCAAATAGTTCTTTAATCCTCTGGAATATTCTTATCAGCAAAACATAAGAAAAGATAATGACCCTCTTTGTTCTGATCTCTAAATCCAGGTTAGTTTTGTCTCAGCCAGCATTTTGTGCAAAAAAAAAAACACACAAAAGAAGCCTAAGTTAGAATAACTTACATTGTACAAATAACTGTGTTTAAGTGGAATCTGAGAAATGAAAGCTGAGGAAGAATCGCAAGAACATATATCCTGCCTTCAAATAACAATGGTGCAAACTTTTGTCATTTCATCATCACTTAATCAATCCCTTGATTAACCTCATATTGTGCATCAAGGTCTGTGAAAGATGCATTTCCCTGTAAACTCATTATTTGTCACACTGGCACAAGACAATGAATTTCACCATTGATTATGTCAGTTAATTACAGCCTATATTAATTGTGTTACCTAGCAGGGGGAGATAGTGGAGTTGTTCTGGGGAAGAGGTGACCTCGTGAGGTCTTAATTACTTCTGGCTGCATGCTTACTTTTTGAGTTGGAGCACTGCAGGTTTGTATCACAGTGCCAGTAAGAAGATTACAGAGAGAAAAGAGTTCCTGGAAAAGTTGCAGTGCTCCTCGGGGATTTCTTGGGTCTAAAGTGAAGTTCTGCTGGGGGGTGGGGGAGGGGTTGGGAATAGCACATGTGGCTATAGGTGTTGTAGTGGCAAGCACACTGCTCATGAACCACTGGTTTGCTTTTGTGTAGGGGAATAGAAAGGCAGCTCTTTCTGTTTATTCAAACTTACCACTTCCTGATGTTCAGAGAAGCTGTATAAAGTGAGTAATAATGCATCTTTATTACTGCATCAGAAAGAACATGAAATACTCTTTGATTAATTGAAGAATGTGCTGTGCACATACCTTCAGTTCCACGGATGTGAAATGCATTTGAATTCCTACAGGCGCAGCACAACACAGGTCACGTATGTAGCTTAACATATGCTTCCCAGAGAAAAGATGATTATATACTGTTGTTACATCAGAGGTCATGAAAGTTTGATGGTGCTTTATTGTACAATAAATTAAACCTTCCTGTAATTACTTAAATGGAATAATACTATCATGTCCATAATAGTTGATAAGCCAATGAGCAAGGACTTGATACTGGTCTGTGGAGATAAAGGCATATTATTGGTGATAATCCTGTCAGCACACACAACTGTGTCTCTCTTAAAACTAAGCAAGATAGCCTTCATCTAGCTTGAAAGGCACTGCTGCACACAATTAAGTTTTGGTTGGTTTTTATTTTTTTGAGAATCCTTAAATGAAAGTAGGCAACATGTCGCTGCCTTCAGTCTGTTCCCTTAAGTGACAAAGCTGGCATATCTTACCTGGCTTGATATCAGGAAAGGAACATCTTGCAAAACTTGGGTTGAGTAATGGTGGAAAATAATATCTTTCTGTTCACCAGTGATTTGCTATCCCTGATTCCATATCAAATCCATGTCAAAGCCCTTTCTTTCCAATACTCATAACCTGATATTTAAAGTCAGGTTTCATAAATTACAGCAAACTGCCTGTATCGTGTGTATTGTGAGCTGCTCATTTTAGGAGGGATGCTTATATAGCCAGAGATAGGTGCAAAATATGCAGAAATGACCATTTTCTTCAAAAGTGGAGGCATGTGGGTTCCTATTCCTCCTCCCCCTGCCTCTGAACCAAGCAGAGGGAAAGAAATACTGAGTTTTGTAGACCTGCCTGAGAAAAGGGAAGTGGTTTCCCTCCAGGACTGGTATGGTATAATATTTACATTAGGCATAGGAATTAGTCTTTTGTAACTGTACTGAAGCTGCCTCCAAGATGGACTTTGCAATGTCCTAAGACACTTCTCTGGGTGATAAGAAGGTAATGACATCCTTAAACATTTGCTGAATTTGGGGTTATGAGTATGATCTCTGACTTTGTTTCCAATATCACTGTAAAGAGGCAAAAAGATAGAAACACTGTTTTGGTAGTAGAGAGCGTCCAGGAGCCTATAATTATCTGAGTTCATTCAATCTAGTCAGCTCCTTTACCTAAACTGAGTATAAGTGCTCTAGCAGTAGAACTGGAAGTTTGAACTGCGCAGAGGCAGTGCTCTCCTAACAGTTCCTGTCAAGGTGCAATCACCTTATGATTACAGATAAAGGTGAGGGAATGTAAAAAGATAAAGCCAGCATTAGAAGGAAAAAAAGCTGTGAAAAATTCCATTGCTTAAACAAGATTTATTTTTTCCTGTATTTAGTGAGTAGGTTTCCACATCGAAATTCAATAGCGAAACATTATTTAACATCTTTATTGATGATCTGGATGAGGGCATTGAGTCCATCATCAGTAAATTTGTGGACAACACCAAGCTGGGGGCAGGAGTTGATCTGCTGGAGGGTAGAGAGGTTTTGCAGAGGGACCTGGACAGGCTGGACAGATGGGCAGAGTCCAAGGGCATGAGATTGAACACATCCAAATGCCAGGTTCTGCACATTGAAGGTGTTCAGGAGGAGACTTGATGTGGTGCTTGGTGCCATGGTTTAGTTGTTTGGGTGGGTTGGATTGGTTGATAGGTTGGACATGATGATCTTGAAGGTCTCTTCCAACCTGGTTTATTGTATTGTATTATTGCATAGTATTTTTAATCTGAACGTGTTTACAGATGCAGATGTTTTTATCTTGGAGGTGATGTTCTTAATTACAAAATCAGCCTTCTGAACCTAGAGCAGCTCCCCGTCCCATCTTTTTCTCTGGATCTGTTCTCAGAAAGCAATTTTTCCCCCTTCCTTTTCTTCTTTTAAGGTTTTCCAGAAACATTTGAGAAATGTATCCATGCATGCAGTTTAACAAGATATTTACAAAATGTTGTTACCTGCAGTGGTACTCTGATAATCACATTTACTTTACCTTATTTTAAATGCACAATAAATTATGTGGTTATATTTTTTAAAGAGTATGTGTGTATATGCGTGATGTATTAGTACAAATTCTGTGATATAATTCTCCAAGCAGGCAGCAGCTCTCCAGTTGTGACATTATCCACAGAATGTTATCAGCAGCAAGACAATTGTCAGAGCTAACATTTTTAAGCAAGTACCATGGTGGTTGCATTCTGTTGTTGGCAGACCAGGGAATCTATCACCTGCTCTGCCTCTTTATTTGCCAAGGCAGGGTCATTAATTCCCAATCTGTTATATCATGGGTGGCTTACTGACATCACCTTCTGAAACTTACCTGAAGGAGACACAGCCTTATTATCATGATGTGAAAAGGGAGGGAGAGGGTTTCAATTTTCAAAACCAAAATTAATTCAGTAAGGAAAGCAGGAGATTTCCCCCCATAAACTCTTTACTTTTCTTGTTCTGCGATGCTATGTGGTGGTTTGGGCTGGATGCGCTCTGCTACGTGGTGTGCTTCCTGTGTCCAAAAGTCCAGCCCAGTGGGTGGACACAGGAAACCAGGTATCTCCTACCATAATCCTTGCACCGCTATAAAATCCAGCGCAGGGTCTGGCACTTCCTCTTTCTTCCCCTCGCCATCACCCGGTAACTGGGAGACATCTCCCAGCCTTGGGCCTGGCTAGGCCCAAGTGCAGGGGGATGGGTGGTCTCAGGTCTGGCCAGCTGAGACTAGCCTAGCAGTGCGGGGGCAGGGGGAGGAAGGAGCCCTGGGGATCTTGGATGTACCCCCAAGTGGGGATGGGATGTTTCTGGGTCTGCTTTGGGGTTTCTTTTGTCACTGCTTCTGGCTCTCTGTACACATTGATGGCTTTCTATTTAAACTTTCCATCACTTTTGCAATCCGTTTGTCAGAGTCATCAGTTCTGCCCGTGGTGGGGACGGGGTCTGCCTCAACCACAACATGCTAGATGCCTCTTGTCTGGACAATTGCATGAGTTGGCCAAAAATAAAGCTGAAAATTCCTATAAACTGCCAGCTGCCTACCTAGACAGTAGAGATTTCCTGCATTTAGAAAGGAGAATGACATGCAGAAGTTTGTCCTCCTTCTTGTACATGCTACTGCTCTGACCCTTCTTTGGCTTGGTTAAGGTTTAAAGAACTTAATACTCAAAATGGTGACTCAAGTTAGTAGTGGGAAAACAAAAAATTACATTAAACATTCCTAGCTCTTGGGATTTAATTTTCTCTGCTTGGAATCATAACTCAATGAACATGGGTTCATGAAGGGTAGGGCCAGCTTGACAAACTGAATCTTCTACAACAACATGACCTACCTAGTGGATGAGGAAAAGGCCATGGGTGTTGTTTATCTGGACATTAGTAAAGCCTTTGGCACCATATCCCACAGCATACTCCTAGAGAAACTGGCTGCTCCTGGGCTTGTATGAGTGGATGATTTGCTGGGTTAAGAAATTGCTCCCTGGCCAGGCTTAAAGAGTAGTGGTGAATGGAATCAAATCCGGTTGGTCACTAGTGGTGTTCTCCAGGGTTCAATATTGAGGTTTTTTCTCTTTAGTATCTTCATCAATAATCTGGATGAGGGAATTAAATACACTTTCAGTAAGTTTGCAAATGACACTAAAATGGGTGGAAGTGCTGGTCTGCTTGAGGGTAGGAAGGCTCAGCAAAGAGTTCTGGACAGGCTGGATCAATGGGGTCAAAGTCAATTGCATGAGGTTTAACAAAGCCAAGTGCCGAGCTCTGCGCTTGAGTCCCACCAACCCCTTGCAATGCTACAGGCTTGCTGCAAAGTATCTGGAAAGATGACTGGTGGAGAAAGTTCTGGGGTGCTGATGGAAAGCTGGTTGATCCTGAGCCAGTAATATGCTCAGGTGGCCCAGAAGGCCAGCAGCATTCTAGCCTGTATCAGGAATAGTGTGGCCAGCAGGAGTAGGGAAGTCATTGTCCCCTCTACTCAGCACTGCCCACTGCCTCACTACAGGAGGGATGTTGAGTTGCTGAAGTCTGCTGGTGAAGGTTCTAGAGAAAAGTCTAATAAGGAGTGACTGAGGGAACTGGGATTGTTCAGTCTGGAGAAGAGAAAGTCGAGGAGAGACCTTATTGCTCTCTACCACTACCTAAAAGGAGGTTGTAGGGAGTTGGGGGTTAGTCTCTTCTCCCTAGTGTCAGGTGATAGGATGAGAGAAAATGGCTTGAAGTGGTGCCAGGGGAAGTTTAGATTGGATATTAAGAAAAAATTCTTTACAGAAAGAATGGTCAGGCATTGGAATAGGCTGCCCAGGGAGGTGATGGAGTCACCCTCCCTGGAGGTATTCAAGAAATGTGTGGACATGGCACTTAGGAACATGATTTAGCAGCCATGGGTGGTGTTACACTTGATGATCTTAGATATTTTCCAGCCAAAATTATTCTAGGATTCTGTGACTAACAAGCCATATTTTTATAAAGGGAGGAAAGAAACTTGTGCAAGGTAAGCAATAACAATATTTCTAAATATTAATATAAGTCAATTTTATGTTGTTTTGTTTGGTGAGACCAGCCATTTTCTGTTGGAGCTCTGCAAATAACTTACAGTTTATAGATTAAGGCTGTGGGGTATCAAGGTCTGACTGAAACTAATCTGATCTGTTAGTACAACTCATTTGTTATCCTCACTTCACTGACTGCTCCAATTACCTGCTTCTGTCTCTGCTGGCCACACCTTGTAGGGGTCCTCATTCTACTAGACATTTTTCCATGCTGTTTGCTCTGTCAGTTTCTCCATGATCAACCATCACTCTGCTAGCCATCTTTACCCCCCTTGCATCATGCTGCTCCCCATGCCTTGACCATATCAGTTAACTGACAGTGGTTTGCTGACAGCTATCACATCTCAGCTCTTGGAAGAGTGCTTGCAAGGGGGAGGTGAGTACAATCTCTTTGCTCACAGGAGGCTCTTAAGCAATGTATTCTGTCTGGAATACATTCAAGATGCATGTAGATTAAAGAATGTGGAGGTTTCTATTTAGTTTAGTCCTCAACCAACATGTTTGTAGTAGGAATTGGTCATGGATGGATTTGTGGGCATTTCGTAGCCCTCTTTTACTGCCTCTCTGCTTTCTTTTTTTCCCCCCAGAAAAATATAAATTAAAAAACCCCAATCAAACACACAAAACCCCTGACCCAAACCAGAAAGAACCCCACCATATTTATTTTCACCTTTTCCATTTGAAGGAAAAGCCCACTGCTATTGTTATCTCTGAATAACAGAATGTGTCTCCCAGTCCTGTGCTGTTTAACACCAGAAAGCCAGAGTGCTGAATTAACAAGAGAGGAAGTTTGAGAGGTCATCTCTTTGTGAGGAAAAGTTGATGTTATTCCAGCATCTTTACACTTGAAAGACATATTACAAATCCATCACATCTTCCTAGATTTTATGCTGCAGTTAATTATGCTCAATCTTGAAAATGCTTATTCCTGAGTTGTTTTTGGTACATTGGAAATAAAATTCTTCTTTACTATAGACCAGGTCCCATTCTCTGTAATGAATTTACCTTATAAGGGTGTTCAACCCAGTGAAATAAAGTGCTTGTGATCTTTCATAGCTCCTGATTCAAAGGCACACGTTTAACACATAAAATGCAGCTATTGTTTTGGATAGGAGGAAGCCAATTCTAGAACAAATTCAATTTCCCTAACTCCCAGTGTTGGAATTTTTAAGTGCCATTTGACCTTCGTACTGCTTGTGTCTGAGATTTGCTTCAGTTTGTCTGCAGTCATGTATTAAAGATAACTCTTCAAGGTATTCATAGACAGAAAAATCCGAGGTCCAGATTTTTCTCCTGGGAACACTAATAGGAGATCTACTACAGACAAAGTATTTATCACAGAATCACAGATATTTGACATTTCATAGACTTTTGGGGCAGACAGAAGCATGCTAATTATTAAGTCCTCAGTTCCTGCGTTAGCTACACTAATTTAATTTATGCTGCAAGACCACAGCTTGCATTTAAAGCTACAGATACATGTTTTTAAATTACACTGGTCTTGACTTAGCCAATTTAGGTAAGAGAAAAGTCACTTAATTTTGTTTGATTAGTTGTTGCAATGTTGATTATTGCACTTGGTTTGTAACATGTGCAGGATGTTACGAGTATTCTTTTGGTTGGTTTGGGTTTTTTTCCTTTCCTGGATTAAGAATCTGAACTCCTTAGCACATTAAACCATACCTAGTGGCTTCAAAATTCAGCACTAGATGATTTGCAGTTAAAAAAAAATATAGTAATTATTTTGCAGGCTAAGTAAACAAAAGTAAACCTATTTTTCCCAAGCAAGCGTGCGCCTTCATGGTCCTCAGAGCTACAGAAAGTACACACAGCGTGCATGCATCTAGAGGTTATCTTTCTTTTCCTTCCTCCTATTTTTTTTCCAGGAATGTTTCCACTTCCCAATCATTCTTATATTTCTGGCTTTCTTCTCCCTCATTTTTCTGGACTTGGAGGTTGGTATTCAAAAGATGAAAAAGACCTTCTCAGTAAGTTAACTAGGAGCAGAAGCCACTAAGTATAAGGCTTCTGTTTTTGTGGAGAAAACTGGAAGACAAAGAGAAAGAGCAGCTATAGAAATACTAGTGCAAAATATTTGTCTTGGTCACATCTGACAAGTTTTCATTGGAAAAATAGGAAAAAGTCATGGTTCTGACACAGCTAAAGATAAAGTGGTTCTTACAAGAGGGAATTTTCTGTGACAATATGTTGTCTTTCCTACCACTAAGCACCCATTAGTTCATCCCTTCTAGGCATTTTGTGTGTTTGTCTAAGGAAAGAATAATATCAGGGAAATCCATCTATAAAAGGTCATTTTGGGACCTGTCTGGCTATGATTACATGAAGAAATAAGGATTGTCCCACCAAAGATAAGATCATCTCTGCCCAACAAGACAGTAGCTGCACTAGAGTGGGGGTGGGGTGGGGGTGGTGGAAAGGCCCCTGGAATGTGCAACAGAGCACTTTCTGGCCTGATAAGCCCAGGGATGTGTAGTGGTGTGTGAACAGGTGGGAGGCAAAGCAGGGCAGAAACACACTCTGGTGCCTGACTCCTGCAAGCACACAGAAAAAGACCCTCTGGTGGTAACACCTAGAAGACAATGGGACTAGGGTGAGGGGCCAGGGGTGCTGCTATAAAAGACCTAAGCTTTGCCTGCTGTAAGAGAAGAAGGACTCCACTGAAAAACACTGCACAATGGAGGCTGCTCAGAGAAGGGAAAACATGACAGGTGCTCAGACCTGTCCATACAAGCCAAAAGGACTTGGATCCTGGGACGTGTCTCTCTCCCCCTCCTCTTCTCCAAACTGAAGAAGTGACTTGGCAACACCCTCCTTGGAGAGGTGCTCCAGCACCCTCCAGCCAAAGAGAGAAAAGAATCTTGGGGGATGATAATATAATTCCTTTCCTGCTCTCTCTCCCTCCCTGTTCTCCCTTTCTCTATTTTGTTTACTTTATCCAATAGCCTTGCTTTTGATATTTGACCTCCTTTGTGCCTTAATTACACACATGGGAATGTTTTAAAAAGAAATGAGTGTCTCTCCCAAATTCTGGACTGAGACAGGAACCTAAAAGTACAGTAGGCCAAGAACAGAAGGGTACAGAAAACATTAAAGAACACATCTGAGAGAAGGAGAGAAAACTCCATCTGGTGGTTACACCGGTGGTACAACGGTAAGGTGGTACAAGTTGTATCTTCCAGAGATGTCATCTTTGGAATTCAGAAGACCAGGAACAGAGAATATTAAAACCATATTTCTTTCTGACAGTTACTGGTAGGTTTCTTTGACTTATAATCACATTTCACATTCCATTTGGTGCTGTGTCACACATTGGATTACCTGCAGCCTGTTCTGTTTCAGTGCTGTAAGCATCATACCATAACATACCACCGAGGCCAAAAGCAAAGAAGCCTAAAACCCCCAGCAGGACTTACTTTTTGGAAACAAATGAGTCAGCTGGGTGCTCTGATGTTTTCTTCACACATGTGATTTCTGAGGTTCTGTTCTTGGGGGAGGGGATATGTGTTCAGTGACTATTTTAACAGTATTGTACCTTTTGTCTCACATTTTACTCACACTTTTTCTTGGCATTTGTCCACAAGTTAGTTCATCTTTCCTGTATCAGTTATATACTTTTAGATTTCTTACATTCCCTGTGTATTTCTTCTTCTCATCTTTGATTTGTCACAGTGAAGGTCTCAGAAAGACCTCATATTTAGTATCCATTCATGCCAAAAATCTTCACTCTGTGTCTTACAATGGTATGAAGTTTAGGAAGTTTAAGTCTCTTTGGGACGAAGACAGTTTTCTTACGTGTTTGTTGATGCTCTTTCTTGTTACAAGGCAATAAATAACTAGGAGTAGAAGCCACTAAGTATCAGGTTTCTGTGGAGAATGAGGAAGAGCATGCATACATGACACAGTATCCAAGATCGGCATAAATTCAGATCAAACATATATCATTAATGAAGAAATAGGGATCTTGTAGCTTCTTTGCCATTCCATCCAAGAACCATAAAATATTTATTATATTCTCATTAAATCTCAGCCTGAAAACCTTAAGGAAGCTCTTATTGTCCCAGTTGTGCGTGCACTCGTCCTCATTTACAGGGTGAAAGTGCCCCTTGTATTAATTTGATGGACCTATTTTCAAAAAAAAAAAAGATCTCCAAAGTCCAGGATTTAGCTTCTAGAAACAAGGCAAATATAACATGGTAATCACCCCTGATCCTTCTGTTTTCTGAACTCAGTGTGGAATTGTATTGTTACTGAATAATCTTAGCCTAAGTGATGCACTAAACCAGACAGAAAGAATGTAAACCCATGTTTTGTCCTTTGTAAAATGCCAGTGAGGAGAACTCATGTTAGGAAATAACTGAATTTAAAAACTCATTCATTTTTACTGTGAATATTTTCATGCAGGAAGAAGATTAGAGAGGCAAAAGCCCAATTAGAACTTAGACTGGCCGCTGCTGTGAGGGAGAATAACAAAATGTTTCTATAAACATATTAATAGCAAAAGAAGAGGCAAGGACAACCTCCGCTCTTTAGTGGATGCAGAGGGGAATATAGGAAAAACAGATGATGAAAAAGTAGAGGTACTTAATACCTTCTTTGTCTCAGTCTCCAATAGTGGGACAGGTTGTCTTCAGGACAACTGGCCTACTGAACTGGCAGATGGAGTCAGGGAGCAGCATAGTTCCTCTGTGGATGAAGGGAGGTTGTAGCCAGGCAGAGGTTGGCCTCTTCTCCCAGGCAGCCAGTACCAGAACAAGAGGACACAGTCTCAGGCTGCGCCAGGGCAGGTTTAGGCTGGATGTTAGGAAGAAGTTCTACACGGAGAGAGTGATTGGCCATTGGAATCGGCTACCCGTGGAGGTGGTGGAGTCACCTTCACTGGAGGTGTTCAGGAGAAGACTTGCTGGGGTGCTTGGCTGTATGGTCTAGTTGTTGGGTGGGTTGGATTGTTTGATGGGTTGGACGCGATGATCTTGAAGGTCTCTTCCAACCTGGTGTATTGTATTGTATTGTATTGTTATGCAGCCCTGCGAGGCGCAGGTTTGGCTCGGTGATCCTTACAGCTTCTTTCCAACTCGAGTCTGCCTGGACTTCAGCAAGGCCTTTGACACCATCCCCCACAGCAAACTCCTGGCCAAGCTGTCAGCCCCTGGCTTGGACAGCAGCACTCTGAGCTGGGTTAGGAACTGGCTGGAGGGCTGAGCCCAGAGAGTGGTGGTGAATGGTGCCACATCCAGCTGGCAGCCAGGTGCTAGTGGTGTCCCCCAGGGATCAGTGCTGGGCCCCATCCTGTTCAATATCTTCACTGATGACCTGGATGAGGGTCCATCATCAGTAAATTTGCAGATGACACCAAGCTGGGGGCAGGAGTTGATCTGTTACAGGGTAGGAGAGCTCTGCAGAGCTCCTAATTCACAATTATATTTGTGTGCAGGAAGTTGCTGTTCAGATGTGCCAGCAATAGATTCACACTAAAAATAAACCACAACAATAAGGTAATACTGGTACTGGGGGTTGTTCTTTCCCAGGTGCAAGGCTCTACTCTCTATAATGGAGTATGTGAAACTGACTGAATCCAGTTAATAGGCCTAGTTTTGTCCACATTATGATAGTTTATTATGGTTTTATGTGTGCTAGCTATTTTTCTTTCTTCTCAACATGATGCCCAGGCCATTATGAATGATTTGTATTGATTTGGTATTAATGCATACTGTATGGGATCACCCCAGTGCCTCTGCTCATAAGGGAGTAAAGTGCTGGTTAGCATTCTTTTAAATATTTTTTGTTGCTTCTTTACTGTGCCAAATGTTCACTGACCCCCACACTGATTTGTTTTAGAATCTCTACCTGAAGGGAAGGGCTAAAAGCGTGAAATAGCTGGAGCAGGATAATAGGACACGTTATTACAAAACGGTTTGAAAGTTGCCAGCATGGTCCTAGGTTTAAAAAAACATGCATCATCATACAATATCTTGTATATTGAACAGCTGGATCTAGCATGAAACAAAGAAGTAATTCCAGATAGATTTAGTATATATGATCCCCTGCCAGATCCATGTGTATTATTAGTGTTACCATTGCCATATTCGTTCAGTTACTTTGGTAGACAGCAGTCCCAGCAGATCTTCATCAGAGAACTATCCCAAAACATTTACTGTCTATGAATGACATGAGAAAAATTCAAGACAGAGCTACAGACAGATGAGTATAACGAAGCAGAAAGAGTATTGACTAGTTTGGCCAAATACGTGGTGGTTGAAGTACCCACAGCCTGAGTGTGCAATCAGTTCCCACTGGACAAGTAATAAATTACTGTTAATCAGTTGTAGCACAAAACCACATTAAAGGACAATTCTTTTTAGTGGCTGAATATTTCTGCATTAATACCTTGCATTTCCACTGTCAGTGCATAGAAACCTGTAGACCCTCGAAATAAAAGTTCATTGCCACAGACATCTAGCACAGCTGTGTTACTTTTTCAGGTGAAGAAGCCAAATTCCACAAGATCTTGCTTTCCACAGGAAATCAAGGTCTCCCTTAAACTCTGGCTGAGAGCAACTGATGGTCAGCATGTGTAGCAGCTGAACTGGAAGTCACTGTTTCAGATCCTTCCTTCTCTTCATCTGTCTCTTTTAAGTTCCTTTTCTCCCTTTACTACTTTCTCATTTTCCTCTTTCGTTCTGTTTTTTTTGTATCAATGTTTGTCTGTCTAGCACACCAGCACTTTCAAAGCCATTTCTCCACTGAGCTCATTCCACAGGGCCAGCCTTTCATGTGAGTCACTTGAGGATCACATACAAGAACTGACAACTGGCCTACTGAACTGGCAGATGGAGTCAGGGAGCAGCATAGTTCCCCTGTGGATGGAGTCTGCCTGGACTTCAGCAAGGCCTTTGACACTGTCTCCCACAGCAAACTCTTGGCCAAGCTGTCAGCCCCTGGCTTGGACAGCAGAACTCTGAGCTGGGTTAGGCAGGCTGGAGGCTGAGCCCAGAAAGAGGTGGTGAATGGTGCCACATCCAGCTGGCAGCCAGGTACCAGTGGTGTCCCCCAGGGATAAGGGCTGGGCCCCATCCTGTTGAATATCTTTATTGATGATGTGGATGAGGGGATTGAGTCCATCATCAGTAAATTTGCAGATGACACCAAGCTGGGGGCTGTGAGGAGAGGCTTAGGGAGCTGGGGTTGTTCAGCCTGAGGAAGAGGAGGCTCAGGGGTGACCTTATTGCTCTCTACAACTACCTGCAGGGAGGTTGTAGCCAGGTTGGGGTTGGTCTCTTCTCCCAGGCAAGCAGCACCAGAACAAGAGGACACAGTCTTAAGCTGTGACAGGGGAAGATTAGGTGTGAGGTGAGGAGAAAGTTCTTCACAGAGAGAGTAATTTGCCACTGGAATGTGCTGCCCAGGGAGGTGGTGGGGTCGATGTCCCTGGAGGTTTTTAAAAAAAGACTGGATGAGGCACTTAGTGCCATGGTCTGGTTGATTAGATTGGGTTGGGTGACTGGCTGGACTTGATGATCTTGGAGGTCTCTTCCAACCTGGTTGATTCTGTGATTGTTGATTCTGTGATTTCAGCTTCTTTGCCATGAGCTGTGAAGGAGAAGAATGGAGCTTGGTGCATTTGGAGGTTTGCACTAAAAACTAGTGTATGTTTTTAGTTGATCTTTTGAGATCTTTTAAAAGCAGAGTTGATCTTTTAAAAGCAGGTGACTTTACATTGGGAAAATAAATATTATTTGACAAATATTTAAAGTCAATATAAATACAGATAATCAATATTTATAGAATGTCCTGGGTTGAAAGAGACTTGAACATCACCTAGTTCCAACCCCTCTTCCAGTAAATCAGGTTGCTCAAAGCCCCATCCAAGCTGGGCTTGAACACTTCCTGGGATGGGGCATGGAATCATAGGATGCTAGGGCTTGGAAGGGACCTCCTATTGTGCTACTAAAGAAATTTATTTTTAAAGCATGGAATGAAGCACTTCTTAAATACTGCACTGAACTCACCTTCAAAATCCATAGCACACTGAATGTGTACAGCAGGCTGAAGCAAGACTCTTTTAATTTGCTTTTAATTTTGTCTTACGCTTTCTTACATAGAGTTTCCCACAATGTATGTGGAGTTGGAGCAAATTCATACATGCAGTTAATGTGTACTAATCAAATAATGACTGCTATCTGTCCCTTACCTTAGTTTGATTAATTAAAATGAGTACTCAGTTAGGCAGAGAAGTTCTAGGAACTTTATTTTTAAAAGAACACTAATTCTCATTTATTTCCAAAACAATGAAAAAATCTGTTGGCACTAACAAAACAATTTCATTTTCTGGCAATACCAAATACTTCTGTGACTTGAACTTGGTCAATGACATTACTTTGAAATTTTGCTACAGCCCCATTTCTTACTCACCAAGGCTCTGGCATAATACTGTCTCTGCTCAAGACATAGCTGGCGCCAGAACTGTCACCTTGGCCAGGCTGACATTTAGCTGTGCTCCTTCCTTCAGATGCTATTAGTAAAGTGTAGTGGTTTTAACCACATAATATGTATATTCCCCACTGTCAGAATCATGCATTTATGACTACTCCATTTATAGCTTTGTATTTATGTCCCTTGAAATTGAGGGCTGGTCAGGCTGGCTGTTCCAGTCCTTGAGTGGGTGGCTGCATTTTTGCCCTCGTACAGGATTTGGATGGGTGGGTATTACTTTCCCTTATCCTTCTGTTTTCTATATATATTAGTGTAATCTGATACCTTTGTAGCAGGGAAGTAAAAATATTCTGTGTAAATCAACTGAAAATTCTTTCTCTGCCTTTTTTGTTTGTTTGTTTCCTCTCCTTTCCCTTTCTTATCTCCTGGTAAAGAGACAGGAGAGAGGAGACAGGAGGGAAGTGGTGGAAGAGAGGGGGAGTGTAGCCCTTTCTCTAAAGCATTACACCTCACCCTGCTAAGGTCAGCATCTTACCTCTCAAAAAGCCTTGCAGACATAAACTGAACAGGGTGTTCCAATGTTCATCTTATCAATGATAAACATGAAGAGGGAAGAGTCATCCACCCACTCTTCTGCATAAACCTCCAACATGTTAGTCCTTTTCTGTTGTATCAGTATTTGTATTCACCATTATATTACAGTAATTCTCATTGAGTTTCTGCCTTCTAGAACACTTCACACTCGCTTTTCATTGCTGCCCATATTCCTTTATTCCTGGATGTGTGCATCTTTGCAACTGGCTGTGTTAGGAGAGTATTTTATGCAATCATTTTGTTGAGTGATCTGTGCAGCTCTGTAAGACTTCTGTCGCATCTATCTCATTTCAATAAAGCTTCTTTAAATGCAAGCACTTTAGTCAGTTATTCAGTTCTTTAAAATTACTTTTATTCTCAATGCCAAATCTAAGGAAAGTATCTGTAGGAAGCTAGTTTTCTCAGACAGACTCACTATTTAATCAACAAGCAAAATTATGTTTATCTCACAGGAACCATTTTCATAAAGTCATGTGAACTACATTGGGTGAAATATACTAATTTGGAATATCTGCACTTGCTGGCAACCCAATGGAGGCTGCAGGCAGAGAAACACTACATTTTGTTTTCCCTTACTTGACCAAGTTGATGACAAATTCGATTATATCTAGTGGACAACTAGTTGTAAAGGCAGAATTCTTGCTGACATACAAGCTGGACTACATGGATTTAAAGTGAACTACAGACCTGGTTGTTCAAACAAGCACATGGGAAGACTGGAGAAAGAGCAATGCCAACACATTTAGTGACTGCCTCCACACAGAAATGGACATTAAAATGGATCAATGTAAAAGTGACTGCCAGCAGAGATGGCATTCACATCTTGAATACATTAAAATTTGAGAGCTACAAGTCTATAATGGTTGAAATTAATTAAACTCAGAACTCAGTGTGTATGTATCCCCTGACATATTCAAAGCTTTGTTGCAGATAGCTGAAGAATAGTAATTTGTATGAGGATCCTTGTAGACAATTTACAGAATAGGTTTTACAGGGTCTCTAACACAATGCTTTGGTAATGCAGACTGCACAGACAATTAGCATAATCTTTTCTTATTTGAACAGCATTCCATCTTCAGTGGAAAGCTGTATTTTCTATGACTTCTGACAACAGTATTTATCAGACTAGTATATGATATTAGCAATCATATTTGTTGTGGTTTGAGCCTTAACTGCAATTTAAGAGCTCAGATGGTGGCAAGACTGAGAACTCTTCCCCCCACTCCCCCTTCCTCTTTCCCAATACAAAAAAAAAAGAAAGGGAAAGGATAGGGAAAGAAAGAGGGTAAGGAAAAAGGGGAGGAGGTAAACCTACCGAGAAATAATTTGGAGTCGGTTTGGAAGTAAAGAAGTAAATTTTTTCTTTAAACAATATATATATATATATATATATATATATATATATATATATATGTATATAACAACAACAGGAAGTGTTCACAAGGGTAAGGAGTAAGGATGGATAAGGAGATATACAAAACCAACAGTCCTTTGAGGAAACATGGATGTAGCAGGGAGGATGACCAGGCCTGACCATGAGGCAGAGAACCAGGAAGCCAGCAGTGACACTTGGTCCTCTTGCACAGGCAAGGCAGGAGCAAAAGAGAGGGGAAATGGTTGCTGTACCCTCCCCTTTATAGTTTTGTAAGGCAGGAAGGGGGAGTGTAACAGACTAACTCAGTTTCCCGGGGGGAACCCCTCTGGGGGGAAGGAAGGAACCAAGTCCACCTGGATCAGGTTTCCTTAATCCTGGGGAGAGCAGTGCTCTCACAACCCCCTCCCCCCATCCCCCCTTCTCGGGATGGGTATAACCACCACAATATTCTAAAACAATTTTGAAGGAGAAAGCGTACTGACAATATATCAGTTAAAGCTGTTGAGGATATTATATCCAGGACCACTTATTCTCCTCTGAGTTACTGAATTTCATGCAATTTTCACCAGCGGAGTTAGGCAGTCAGCATACTGTGGAGGAAAGTCTGGTGTTGCCTATGCATTTTGCTGGTGTGAAGTATCATCTTTTCCATGTCACTTATAAATTAAACCCCTTTATGGTACCACCTGCTACAGCTGTTCCTAACTCAGATGATAGTTTCTCATGTCTATGCTAAATAAGTAAAGTCCAGTGGGTGACTTCACAACTGCTTGAGTATTAAAAGTAGTGAAGATATGGACAGCAGAAAACAGAAAATTTGTTTTGTTAAGAATTGCACATACTTAAAATTTCCTGTTATTCAGAAAAAGAACAAACTATGTAACTTTTGAAAAATAGCTTCCATCTCTATCCAACCCTGATGGATAATCTTGGAGGGATCATCTTGGAGGAAGCAGCTGGAAGACAACGGGAAATTTGAAAGGTAAGAAATCATAAGTCTGAACACGTACACTTGGCAGCAATGCCCCAGTGACTGACCAGGCACATGAAGCTGGGTGGGTGAGGTGACTCTGAGGGTAAATTCCCCAGCTCCATGTGAACAATCTGGTGATTGTCATCAAATTCTACATTTCCCCATAAAATATTTAAATTGTGATGGTCTGATGTAAATGCCAAGTAAACAAGCACTTATGTACATGAATTTATTTATGGTTTTGGTATCTGCCATTTAGAAGCACCTTTTGTGTGCATTTTGGAAATAACTGGGCAGCAAACACTGATGTAAAAACAAGTGCTATGATTTTCATTTGAGTTTAAGGTGTAAAGATTACACAGTAAAAATATTTTTAGATAAGCCCTTCAAAGTTAAAACTCTGTCTTTTGCCATTAACTGCTTCAGTATGTATTAAATGAACAATGTATGAAAAAGTCTTTTTAGAAGTTTTCCTTCTGAAAGATCCATTGTTAAGCTCTCTTCACTGAAGAATAATTTAAACAACTGAATGCTACTAATGGTTGCCACATCTTGAAGATGTTTGTTACATTTATCAATACTCTGTAAGCTGCTTTTCACACTTTATTACAGCTGTGTTGGTTAACAGAACATTCATTCCTTGCATCCCAGACATAATTTTTATGAGTGACTTAACTTGTGGGCTCTCTTGAATCATAAATCAAGAAATACTTACGTTGTACAAATATATATAAAATGAGCTACTAGAAAAGTAGGCTTTGATAACTTATTGCTGATATGAACCCAGTTAAAATTTAGTGCCTACATTAACAATATGATAGCAAAATTATCAGAAGGGAATTGCATCCTAAGATACTGAAAATTATTCTGTTTGTCCTTATTTCCTTTGTGGATCCAATTCTTGTATGTCTGTCTTTAATTGGGAAAATTATGTGATTTATAGCATCTCAGAATCTGTCAAATCTTGTCAAAAAGTACAAACAAAGATTTGGAACAGGCAGAAAATACTGTTTCTTAGTATTACATGCTTACACTAGTATGGTGATCTATCTTTATATTACACAAGTATGCATATATAAATAGCACAGTAGCACAGTATATTAGAGGTTGGAATGGACCTCGAAAGATCACTGGGTCCAACCCCCCTGCCAAAACAGGAGGAGACTCCACAACCTCTCTGGGAGGCCTATTCCAGTGTTCCATCACCCTCACTGTAAAGAAGTTTCTCCTCATGTTGAGGTGAAATCTTCTATGCTCAAGCTTGAACCCGTTGTTCCTTGTCATATTACTGTGCACCACTGAAAAGAGCTTGACCCCCTCCACTTGATACTTCCCCTCAGATATTTATGCACATTGATGAGATCCCCTCACAGTCTTCTCTTTTCAAGATGAAACAGCCCCAGGGATCTCAGGGCAGATGCTCAAGTACCCTAATCATCCTCTTGGTTCTCTGATGGATTCTTTCTAGCAGTTCTCCGTCTCTCTTGAACTGGGGAGCCCAAAACTGAACACAGTATCCTAGGTGAGGTCTCACCAGTGCAGAGCAGAGAGGTAGAAAAACTTCCCTGATGCTGGACGCACTTTTCTTGATGCACCCCAGGATACCATTTGTTCTCTTGGCCACAAGGGCACATTGTTGTTCCATTGAGAACTTGCTGTCCACCAACACTTCAAGGTCTTTCTCCATGAGCTGCTTTCCAGCAGGGCAGCCCCTAACCTGTACTGGTGCCTGTTGTTATTCCTCCCCCTGTTATTCCTCTGCCAGAGAGACTGTTTTCAAAGTGCAGGACCCTGCACTTTTCCTTATTGAACTTCATGAGGTTTGCCTGCACTCAGCTCTCCAGCCTATCCAGGTCTCATTGGATGGCTGCACAACCCAATGGGGTGTCAGCCAACCCCCCCAGTTTTGCATCATCAGCGAACTTGCTGAAGGTCATCCAGGCCATTGGTAAAGATATTGAACAAAACTGGACCCAGCACTGCTCCCTGGGGAACAACATGTAAAATTTTATTCTTGATTTAGATTTATACTTTGATATAAGTACCAGTTTAGAGTAAATAGAGTGTAATGTGTGAGCAATCTAATGTTGTTGAAATGAAGTACAATGAAGGCCAGCAAGGGACAAATCCTGCCTGTCCAACCTCGTGGCTTTCTATGATAAAGTGACTATGTTAGTGGACGAGGGACAACCTACGGATGTTATCTATCCAGAGTTCTGCAAGACCTTTGACAGTCCCCCACAACATCCTACTCACTAATTTGGGCAGATATGGATTTGATTGGCGGACTGTTCAGTGGATAAGGCATTGGCTGGATGGTAGTATCCAGAGGGTAGTGCTCAATAGCTTGAAGTCCAGATGGAGAACAGCGACAACTGGTATCCCTCAGGGGTCTGTACTAGTACCTGTACAGGCCCCTGATTTTTTTATCAATGATTGAGTACACCATCAGAAAATTTGCAGGTGACACCAAGATGAGTAGTGGTGCTGTCAATATGCCAGAGGGACGGGATGTCATCCAGAGGGACCTGGACACGCTTGGGAAGTGGGTCCAGGTGAACCTCATAAGGTTCAATGAGAACTAGTGCAGGGTCCCGCACCTGGGCTGGACCATTCCTTGCTATCAATACAGACTGGAGGATGAGGAGATAGAAAGCAACCACGTGGAAAAGGACTTGGGGGATATTGATGGATGAAAAGCTGGCCATGAGCAGACAATGCACACTTGCAGCCCAGGCCACTTGCATCCTGGGCTGCACCAAAAGAAATGTGGCCAGCAGATCGAGTGAGGTGATTCTGCCACTTTGCCCTGTAAGACTGTAGCTGGAGTACTGCATTCTGCTCTGGAGGCCTCAATACAGAAATGACATGGACCTGATGGAGCAGGCCTAGAGGAGGGCCATGATAATGATCAGAGGGCTGGAATACCTCTGCTTTGAAGACAGGCTGACAGAGCTGGGATTGTTGAATCTGGAAAAGAGAAGCCTCTAGGAAGACCTAATAACAACTTTCCCATACTTAAGTGGGCTTATAAGAAGGATGGAGAGAGACTGTTTACAAAGGCTTGTAGTGATGGAACAAAGGTATCAATGGTATCAAACCAAAGAAGAGTAAATTTAGATTGGATGTTATGAACAAGTTCTGCAAATGAGATAAACAAAGCATAAACTAAGAAAGTGTTATGGAGGGTCCCTGGAGAAAGGAAAAAAATGATTTAGCAGATTTTCTGCGTCAGCAGCTGTTCACCTCCACACCACAGTGACAGGTGAGTTTTTAACTTTTTCTGTTGTTATTGTATTGACTTTATGAGATGTGCCATATCAGATGGAGTCTGAATTAAAACTCAGCTTCCCCTGTAGTACTGGAAAGTGGGCTGTAAAGACGACCAACACTCTGTCTGTCAGACTTTCTTGTCCCTGCACACACTTGTGCGTAAACAGTTCCATCTTGTACCAACAAAGGGAATTTAGAATCATGGAATCATAGGATTGTTAGGGTTGGAAGGAACCTCAAGGATCATCCAGTTCCACTGCTCTGTCATAGGCAGGAACACATCACACTAGGTCATGTTGCTCAGAGCCACATCCAACCTGGCTTTACAAACCTCTAGGGATGGGGCTTCTACCACCTCCCTGGGCAATTTGCACTGAATTGTAAGGATAATTTAGCTTCCATTTGGAAGAAATTACGTGGCAAATGTGAAAGGCAATTTATGAGTTATATACCTCTGTATGATTGAAAAAAATAAATAAATATGTGATGCTACAAGTTATGCCTAAATTCGAAGGCTGGAAGAAAATATATCATGGCATGAGGGAAGTCAGGTAGAGAGGAAAAAGCCCTACACAAATCAGATAGAAGCACTGCTTAATTGATCATCCCTTTTTTCTGCTCCAAAACTGCATTAGACACAGATCATCCCAGTACACCCATACCTGAAAAAAGAAAAGAAATAAATATTAAAAAAACCAAAAGGAGGGGAAGTAACCTAGCATATATTCTTATACCACTAGGAAGGTATCACAGTGTTTTACATTAAGCTGAGTGATGTGGCAAAAGGCGTGCATGGCTTGTTTGCTTGTTTTCTTCATTGTTCCCACTCCATGGATTTGCTTTCTGGCAAAGTAGTCCTTAGTTCCTGCAAAAATGTTGGAATATAATGCAGGTGATTCATAAGCACTCTGAACAAACTAAGAGTGGAAACAGTTAACATGGATTTGTCAAGAACAAACAGTGTCAAATTATTTTCTTTCCCTGAAATAGTTCACAGAGAACTGTTACATCTCTCTCATGCATCTTCTCTCTCATCTATCTTCTCTTCAGTGGTATTTTCCTCACGTGACATTCTCACAATCAAAATGTATGCCAGATAAAATCTACATCAGGAGTGAAAACGTTATTAGAAATCATCCTTCTCTAAGTAGAAAATGTAATAAAACAGGTTAATGAAAAAAATTAAGTCTTTGTAAATAAATATAAAATAGAATGGGTCAATAAAACAATCAAATCACAAAGGAGAAACCCTTATTGATAGCTTTTTTCTGTAAGAAGGTACAAAACACCGCTGGAGACACACCATCTTTTCAGGCCTCAGATAAGGGAATGACAAATTGCAGAAGGAAAGGTAATAAATTGTGACGTAAACAGTTTTCTTGAAGATAAGACAGAACAGAGAGTCTCCTAGACAATTAAGACTTTCACTAATAAGTCCACATCTCTCTGAGCATGCATTAACCTTGGGGTCAACTAGCAAACAGACTGATGAAGTACATAGGATTATCAGAGGGGGAGGAAATCAGGGATTCTTCTTCAGGATTCTTCCCCAAATTTGCCAGAGGCTGGAAGTGTGCATGCAGGAGAGACATTTGCACATATTAGCATGAGCTCTGGTGAATATATTAAATAATTACTGGAAAAGTGGTGACTAGGCATTGATGTGCGCTTTAAATGCTGCAACTAAACCCTCTTCAGCATGTGAGGGTTTTGCCAGGAGACCCATCTGAAGTAAATGTGCTTTTTTTACTCCCTACATCTTCAAATTGGTCTTAGAGAACTTGAATCCAGTACTTTCAGTAACGCTTCAGGGTCAAAAGGAACAAAACTGTTATGTAATCATTTTCAGCTCACATTCATCAGTGTTGTTCTTAATGGGCAGCACAGAAACTAATCAGTGCAGCCCACAAATATGTTGCATTCAATGAACGAGGGAATGATCTAAAAAGCCTAGAAAAATGTTCTGCCTAATATTGAAAAAAATATTGGTTTATACACTTCAGCAGAGAAAAACCAACCTGTGTGTATTCAACATAAGTAATCATTGACTAGGTAGCCATTTTCCAGGAAAGATCTGCAGGTTTTAAAGGATCATAAACTGAACATGAGTCAATGGTGTTAGGCACGATGGGAAAAGCATATCAGGCATAAACACAGCTTGCAAACTGTGCAGCACAATAACAATATGTTCCACTCAGCATTGATGAGGTCACAATGGATGAAAGATGTGGGCCAACTGGACATTAGAGACAGTAGTGACAAAAGTAAATGTGATTTGACAGATGTGTTTTGTATACCACAGAGGACAGTGCTGAGACATAACAGCTTTCAAATAGTAAAAAGCTGCTGCAAATTCTCCGTGTCCATGACAATAGGACAAATAGCAATGAGTTTATGCTGCATTAAAAGAAATCCAGGTGAGACATGATGGTAAATTCTCTAACTTTGGAATAATGAAACCCACTGGAATAGATTGCCTAGGGAGGCAGCAGAATCTCTAGAACTAGAGATATTTTTAATAATCCATTAAACAGATATCTATCAGGAGCTGGAGAGGTGCTGGGCAAGGAAAGGGATTAGATGTCCTCTTGATATCCTTTCATCTGGTTGTTTGTGATTGTGCTACCAAATTTCAAAAGAACCACATTGCAAACTAAGTGTGGTTGTAAATATGTCAGGCTACTGGTGATCTTAACGCTTCCCTTAAAGACCACAGTGCGTTTGGATTCCTGACTAAGCAACCTTTGCATTTGTCAGATTCAGTAAGAGGAAAGGGGATTAAATCCTTTGTGTAGCATATTTCATTTGTCAGTAAGAGGTGCCATCAGTTTTAACTTCATCATCATGCAAATGGTTGTAAAATCAGTGAGATTTTTCTTTTATTAAAAAATGTTTGTTCAGCACTGTGGTGGGTTGGAGGGCTGATCCTCCCTTCCTCCCCCTCCATGGGCAGGAAAAAACCCTCAGACAAACGGATTGCAAAAGTGGTGGAAAGTTTAAATGGAAAAGCAGTGAATATTTTACAGAGAACCAGGAGCACAGTGACAAAAAAGAGATCCCAAAGCATACCCAAAAGCACCCCATCTGCACCTCAGGGTGCACCCAAAACCCCCAGGGCTCCTTCTTCTTCCCCCCAGCCCCCACTGTTAGGCAAATCTCATCTGGCCAGATCTGAGACTGCACTTCTCCCCAGCCTTGGGCCTATCCAGGGCCAAGAGGCCACGAGATGGCTCTCCCCATTACCAGACAGCGGTGAGGGAAGAAAGAGGAAGTGCAGGACCCTGCTGATGGTGTTATAAGGGAGCAGGGCATTATGGGATGAAATATGCAGCTTCCCATGTCCACCCACTGGGCTGGACCCCTTGGGACACTGCAGGTGTGCCTTGTGCAGTGGCAACAGGAGGCACTCAGCCTGAATCACCACAAACACATATCACAGCAACACAATGACCATGCTATAGTGCAATGACTGTTCAGGAAAGCAAATAATGTCTGGCATAAAGAAAAGGAGCAGGGACACTTCACAGTAGATCAGGTTGCCCAGAGCAACAGCTAGCCTGGCCTTAAAAACCTCCAGGGATGAGGCTTCCACCACCTCGCTGGGCAACCTGTACCAGTGTCTCACCACACTCATGGGGATCAACTTCTTCCTAACATCCAATCTGAATCTACCAATTTCTGTTTTTTCTCCACTCCCCCTAGTCCTATCATTACCTAACACACTAAAAAGTCCCTCCCCAGCTTTCTTGTAGGCCCCCTTCAGATACTGGAAGGCCACAATAAGGTCACCTCAGAGCCTTCTTTTCTCCAGACTGAACAGCCCCAAGTCCTTCAGTCTGTCCTCACAGGCGAGGTGCTCCAGCCCTCTGCTCATCCTCGTGGCCCTTCTCTGGACATGTTCCTGCACAGTATCACAGTATCACAATATTACCAAGGTTGGAAGAGACCTCGAAGATCATCGAGTCCAACCTGTAACCACAAACCTCACAACTAGACCATGGCACCAAATGCCACAACCAATCCCCTCTTGAACACCTCCAGGGACGGAGACTCAACCACCTCCCTGGGCAGCCCATTCCAATGGCGAATCACTCTCTCGGTGAAGAACTTTCTCCTCACCTCCAGTCTAAACTTCCCCTGGTGCAGCTTGAGACTGTGTCCCCTGGTTCTGGTGCTGGTTGCTAGGGAGAAGAGACCAACCCCCTCCTGGCTACAACCACCTTTCAGGTAGTTGTAGAGAGCAATGAGGTCGCCCCTGAGCCTCCTCTTCTCTCCAGGCTAAACAACCCCAGCTCCCTCAGCCTCTCCTCACAGGGCTGTGCTCAAGGCCTCTCCCTAGCCTTGTTGCCCTTCTCTGGACACCTTCAAGTGTCTCGATGTCCTTCTTAAACTGAGGGGCCCAGAACTGGACACAGGACTCAAGGTGCGGCCTAACCAAAGCAGAGTACAGGGGCACAATGACCTCCCTGCTCCTGCTGGCCATACTATTCCTAATGCAGGCCAGGATGCCATTGGCCTTCTTGGCCACCTGGGCACCTCCAGATCCTTCCTGTGTACTTGGAGCTCCGGAACTGGACACAGTACTCCAGGTGGGGTCTCATCAGAGTGGAGTAGAGGGGGAGAATCACCTCCCTCAACATGCTGGCTATGCTTCTCTTCATGCAGCCCAGGATGTGATTGGCTTTCTAGGCTGCAGGGGCTCACTGCTGGCTCATGTTGAGCTTCTCCTCCACCAGCACCCCCAAGGCCTTTTCTTCAGGGCTCCGCTCAAGCCAATCCCTGCCCAACCTATATCGGTGCTTGGGGTTGCCCTGACCCTGATGTAGGACCTTGCACTTGGTCTTGTTGAAGCTCATGAGGTTGGCTTGTGCCCACCTCTCCAGCCTGTCCAGTTCCCTCTGGATGGCATCCCTTCCCTCCCCTCCAGTGTGTCTGCTGCACCACACGGCTTGGTGTCATCAGCAAACCTGCTGAGGGTGCACTCAATGCCACTGTCCATGTCCCCAGCAAAGATGTTAATGATATTTGTTTAGTGTTTCATAATTTCATCCATCTAAGTTCCTGTTCAAAAAATACTCCACACTGAGAAATACATATGTATCATTGACCCAGAGGTGAACAACACTAGAAACATGTGCTTTGAAGTGAAGTTTTTGCTTTGGGTAAGCAAACTCATGAGTGCTGAACCTGATGCTGTAAACTGTTGTCATTTGTCAATTTTGGACTATTATAGTCATATCACACCTACACAGATTTATGAGTTGTGTGTCATCATTTGAGGGAGAACCTAAAACTCAATGTACTGGTCAAATCAAAAGCTTTATGGTGCCTTAAAATGTCATAGAAGCTAAAGCACATGGTCATTTGTTACCTACAGTAAGAAAGCTTAATTTGGGTCGACAATTAAGGCACAGAATAATTAAGAACAGTGAGGTGGGCAGTGACTGGCTGGAGAGCAGCCCTGAGGAGAGAGACTTGGGGGTGCTGGTGGAGGAGAAGTTCAACAGGAGCTCTCAATGTGCACTTGCAGCCCAGAAAGCAAATCAGATCCTGGGCTGTATCAGGAGAAGTGTGGCCAGCAGGTGAAGGGAGGGGATTCTCCCCTCTACTCAGCCCTGGTGAGACCCCACTTGTAATAGGAGCCCCTATTACAAGAGGGATACGGAGGTGCTGGAAGGTGTCCAGAGAAGGGCCACGAGGATGATCAGAGGGCTGGAGCACCTCTCCTATGAGGACAGACTGAAGGAGTTGGGACTGTTCAGTCTGGAGAAGAGAAGGCTCAGAGGTGACCTAATTGTGGCCTTCCAGGATCTGAAGGGGGCCTACAAGAATGTTGGGGTGGGACTTCTCAGGCTATCAGGTAGTGCTAGGACTAGGGGGAATGGAATGAGGCTGGAGGTGGAGAGATTCAGGCTGGATGTGAGGAGGAAGTTCTTCCCCATGAGAGTGGTGAAGCCCTGGAATGGGTTGTCCAGGGAGGTGGTTGAGGCCCCGTCCCTGGAGGTGTTTAAGCCCAGGCTGGATGAGGCTCTGGCCAGCCTGATCTAGTGTGGGGTGTCCCTGCCCATGGCAGGGGTTGGAACTGGATGATCCTTGTGGTCCCTTCCAACCCTGACTGATATTATGATACTATGATACTATGATGTTGTAAATGTTGTCATGGAGATGTTGAAGACAACATAATGGTTTTGTTACGACTTAGCTTTGGTATATTGGGGGAAATGTGTGTTTATTTACAGATGCTAGGAATATAATGATCATCCTATTGGGCAACTGGTATCCACCTTTCCGAACTCCGTTACACCAATTCTGGGTTACTTATGTCTACTCAAAGCAGAACACTGTAGGCCAGGCTGCTTCCTTCATTAATTTTTGATTTGGTAAATGAGAAAGGGAGAGGCAGTCATAGAAATGCCTGAGGGTGTCCTCGACCACTGCTCAAGTCTTTAAGACGAGCCCACTGCAAAGTTGGTGCTCCCCAGCCAACTACCCAGAGGCCCAGGAACACTAGAACAGAGCTGGATGTTGCAGTCCCAGGGTCTGTCCCTTCCTGGCAGATGAGCTGGCCAAGCCACTCTCCATCATTTTTCAGCAGTCCTGGCTCACTGGAGAGGTCCCAGAAGACTGGAAACTGGCCAACGTGGTGCCCATCCACAAGAAGGGCTGGTTGGATGAGCCAGGGAATTATAGGCCTGTCAGCCTGACCTCAGTGCCAGGCAAGATTATGGAACAGGTCATCTGGAGTGCGATCACACAGCACTTACAGGATGGCCAAGGGATCAGGCCCAGCAAGCATGGATTTAGGAAGGGCAGGTCCTGCCTGACCAACCTGATCTCCTTCTATGCCCAGGTGACCTGCCTGGTGGATGTGGGGAGGCCTGTGGATGTGGTCTACCTGGACCTCAGCAAGGCCTTTGACACAGTCCCTCACAGCAAACTCCTGGCCAAGCTGTCAGCCCATGGCTTGGACAGGATCACACTGTGTTGGGTTAGGAACTGGCTGGAGGGCCGAGCCCAGAGAGTGGTGGTGAATGGTGCCCAATCCAGCTGGCAGCCAGTCACTAGTGGTGTGCCCCAAGGATCAGTGCTGGGCCCCATGCTCTTCAACATCTTTATTGATGATCTGGATGAGGGCATTGAGTCCACCACCAGTAAATTTGCGGACGACACCAAGCTGGGGGCAGGAGTTGATCTGCTGGAGGGCAGAGAGGCTTTGCAGAGGGACCTGGACAGGCTGGACAGATGGGCAGAGTCCAAGGGCATGAGATTGAACACATCCAAGTGCTGGGTTCTGCACATTGGCCACAACAACCCCATGCAGTGCTACAGGCTGGGGTCAGAGTGGCTGGAGAGTGGCCAGGCAGAGAGGGACCTGGGGGTACTGGTTGATTGTAGGCTGAACATGAGCCTGCAGTGTGCCCAGGCAGCCAAGAGGGCCAATGGCATCTTGGCCAGCATCAGGAACAGTGTGGCCAGCAGGAGCAGGGAGGTCATTGTGCCCCTGTACACTGCACTGGTTAGGCCACACCTTGAGTCCTGTGTCCAGTTCTGGGCCCCTGAGTTTAGGAAGGATGTTGACTTGCTGGAATGTGTCCAGAGAAGGTCAACAAAGCTGGTGAGGGGTTTGGAACACAAGCCCTATGAAGAGAGGCTGAGGGAGCTGGGGTTGCTTAGCCTGGAGAAGAGGAGACTGAGGGGTGACCTTCTTGCTCTCTACAACCACCTGAAGGGAGATTGTAGCCAGGCAGAGGCTGGTCTCTTCTCCCAGGCAGCCAGTACCAGAACAAGAGGACACAGTCTCAGGCTGCGCCAGGGCAGGTTTAGGCTGGATGTTAGGAAGAAGTTCTATACAGAGAGAGTGATTGCCCATTGGAATGGGCTGCCTGGAGAGGTGGTGGAGTCACCTTCATTGGAGGTGTTCAGGAAGAGGCTTGATGGGGTGCTTGGTGCCATGGTTTAGTTGTTTAGGTGGGTTGGATTGGTTGATGGGTTGGACGTGATGATCTTGAAGGTCTCTTTCAACCTGGTGTATTGTATTGTATTGTATTGTACTGGAGCAGTTCAGGGAAATTGCATATGGTTTGACTGCCCCAGCTCTCCACCTTCTATGGACAGTTCTATTTCTTCTGACTTGCCAGGTAACAAAAAGAAGTTTCTCTTGAAAACAGACCACTCATTGGGCTAAAGCAGTAGAAAAAGCATCTTTGGAAGAAATAATAAACTCATTAAAAGCATTTAGCCTAGTTAGTTCATGTTCTTGAAATTCACTTCTGCCTGATGGACCATGCAAGAAGCTCACAGACCACTCATTGGGCTAAAGCAGTAGAAAAAGCATCTTTGGAAGAAATAATAAACTCATTAAAAGCATTTAGCCTAGTTAGTTCATGTTCTTGAAATTCACTTCTGCCTGATGGACCATGCAAGAAGCTCACTTATTTTGCAACGTAAAAGGGAATTTGCTTTTGTTATTTAACGTCTATGCAGTCTTGATAACTGTGGCTTGGCATCTACAAATGCATAACACTGTGTCTCTGAGCACATGCAAGGAATTATACAAGAATACAGCAAATGCCTAATGGGGAAAAAAGAGAAGTTAATGTTTTTTGACATATATTTGCAACTGATACTACATATACTAATTGTTTAAAAGAAGATAATAATTTAGAAACCATCATATGCTCACTAGGCATTTGAGACTCTAAACCACGGTTTATTTATTTTAGTGTTTTGCCTGTTACCACTGCAACTTAATTTAGCATTCAGGTGTCTTTAGAGAAAGACCAATCTGCCCTTGTAAACAGTTCTGCTCCTGACTTCCACCTTCGATGATGTTTTGTGACATGCTTTGATTTATAACTGCCTGCAAGCCAGTTAATGAAGCTGCATACCTTAAATTCACTGTTTGAACCGTTTGACTAATCCACCTGGTTGTTTTTCTTGTGTGAGGTTCTGTCTTTTGGACAGAAGAGGGTGAGAGAGAATCACAGGGCCTTCTTATAAGCACCTTCAGGTATGGTAAGGTCACTACTACCAGGTCTCCCTGAAGCCTTCTCTTCTCCAGGCTGAACAAGCTCACAGCTCACAAATGACAATGTAATGTGGTCATATAGCAGGGAAAATTAATTAATTACTGCTATCATTTGAAATGAAAAGACATTGCAGGTCATGAAATGCTGAACACATGCTGAGTCAAAGAGAGATTTTTGAAATTGTATATCTAGTCCAACATTACTTTGTAGCTTTTAACCCATTAAGTCTCTTTCACTGTGAAACTTCCAAATTAAACTCTAAACATTCATAAAATCATAGAATCACAGAATCAACCAGGTTGGAAGAGACCTCCAAGATCATCCAGTCCAACTAATCACCTAGGCCTATCCAATCAACTAGACCAGTGCCTCATCAAGCCTTTTATTGGAGATCTTCAGGGACAGCGACTCACCACTTCCTTGGGCATCACATTCCAATGGCCAATCTCTCTCTGAAGAACTTCTTCCTAACATCCAGCATGAACCTCCCCTGGCACAACTTGAGACTATGTCCTCTTGTTCTGGTGCTCAGTGCCTGGGAGAAGAGACCAAACCCCCACCTGGGCCCCTAAGTTTAAGAAGGACATTCAGACACTTGAACATGTCCAGAGAAGGGCAACAAGGCTGGTGAGAGACCTTGAGCACAAGCCCTATGAGGAGAGGCTGAGGGAGCTGGGGTTGCTTAGCCTGGAGAAGAGGAGGCTCAGGGGCGACCTCATTGCTCTCTACAACTCCCTGAAGGGTGGTTGTAGCCAGGAAGGGGTTGGTCTCTTTTCTCTAGCAACCAGCACCAGAACAAGAGGACACAGTCTCAAGCTGCACCAGGGGAAGTTTAGGCTCAAGGTGAGGAGAAAGTTCTTCACTGAGAGAGTTGGTAGCCATAGGAATGTGCTGCCCAGGGAGGTGGTGGAGTCATCCTCCCTGGGGGTTTCAAGAGAGGATTGGACATGGCACTTGGTGCCATGGTTTAGTCATGAAATTTGTGGTGACATGTTGGACTTGATGATCTTTGAGGTCTCTTCCAACCTTGGTGATTCTGTGATTCTGTGAACTTCCCTTCAGGTAGTTGTAGACAGCAATAAGGTCTCCCCTAAGCCTCCTACTCTCCAGGCTAAGCAACCCCAGCTCCCTCAGCCTCTCCTCATAGAGCTTGTGCTCAAGGCCTCTCACCAGATTTGTTGCCCTTCTCTGGGCACGTTCCAGTACCTCTACATATATCTTGAATTGAAAGGTTCAGAACTGGACACAGGACTCAAGGTGTGGCCTAACCAGTGCTGAGTACAGGGGCACAATGACCTCCCTGCTCCTGCTGGCCACACTGTTCCTGATCCAAGCCAGGATGGAATTGGCCTTCTTGGCTGCCTGGGCACACTGCTGGCTTATGTTCACCCTACTATAGACCAGCACCCCCAGGTCCCTCTCTGCCTGGCCACTCTCCAGCCACTCTGACCCCAGCCTGTAGCACTGCATGGGGTTGTTGTGGCCAATGTGTAGAACCCGGCACTTGGATGTGTTCAATCTCATGCCCTTGGACTCTGCCCATGTGTCCAGCCTGTCCAGGTCCCTCTGCAGAGCTCTCCTACACTGTAACAGATCAACTCCTGCCCCCAGCTTGGTGTCATCTGCAAATTTACTGATGATGGACTCAATCCCCTCATAAACATCATCAATAAAGATATTCAACACGATGGGGCCCAGCACTGATCCCTGGGGGACACCACTAGTGCCTGGCTCAGCCTCCAGCCAGTTCCTAACCCAGCTCAGAGTGCTGCTGTCCAAGCCAGGGGCTGACAGCTTGGCCAGCAGTTTGCTGTGGGGGATGGTGTCAAAGGCCTTGCTGAAGTCCAGGTAGACTACATCCACAGCCTGCCCCACAGCCATCAGGCAGTCACCTGGGCATAGAAGGAGATCAGGCTGGTCAGGCAGGACCTGCCCTTCATAAATCCATGCTGGCTGGGCCTGATTCCTTGGCCATCCTGTAAGTGCTGTGTGATCGCACTCAAGATGACCTGTTCCATAACCTTGCCTGGCACTGAGGTCAGGCTGACAGGCCTGGAATTCCCTGGCTCTTCCAACCAGCCCTTCTTGTGGATGGGCACCACGTTGGCCAGCTTCCAGTCTTCTGGGACCTCTCCAGTGAGCCAGGGCTGTTGAAAAATGATGGAGATTGGCTTGGCCAGCTCATCTGCCAGCTCTCTCAGCACCCTCGGACGGATCCCATCCGGTCCCATGGACTTGTGGGGATCCAAGCCGCTAAGCAGGTCGCTAACTGCTTCCTCCCAGATCACAGGGGAACTATGATGCTCCCTGGCTCCATCTGCCAGCTCAGGGGGCAGTTGTCTGGAAGACAACCTGTCCTGCAATTAAAAATTGAGGCAAAGAAGGTATTTAGTACCTCTGCCTTTTCCTCATCTTTTGTTACTACATTCCCCTCCATGTTCAATAAGGAGTGGAGGTTGTCCTTGCCCTCCTCTTGCCATTAATATATTTATTAAAACATGTCCTTCACAGCAGTGGCTAGGCTAAGCTCTAAATGGGCTTTTGCCTCTCTAATTTTTTTCCTACATGACCTAGAAACATCCTTAAGCATTTCCTGGGTTACCTCCCCTTTTTTCCAAAGGTGATACACCCTCTTTTTTTCCCTTAATACGCTCAGAAGCTCATTGCCCATCCAGGCCATCTCTGCCCTGTCAGCTCAACAACGGGTACAAACTAGAGCACAGGTGGTTCCACCTCAATATGAGGAGACACTTCTTTGTGGTGAGGGTATCAGAGCACTGAAACAGGCTTCCTGGAGAGTTTGTGGAGTCCCCTTCTCTGTGTGCTGTCTTAGATGATCCTGCTTTGACAGGGAGGTTGGAGTCAACCTCTGTGATTCTGTGACTCTGTGATTCTGTGAGTGGGGCAAAAACCTGTGCTGAAACATAGCTGCCACAGGTGTTTGAGTGGAGCCTGTGGATGAACGTGCTCTGGGCCAGTGGAGTTCCTGGTACACTCACTGCTCTGAGAAAATCACCACAAAAGCTCCCAGATTTGCAGCAGAGACCTTTCTGAATGACAGCATTACAAGCTAATTAATATTCCAGTAGTACCTACTCCCTAGATCAGAGTTTACTCTGCTAATTAAAATAATATCATGACTCCAATGTGCTTGCAGTCTACATAAATGAGGTAGGTGAACAATGGGTAAAAGGACATTCCCAGTTTGATTGAAAAGAGATGCAGAGAAGACACTTTCTTACCCAGACACGAGTTATTACGAGGCACAGAATGGAATCCTGGACTTCTAATCTATTATTTATGAGACTGTCCTGTTGCTGAAATTTATGCTGAGTCTGACACTTACACTGACCTGCTGGGAGACACAGGAGAGCAGAGTAGTAGAAGGCTAGCTATCAGGCAGCATCTGCAGGCTCTGCAATCCAAGTAAGAAAGACAAATGATTTCCATGGCCCTACAATAGTTACTCAATTTTGTTCTGTACCTGGACAGCCTTGACTGGCATTTGCATTTTGATTTCTCGTTTCTCTACACCATGGACTGCATTTTTTCAAAAGGGAAGTACATCTTTGTTCATTTTGAAAGACAGCACTGTTGCTGTCTACTACCTGCTCAGCCCAACTTGACTAACTGTAACTTGGTGTGAATTTTTTCTATTCTCTTTTGGGAAAATTGTACATTTCCCAAGTTTCCTAATCCCTAGTTTTGTGGTGAGAAGAGTGAGGCAGATTGACACCGAATCCAATACAAGCCATCAGAAACTACATGCACTTTGAGTTTGCTGGTTCAGTGCCTGGGATTCTGGGCAGACTCCCAGTCACAGGTTTTCAGATAGCAGAAGTGTGTGGCAACCTCAGGATTACCTTATTGTTGTGGTTTATTATTAGTATGAATCTATTGCTGGCACATCTGAACAGCAACTTCCTGCACACAAATACAATTATGAATTAGGAGAGGGTTTCATTAAAAACTAGCAGTTCTGTTCAGCTGCAGTTCTATAAATGTCGTTCTATTTCAATGTGAATGTGTTTCTCTACTAAACAGGTTGAGTTTTAAAATTGCAGGTGGATCACAGTTTCAAATATTCCTCTTGTCTGAAATAAATCTTGAAATAGATACCTTATAGTTTGAAATTAATACTTTATAGTTCAACTAATGGGAAAACATGTTGGGGTTTTTTGTTGTTGTTGTTTTTGTTGTTTTTCTTCCCAGAGAGCTTCATTCTCTGCAGGCATCTGAGGTAGATGAAGGAACACTGTGTGCTTTTCTACTGTTCAGGCCTCTTGTGCAGTGGAGGAGGCTCAAGCTTATGTCATGTGGAATGGCAGTGTCCTTTTAGGCAACTTACTCTAAGGCCATGGGCATGACAGGGTGACATCTTCTGGCGCAGCTCCTGCAAAGTCAGTAGGCAACTCCTTTGTGCCAGGTGTGCACCAGAGCTGTGGAAGCTTAGTCAGCACTCAGTGATACTTCACTTTTTCTTTCCCTGTGGTAAGAAGAATTTGTTACGATTTAGGTCATATACTGAAGCAATGAGTAGCTTAAAACATGATTTACATATAATTATTATTCAGAAAAAAGTAGAGGCTACACAGCTGACCTGGGTTTAGAAGTAACTAGCCACCTTTGTGCTTTGATTTTATGCAGTGTTGATGGGTTTGTTCTTTTTGCATGGAGGCAAAGCAAACCATGAGCTGCAGTTGTGCATTATGGAAGATTTCTAGAAAATAGAGTTATTTTATAATCCCCTCCTCACACCACCACCTCCCCTTTCCCACCATATCTGCCCTTTCTCCACCCACCTACCCTATTTCCCCCTTTTTTCCCCTCAAATCCCAGAGCACCTGGGCTCTGTTGAAGTCTCCTCCCACCCCAGGTGTGGCCATTTTGCCCACCCCACCCACTCCCTTTTTTAATCCCCCTCCAGGAAAGGCAGGAGCCCCAAGCTGAGCTCCTCTGGGCTGAGGGATCCTTCTCCCATCACTGGTGAGTGCCCATGGTGCACACTGGGTGTTGGTGACAACAAAGGCTGGGGGCCTAGTGGCCCCCTGGTTAGGTAGGAAGAGTGTTGATGCCCTGCCCCCCCCAAGTATCATTCCTGCTGGCTGGGCCTCCTTAGTGGGACTGAGCTCCTCTGTGTGGCATGTTGGCTGGTTGAGGATCTTGGCCCAGGCTCTGGGATGGGCGCAAAAATGGTGGTGATGGAGCAGGAGCTGTTTGGGGTGGGTGGTGGATGTTCCAGAGGGAGTAGGAGCTGCTTTGGGAAGATGAAGGGGGGTAGGAGCTGCTTTGGGAAGATGAAGGGGGGGGGTGTGTGGATCCTGTGCTAGGATTTTTTCTGTTTTTTGTATCTCATAGCACATCCCTGTTTCTGTACATACAAATAGCTTGCTTAAGTGCATGCCTTTTGAATATTTTATTAGTCAGCTCACTCTCTGTGTTGGGTTTCATGAATGAGGTGCATCAAATGTTGTTTCCCTGAAGAAAGAAATGCCAATTTCCATGTCTCACATGCTAGGATGCAGAAGTGATGAGAACAGACAGTGGCAAACTTTATCCCTTCTCAAAAAAACAGTGGGGTAAGGAATGAGGGTTGGGTTCACCTTTGGAGAAGAGGCATTGTAATTCTGTTCTGATTATTCACAGCTAATGTTAACAAAAGCTCAGAAGGGCGTTATGAGTGGAGTGTAAGAGGTGCATCTCAAAATTAGGAGCTGTTGAACTGGTTTGTTCTGAGAGAAAAGTCAATTCTTGTATGTGATCCTCAAGTGACTCACATGAAAGGCTGGCCCTGTGGAATGAGCTCAGTGGAGAAATGGCTTTGAAAGTGCTTTGAAAGTGCTGGTGTGCTAGACAGACAAACATTGATACAAAAAAACAGAATGAAAGAGGAAAATGAGAAAGTAGTAAAGGGAGAAAAGGAACTTAAAAGAGACAGATGAAGATAAGGTAAAAAGATTCTGGGAAGGGAATTAGCAAGTCTCATTGACAGGGCTTTAAACTAGCTTCGAAGGGGGAGGGTCGGAAACCAGTGCCCTTAGGCAGGAGTCTGGAGGTGATAAGCTAGAGCTAGAGGTGAAACCAGCAGCCCAGCTGCAGTGCATGTACACTAATACACGAAGCATGGGTAACAAACAAGAGGAGCTGGAAGCCTTGTTGCAGCAAGAAAGTTATGATGTAGTTGCCATCACAGAGACGTGGTGGGACGACTCGCATGACTGGAGCGCTGCAATTGATGGCTACAGGCTCTTCAGGAGAGACAGGCAAGGAAGAAGGGGTGGAGGGGTGGCCCTGTACGTCAGGGAGGCACTGGATGCTGTTGAGATGGAGATCAGGGATGATAGGGTTGAGTGCTTGTGGGTGAGAATTAGAGGGAAGACCAACAGGGCAGACATCCTGGTTGGCGTCTGTTATAGACCACCCAACCAGGAGGAGGATGTCGATGAGGCATTCTATAGGCAGCTTAAGGCTGTCTCAAGATCACCTGACCTCGTTCTCATGGGTGACTTCAACCTGCCTGATATCTGTTGGGATCTCAACACAGCAGAGAGGGAGGCAGTCTAGGAGGTTCTTGGAGTGCATGGAGGACAGCTTCTTATCCCAGGTGCTGCGTGAGCCTACCAGGGGTAAGGCTATGCTTGACCTCCTCTTCACCAACAGGGAAGGGCTGGTGGGTGATGTGGTGGTCGGAGGGTGTTTAGGCACCAGTGACCACGACATAATAGAGTTTTCAGTATGCAGCCAAGCCAAGAGGGGCAGCAAGAAGACCTCCACTCTGGACTTCCGGAGGGCAGACTTCAGGCTGCTCAAGGAACTAATTCAGAAGGTTCCTTGGGAATCAGCCCTTAAAAACAAAGGGGTCCAGGAGAGCTGGACCTACTTCAAGGAAGAACTCTTGAAGGTGCAAGAACAGGCTGTGCCGGTGTGCCGGAAGATGAGCCGCCGGGGCAGACGGCCAGCCTGGATGGGCAATGAACTTTTAATAGAACTTAGGGAAAAAAAAAGGGTGTATCATCTTTGGAAGAAAGGGGAGGCAACCTACAGAATGTTTAGGGATGTTGCTAGGTTGTGCAGGAAGAAAATTAGGGAGGCAAAAGCCCATTTAGAACTTAGACTGGCCTCTGCTGTGAAGGATAACAAAAAGTCCTTCTATAAATACATCAATAGCAAGAAGAAGGGCAAGGACAACCTCCACTCCTTGGTTGACACGGAGGGGAACGTTGTAACAAAGAATGAGGAAAAGGCAGAGGTACTTAACACCTTCTTTGCCTCAGTCTTCACTAGCAGGGCAGAACGTCTTCCAGACAGCTGGCCTGCAGAGCTGGCAGAAGGAGCCAGAGAGCTGCATAGTTTACCACTGCTCCAAGAGGAAGTTAGAGATCTACTGAGCCGCTTGGACCCCCACAAGGCCATGGGACCGGATGGGATCCATCCTAGGGTGCTGAGATTGCTGACAGATGAGCTGTCCAAGCCACTTTCCATCATTTTTCAGCAGTCCTGGCTCACTGGAGAGGTCCCAGAAGACTGGAAGCTGGCTAACGTGGTGCCCATCCACAAGAAGGGCCGGTTGGATGAGCCGGGAATTATAGGCCTGTCAGCCTGACCTCAGTGCCAGGCAAGATTATGGAACGGGTCATCTCGAGTGCGATCACACAGCACTTACAGGATGACCAGGGGCTCAGGCCTAGCCAGCATGGATTTAGGAGGGGCAGGTCCTGCCTGACCAACCTGATCTCCTTCTATGATCAGGTGACCCGCCTGGTGGATGTGGGGAGGCCTGTGGATGTGGTCTACCTGGACCTCAGCAAGGCCTTTGACACCGTTCCCCACAGCAAACTCCTGGCCAAGCTGGCAGCCCGTGGCTTGGACAGGAGCACACTGCGTTGGGTTAGGAACTGGCTGGAGGGCCGAGCCCAGAGAGTAATGGTGAATGGCACCACATCCAGCTGGCGGCCTGTCACTAGTGGTGTGCCCCAGGGATCAGTACTGGGCCCCATGCTCTTCAACATCTTTATTGATGATCTGGATGAGGGCATTGAGTCCATCATCAGTAAATTTGCAGATGACACCAAGCTGGGGGCAGCAGTTGATTTGCTGGAGGGCAGAGAGGCTTTGCAGAGGGATCTGGACAGGCTGGACAGATGGGCAGAGTCCAATGGCATGAGATTGAACACATCCAAGTGCCGGATTCTGCACATTGGCCACAACAACCCCAGGCAGTGCTACAGGCTGGGGTCAGAGTGGCTGGAGAGTGGCCAGGCAGAGAGGGACCTGGGGGTACTGGTTGATTGTAGGCTGAACATGAGCCTGCAGTGTGCCCAGGCAGCCAAGAAGGCTAATGGCATCCTGGCTTGCATCAGGAACAGTGTGGCCAGCAGGAGCAGGGAGGTCATTGTGCCCCTGTACACTGCACTGGTTAGGCCGCACCTTGAGTACTGTGTCCAGTTCTGGGCCCCTGAGTTTAGGAAGGATGTTGACTTGCTGGAACGTGTCCAGAGAAGGGCAACAAAGCTGGTGAGGGGTTTGGAACACAAGCCCTATGAGGAAAGGCTGAGGGAGCTGGGGTTGCTTAGCCTGGAGAAGAGGAGACTGAGGGGTGACCTTATTGCTCTCTACAACTACCTGAAGGGAGGTTGTAGCCAGGCAGAGGTTGGCCTCTTCTCCCAGGCATCCAGCACCAGAACAAGAGGACACAGTCTCAGGCTGCGCCAGGGCAGGTTTAGGCTGGATGTTAGGAAGAAGTTCTACACGGAGAGAGTGATTGCCCATTGGAATCGGCTACCCGTGGAGGTGGTGGAGTCACCTTCACAGGAGGTGTTCAGGAGAAGACTTGATGGGGTGCTTGGCTGTATGGTCTAGTTGTTGGGTGGGTTGGATTGTTTGATGGGTTGGACGCGATGATCTTGAAGGTCTCTTCCAACCTGGTGCACTGCATTGCACTGCATTGCACTGCATTGCACTGCATTGCACTGCATTGCACTGCATTGCACTGCATTGCACTGCATTGCACTGCATTGCACTGCATTGCACTGCATTGCACTGCATTGCACTGCATTGCACTGCATTGCACTGCATTGCACTGCATTGCACTGCATTGCACTGCATTGCACTGCATTGCACTGCATTGCACTGCATTGCACTGCATTGCACTGCATTGCACTGCATTGCACTGCATTGCACTGCATTGCACTGCATTGCACTGCATTGCACTGCATTGCACTGCATTGCACTGCATTGCACTGCATTGCACTGCATTGCACTGCATTGCACTGCATTGCACTGCATTGCACTGCATTGCACTGCATTGCACTGCATTGCACTGCATTGCACTGCATTGACTTCCAGTTCAGCTGCTGACATGCTGACCATCAGTTGCTCTCAGCCAGAGTTTAAGGGAGACCTTGATTTCCTGTGGAAAGCAAGATCTTGTGGAATTTGGCTTCTTCACCTGAAAAAGTAACACAGCTGTGCTAGATGTCTGTGGCAATGAACTTTTATTTCGAGGGTCTACAGGTTTCTATGCACTGACAGTGGAAATGCAAGGTATTAATGCAGAAATATTCAGCCACTAAAAAGAATTGTCCTTTAATGTGGTTTTGTGCTACAACTGATTAACAGTAATTTATTACTTGTCCAGTGGGAACTGATTGCACACTCAGGCTGTGGGTACTTCAACCACCACGTATTTGGCCAAACTAGTCAATACTCTTTCTGCTTCGTTATACTCATCTGTCTGTAGCTCTGTCTTGAATTTTTCTCATGTCATTCATAGACAGTAAATGTTTTGGGATAGTTCTCTGATGAAGATCTGCTGGGACTGCTGTCTACCAAAGTAACTGAACGAATATGGCAATGGTAACACTAATAATACACATGGATCTGGCGGGGGATCATATATACTAAATCTATCTGGAATTACTTCTTTGTTTCATGCTAGATCCAGCTGTTCAATATACAAGATATTGTATGATGATGCATGTTTTTTTAAACCTAGGACCATGCTGGCAACTTTCAAACCGTTTTGTAATAACGTGTCCTATTATCCTGCTCCAGCTATTTCACGCTTTTAGCCCTTCCCTTCAGGTAGAGATTCTAAAACAAATCAGTGTGGGGGTCAGTGAACATTTGGCACAGTAAAGAAGCAACAAAAAATATTTAAAAGAATGCTAACCAGCACTTTACTCCCTTATGAGCAGAGGCACTGGGGTGATCCCATACAGTATGCATTAATACCAAATCAATACAAATCATTCATAATGGCCTGGGCATCATGTTGAGAAGAAAGAAAAATAGCTAGCACACATAAAACCATAATAAACTATCATAATGTGGACAAAACTAGGCCTATTAACTGGATTCAGTCAGTTTCACATACTCCATATACACACATATAGAGAGTAGAGCCTTGCACCTGGGAAAGAACAACCCCATGTATCAGTATAGTATCACAATATCACCGAGGTTGGAAGAGACCTCAAAGATCATAGAATCATAGAATCATAGAATCATCATAGAATCAGAATCAGAATCATAGAATCATAGAATCATAGAATCATAGAATCATAGAATCATAGAATCAGAATCAGTCAGGTTGGAAGGGACCACAAGGATCATCTAGTTCCAACCCCCTGCCATGGGCAGGGACACCCTACACTAGATCAGGCTGGCCAGAGCCTCGTCCAGCCTGGGCTTAAACACCTCCAGGGACTGGGCCTCAACCACCTCCCTGGACAACCCATTCCAGGGCTTCACCACTCTCATGGTAAAGAACTTCTTCCTCACATCTAGCCTGAATCTCCCCATTTCCAGCTTCATTCCATTCCCCCTAGTCCTATCACTACCTGAGATCCTGAGAAGTCCCTCCCCAGGCTTCCTGTAGGCCCCCTTCAGATACTGGAAAGCCACAATGAGGTCACCTCGGAGCCTTCTCTTCTCCAGACTGAACAGCCCCAACTCTTTCAGTCTGTCCTCACAGGAGAGGTGCTCCAGCCCTCTGATCATCCTCGTGGCCCTTCTCTGGACACGCTCCAGCACGTCCACATCCCTCCTGTAATAGGGGCTCCAGAACTGGAGGCAGTACTCCACGTGGGGTCTCACCAGAGCTGAGTAGAGGGGGAGAAGCACCTCCCTTCACCTGCTGGTCACACTTCTCCTGATGCAGCCCAGGATCTGATTGGCTTTCCGGGCTGCAAGCGCACATTGAGAGCTCATGTCGAGCTTCTCGTAAATCATCATTCCCGTAGATCATCAAGTCCAACCTGTCACCACAGACCTCATGACTAGTGCCACGTCCAATCCCCTCTTGAACCTCTCCAGGGACAGTGACTTCACCACCTCCCCGGGCATCCCATTCCAATGGTGAATGACTCTCTCAGTGAAGAACTTTCTCCTCACCTCACGCCTAAACTTGCCCTGGCACAGCTGTTGGAGAGTAGTGAAGGCGAAAAGGACCTGGTAGTCCTAGTGGATAGAAGGTTGACCATGAGCCAGCAATGGCCAATGCCCTTCTGGGGTGCGTTAGAAGGGGTGTGGTCAGTAGGTTGAGAGAGGTTCTCCTCCCTGTCTACTTTGCCCTTGTGAGGCTGCGTCTGGAATATTGTGTCCAGTTCTGGGCCCATCAGTTCAAGCAGGACCTCAGGGAATTGCTTGAAAGAGTGCTGTGCGGAGCCACAAAAATGAAAATGGAATGTCTTCCTTACGAGGAGAGACTGAGGGATCTGGGGTCCTTAGCTTGGAGAAGAGGAAATTAAGGGGTGACTGCGTTCAGGTTTATAAATATATAAAGTTGAGTGCTAAGAGGATGGAGTGAAGCTCTTATCAGTGATGCCCAGTGACAGGAAAAGGGGTCATGGGTGGAAGTTGAGGTATAGGAAGTTGTGGTGGAGTAGGAAGGCTCCCCCACACACACAAAAGAATTCCACAGCTAACTCAGCCGGAGAAGCAGATGAAAGCTGTATTTTACAAGCAGATATGGAATGCAATGAATATGTACAAAAAAATATACAATATTTACAATATATACAGAAATATACAGCAACAGGAAACCTTTCCCCAACCCCCCCTGCGGCCAGGGGGTTCGGCCTGTTCCCCCCCCCTTCTCCCTCCCTACCTCCCCTTTTTCCCAAAAGGGTTAGAGAGAAAGAGAAAGGAAGGTAATTAAAAGGGTGAAAACTTGTTAAAGCTCAAAGCGGATGCAAAAGTTAGTTTTCTCTTATCTGGTTAGCAAGAATCGTAGAGAGAAACGAGCCAGCTCACAGCACAGGGGGAAGAAGAAGACGACTGACTCCCCTCCCCGACTGAAAGACTAAACAAAAAAACTACAACCGGGTCCCACCAATGAAATTGAATTAGCATATCATTGTTTTCATTCTAATATCAAAACATTCGCCCGGAGTGTTCAGAAAGTGTCCCTTTCTTAAAGGCACAGCCTAAACCGGTCACAGAAGTTCCATAGAAACATGAGGAAAAATCTTTTCACTGTGAGGGCAATGTAACACTGGAACAGGCTCCTCATGGGGCTTGTGGATTCTCCTCTGGAGATACTCAAAGCCTGCCTGGATGCATTCCCGTGTGATCTGGTTTAGGTGATCCTTTTCTGGCAGGGTGGCTGGACTAGATGATCTTTCAAGGTCCTTTCCAAACCCTAATGTTTTATGATTCTGTGAGACAAAGTTATGATGGTGCCAACTATTTCCTTGTGACTAAAATCTCTTTTTAGTGTTATCTTTCCTGTATCTTTTAAAGCTTCCATTCCATAAAGCTGTTGGCTACATGGGGGTTACAATCTCCGTTTCACCGCTGTCATGCACAAATAGATACCAAACTCTGTCTTGTGTTTATCCTGTTGACAAGCTGCAACTAGTGTAACGATCACAGCAGGTAGCACAAGTAAGCAGTGTGCTCATATTACATACTTAGAAAAAGGACTATACAAGCCTTTAACTCCAATTATACTGCTTTCTTATGCAATAGAGTTTTGATAGTCGGCAAGCCACTCATAAGACTGGGAGTATTTAATATGGGGGGAAATATGACCCATGCTGTGATTAAGAGACAGGACTCCGCCTGATGCAGGCCAGATGTCCAGTTTATTACACAAAATCCTTCTTTATAAAAGCTTATACAAAAGCAGCCTACTACTGGAACAGGGACTCTGTTATAACAATGTGGTATATCTCAAGTCTTACACACTCCAGTCATAATAACCATTCGTCATCAAATATATGCCCTCCTCCAACCACATTGCTGCACCGTAATTCACAAGCCATCAAGGCCAACACTATCTCCTCTTATAAGTCCAGCAGTGCTTGGAGCTTGGTTCTCCAAGATTTAACCTTCAGACCCATCCTGTTGTCTCCTGTCTGTGAATACCAAAATAATATATGCTGTTTAATGGGGGGAAATAAAACATTGCGGTAGTTAAAATATTTGGGTGGGGAACTTTCAGGCAAGATATGAGACATTTAGGGTACTTTTAACATAACTTGAATATCTTCCTCTACACTTTTTTGTGATGGTTTCTAAAGTCCTCCAAATATTATCTTTCTCTGACCAAAGAAGTTCAGTAGCTACTTCAAATGTTGCCTCTCTTGTACAGTCCTCAAAAAAACCCAAACTCCTTCAACAAGAGTGTTACAACCTTCTTAACATGATAGTTACAGCTCTTCAATACATTGTGCTTTGGTCACATTCACAGCTCCCCTCAGAAACTGAAAGTCACTGTGGATCTCTGCATGGACACACCTAGAATCTAGTTCTATTCAGGCAAAGAGGAGATATCTAGATCACTTTAATGTGAGATGCTGGTTGCTGGACACATTCTAAATAGAGAAAGAACCAAATTAACTAAAAAGCTGTCTTAACAAATAATGTGGGAAACCCAGTAGTGGGGGCCAGCTGCCATGCTTTAACAATAAAGCTGTTTTATCCTCACTTTGAATGGAATCGCAACAAGTCTCCTCTCAGCATGTTTCACCATAAGGAATACTAGCAATATAAGTAAAAGAAATGCTAGTGATACAATGATGAAACCACCACACAGTAAAAAACTCTACTTTCTTGCTTACAAGCTAGTCCCTGCTTTTCTAGTTGAAGAGAATAATTCATAGTATCATAGCATCAGTCAGGGTTGGAAGGGACCACAAGGACCATCTGGTTCCAACCCCCTGCCATGGGCAGGGACTCCCCACACTAGATCAGGCTGTCCAGACCCTCATCCAGCCTGGGCTTAAACACCTCCATGGACAGGACCTCAACCACCTCCCTGGACAACCCATTCCAGGGCTTCACCACTCTCATGGGGAAGAACTTCCTCCTCGCCTCCAGCTTCATTCCACTCCCCCTAGTCCTAGCACTACCTGATAGCCTGAGAAGTCCCTCCCCAGCCTTCTTGTAGGACCCCTTCAGATACTGGAAGGCCACAATGAGGTCACCTCTGAGCCTTCTCTTCTCCAGACTGAACAGCCCCAACTCCTTCAGTCTGTCCTCATAGGAGAGGTGCTCCAGCCCCCGGTCATCCTTGTGGCCCTTCTCTGGACACCTTCCAGCACCTCCACATCCCTCTTGTAATAGGGGCTCCAGAACTGGAGGCAGTACTCCAGGTGGGGTCTCACCAGAGCTGAGTAGAGGGGAGGATCACCTCCCTTCACCTGCTGGCCACACTTCTCCTGATGCAGCCCAGGATCTGATTTGCTTTCTGGGCTGCAAGTGCACACTGAGAGCTCCTGTTGAGCTTCTTGTCCACCAGCACCCCCAAGTCTCTCTCCTCAGGGCTGCTCTCCAGCCGGTCCTTGTCCAGCCTGGATTTGTGCCTGGGATTGCCTTGACCCAGATGCAGGACCCTGCCATTGGTCTTGTTGAAGCTCATGAGTTTGGCTTGTGCCCACCTCTCCAGCCTGTCCAGGTCCCTCTGCATGGCATCCCTTCCCTCCAGTGTGTCTGCTGCACCACACAGCTTGGTGTCATCAGCAAAACTCAACTGCCTTCAACGCCCTGTGTGTTGGGAAGAGGTACAAAGCAAATATATCACTGTGCAGAGGTGGGCCCTTTACTGAACAAATGAATAGAAAATCCTAGACCTATCCAGTACAACATATCACCTTGCATGTGTACATTCACTGTGGCAAACAAACCCATCATGCTAACTGTACAAATACTATCTGGCATCATGAATGCTCTCAGTATACTTCCAGACTTTGCAATGTTCTTTCATCTTACATTTATGAATCTATCAAATGCTTATGGTTACTTCCATATGTAATTACCTTACTACTACATGAATAAATTGTCTGGCAATTACGATCATGCAGAGAGATCCATCAGAAGAATCTTACTGACAGTTAAATATAAAAGTTCATAGTATAATGTCTTATATTTGGTAAATAATTGAATACAAACATAAGCAAAAGAATTTCTGATTGCTAATTATAATTTGCTTAGGTTACATTTGACTTTCAAATCAAAACCTAAGACACCATTTTAAGATTAAAGTCAAATGTGCATTCGTATCCAAAATGAAACCCGGTTAGGTTATACTGCCTGAATTCCGAATTGTAAAATACATCGGTGTTTACCTAGCAGATTACAGTCCCTGAACTTTGTTGAAATACGCTGTGCTTCTCATCCACATCAAGTGAAGCACTTTGGTGGGTCCCTCTCTTATGATCACAAAAAAGGCTATTAATATTCAATAGGTGGAATTATTAATAAAATATTAATAACTTTATTAATTGTGAGAAATTGTAATATTTGGCTTTCACAAGGGGGTTCCATCTTTGGGCTGATTGGTTGTTCGTGGTCTTTGTTGTGTGGGGTTCGATCCTTGTGTATTGGGAGAGAAAGGTGAGGCGCCGACATGTCTGAAGACTGGACAGGTCAAAAGTGCAGGTTTTGTCCCAGCCCTGATGGAGAAGGGTGGGAGCGTACTGGGGAAAGGTATGAATGTGTATGTTTGACGTCTGTGTAAGTTCAACTCGTGTTGTTATGGTGTGCCTCTAGCAAACCTGCTATGCGCCCAGCGCTGTTTTGCCTTTATTTTATGATAAACTGGTAGTATTTAAAATGTAGCAGTGAGCTGGTTTATCACAACTGGGTGACCCGACGTGATTACCCTGTCTGCAACGGCTTTCAGGATGCTTCAGAACAGGGGGCGCCGCCGCTGATTTCGGTGGCCCAGAAGGAAGATCCTGGAAGCCTCTCAGAACACGGGTAAAGGATACAGCGAATGTTATAAGATAAAGGCAAGGGAAGGAGCTTGCAGTTGCTGCAGTTGCCTGCAATTCTTGTGCACAAATGTCCCAGACAAGAAAAAGGCGGTAAGTATTGTTCAGTTGGGTGGGAATTGAGGTCGGTGAGTGTGTGCTTGGGCCTGCAAGGGACTTGGCTGGTGAGTGGTTGGGAAGAATGGGCCTTGGGAAAATGGGGCAGGGGTCAGGTATAGACCAGCCCCAGGAAATACAGGAGCAACAAGAGTACCCAGGGATATACCCCCAGACAGTCCTCTAGGGTTACAATTAGCATATTGGAGGCCTAATCCTAGTACACAGGATAAGGTAAAAATTATACTGGAGGAAGGGCCTAGAGAGAAAATTGGATTGGGGGAAGTTGGGCATTTCAAACGAGATTGCCCAAGGAGAAGAGAGATCTGAAGGTTTTTGAGGATATATTTAGCTTATATAAGGAAGGAAAGAGAGTGAAACCACTTTATAAAAGTGGGACCTCAAGAAGAAATGTTAAAATGTTTAGTAGATCTGGGAACTGCAGGATTCGCTGGCTACCAGCAAGCTGGCAGCAGGGCTGGCCTGGGACAAGGCAGAGCTGAGCCACAGCCTGGCACGGCTGGAAGAGGACCGGGAGTGTGGCTGCACCCAGCAGTTGCTACAGGAGCTGGGCTGGCTCCAGGCTGGCTCCAGGCAGGCCGGGAGTGGGGCCGTGGCTGCAGAGCTGCAGGGCAGCCAAGGAGGGCAGGCAGGGGCTGCACGCAGAGCTGTGGGAGCTGCACAGCCAGCACCAGCATCTGCACCAGCGTGGTCAGTCTGATGCCCTGGGTGGATAGCCTGATGGCCGTGGTGGCCCCCGTGCTATGAGGCACTGAGACAAGCAGCGGCTGCAGCCGCTGTCAGTGCAGGAGCTTAGTGGGCTGCCACTGGAGCAGCTGGTGGAGCTGGTGTAGTGGAGTGAACACCATGAAAGGTTTGCAGGATAAATCTGTTCAGATTCCAGTTGCACAACCAAAGGTCAATGGAGCTTGTGTTTAACTCCCTTTTGTAGTTTTCTCTCCAGGTTGTTTTTTTCATTCATCTATGTTCTTGTTAAAGCACCAAAAACTGTGTTCAGCTAAGTGAAACCACAGAGACTGCAATACGGATGGCTGAGAAGGGATGGACACATGCAACCAGAATTAAAGAACTGGTGGATCCACCCACTGAATGGACTGTGGTACCCCAAATGGAGGACGTAAAGATGGGCATGAGATGAGTTCCAGTATCAGAACAGGAGTGGTAATGGTCCTTGCCTGAAAACATCACAAACTAGAAACAGGTTCGGGTTTGAAATTGGTACAACCTCCCTGGACAAGGGAAGGGGACATGGTCCGAGCAGAGCATTGGTGGGGATTGATGGAGGTGAGACTGGGTAGACCTCTGTAATTACCACGAAGAAGATCTAGAACTATGGCTGTGGGCATCAACCCCATAGGCCATGTGAGTGGAGTTGCAAGTCAAACCGGACTCCTAATTCCCAGCATTAGCCACTCGTAGGGAGAAAGTTGTGACCCAGACATTGGTATATATACCATACCCAGTCACTGTGTATAGTACCTAGTAAAGTAAAGGAGGAAATATTTTCAGGCAAGGAACATCAGTTGTTATCCCATTCCTTTTACCAGAAGTTGAAATTAGAATCTTTTTGTTTATTACAGAATTGTTGCCAGTTCATGTAACTGTTCTGGCCCCACATGCCAACACTCTTTGCAAGGTCTGGGAGTCTTATTTGGCAGAGAAGGCAAAAGGTTTAGGACAGCTTTAATGCTCCATCAATCCTTATTTAGTAAATATTCAGGAGACATTTTTTTGATGGTTGAACAGGTCTAGAACAAACAGCTGGTTCAAACAGTTTTCACTTTGTCATCAGTTTACAACTAGACATGGGCTTTTACACTTTTAAATCCCCACTGTCCTTATTTGTGTTTTATTTCACTATAAAAAAACTCTGTAAATTTCCTTAGAGTTACTAGATGAAGAGATTGAAAAGAGCATTAATGCGATTAAGAATGTCAATAAGCTATAACAGAAGTTTGTTAGAAGCAAGAATCACATATCTGCTGTAAATAAACTAAAGAAGCATTGCACCTTATTTGTACTTAGATCAGCATAAAGCATCAACTCAAGGTTAAAAAAGAAATCTGCTTTCAGATATGGTTTTCCTTTTCATTTTTTCCCCCATAACATCCTACTGTTTAGGTTTCTTTCCTTCATATGTGATGTTTAATTTATCTAGCATTGTGTTTTGACTGAGTGCAGCCTTTCTGAGCTTGAAGCCTTTTCAGTATCACAGTATCTTAGCTCAGCATTTTTGTTAGCACTAAATTCTCCCCTGTAATTCACTGATACATACAGCCATCTTGTCACAGAGCTTGGGGCACTTGACTCTGGTTTCCTTCAGGACCATTCCTTATGAAATTTGGTTGGGTGCCACAGAAAGTAATAAAACCAATCCTAGGGGTTTCTGTTGTCATCATGAGCATATGGCTATATAAAGCATAGGCAAGATGTATGTTAGCAACAGCAAAACCCAGGTGCTTTTAGCAAAAGGAAAGCTAATTCATCATGCAAAAGGAATAGGAATACAGTCTGGGATTAATTAGTGGACATTGCCAGGGATAAAATCTGCCAAAACCAGAGATTTGTATCTTGGTGTTGTGGGTTGGATTTGCACCTCAACACATTTGAAATTTACCCCCAGAGTAAATTTACCACATGAACTCAGAATTTTGGAAGCAAAAAGAAATTATATTTACAAAAGTGGGCTAAATATAAAAGTAAACTCAATAAACATATACAAAGTATATTTACAGTTCAGCAACATCAGAATATCCACCTTGCGCAACAATTCAGCTCCCTGCCAGACATAAGGCCAAGGAGGCTGTGCACAGCCAGCCTGTCTCTACCCCACCTTGTATCTCACTAGTCAAAGCAAAGAAGATCAGCCAAGCAATATGCAAGGTCAAAGGAAGCAGGGCAGCCCAGAAGCAAAGCAGCAACAGCACCGGAGAAGAGAGAGAGAGAGAACTCTCTGTGTTCCTAAACTACATAGAAATTTTCAGAACCAATGAAACAAACTTATCTCTGTTACTTGCTCAGCCTCTTAGAAAAAAATTGTCTAGCACCTGGACCAAATTATCTGGAAAAAATCTAATTTTTATTTACAATTATGCATAGCCTTTAGAACTGTAACACTTGGCTTCAGTGAACAATCATTCATATGAAAATAACAGTTCAAGTTTTCTGTCTAGATATGTATTTCCTTTGCAGCTAAGTCTTGCATTTATATATAGCAATTAAAAATCCATGACAAAGAGTAAGGCAATCCTGAACTGTACTTGTATACTTAAAAAAAAAAAAAAAAAGAAGAAATGAGGAAAAGTCATCACAGTGATTTTAGTTGTATTAATCATCTGTCCCTCAAAATATTCAGTTAGTCATGAAGACATGTTTTTTACTTTAAATCTGATTTTTAAAATTTCTATTTTTGAGGACAGAAACTCTGATTTCTTATCAGTATTCAAAGTTATTGTGCTGCAATGCATTCTCCTTCAAGCATCATACTCGGGTGAAATTAAGAATATTGAGTATAGGTTATCATAAAAAGGTAGTGACATCTGCATGTCAATAAGTTTCTTTATTATTCTTTTTAGTTTAAGAGCTAATTTTACCTGGAAGAAGCCTTAGTGTGCTTTAAGATATGCATGTATATTCAATAGGATACAGTCAAATCAAGGTTAAATAAGACAAAGAAATTCTTACTCTTTACTTTTGTGTGAAGCAGTTTTAGCAGTCTTGTGAGATTTTCTACTTTAGGCAGCATATAATAAATTGATACAAAAATCCACTTTCATCTAGGCAGGTAGACAGCATCAAATGCTAAGATCACCATGTATTAGCTTATTCCCCTTCAGATGTGTTGGCAGTGTTCAGGTTCAACACACACACATGTACACACACAGAGGGACACAGAAGAAGAAAAATAATATACTGATGTGTGATGATTTTGCTGCTGTCCCTGTAAGGCAGACAAAATATACTAAATATAATAGATCAAGAGCAAGGCTATATTTTAAAGCAAATATTTATTTGATCATTCCAGTTAGGATCTGTTAACCATTTAAATGTGGATGTCAGAATATATTGAGAACTCCCAAATAATGACAATGACATTTAAAACTTTGAAACTGTCCCCATTTCAGTAGTAGCTGGGCATGACAAGTCACAATGCACATTATTTCCATTTGCTCTAAACAGGTAGCAGAGAAAGTTCTGTTTGCAGCATCATCTGTTACCTTTTGAACTAAGACTACCTAAGACTAAAGTCTACATTCTTGAGCCAGCACAGGACTGCTGTTTTATCAGGTACACAGTGACTAGTCTGAGTAGACATTGTAGTATGGCTTCGGAGTAGCTAAAGGAAATGCAATTGTGAATACATTTCTATAAAAACAAAGACCGACCTTTATTAATCATTGTAGATACAATGGAAAGTACTTCTGGGTGCAATAAGGTTAAAGCTTCATCAATGTTATCTGTCAAGCACTGTCACTATGGGAACAAAGCCCTGTGTTTCAGAGTAATGGTTTATGTGGACAGTGGTTGAGTCTTACCCAATTTCTCCAGTCCTTTCACAGTAGCTATAATAAATGGAATGCAGGAAACTTGAAGTCATAATTATTATAGTGTCCTAACAAAAGTTAACACCCTCTAAGGACTTTGAGTCTCTGTATAGGTACCTGTCTACTCTTTTGGTCTTTTTGTTTTAGTGGGGTTTTTTGTTTGATTGTTTGTTTGGGGGGGGGGGGTGGGGTGGTGTGGGGATGGTGTTTATTTGGTTGATTGTTTTTTTCCCTAGTAGAACCAATGTACTGAAAACACTGAGAAAACCATCTTTGGAACTTAGTTTTTGGGCATCACCCTTTCTTGATACAAAGTCAAACAGATAAAACAGGAATGATGCTGTGTTGTAACTACATATCACTGTCATTTTACAGATGGACATGAGCTACATCTCACTCTAGCAGGCTAGAATCATACAACACAGAAAGAGATGCTTGTAACCATTGTGTGTTACATTTGGCCTATGATTTTGGAAGGAATGAAAAAACTGATATCCACTGCTAGCCTGATTTTTCCACAAAATGTCACTTGTCTGAAGCTGTTCCCAAGCTGTAACCTAGTAGGCTGAACTTGGTGGTACTGACACTTGGTGGGATGATTCCCATGACTGGAATGTAGGGATAGAGGGATACAAGCTCTTTAGGAAGGACAGGCAGGGGAGGAGGTGTTTCCAAATGTGATGGGTTGAGGCTGACCCTCTCCCCACTACGGGCAAAACTGAAACTCAAACGGATTGCAAAAGTGGTGGAAAGTTTAAATAGAAAGCAGTGAATGTTTACAGAGAACCAGAAGCACAATGACAAAAGAGATCCCAAAGCACACCCAGAAATATCCCATCCCCACCTGAGGGTGCACCCAAAACCCCCAGGGCTCTTTCTCTGACACACACCCCCCACCCCCCTAGGCTAATCTCACTGGCCAGGTCTGAGATTGCCCTTCCCCCGGCCTTGGGCCTAGCCAGGCCCAAAAGGCCAGGAGACACTTCCCCCAATTACCAGGTGGCAGCAAGGGAGGAAAAGAGGAAGTGCCAGGACCCCCACTGAGATCTTATGGGGGAGCAGGGTCTTATGGGATGAAATACCTGGCTTCCTGTGTCCACCCACTGGGCTGGACTCCTTCAGGACACAGGAGCTGTTTCTCAGATGAACACAGCAGAGGGCACCAAAAGTCATGGCAGTCCCGTGAAGTGCCCACTGACTGGAAAAGGGGAAACATAACCCCCCACCTTCGAAAAGGGAAAGAAAAAAAATGGGGGAACTATAGGCCAGTCAGTCTCACCTCTGTGCCTGGTAAGATCATGGAGTAGATCCTCCTTGAGGCACTGTTGAGACAGAAGAATAACAGAGGTAATGTGGTATAATCAACATGGTTTCACTAAGGGCAAATCATGCCTGACAAACCTGGTGACCTTCTACAAAAAGGTTGCAATATTAATAGATTGAGGACAAGAAACTGACATAATTTACTTGGACCTGAGCAAAGCCTTTAACACTGTTCTGCATGATATCTTGGTCTCCAGACTGGTAAAATATAGGTCTGATGGATAATCAACTCAGTGGATAAAAAATGGTTTATTAAAATAAAAATTATTATTAATATTAAAATATGAATACCCTTCAGGCAATATTTATGTGCTGATTCTAGTTTATAGTCATGGACTGTTGTGAATATGCCCTCAGAAATGAGCAGCAAAGATATCAGTGAATATGTACGTTAGTAGTTTATTTCTATATATACAAACTCTGCAGTGGGGTATTTATAGTCACCCTGCACAGGTATCGATATCCAGTTAGTGGAACTAACTTTACAGAATGTTTATGCGTGGGCACTACAAATAAATGATTCATGGAACTTAGAATTGAAACTGATTCAGAAAGCGGTGGGGGAGGGGCTTGTCAGTGACCGGCAACCCTCCACCTGAAGCGATTTGAGCACTACCTTGAAATTCTATAAAGAAAGGCTTGGCTTACTCACAAGATGAGAACTTCATGAAATCTTTCCTTGATAACATGTTTATAGTCTGGAGAACATGGCACGGATATGCTGTAATAAGGAAATAGGAAATGGCGCCGACCGCGTGGCTGTGCCATGTGGCTGCTGCTTCTCCCAGAATACAAAGCTTCCCCTCTCGGGGGAGGGCTGTGCCAGTTCAGGAATGCTGGTTCACACGGGCTACCAGATTTTCTCCTGCAGTGATGGATCACACAGCGGTTGATCCCACGGGATACTGTCCACCGCACTGCATGCAGCTGGGTGACGGTGGCAAAGTACCACAAGGCCTCCTGGAACACTGGTTTGAGTCCTGGGCAAGGTGGACCACGGCAGCAGTGACACGCATACAAGCACAGGCTCGAACACAAGTGTGAGGGGCACTTGTTTACCAAACAACCCCTATTTACCATTTGCCCCAATGAACACTGGTCCAACGAGCATCTGTTGCTAACACAAAGATTAACCAATGAACAGATATTTACCAAATAGGGTATAAGCATACACTATAAATGGGGAAACCAACATATAGTCTGGCCCTTGTGCACCACAGGGGTGAGACCACGCCCAGGCAGGTTGTTTACCTGGACTCAGTGGCACCAGGATCCCCCCCTGCCACCTCCAGAAGGGAGAGGGAACAAAGGAGGTTTGACGCACACACAGAGAAGTATGTTCTGGAAATATTTGGGGCACAATCCTGGCCATAAGCACCATTCACTACATGGACATACCCCATAAACTGGTACAGCTTAACAGTTTTGAACCAAATTGCAAAAATACAAAATAGTTATTCAATTAAGAACCCAGGATGCAATTCTCTGACTTGTCCACCAGATGGCGACTAGATAAGATACTTGCAGCTTGGCTAAACAGCTAGAAGAAGCAGTGTGTCAGGTGCATAGAATAAAGGAACCTTTTAGAGATTTAAATCAATTTTTGATCACGAATTATGACTTCAGACATTCCCAGGGTGCTGTCTTATTAACCACAAGTTACAATATCACACGGGCTGAAGCATGGGAATTTTAAACAGAACCAAATCTGGTGTTAAACATGTTGCTATGCAGGTTGCTAAGCTACTGCTATGGAGGCTGGGTCCGGTGTCCTGGTTGCAGCTGCAGCTGATGTGGCTGCTGCCAAAGCTTGTGGGGACCTGATGGTGCCATAGCCGGTCACTGCTGAAGCTCAGGGGCTTGTGGGGACCCAGCGATGGCTCCTGGGGGTGCTCCCTTCTGGATACATGGAGGCAGGCCTTCTCCCGCAGCTGTAGACCTGCTGACAGGCAGAGTCACCTGGACAGGCTCTCTTGAGTGGCTCCCACAGCTCTGCGGTCCTGTGGAGTTGGCAGGGAGCTGTGAGGGAGGCAATTCCCCTTCTAAAGCTGCTGGAGAGCACAGAGTGGCGCAGCTTTCCCCTGGCTCAGCTTGAAATGAGAGAGCATTCGGGACACTCGCTGGTGGTCCTGGCAGAGCATAGGTGGTGCTCTGAATCACCCTAGGTCAGCTTTGACTTACAGGGCTGTGGAGTGGCAGGCAGCAGCTCCTTTTCCCGTGACTGGGCACAGTCCTTGCTTTGTGAGTGAGAACAGGAAGGCTTTAGCTCACAGGTCTGTGGCTTGTGCTTGTGGCAGACACTGTTAGAACTGCTGAAGGGTTCAGGCTAGTTCTCTCCCCAGGTAAGCTTACCAGGAGGACTCAGTCACTTTAAGACATGGTGGCAGCTTCTTCCTACCGGTGGGACTGGGATACAGTGCAGAGCTGGCTGTAGTTGCAGAGCATCTTGTGAAAGGCTTCTGGGTAAACTGAGGCAAGCTGGGTAGCAGGCTTTTCTCCAGACTGCAAACACAGGTGGTGCGTGTAGACAAAGCAAAGCATGTGGATGGAGCTTAATACCAGAAGCAACAGCAAAAGAGCAAACAATGAAGAGTAACTTGTTTACAATTTAGTGTAACATTCATAATATGCTCGAGGCTTGGATTTATCCAACAGACAAGCTAGGTAAACTCCTTTAGCTGATAAGAAAGCATGGCCCTAGAATTATGGCCAAACTTGGAAGAAGCACGAGCATCCCACAAGGTTGATGCATGATGTTGTTTACCCCAAAAAAGTCAGGTTGGGTAGTTTACCCCAACTTGTTGATGCCTAGCCCTTTGTTTCTGCAGCTCTGGGCTGAGTACCCACCTTAGAAAGGAGGAGGAAGGGGGAGATGTGAGCAAAACATGTTGGGACAAGTTCTGACAATATTTGAGGCATAATTCTGGGCATAGGCTGCCTTCACCACAATGGCTGCACCCAAGGGGTGGCTGCCAATGGGTCCATGTCCAAGTGGACTCCCTTAGGGATCAGTACTGGGACCAGTCTTGTTTAACATCTTTGTTGGTGACAGGGACAGTGGCACTGAGTGCACCCTCAGCAAGTCTGCTGACAACATGAAGCTGTGTGGTGTGGCTGACATGCTGCAGGGAAGGGATCCATCCAGAGGTATGTTGGCAAGCTGTGGAGCTGGGCCCAAGCCAAGCTCATGAGGTTCAACAAGACCAAGCACAAGGTCCTACATCTGGGTCAGGGCAACCCCAAGCACCGATATAGGTTGGGCAGGGATTGGCTTGAGAGCAGCCCTGAAGAAAACACCCAGGGGGTGCTGGTGGATGAGAAGCTCAACAGGAGCCAGCAGTGAGCCCCTGCAGCCTAGAAAGCCAATCACATCCTGGGCTGCATGAAGAGAAGCATAGCCAGCAGGTCCAAGGAGGTAATTCTCCTCCTCTACTCCACTCTGGTGAGACCCCACCTGGAGTACTGTGTCCAGCTCTGGAGCCCCTATCACAAGAAAGACATGGACATGCCAAAGCGTGTCAAAAGAAGGGCCATGAAGATGATCAGAGGGCTGGAGCTCTTCTCCTATAGAGAGTTTGGGTTATTCATTCTGGAGAAGGCTCTGAGGAGACCTTACTGTGGCCTTCCAGTATCTTAAGGGGGCTATAAGAAAGCTGGGAAGGGCCTTTTTAGGGTGTAATGATAGGACTGGGGGAACGCAACAAAAATAGAAACGGGTAGATTCAGATTGGATGTTAGGAAGAAGTTCTTCCCCGTGAGGGTGGTGAGACACTGGTGCAGGTTGCCCAGGGAGGTGGTAGGAGCCTCATCCCCAGAGGTTTTTCAGGCTAGGCTGGATGTGGGTGCTGGAACTGGATGATCCTTGAGGTCTCTTCCAACCTTGGCAATTTTATGATTCTATGATGAGTCCTGAGGGTATGAATTAACAAGTAGTATAAGCAGTTCACAGAAAACTAAGGGATACATGAGATTCACTTGATTTTGTCAACAGCTTCATAAAGAGCAGGATTGCAGGAATCACAATTGCAGGAAAAATTTGCCTAAACCATTAGGATTCTATTTTGGCTACTGTTTTGTGTTTACAATTATTATTCTCAGTGAACATTTAAGACAGGACTTTGCTTTGTGTAACATAAGGTTACTTTTGACTTCTGCCAGTTTGCTACAGCTATGTCAAGACTCTAGAATTTGTAAAGAGACATTTGTAGGTGGTGTGTTATGGGTAAGATACTGATGTCTACCTGTCTCAGAGACCAGTACTCTTCCTGGAACTATTTGGTAAAATTATACTCTCCCTGTCTCTTGTCCTTTCCTCCCAACTGCTGCTGCTGGTGGTGGTGCTGGTGCTGACCATGCTACACCTCTGCTTCTGGCCCACCCTGCACTCTGCTGCTGACACTGGTACTGGTGCTCCTGCACACTCACTGGTGCAGTGCCCCCAGAGAGCACACCATCAGATGTCCCTCTTGTGGGTTGTATACCCTAGTCCAGGCTGTCCCTGCCTTCTAGGTAATGTTTAGAATGATTTAGGAGGAAAGTTGAGTAACAGTTATATATGTTTATCATGTACTTAATTTTGCTCATTAGCATATTGAGGAGTGTCCTATTACAGTTAATTAGGCAAAGATCTTCACTCTAGCACCCTGGCCCTCAAGATCTGCTTTGAAGTTGGGTGTTTGTATTAGCTGTTCCTTGCTTCATCAGTTTTAGCCAAAGCAGGGCTATCTTACCCTTGTAAAAGACTTTCTCCTTCAGGTCAGTGGCAGACCACCTTCACAGATCTTCACTTAACACAAACACCTTGATCACAAAGAGTATTAAGTCCTGTGTCACTGTAAGCTAGGCAGTTACCCCATGGTAGCTTTAGCAGATGTCAGTAATCCTGCTGTAAGCTCACAGGCAGAGCACATCAGTACATAATGCACCATCATTTGCACACATTTTCCTTTACAGGTGTAATAAAATGTATATTTTAAATCAGTTGTATATTTAATATTTCCTGGTTGTCCAAAATAATTTTCCTAAGCAACATCATAAATCCTGAGAAAGAAAAAAGACATTTCAGTAAATGAGTCCACATCACTGGTGGTGTTGAATTGGACAATTAATTATGTATTTTGTACACATCATAAATAGTGAGCAGATTCGAGGATGATGACTCAATTACATAGAAATAAAGAAATCAAATGGAGTGAATCTTCGATCAATACTTTCCCACTGTGACACGTTTCACCTAATACTGCTGTAATGATATGATGAAAAGATCAAGAGTGCCAAGACATCCAACCTGACTGCCTGTTCTGATGGCAGTAGCTTTCCACCATCAGGAAAATTAAATAAGAAGATCTGGTTGAATAAAGAAATGCGAAGGTAGCTCTTCAAGCTTATTAAGTCTCATTACACACAAAGCTTCATGTACAAACTAGCTGTCCCTTAGTATCAATATGACAAAGTAATGTGTCTGTGGGAATGCTTTGATCTCCTGATATCAAAGAAAAAAGAATCACCCTGCTCTTGTCCACTGTTTTATGTATGCAAGGCTGAGAACTGATTCAGTAAACAGAGCCTTTTAATGTACCTGTCTGCTTGAAAGGTCTGACACAGCTACAGGACTGAGTAGACCTTCTGCTTGTTTTCTCTGTACCTCTGCGTGGATGATGTTTTCCATTTTCCTTTACCCAGTCTAAGACTTCATTTAGGTGTTTTTCTCCAAAAGAATGTCTGTTTTACCCTGTGAATACAGCCCACAAAGATCTAACTGAGCTAGCCTTAAACAAGACAGCTCAAGTACTGATTATACTGTAATTATGTGTGCGGTGCTTGGTGCAGGCTGCTCTATCTGCCTGTGAGGAGCTGTGTGAATGCACAAGTCTGCACTGCATTGGCTAATTTAAAAGTAGACTGGGCACATGATCTTCAGTTGCACTTTCAGTTGTGGAAGGGCTGTAACGTGTTTAGGTGCTAACCACACTGGAGCGACTGAGCTAGTGCATCTTCAGGTCCTCCCTGTGAGAGTTTTAGCCATGGCTTGAGACAGCCTTCCTCCTCAAACTGAAGGTTTGTTCATTTTAATAGTAGGAACAAAGTATATGTTTGAAAAGTCTTAAGAATACTGTCAGCAAAATTTCCTGTTCCTACACTGTGACTCAAGCAAACCTAAGCTCATTAGTATCCTCCACAGGTACTTATTTCACAGTCTGTCTCTCCATGAAAAATCACTCTTGAAAGCATGACCATGTTTTCATTACTCTTTTCTTTCGCATTCCTGAACATTATTTTTTTCTGGCAAAACATTTGGTCTTGTGTTCCTTCAGAAAATAAAACATCCAGAGCTAAATTTTGAGCATTTGTCCTTAATGGGAATAAGGCTCATTAACTTTCTTTGTTTTTATCTCATAACACTGCAAACCAAAAATATACAAGACAGGCATTCTACTAATCACAACCTTCATTACTTTCATAAATTATTATGTGGAGTTTTCCACTCTCCAACATAAGATCAGGTTAAAAAGACAGCAGCAAAACTGCAAATGAATAGTGGCATTGAGTTTGAAGGAGAAGGTAATAACTGCTAAATTGCTCTTGCCCTATAGAGCATTGCACTGCAGTATCCTAAAGACTACCTAAGGCAAGCAGAAGAGGTAAATTTCACCTAGTGTTAAAACTTGTATTTAGCAGGAAATACTTTTTTCATTTTGACCCCTTAAGAGACTATGTGCTTAAAAATGTTTCTGGTTCTTTCCTTGTTTTGTTGTTTTGTTGTCTAAAACCCGTGGAGCAATAACACCCTTTTCACTTGCTGTAGTCATAGATGTGATAATAAGATGGCATGAAACTGTTGACATTAGATGTTTTATGCAACATATGATATGATGGTGTTGTGATCTGTTGGCAGCTGTGGTGTCACCAGTGGCTGGGACATCTTGCTGTCAGGAAGAGTCATTTGAGATCATTCACTTCAGCTGCAGGGAGAGTGACCTGCAGTCAAAACTCTGTCCCCTCCTTTGTTAACATCTCTCTCTTTAGGCTGCCTCTCCTATAATAAAAATGCCAAACCACCTCTTTTGGTTTTCTCTTACCAAATAGTTACATGGTAGTGAGGAACTGTGGGACGCTCAAAACAGTAGCTGGGCTGAGGTCACCTCAGCAGCTGACTATCAATAGAGTGCAGTTGAGCATTAAATGTCCTTCAGTAGAAACCAGAAGCATATTATTTTCACAAACTGGACTAGTATTCCATCTCTGAATTTGTGTTGTTTTTGCAGCAGGTGGTTGACTGAGGAGAAGGAACACATCCTTGAGATGCTCACTAGATGCTGAGTGTATCACATCACAGTGTCTTCATAACAACACATGTCCACATTTCTTTCCTGAGTCATCATCACTCATGCTCCAGGATGGGTCAGGAAATGGCCAGAGCCATACCCTTGAGGGGAAAGCACTCCCATTCCCCTTGCTTGAATGCAACTAACATATCCATGAAACTCACAACCTGGCAGAAGGGGTGAGTCACAGATGGCTTTCCTTCTGGCAGAAACCATGTTGCTACATTAGCCAGGCATTGGTAGGATGTCAGTACTGCTTTGTGTAATGTTTGTGTTGTTTCTCCAAGTGTTGTGACAGTTACTTAAGTAAGCTGTCACAGTGCAGTTCAAAACAACAGGACTGAGCAAAGGCTGTTAACCAGAACAGATGGAAGTCTGCTTTGATGGTGTAATAGTGGGTATAGGGGCAAGTGGAAAAACAAAGGAGGATAAAGGTTGCATCAGACTTTTCCTACATGAAAAATTAAACTCAATGCATTTTTGGCCATCATAGGGTATTTTGGAGAATTATAGATGACAACCCCTTCTCTCTTTGAAACTCCTTTCTAGCCCCCATCAGCCCAGCTCTCACATCAGGGAATGGCTTTTGTGGAGTCATTCCCCAAAAGAAGCACCTCTCCTTTCCTCTCTTTCCAAAAGGTGTTACTGACCTGTGCTGTCAAGCCAGTACAAAACCATTGTTGTTGCCATAGTGAACAGACAAAAACTTTTTAGAAAAGGTGGGTTTATTAGCAGGAAACCTTCCACTGGCCATTGAGATCTGGCCAGAGCAGGCCATTTACTAGCAGATAGTGAAAGAAGAAGTTGCCAAACTATCCTCTAAAATCTTTGCTTGTAATCAAATCTGTTCTTTACAGAAGATTCATGCGGTTAGTACATAACGAAACTTGCGAATTAATGAGAATAATTTTTCTGCAATATAAGGATAAGACAAATATTTTAGTACTTTGTGGGTTATTACAAGACCTGTGAGATTTTGTGTAGGACCTGTTCTTGAAGATTTTGAAAGATGATGACTGGTGCAGCTTTGGGCATGTTAACAACATTTCTATCAGTAAATGGGAAAGGTTAGGGCATTATCCTGGGCAGTGTCCAGTGGTTGTCCACATTGTTTAATTGTTGACCCTTCCTTAGTATAATTCTGCAGTTTCTCAGAAAATTCCCAGAACTAGATCTAAGGATGGTACAAACCAATGGTTTTACCAGTGAACAATTCAGACACCATACTTTGGGAGGATGAAAGGTGTGATGAAGAGGTTATTAAATTTATTAATATTAAATATGAATTATTATAATAGTGTTTTTATTAATTATAAAAATTATTAATAGCCAATGAATCACTAACTTATATACATGTTCTAGTGCACGTTCGTGAAATACATTCCGTAAGTGGCTTAGTGTTATAATTAGAACTTAATTGAACTATCTACAGACTTATATTTCTATATTTATATAGCAAAGAGTGCAGTTCCACCGCTTGGCCTCTAGATGGCAACTCAGTGGGACGTGGGCGGCTTCTGGCTATATACAGCGCTATCCCAATATTTCTATGTCAGTGATTGCTAGACGTGGATACTTTGAACTGAGTGCTCGTGGATGGAAAGCACGCGGGAGATACTCTGTAGCTGTTGTTTGTAGCAAGGTGGAGGTCCGGCAGACTACTGTCACTGGACTGGTTCCTGGTCAATCTAGATGGTGGTGCTGGGTGGCTCTTTCCTCTCTCCGCAGCAGTGGAGAGGGAATGGAACGTGGTCTTAACTCGTGAGCATGTTCCCTTCAGGACTCAGCTGATTCCCTCCAGACAATAGGGATCGGTCCTGGTCAGGGTTGGCTCGTGGGGTCGGCCCTTGGAGTCAGCTCGCATGGCAGGACAGGGCGACGGTTGCCAATAGGCGGGCTTGGATGTTTCTGATCAGACTCGACAGCAGGCAAGGCTGCAGGGTTGGCCCGGTGTGACCAGTTTAGGCTGTGCCTTTAAGAAATGGACACTTTCTGAACACTCTGGCTGAATGTTTTGAAAACAAAGATATGCTAAACTAATTTCATTGGTGGGTAGGTATAATGCAGCTTTGAGTTTTGGGTTCAGTCTGTTTGGAGTCAGTCTGTTCTTCTCTGTTCCTGTGGGTCTGTCAGCTTCTCTCTCGCTGAAGCAACAGAGCGACCTTGGATTAACAGAGCTAACCAGATAAGAAAACTAACTCTTGCATACACTTTGAGCTAACAGAATTTTCTCCTTAATTGCCTTTCTCTCTCTCTCCAACCCTTTTTGGGAAAGAAAGGGGAGGCAGGGAGGGAGAAGGGGGATAGCGGCCGGTGGGGGCACACCCTCCTCCGGCTGTGGGTCTCCTGTATTACATACATTGCTGTATATTTCTGTATATATTGTAAATATTGTATATTTTTTGTACATATTCATTGCATTCCATTTCTGCTTGTAAATGCAGCTTGTTTCATCTGCTTCTCCGGCTGAGTTAGCTGTGGAATCTTTTCTGTGTGTGGGGGGAACTTTCTCACCCTGCCACACCCGGCTATGATGATTCTCGGGGCTGATGTAAACAACCTTGGGGAGAGAATGCGGCTGCGTTGAGCGGTGGCTTCTCGTTTACTGGGCTTAAAGGAACAGAGGGACACTTGGAGTGGTCCCGGGTTTGGTGCAGTATAGGCACGAACAGTGCTTTAGTCTTCCCTGAGGTTTACGGGGCCCAGAGCAGCACATGTGGCGGCTCCTCTCCCGCTATGGTGGGGCTAGGCATATGCAGACTCGGTCTTGATCAAGTCCCTTTTCCCCAGCAGCTGGGAAGATCTTACCCTCGGGGGCTGGTCCAGTCCTCCGGTGGCACGGTGGGCTCTCCCGGTCGGTATGACTGGCTGTGGCGATGCTGGCTTCTCGGGCTCAGCGAAGGTCCTCCCTCTGGAGATGATCCTCACGATTGCTTCTCAGGATGCAGAGGCTTTCAGTACACGTGCATGTATGATAGAAGCTAACGACAATGAGCTCAATGGCAGAGGCTATGGCTCGAGAGTTGTTCTCTCAAGCAAGTACAGAGACAAAGTGAAAGAGGGGGCAACTTGTTTACCAACTGGGGTGATACTCATAGATTCCTCAAGGCTGGGTTTGACCAATGGGCACTCTCATAGACAACTGGCTTCAGCCTATAGAAAGCGTGAAGCTAGAATTATGCCCATACTTGGTATTTGCACAAGCACTGCATGTGCTGGGTGCATGCTGGCCTGGCTAACGCCTTGGCTTTTGTCTTCCTCCTGAAGGAGGGGAAACTTGTCCACATGCTGGGACAAGATTCCATATCTGGGAATAATGTGGCTTCACCACAAAAGGTTAGCCACTTGGGCAGCATGTGTACAATGCAAATTGTACAGAGGCAGAGGGTAGACACGACAGTGACAGCCACTGTGATGAAGAGTAAAGGAAGGACTAAACAAGTTCCCTTGCAGGCAGAAAGGAGATTCCATTACTATTATATGTGGTGGATTGAAAATCCCCCCCCAACAAAAAATTGCCAGACCAGCTCAGTTGGAAGCAAATGAAGCTGAATTTACAAGCAAAAGTACAATCTAAATATGAAATGCAATGAATATGTACAAAATATACAATATTTACATATTTTTACAATTTATAAACAACACAGGAACTCCCCTGGCAAAAACCAGGGAGCTACTAATACCTTCCCCTTCTCTGCTTCCTTCCTTACTCCCCTGTACATGTGGGACAAGAGAAAGAGAAGAGAGTTGTTTGTTAATAGTTAGCCACAACAAAGCAATCCAACCAAGGTCAACAAACCCAGCAGAAGCCAGAGCTAATGTCTGCCAGAGGGAATGGAATGGGTTGAAAAAGAACATTGAGATCATTGAGTCCAACCTATCACCCAAACCCATCTAATCAACTAAACCATGGCACCAAGTGCCTCATCCAGGCTCTCCTTAAACACCTCCAGGGCTGGGGACTCCACCACCTCCCTGGGCAGCACATTTCCAATGACCAATCTCTCTTTCTGCAAAGAACTTCTTCCTAACATCCAGCATAAACCACTCCTAGAACAGCTTGATACTGTGCCCTCTTGTTCTGGTTCTGGTTGCCTGGGAGAAGAGACCACCCTCACCTGGATGCAACCTCCTTCAGGGAGTTGTAGACAGCAATAAGGTCTCCCATGAGCCCCCTCTTCTCCAGGCTAAGCAACCCCAGCTCCCTCAGCCTCTCCTCACAGGGCTGTGCTCCAAACCTCTCACCAGCTTTGTTGCCCTTCTCTGGACACATTCCAGTACCTCTACATGTATATTCAACTGGGGAGCCCAGAACTGGACACAGGACTCAAGGTGTGGCCTAACCAGTGCTGAGTACAGGGGCAGAATGACTTCCCTGCTCCTACTGGCCACACTGTTCCTGATGCAGACCAGGATGTAATTTGCCTTCTTGGCTACCTGGGCACACTGCTGGCTCATGTTCAGCCTACTATCAACCAGTACCCTCCGGTCCCTTTCTGCCTGGCAGCCCTCCAGTCACTCTGACCCCAGCCTGTAGCACTGCGTGGGGTTGTTGTGGCCAATGTGTAGAACCTGGCATTAAATGTGTTCAATCTCATGCCCTTGGACACTGCCCATCTGTCCAGCCTGTCAAGTTCCCTCTGGAGAGCCCTCCCTCTAACAGATCAACTGCCCCCAGCTTGGTGTCATCTGCACATTTACTGGTGATGGACTCAATCACCTCATCCACATCATCAATAAAGATATTGAACAGGATGGGGCCCAGCACTGATCCCTGGGGCACACCACTAGTGCCTGGCTGCCAGCTGGATGTGGCACCATTCACCACCACTCTCTGGGCTCAGCCCTCCAGCCAGTTCCTAACCCAGATGAGAGTGCTGTTTTCTACGGTCTGATGATCTTGAGACAGCCTCTAGCTGCCTATAAAATAATTCATCAACCTCTTCATCTTGGTTGGACAGTCTATAACAGACTCCAACCAGGATGTCAGCCCTGTTGGCCTTCCCTCTAATTTTCACCCACAGGCACTCAACCTGATCACCCTTGATCTCTAGTTCCATGGTGTCTAGAGCCTCCCTGATGTACAGGGCCACCTCTCCACCCCTTCTCCCTGGCCTGTCTCTCCTGAAGAGCCTATAGCCATCAACTACAGTGCTTCAGTCATGTGAGTCATCCCACCACATCTCTGTGATGGCAACTACATCATAAATTTCCTTCTGCAACAAGGCTTCCAGCTCTTCTTGTTTGTTACCCATGCTGTGTGCAATAGTGTACAGAAATGAGGAGTACAAGGTAGTTTGTGGTAGATATCTGTCCATTTTAGAATTTACCATTATTTTCCATTTTACATGCAATAGAGTTTTGTTTACATTCTACCTCTTCTCAAGATCTGTGGAAAATTTTCTAGGCACAGCCTGAAACTACCACATTACATTTCACATGTTTTAATTAATAGAATCATAGAATCAACCAGGTTGGAAGAGACCTTCAAGATCATCGAGTTCAACCTATCACCCAGCCCTATTCAATCAACCAGACCATGGCAATACGTGCCTCATCCAGGCTTTTCTTGAACACCTTCAGGGATGGCGACTCCACCACCTCCCTGGTCAGCACATTACAATGGCAAATCTCTCCCTGTGGAGAACTTCTTCCTGATATCCTGCCTGAACCTTTGGATCCTCCCCGTTCTTACCTTTCTTCAATTCAAAGCTAACAACACAGTAAAGTTCGCTCAATTCCTTGCTCCTTGCATAACGTGCATTGGTTTTATTCTAAATCCTACTCCCAGAGTGATTCTCAATGCACATTCAATTTCACAAAACTTAAATGTGTTTTGTCCATTCACCACTTAAGAGCTATTGTTTGTAAAGACCTTAAGCTGACTGGCTTTGAAAAAATAATTATAAGCAGTCATTAATGATTTCTTTGGCCACATTTTGTGCTTGCAGGACACAGAAATAGAAATAGGAATTCAAAGAAATATGTGTGCTTCAAGCCTAGATTTAAGTTATGGATTCTGTGGGAATTTGCATTCACACACAATTGGAAGCACACTGAAGTGAGCTTTCTAAGGATTTTTCTCATGATGCCAAGGGGTAAGTTTTCACGTAAGCATAAGAGAGAGAGAGAGAATCAAAATAGTCTGTGTCATATTCTACTGCGCCATTGGTCTGCTTTAGGGATTTTCTTCATTTATGTACTGAAGTCCAAGGTATAGCTATAGAACAGGTGGCATTTCGGTACTTTTTGGCTACCATTTTCAAAAGAGTTACTCACCTGGTGCCTAAAGGATTTAACAATGCATTACAGATTTAATGTGGAAAAAAACCTTGAGCCAGGGAACTAGCAATCTCAAAGTAGTTCTTTCTTTCCAGTCTAAGTGATAGAAGGCAGCTATCATATGTGCCAGATGTACTACTTGTGATCATATTTTCCCCCTTTTAATTTAAAAGTTAATTAAAAAGTAATAATAAAAAGCAGTTTCTCTAAGGATTTTTTCCCATACTGCAGATTTTTCAAAGAAGTTCAATTTCCTTTAAAAAGTCACCTTTTTAAAGCTCCTTATCAACATCACCGTCTCACCAATCCCATCTTCATGCCCAGGCTGCGAGCTGCAAGGCGACTGCGTCAGCACTGGCTAGCTCTGTGCTGTGCCGAGATCGTTAGAAGAGAAAAGAGGGCAGCCGGAACAGGAAGATTGAGAGGGGAGGGGGAGAGGCGACCGGACACAACTCAGCATCTCTCAAGAGGGTGCAGGAGTTTTAAACCCAGAGATACCAGAAGAGGCTCTCAGACTGTGAGCTGCGAGGCAACAGACTTCTTGCTCGTGGAGGGAGGTGGTAGAAGCCCCATCCCTGGAGGTTTTTAAAGCGAGGCTGGATGTGGCTTTAAGCAGCTTGATCTAGTGTGAGGTGTCCCTGCCCATGGCAGGGCGGCTGGAATTGGATGGTCCTTGAGGTCCCTTCCAACCCTAACGATTCTATGATCCTAGGTACAAAAGCGTCGGGAGGGGAGAGATTTCTCTGTTTTTAAAAATAGGATACTCTAATGCTTAATATCCTTCTCAATTCCAGAAATTAAAATTATATAAGTGTCTTCAGTTTTGGAATTCTGCAGCAATGGAATAATCAATAGCAGTACTGACAATAATCTGCTTTTGCTGAAATTCAGTTCCAACTCAAAAAATGAAAATACACATTGTGGTGACCAACCTTCTTTCACAGTCCCTTTCTTCTAGTCTCCGGTGTTTCCAACATAAAAGCAACAGGTTTATTTGTTTTCTCTTCTGTTATTATAAAGCAACAATGTCACTCTGGAAAGAAAAATACATTGCAAGAAAAAAGTAAATAATATAGAGAAAGACAGAATTAATCTCTATCTCAGACCTGATACCAAAGCACCATTCTCAAGAGCATATTTGCATTCAGAAGCCTTGAATGGCTGTATTAATGACCTTACACTGGATAAGAGTCCACTGTGAATTGCACCACCTCTTTGATAAGAGAACTTCTCCTCTGTAAGTACTTCTGAATCAGAAAAAAAATTCTGCCAAAAGTAGTTTAATTTTTAAACAAATCTACTGATATCTTCTTTGTCTTGCCTCTTATCTCACAGGAGGTCATAAAATATTTTGTCAGTGATTCATGAGAAATACATTTTATAAGTCATCTCATTTCCGATGTGTAATTGTCTTGGTTGTGTGTGGCAGTGGGAGCTCATCATCCTATGCACTGAAGCATCTGCCTGCCATTTAGTACATCCATTACCAAGTGTCACAATGAAAGTAATAATGGATGGATATTGAAAAGTGAAGGTTGGTATGGTTAATTACAGAAGATGATGTGATAATTCACAATTCACACGTGCCCCCCAGAGTAAGAAATCTAGGTGAAGGAAGCCTCTTGAAAATGTTGCATGAAGTCAATTCTAACAGGGCAACTCACACTTGGTACCTGGTACCAAGCTTTGTAACCCTGTCCTGCATTCACTTTCCTTCTTCTCCACTCTCTAGAGAGATGTTCTTTTTACACAAATCCCTACTGATGATGTCAGAACCAATTAGGGAAAAATAGACTCATTATGTTCCTGCTGTAAAACAGGAAGTGTAGGACAAGTTTGGTCTTGAGATTATCCAGCAGCCCTTTATGCCTCTAATCTCTGAGGACTGGCTAGAATGCAAAAGAGTTCATCTCTTACTAAATTTATCCCCACTTCATCTGGCCCAACCTGTCTAGGTAATAACATAGTTTAAATGAGATGGCCAAACACCTTGTCTAGCTGAGTCTTAAAACTAACCAAAGCAGGGGAATCCTCTCCTTCCTTTGGGAGATTATTCCAGCGTTTCTCCTTCTGCAGTCCAGTCAGAACCTCTCCAGGAGTAATTTATATCCATCACCCCTTGTCATTTACATGTAACTCCTGTGTAAAGGAAGTCTCCATCCTCCTGGTAGCCACCCTTTATGTATTGGTACACTGTAATAAGGTTTCCCCTAAGCTTTCTCTTGTCAAGGCTGAACAAACCCAGTTCTCTCAGCCTTTCCTCATATGACAATTCTTCCAGTCCTCCGGTCATTCTCATGCCCCTTCTCTTTCCAGCCTCTCTGTCTCTTTTTGTGCACCAGAGACCAAAACTGAATGCAGTACTCCAGGTGTGGACTGGCAAGTGCTGAGTGAGATAATGACTTATCTCTGCTGGTAATGCCCTTGTTGATGCAACCCAGCATCCTGCTCCTCTTTTGGTCACTGCAGCACACTGTTCACTCATGTTGTTCTTGTAATCCACCAATAATCTTACCAAAGATTATGGAGAGTGGCCTTGCAACATCAGCTAGCTCTCTTAACACCCTCAGGTGAAGGCATCTGGGCCCATAAACTTGTATGGATCAAGCTTCTGTAACAGTTGACACACCAACTCTTCCTTCACTGAAGGCAGTGTCTGAATCAACCAGCATTTTTGCTCTCATGGTCTAGGACCCAACTGTTGCAGCCACTGTTCAGAAGGCAGCTGCTGGGCACATGCAAAGGGCATGATCCCTTAGCTGACCAACTCCTCAGTTTCATAGAACAAAACAATAACATTCCCTGTGAGCCAAGAACAACATCCTCACATTGACACCCTTTGACTGGAACATGCTGCAGGTGTCACCTCCTTGACAGGCTGGCACCTCTTATTGAGAAAAGATTTTAGCTAATATATGTGGTTGGGTTGTACTGGTAAAGGGGTTGTTAGCAAAGAGTGTAAAAACAGCCACTGTGAGCTATATGGTAAATTGTGGGGATAGGACTGCTAGGGACTGAGCAACCTGATCTAATGTGAGGTGGGACTCTAAGAATCTGTAATGCTGGGGATTCTACAATGCAGCAATAAAGGACATCTGGGAGGAGTTCTGAGATACTCTGCCCTCTGCATTTCTGGAATCTCGTTGTTATGCAGCAACGGTGTTCATGCCTTCATTAGTCACTCAATGGTGTTAGTATCAGGATAAGAAAAACAACACCCAATGGTGCTGGTAAAGACAGAGGTCATGAAGGTGTTGAGGACCTCTGCCTTTTCAGCATTGTTGGTGACTAGTTTACCTGTTCTGTTTAATAATGGGCCTGTAGTCTCTTTGTGTTTCTGATTGTTGTAAATACATCTGAAGAACACCTTCTTAAGTTTTTAACATCTCTGGCCGCTTCCAGTTCAGGCTGAGCTTTTGCTTTCATAATGCAACTCTGCATGCCCTGGTAATGCCCTTGTAATAGGGCATTTCACTTTTCCATCTCTGATATATTTCCCTTTTAGTTCTGAGCAGATCCCAAGAGGGTCTCTTGGTCTACCAACTTCCCTTGCCTTCAGAGGGAACGATCTGGTATTGTTTGTCTAGGAGAGTGTTCTTGAAAAGCTCCCAGCACTCGCTAGCTCCTTTCTTCTTCATTGAAGCTTCCAATAGGACCCCTTCCAGCTGATCCCTGAGCATGCTGAAGTTTGGTCTTCAAATATCTGAAATCTTTGTTTTGGAACTGACCTTTAGTTCCAATTTGGATTTAAACTTTAGTACACAGTATTGTGACTGTTGTAACCAAAGCTGTCACTAACTGAGGTATTACAAAGCAGGTTTTCTTGATTAATGAGCAGCAAGTCCAACAGTGCCTCATTCCTGGTTGTTACATCTAACATTTGCATGAGGAAGGCCTCCAGAAACTTTATGGATGCCAAGTGAACTTCTTGTTCTTCCAGCAAATATCTGGCTAGTCTCCAACAAGAACCAGGTTTTGTAGACCTGAATCTTGCTTAAGGGACCCAAGTATTGCCTCAGTGTTTGTGTCATCTTGATTTGGAAGTCAGTAAGAGATGCCTACTTGGAGACAAGCCCTCTGATTTTGACCCAGAGATGTTTGATAGGGCTTCCACAGTTACCACAGCTGACTTCAATGCATTCAAGGTTCTCTTTAATATAAAGTGATACTCTGCCACCTTTTTTACCCTACCTGTCTTTATGAAACAGACTATAGCCTACAGCCTATAGCTATAAAAATAGGAAAAAATAACAAGTTTATCAAAAGTTTTGACATACTGTTGTTGTGTACTGCAAGGCTTCGGGCAGCCTTCTGTTAATGAGGCCTCGGCCTTGAGCATCCTCCCTTTGACTTGAAAGGTAAATAGCCCCAAGGGAGAGAGCAGCTGTGAAGAGAAGGTAATGTGGGGGGGCTATTGTGAGCTGTGGGAAAGTGCATGGGAACGAGCTGTGAAGGCAGAGAAAGAAGGTATTTAAGTCATGGCCTGTACTCTTCAAAGTGCTAGCTGAAGTTGATGCTGAATTTTCTGAGTGTCTGTGTGTTTTCTCTCCACGCTGGTCCTGCACCCAACATACTGTCAGATATCCCATTGTGTTTTCCTTATTTGTGTTGTTCAGGTCTATTGAACTCTTGTCTTCCTGTTTTTCTCCTTCCTTTTTAATCTGGCATTAGTTGCCTCACATCTGTGTTTAACTCCTTCCTTACTCCAGTAGTGTCTTCTTACAAAAATATGCAGAATTTTCCCTGTTGTATCCTTCATTATGTCCCTCAAGGCTTCATTTTCCACAAGTTTCTTGATCTTCCTCAGTTCTGTTCAGCTAAAACACTTTTGGTTCTAATTGTTCCAGGTACATTTGCAACTAGACCCTTCAATAAGCCAGCTCTTCTTTGAATTTATATTAATTTGTCAAAAAACCTTGTGGCAGGAGAAGTCCAAAGACTCAAAACTTGCCAAAAGCAGAGATGACTCATCTTTTTCAGAAATGACCTTGTTGTCTCTCTGATGTGGAAGAGCCCTTTTCACCACAACAGGTCTCTCAGTGTTCTTGGTGATCCTGAGACCAGTGTGAGAAGCACTGTGATTGATATAGACAGGCTCAGGCTCTGTCAAATATTAACTTAACAGATGAGATGTGACAAAAATTAAGGAAGGTCAGAGTGGGATTTGTCCAATTTAATTTATGTATTGCAATAGACTTTACAAGGGCTCCATAACTTTATTCATATCTTCATAGTTATATTGGCCTGAGCATTAAGAAGGCTCACACTTATTTAATCAAAATTTAAGCTGATATGTAGGGGTTTTGTTGATTGACTCTAGAGAAAGTCTAAAGGGAAATTATTTTGGTTCCTAATTCAGTTTAAAGTGTGCCTTTCAAAAGCTACCTCATCATTTGTTTCCAGAAGAATTTTTTGCTTATCTCTGTTGGGTGTTACCTGCTCAATCCTCACAAACAGGTATGTTCTTTCACCTTTTACAATCTTTTGACCTGCTGTCGTGGTTTGGGAAACCAATTCTCCCACCACAGGCAAAGAAAGACTCAGACAAACGGATTGCAAAAAAATGGTGGAAAGTTTAAATGGAAAAACAATGAAAGTTTTACAGAGAACCACAAGCACCGTGACAGAGAGAGATATCCCAGAACATACCCAAGAACGTCCCATCTCCACCTGGGGGTACACCCAACCCCACAACCCCCCGGGCACTTTCTCCCCATCCCCCAACCCAGCCTTGGGCCTGGGCAGGCCCAAGGGAGGCAGCTCATGCCATTTTCCTGGGCACCAGCGAGGGAGGAAAAGAGGAAGCAAGGACCCCGCGAGGATGTTTTAAGAGGAGCGGGGAATTATGGGTGAAATACCTGCTTTCCTGTGACCACCCACTGGGCTGGGCCCCCTTCTGGGGGGGGGTCTGTGTGCGGTCTGTGCAGTGGCATCTGTGCCAGCACCCAGCCTAAACCACCACACTCATTCTCATTTTCAGTCTGCTATCTGAAGCTCAGAAACAAAGCCCAAAACATTGTTTCTGGAAATGCCTATGGCCCTGTTTTTCCAGTGCAGCTAAGGTCCCTTTTCAATACCAGAATATGCTTCCTTAGCACTCTGTTTACCCCTTCTGGAAACAGCAGTCCCCTGAACCTTCCTGTAAGCTTCAGTCAGATATTCATTGTAACCTTGAAAAGCAATGTGTGTGAGAGATTTCCCCTTAGAAACCTCCTTTATTTATGCTTTTTCATTTTTTAACACATTGTTTTACCTCAGAAAAATGATCATAGAATCATAGAATCAGTCAGGGTTGGAAGGGACCACAAGGATCATCTAGTTCCAACCCCCCTGCTATGGGCATGGACACCCTGCACTAGATCAGGCTGGCCAGAGCCTCGTCCAGCCTGGGCTTAAACACCTCCAGGGACGGGGCCTCAACCACCTCCCTGCACAACGCATTCCAGGGCTTCACCACTCTCATGGGGAAGAACTTCTTCCTCACCTCCAGCCTGAATCTCCCTACCTCCAGCTTCATTCCATTCCCCCTAGTCCTATCACTACCTGAGATCCTGAGAAGTCCCTCCCCAGCCTTCTTGTAGGCCCTCTTCAGATACTGGAAAGCCACAATGAGGTCACCTCGGAGCCTTCTCTTCTCCAGACTGAACAGCCCCAACTCCTTCAGTCTGTCTTCATAGGAGAGGTGCTCCAGCCCTCTGATCATCCTCGTGGCCCTTCTCTGGACACGCTCCAGCACGTCCACATCCCTCCTGTAATAGGGGCTCCAGAACTGGAGGCAGTACTCCAGGTGGGGTCTCACCAGAGCTGAGTAGAGGGGGAGAATCACCTCCCTTCACCTGCTGGCCACACTTCTCCTGATGCAGCCCAGGATCTGATTGGCTTTCTGGGCTGCAAGTGCACATTGAGAGCTCCTGTTGAGCTTCTCCTCCACCAGCACCCCCAAGTCTCTCTCCTCAGGGCTGCTCTCCAGCCAGTCCCTGCCCAGCCTGGATTTGTGCCTGGGATTGCCTCGACCCAGATGCAGGACCCTGCCCTTGGTCTTGTTGAAGCTCATGAGGTTGGCTTGTGCCCACCTCTCCAGCCTGTCAAGGTCCCTCTGGATGGCATCCCTTCCCTCCAGTGTGTCCACTGCACCACACAGCTTGGTGTCATCAGCAACCTTGCTGAGGGTGCACTCGATGCCACTGTCCATGTCACCCACAAAGATGTTGAACAAGCCTGGTCCCAGGACTGATCCCTGAGGGACTCCGCTTGTCACTGGCCTCCATTGGGACATGGACCCATTGACAGCCACTCTTTGGGTGTGGCCATCAAGCCAGTTCTGTATCCATCTAGTGGTCCATCCATCAAACTCATGTGTCACCAGCTTGGAGACCAGGAGGTGGTGCGGGACAGTGTCGAAGGCTTTGCTCAGGGCCAGGTAAACGACATCAGTTGCTCGCCCCTCATCTATTAATGTTGTGACCTGTTCAGAGAAGGCCACCAGGTTTGTCAGGCAGGATTTGCCCTTGGCAAAGCCATGCTGACTGTTCCAAATCACCTCTTCACTATTCTTCTGAGTCATTAGTGCCTCCAGGAGGATCTGCTCCATGATCTTTCCGGGCACAGAGGTGAGGCTGCCTGGCCTGGAGTTCCCTGGTTCCTCCTTCTTGCCCTTTTTTGAAAATGGGAGTAATGTTTCCCCTTTTCCAGTCTGTGGGGACTGCCCCAGGCTGCCATGACTTTTGGAATAGACTAGAGAGGGGTTTGGCAACCTCATCTGCCAGTTCTCTCAGATCTAGAATTGAATATTGCAGGGCAGCATCCTGTTACCTGAGGACACATGAAAAGCAGTTATCAACCAAAAAAGGAAGCATACTTTACTCCACAAATTTTCTCACTAGAATGAATCAGTACATTTATATAAATAACAAATGTAGATTTTAAAAATAATCATCATATAAATAAATATAAAAAATTGATATTACTAATAATACAAAAATAATGTATATTTAAAAACATTTGTATCTGATGCCTACCCACTCTTGTCCTGTATCTCTAGGTCAGGTAATGCAGTGGCTTGTGGCCACGTTGCTCACAGCTAGGCCTTCCCAGTGGAGTGTAGTTGCATTCCTCCTGCAGAATGCCTGGCCCAAGTTTTTCTAGGGCTTCTGGAAGGTGCTTGTATCCTAAAAGACTCTCTTCTGTGATTTTTCAATGTGAAATGACTGACATAATGTGAAGGCTGTATCAGATTCTTGCAGAATGATGCTGTTTCTTAATAGCCTGCTGGGGAAAGACATTGCATGCCTATTGACTTGGAACAAGACCATGTGTGGGATTGTTGCTGGCATCAGAAAACTCTACAGAATTTTGTTTTCTTTTGCTTTCCCATTAAAACCCATGCTGCTCATTCAGCCCTTCACTATTCTCAGAAAACTTTCCCAAATTTAATTTTAGAGTGATTTGTTTGTTTAGCACCTAAAGAGAAGGTAGGAGTGAACCCACATATTGTGTGAAAGGTCAGTGAACCAAGGAGCTTAGTTGTTTGACAATGCAAATTCACAGTGAAACTGAGCTGAGCTTTACTCAATCTCAGATGATGGTTGAAGTGAACCTGCCCAGTTCAAGTCTCTGACCAAAACCCAAATGCAGCTCATTGCTGTAGATGTTATTGGGGACTGGATTAATCATATTATAAAAGAGATTTGTGACAGAATTGTAATTCAGTCATCTTAAAGAATGAGTACATGAAATGAGGTTAAAGAAATCTACATGAGATTGGTTTTGTTAATTTTATTTAAAGAATTGAATAAAAAGAGGCAAATCCCAAATTGCTATAAACTGATTAAGGTCCTGCCATTTTATGATGCAGTGAAAGGATACAGTGAAAGAAGATTTACCATTTTAACTGACCAATAAAACAATGTTGAGTTCTGATTTAGTTTACTTTCTTTCTAAGGTATTATGAAGAAGGATAAGATTCCTGTTTTAACTCAGTGATGTATAGACGCTTGTGGAAATATTAATGAGTTCTGAGCCGCATTGCTTTTGTGCACAATCCGTGGTGATAAAGAATACAGCCTTCATTGAAGCATGCTAATTACAGAGGTTAGTTTCCTTATACCCATTAATGAAAAACAGCTTCTTCGAGTTTGTGCAGCCTCAGTAGTGAAGCATTTAAGTCTTGGCTGCTTGGGACTGAAATGCATTGTAAACTTTGTATTACGATTCACAGGTCCTTTGTGATTTTCAGTTGTTGCAATTTAACTGGAGTTAGGCAAGCGCATCCAAAGATCAGTCCTGAATAATGCTTATCTTATTTAGCATAAAGTCTCACAGTAACATGGAAATCCATTATTATAGACCTTTGACATCTCTGGACAAATGCCTTTTCTGTAGCCTTAACTCAGGTAAAAGAAAGTCTTTCTGCCAGGGCCCTCCCACTTACACCTAATAAGGGACATAAATATCACATAGTCACTAGGGGAGAAGGCTTGGTTGGATTACATTTGAATTCCCCAAGCCCTGGAAAGTCTGCAGAGTGCCTGCATGCTGTTCCTATCACACTGCATTTACAAAGGGTCTCAGAGTGCAAATGTGTGTGCTATGAGTAACATTTCCACAGGTTGCAGAGCTCTGAAGTGAGATAGTGTGTGACACACGAGCCACTCACATGTACAGCGGGGACTAACTGTGGATGGGGTGAGAAGGAGAAAGCCTCCCTTCTTCCCCTTGTGTGCCATTCAAGACATAGGACACCTGAATCAAGACTTCTTAGACACTATTGTGCATAAAAAGAGGCATTTTCATATATTTGGAACTTAATTTGGCACACAAAGGATCACTCCCCAAGCCCATGGGACCCAAAGAGAAGTTGTCACAGCTATTTATACACGACCATTTACAAAGTCACACCTGCATAATACAATCATTCCTTCTACTTACTACATATTTATGGGGTATGATTCTTGAAAATATTTGTGCATCTACACCTGCACAAATAGTCTGGGGTCTTTCAAACCCCCTCCTCAAATTGCCTTTAATGGCCCCAAGGCCACTCTGAAATCACACTTTCTTTCTCGTCTGTGTTTATCACATACTAAATGAAGGAAGAATTTAAAAAACAACCTGTAAAAAAAACAATAATATCTTGTAGCAAAAGCAATACGTTCCACACTGTGAGAGACTACTGATAAGTCTTAAGACAGAAACAATACAATCCAAAACAGATAGTGAGAGCATAAGAGCCCACTGATATGTCAATAAATAAAGGAAGGGAGAAAATTCTAAAGCCTTGGCTCCTTTGAAATGCTTCGGGAAATAGCGCATGCTGCAGTACTTCAGCATTGCTCCTATGTGTGGTTATTGCAGACCTTCTTTAGCAATTGGATACACTTCTGAAAGGCAGATTCAGATAGGGGAATTATTCAGTCTCTAGGTGGTCTTCCTCTGTCTAATAATAACAGCAAATTTGTTTAGGAACACTGGATCTCAGTCTTTTCTAAAAGACATGTTCCTTAACCATCCTGTGTCTTCTGACATCTTCCTTTTACTGTGAATGACCTTCATAGGGGAAGTAATACTGCTACGCAATCATCAACAGCAATGAGATCTGGATAGGCTGGAGAGCTGGGCAAAGGGGAACCTCATAAAGTTCAGTAAGGTCAAGTGCAGAATCCTGAATCTGGAGATCAATAACACCAGGAACTGGTACAGACCCTAATGGTTTGTTCTGCTGGAAATCAGCTCCATGGAGAAAGTAATCCTAGTGGACAGTAAGTTATCTATGGGACAGTAATGTGCCCTTGTGTCCAGGAAGGTCAGTGGTATCCTGGGGTACATCAAGAAAAGTGTGTCCAGCAGGTCTAAGGATGTTCTCCTCTCCCTCTACTCTTCCCTGGTGAGACCATACCTGAAATACTGTATCTGGTTTTGGGCTCCCCAGTTCAAGGGAGTATACAGGGATCTACACAACAAAGTCCAATGGAGAGCTAAGAGGATGAGTTTAGGCTCGAGGTGAGGAGAAAGTTCTTCACCGAGAGAGTGATTCGTCATTGAAATGGGCTGCCCGGGGAGGTGGTTGAGTCTCCGTCCCTGGAGGCATTCAGGAGGGGACTGGATGTGGCACTTGGTGCCATGGTCTAGTTGTGAGGTTGTGGTTACAGGTTGGACTCGATGATCTTCAAGGTCTCTTCCAACCTTGGTAATTCTATTCTATTCTATTCTATTCTATTCTATTCTATTCTATTCTATTCTATTCTATTCTATTCTATTCTATTCTATTCTATTCTATTCTATTCTAAAAGACTTGAACTACTCTCCTATGAAGAAAGACTGAGAGAACTGGGGCCATTTAGTCTTGAGAAAAAAAGGCTGAGGGGATCTTATTAATACCTATAAATATCTGAGGGGTAAGTGTCAAGATGAAGGTGACAGTCTCTTTTTTATGATGCCCTGTAAGAAGACAAGGAACAGTGTATAAGCTGAAACACAGGAAGATCCACCTCTATATGAGAAGAAACTTCCTTACTGTGAGGGTGACAGAACACTGGAAATGGCTGCCCAGAGAGTATGGATGTATTCCTGTGTGGCCTGCCTTAGGTGATCCTGCTTTGGCAGGGGGTTGGACTGGATGATATCTAGAGGTCCCTTCTGAACCCTGACATTCTATGATTCTGTGATTCTACTGCCCTGGAGTGTCTTTTTCAGTCCAATGACTATTAAAAAAAAAGACAAAATCTGGTACTAAAGTAATGTTTTATGGTTCCTAGAGGTCAGACACTAGTACCAAGTGCTCTGCCATTGCATGCAGAAAAGAGATCAAACAGGACAATATTTTTTATACTCAATAGATGATCCAAAAGTGGTAAACAAAGCAGAGATCAGTACTGGAAAGATATCCTCATGCATTTTCAGTAAAATATTTACCTGCACGTACTTTAGCTGTTGCTTGGTGGTGTGTTAAACGTGTATTTGTCGTGATGTAGTTTAAATTACTCCGATAAAATGAGCACTATGCATACACAGGAAAAACTGAGAGAAAGAAAGAGAAAAAAAAGCATGCACCTGCACACTGATATATTTCATGCTTTTGTATTTTGCAGGATCTGCTTTATGAATTATCCTTCACTGTAACCACAACATTGCAGCAATGAGATAAACACACATCTATCTCATTTATGGGTTTTTTTACAGCCCTTATGTATTCTCTTTGAAAAAGAATGGAAGAGTAAAGATTCATATCTATATTAAACACAAGATATCACTATTTAACGCTCTCTTCCAAGGTGCAACTTTCACCTTATTCCTTGGTCTTGAGCCTGCTTTTAATAATGAAATTCAAAAACATCACACAGGTCAGTGAAATTTTACCAGAGTAAAAGCAAGGCAAGCCTCAGCTTCCTAGTGGAGACCAATCTGTAGCTTACATTTTACAATTTGAGGATTAACTAGAACACTTGTATACTGGGCACCACTTGTATTTAAAACCAGTATGGAGAGAGTATGGAGAGTACCTTTATCTTTTACTCATTCTCTTAACTTACATAGCTAAAGCTAATCTTAATGAGTTAGAGCTTAGTTAGCTCAGACTTCGGGAGACTATTATCTGTGATGTTACCTTGGTGTTCTCAGATTTAAGTGTGTATTAATATTCACTATAGTTAAATTCAAACCGGTCAAGAGTCTGAATGATATCAGCATGTTCATTTGAAATATAATTATCACAAAGCACAAAGCCTCAAGCCCCTGGGAAATATCTTTGATACAGTCTGTATGTTTTAATGGCAGCCCACTGTATTTTCCTCCTGGGGATAAGGAGAAAAGAAGGTAAGCTTTTAACCCAACTTTTAAATACAGGTTGCCTAGCACTGCTGATTTCAATCCATGAGTAGCCACAGTATAAATAAATATTGACATCAATAATAAAATGCTATTAATTCTTCAATTAACATTAGCATGAATATTACTGTATGCTATTATGTACATCAAAACACAAAGAAGAAAAGCTTTCCTGCTGCTTTATGTAATTAAATTGTGCTCCTTTACCATTTGCAGACCCTTTAGGAGAGCATAATGAATTCTGCAAGTACTCAGATTTACATACTGGAAACAGCTAAAAAGTTTTAAACTGTATCCGTATTTGTATTCCATGGCAAGTAACGTCGGCTTGCTAAAACAAAAATCCCTAAAAAGCTGCCAAGTTATCTGCCACAGAGATGACAATCACAGAATCCTAGACTCATTAAGGTTGGAAAAAGGCCTCTAAGATCATCAGGTCCAACAGTCACTCCAACAACTCCACATCACCATGCCCACTAAACCATATCCCAAATTGCCATGTCTACACATTTTTTGAACGCCTTCAGGAATGGTGACACCACCACCTCCTTCAGCAGCCTGTTCCAATGCCTGAACATTTCCCATAAAGAAATTTTTCCTAATATCCAATCTCAACTTCCTCTGGTACAACTTCAGGCCATTTTCTCTCATCCAGTTGTTAGTTACTTGGGAACAGAGAGCAGTAAGGTCTCCGCTCAGTCTCCTGCAAACTAAATAATCTCATTTCCTCATCTGCTCCCTATAAGACTTGTTGTCTAGACCCTTCACCAGCTTTGTTGCCCAGACCCTTCACCAGCTTTGTTGCCCTTCTTTGGACATACTCCAACAACCTCAGTGTCTTTCTTGTTGTGAGGGGCCCAAAACTGAACCCAGGATTCAACGTGCAGCCTCCTTAATGCCAAGTACAGGAGCAAGATCACTTCTGCACTACTGCTGGTCACATTGTTCCTGATACAGGCCAGGATGGCTTTGGTCTTCTTGGCCACCTGAGCATGCTAGTGTCAAGCTTGCATTAGGAAAGACTGGCATTTATACAAAGAATGGAAATGTGACATTTCTGAATCTAGCAAAATGTGCAGTTATCACAAACCACAATTTTGACAGCAACCAGAAGTAGCAAAGAAGAAATCTTGACAAAAGCCACCAAAAACTGAAAGCAAGTGAAACTAAGACAAAGACCTTTGTCTAGAGTCAGTACATTGTTGTTGTGGCCTGATCAAAAAGCCTGCCTTCATTGACTGGCCAGGCACAGCCATAGTTTTTCCTGCAAAAGGGAAGAATGCTACCCCAGCCTCCATGTGTGAACAGTGTGTCCAGCACTCAGTGTAACCCTTACTGAACAAAATCCAAATACAGCATTCTTTGTGTAAGAAAAAAGAGAGGAGTCAAAGTTATTGTAGCAGTTTGGGCCAGGTGCCCCCTGCTGTGCCCACATGAGAAACATCTCCCATGTCCCAAAGGGGTCCAGCCCAGTGGGTGGACACAGGAAGCCACGTATTTCATCCCGTAATGTCCTGCTCCCTGCAAAAGCCACATGTGGGGTCTGGCACTTCCTCTTTCTTCCCTCACCACTACCTGGTAATGGAGGGAGCTGTCTCCTGGCCTCTTGGGTCTGGCTAGGCCCAAGGCTGGGGGAAGGGCAGTTTCAGATCTGGCCAGCTGAGATTAGCCTAACAGTGGGGGTGGGGGGTGGGGGAGAAGAGCGTGCTCTGGGGGTTTTGGGTGTACCCTCAGGTGGGGATGGGGTGTTTCTGGGTGTGCTTTGGGATCTCTTTTGTCACAGTGCTTCTGGTTCTCTGTAAACCGTTCACTGCTTTCCATTTAAACTTTCCACCACTTTTGCAATCCATTTGCCTGGGTTTCATTTTTGCCTATGGCAGGGGAGGGTCGGCCTCAACCCATCACAGTTATGTTATACCTAGACTATTTTACAAGTATTTTACAAGCCACTACTAAAACCCATTGTGTTACCAATACAATCCACTTGCTCCATGTGGCATCAGCTGTATGATGGGTGGAGGAGACTCTCGCTTTGAACATCCAGCCCAGCACCGGTAGTCAGGGAACCAGAAGAAGCTGTGTTTCAGTACCAATCACCTCTGAGGCAGCTCAAACTCCTCCATATGCTGCCAGTATTTCTTTTTAGTTGGTGTGTAGTTGGCCTCAGATCCCTTGTAGCTCCAACTCCAAAAACCCAGAAGTTGCCCTGATGTCTCCCCCAGTGTTTTCTGCCAAAGACTCCATGTGGGGCTGCTCTTCTCAGCTGCAGTGTAGAGCACATTTATAACCTCTTGTCTCATCTGAACTGATCCAAGGGCTACTGTATGCACACTCTCCTGCTTAATCTGTTCTTCTGAGTCACTTAGTAGAGAGGGCTTACATTTGAACTGTAATTTGGGATATGCATTCTCCAGAAACCCACAACACCCAAGAAAGCTTGTGTTTCCTCTCAGCACATAGCTGTGATCTTGGTGGTGATGCCCATTGAGATCTGACTATGTCTGTCCTGACATTCTATCCCTAAAAACTGGACCTGTCTTGCAGGTCTCTTGACCTTATTCTGTGAATCCAGCCTGCAGAAGAATCTGGATTGTATTCTTCCCTTTTGTGAGACCCCAGGTGTTTTTGTTGTCTCAGACAGGTGCCACTGAGGAGTGGGGATGCACATGGTACTCTGCCTAGTTTGGGGGGCTGTGCTGCTCAGCCCCATGCCTGCCGCACAGTGGGGGGGGGTGGGATGTGGGTCCTCTGGGGGAAAGCAGAAGGCAGCAGAGGGCAGGAGAAGGCCATGCTGATCCTGCCACTCCTGCTCTGTTGCCCAAGTGCTGTGCCTGGCTCTCCGCCTCCTCACTGCCTGCACCCTCATGAAAAGTTGCATGGACACTGCTGTCCCACAGCTCTGCCCAGTCCTCCTCCACTGCTTGTGTCCCAGGGACAAGCTATGTGGCATGGCCCTGATTTGCACTGCCTGCAGCCTAGAGAGGACCATGTGGCACAGTCCTGTTCACCACCGCCACAAAGAAACTTGGTTGGTAAGGGGAATACCAGGTTGTAAAATAACTGGAGTCATGGGACATGGATAACCTTGCTAGAGTAAAGCAGGTGTTCAAACTGGACCTCTGAGTTTTTTCCCAGGAAAAGTAATACTGGAGGAGAGGGAGAAGAATCCCCCGCACCTTTTGTCTTATTTGCAACCCCATGGACTGGGGTTTGGCAGTTTTGGTTTGCAACTCCCACAGAGGGGATTTGGCAGCTTTATTTGCAGCTTCACTGTGGGGTCTTGAAAAAAGGAGTTTAATCCAATGAATCTGAGTTTTTCCTGGCAATTGAGCCCGACTTCCCTGGTTCAACTTCATCTCAGTTCCCCTCTCTTGTTAGAAATGTTGATGGCAGTGAGCTTTGCTGGTTCAAGGGTGATGCTGGTGGTAGCGTGATTTTTGGAGATGGAACAAAAGCAAGAAAATAAAAGGGTGTTACAGGAATTGGCTTACATCTTGCAGGTGAAACTGGAAACTGAGTGAGAGAAACAACTGTGAACAGAAATAGAATTGAGGATTGAATGAGAAATGGCTGTGGGCTGAGGTAACTGCAGACAGCTTACAGAATCAGCTGCACAGTGCTTTCATTAGGGAAGAGAAGCTGCAGGTAGAACTGTTTAAGTTGTGATGGAGGGGCCTTGAGTGATTGTGGATTCAGTAGTCATTGGGCTGGAATGGAGGAAGTAAAATTTAAGCGGGGAGATAATGTTACTCCTCAGCTTTGTCTGCTTGTTAAAACTGAATTCCAGCATGATGGGAGCAATGAGGATGTGATGGAGGTCTTGGCTAGGGAGGTACCCTGCAGTGTGACATAACTGGTAGAATTACAAGAGAAATACAGCCAGCTCTCTTGGGAGCCTGGGTCTAAGGGAACCAAGGAGGAGAAAAGGGGTGAAGCTGAGAAAGCCCTGAGCAAATGGGAAGGAGATGCAATTTCTTCAGGTCAGCAATCAGGGGAACACAGTCCAACAGTCCACCTGTCAGAGTCTTTGGAAATAAAACATTTTGAGAGAACAGACATGACAGTGTCTCAGGAGATAATGTGCAGCAGCATATTTAAATCCCAGGCAGACGAGCCAGGGCAGATCTGCAACTGCAGCACACCGAGTCAGGACCCCAGGCACCAGCCCCTGTGGACCGGCATGTACCCCCTGAGCCAGTCTTTCCTCTCCTGAGAGGCTGGCATGGTGTGGGTGCAGACTGCTGCAGCAGGGGGCAGTGTTTTCACCAAAGGGAGGGAGGTGCTGAGTACTTTGGGCTCGCTTCTGAATTGTTCTCCAGTCAGCTCCCATGGCCAGGGACAGGATGGTTGGAACTCGCAGCAAAGCCGTTTCCAAAAGGTCCGTGTCAATCCAGACTGAGGTCAAACCTAAGCAGGCAGGTGTACAGGCAACTGGCTGCAGAGAGTGCTGGAGCCTGGCACCTGAAATGCAGGGCAGTGGAGACAACACCTTTGTTAGGTGTGAGCAGATTGATTATCTGCTTAACCTAGTGGCTGAACTGAGGGAGGAAGTTGCTAGACTTAGGACTGTACAGGAATGTGAAAGGGAGTTGGATTTGAGGAACCCTGCTATGCAGGCTCCCCTAGAGAGGGAGGTGACCCAAGAATACAGGTCCCTGTTAGGAGGGGCAAAGGAAAACCCTCACATCTCCCCTTACCTTCCCAGCTGCCCTTGCAAAACAACTATTGGATACTGGAAGTTGAGGGTGAGGTGAATGAGAAGACACCATCTGAGGTGCTGCCTAAAGCCAAACAGCCTGCCCCCTGCATCAGGACTTGTCCCCTCAAAAAGAGAGGAGAATAATTGTTACTGGTGATTCCCTCCTGAGTGGAACAGAGGGCCCCATATGTCAGCCAGATCCTTCCTACAGGGAAGTCTGCTGCCTCCCTGGGGCCCAGGTCAGAAATGTTACCAGAAGGCTGCCTAGGCTGATAGCTATGCAGGTAGTGAGTGATGATGTTGAAACCAGAGATCCCAACACAATCAAAAAGGATTTCAAGGCTCTGGAAGAACTGGTTGAGGGGTCAGGGGCACAGGTAATTTCCCCAGAGGGAAAAGGGTTCAAGAAAGGGAGTTGGCAGGTCTCATTGACAGGGCTTTAAACTAGATTCAAATGGTGAAGGGGCTGAAACCAGTCCCCACAGACAGGAGTCTGGGGGTGGTAAGCTGGAGCCAGGGGCAAAACCAGCAGCCCCGCTGAAGTGCATGTACACTAATGCACACATCATGGGCAACAAACAAGAGGAGCTGGAAGCCTTGTTGCAGCAGGAAAGTTATGATGTAGTTGCCATCACAGAGCTGTGGTGGGATGACTCACATGACTGGAGCACTGTAATTGATGACTACAGGCTCTCCAGGAGACACAGGCCAGGGAGAAGGGGTGGAGGGGTGGCCCTGTACATCAGGGAAGCTCTAGACACCATGGAACTAGAGATCAAGGATGATCAGGTTGAGTGCCTGTGGGTGAGAATTAGAGGGAAGGCCAACAGGCCTGACATCCTGGTTGGAGTCTGTTATAGACCGTCCAACCAGGATGAAGAGGTTGATGTATTATTCCATAGGCAGCTAGAGGCTGTCTCAAGATCACCTGACCTTGTTCTTATGGGAGAGAGACTTTAACCTGACTGATATCTGCTGAGAATTTAACACAGCAGAGAGGAGGCAGTCTAGGAGTTTCTTAGAGTGTATGGAGGACAGCTTCTTATCCCAGGTGCTGTGTGAGCTTACCAGGGGTAAGGTTCTGCTTGACCTTCTTTTTACAAGCAGAGAAGGGCTGGTGGGAGATGTGGTGGTTGGAGGCTGTCTGGGGTCCAGTGACCAGGAGATAGTTGTGTTCAATATGCAGTCAAGATAAGAGGGGCAGCAAAAAAACCTCCACTCTGGTCTTCCAGAGGGCAGACTTCAGGTTGCTCAAGGAACTAACTCAGAAGGTTCTTTGGGAAACAGCTCTTAAAAACAAAGGGGTCCAGGAAAGCTGGACCTGCTTCAAGGAAGAACTCTTGAAGGCTCAGAGCAGGCTGTGCCAATATGCCTGAGATGAGTCCCAGGGCAGACAGCCTGGATGGGCAATGAGCTTCTGAGTGAATTAAGGGCAAAAAAGAGGGTGTATCATATTTGGAAGGAAGGAGAGGTGACCCATGGAAAGTTTAAGGATGTTGCTAAGTCATGCCAGAAAAAATCGGAGGCAAAAGCCCATTTAGAGCTTAGTCTGGCACTGCTGTGAAGTACAACAAAAAATCAAATACACCCAAAATATATTAATGGCTAGAGGAGGGCAAGGACAACCTCCACTTCTTGGTGGACACGGAGGGAAATATTGTAACTAAGGACGAGGAAAAGGCAGAGGTACTTAACACCTTCTTTGCCTCAAATTTTAATAGCACGATAGGTTGTCTTCCTGACAATTGGCCTCCCGAGATGGAGGCAGGGAGCAGCATAGTTCCCCTGTGATCCCAGAGAAAGTATTAGAGGCCTTCTGAGCTGCTTGGATCCCCACAAGTCTATGGAACTGGATGGGATCCACCCTAGGGTGCTGAGAGAGCTGGCAGATGAGCTGCCAAGCCACTCTCCATCATTTTCCACCAGACCTGCCTCACAGGAGAGGTCCCAGAAGACTGGAAGCTTCCAGCGTGGTGCCCATCCACAAGAAGGGCTGGTTGGAAGAGCCAGGGAATTATAGGCCTGTCAGGCTGACCTCAGTGCCAGGCAAGATTATGGAACAGGTCATCTGGAGTACAATCACAAAGCACTTACAGGATGGCCAAGGGATCAGGCCCAGCCAGCATGGATTTAGGAGGGCAGGTCCTGCCTCACCAACCTGATCTCCTTCTATGCCCAGATGACTGCCTGGTGGATATGTGGCAGGCTGTGGATGTAGTCTGCCTGGACTTCAGCAAGGCCTTTGACACTGTCCCCCACAGCAAACTGCTGGCCAAGCTGTCAGCCCCTGGCTTGGACAGCAGCACTCTGAGCGGGGTTAGGCACTGGCTGGAGGCTGAGCCCAGAAAGAGGTGGTGAATGGTGCCACATCCAGCTGGCAGCATCTGGACTTGTGCTGGATGCCCATCCTCACAATGGGGATAGGTCAGCATAAGCTCATCCCCATGAAGTGCACCAGCAGCTGGGTAGTGAATACATTTTTGAAAGCTCACTGAAAACTCCAAAGGAGAACTCCCTAAGGTGGGACAGTTTCTCTTGACATTGAAATGTTTTAGCTGTGCACGTGTAAATTGTTTTAATTGCTGGTCTTAGGAGACCATTCTCCTTGTCCTTGTTGCATACCTTACCTAGCAAACAGAGTATTTTGTATTGCTTATAAAGCTGTTATTTGCATGTGCTACCTCTGTGACAGCTCTCAACAGAGTTTGGAACATCAGAAGGGTCCAGTGGGGGAGATTCCCTACTGAATTCAGTGTCTCTGGCTAAACAGCCTGGACAGACCCCTCTATTGTGTGTGAAGATGCAATAAAAGTACTGCATTTACCCATTTTGCTACAAGTGGGACAAACTCACTTTTAAAATCTGATATCCTGTCTTGAGATGGCTTCGTATTTGAAAAGTGGAACACAAATCCTCTTTGGAAAAGGACCAGGGAGCCCTGTCTCTTCTCCCTAAACTGATATGGTTTGCATTGCAGAAGAATTGGTTACTGTTCTCAAGTATGCTACTGCTGTAGGAATGTTCCATCACCCCGCCACCTCTCTTGATAAGACCAAGCTGAGTTGAAAGAACTCTCCAACCAGAGTTCTGAATTTTCCCTGAATCATCAAAGCCAAAAGGCCTGGTTCAATGAACTGGCACCAGCATCATTCAAGATGGAAGATCTTTGACACTCAGGCTGGGGAAGACAGCTTATGTGGATGGTACTACTTTTGTTCACTGATTTCCAATTGCTTTCTTCTCTATGTTCTTTTTTGTCTTCTGTCTCTCCCTGTACACTGTGTTCATATCACCACCCTGAGATAGAGGTAGCAGCACACTCGTTGTTTGAGCCGTGGCTTGGGGGTGGAGGGGGAATGTGACCCCCAAGTGTTTTCACTGGCTCAAACAGTGCCACTGAGGAGTGGGAGTGCACATGGTACTCTGCCTAGATCTGGGGGCTCTGTCACCCAGTGGTTTGAGGAGAAAATGGGGCGGGGGGGGATGAGGGACTTCCAGGGAGAAGCAGGAGGGAGCAGAGGACTGGAGGAAGCTGCTGCTCCCACCACTCCTGCTCCACTGCCCTGCCACTCTGCTTGTCTCCCCCCAATTCACTGCCTGTGTCCCAAAGACAAGCCACAGGGCATGGCCCTGCTTCATGCTGCCTGTGGCCCAGAGATGATCATGTGCCACACCCCTGCTCCCTGCTGCAGCCAAGAATCTTGGTACTGCAACGATATCAGCATTTTCAAGCCAGGGGAATGGTGATATCCCTTCTCTGCAATATGTATTTTTCTCACTGTTTTTCCCTCCTATTTTCCCTCTGCTCTGGTTCAATCTAATAAACCCAGTCCATCAGCCATTTGGTTTGGTTTTGCCTTTTTTTACTCCAAGGGAATTATTTGAACCTTTGCATGGTGACCCCCTACCCACTGCTGACTAGGGTTGGTAATGGGAGGACCAGCCCTTAACACCTTTCTCATAAACTTCCCCTGCTGTGTCACCCCAAACAATGATGTCATCCATGCATTGCAAATGTTCTGGAGCTCTACTCTTTTCCAGTACAGTTTGGATCAGTCCATGACAAATGATGGGGCTGTGTTTCCACCGTTGGGGCTGTTGATTCCAGGTATAGTGAACATCTCTCAAGGTGAAGGCAAGCTGTGGCCTGTATTCTATTGCTATGGGAATGGAGAAGAATGTGTTAGCAAAATCAATTGTGGCATACCGCTTGGCTGTCTTAGACTCTAGTTGGTACTGGAGCTCCAGCATGTGTGGCATAGCAGCACTCATTGCTGGTGTCCCCTCATTCAGAGCACAGAAGTCCACTGCCAGTCTTCATTTACCATTAGCCTTCCTCACTGGCCATATAGGGCTGTTGAAGGGTGAATGAGTCTTAGTGATTACCTTTCACCTCTGTAGTTGGAGGAGATGAGGAGATTAGGCCCAAGGCTGGGTTGTGAGAGGGGAGGGGAAAGAGCCCTGAGCAGGGGGGTGGGGTGTGTGTACCCCCAGGTGGGGATGGGACGTTCTTGGGTATATCTCTCTCTTTTGTCACGGTGCCTGTGGTTTTCTGTAAAACTTTCATTGTTGTTTTATTTTCCATGTAAACTTTCCACCATTTTTGCAATCTGTTTTGTCTGAGTCTTTCTTTTGCCTGTGGTGGGAGAACTGGTCTCTCAACCCACTACAAACATCTAACAACCATACCATGAAGGGGTCCTCTGAAAACCAGACAAGGCAATTAGTTGTTCCTTTTCCTCTGTTTCTAAGGTAGCTACACCAAATGCCCTCTGTTATCTTTTGGGATCCTTGAAGAACCTTCTCTTAAGTCTATGACAAGAATTCATGGGTACCCTGTGCCATTCGTTCCCAGTTAGGCTCATCTCAGCTTCTAACAGACTTAGCTGTTTGGAACCCCTATCACACTGGAAATGTAGATAGGTTCCACCTCCTCAAAGTCTGATGGCATCAGAGTACAGTGCATACTTGACAACTGTCTTCTCCAAATAGTAGAGGAACCAACAAGAAGAGGTGCCATTCTAGACCACCTTCTCACCAATAGGGAAGGGCTGGTGACCAATGCGAGGCTTAGGGATAACCTTGGCTGCAGTGACCATGAAGCAATAGAATTTAAGATCCTCAGGGCAACTAGGACACATCCCAAGCTTACAACCCTGGACTTCAGGCATGCAGACTTTGATCACTTCTGGGATCTGCTGGCCAGGGATCTTCTACATAGAAGACACACAAATTCAAGACCTTTAATACACAAGGATTATGGAATGGAATTGTACAAACATATTCTTGCAAAAGCTAGACCACATATTGTGGTCTCTCCTTTAAGAGAGAGGTCTTAATCTTAGCATCTTAATATCTCAAGTTTTAAGTTCTTAGTCTTGTCTCTAGTATCCTGAGGCTAGGAATTAGTTTTTAAAGAACAGCTGAAATTCTGATACAACCATATGACAAAACAGATCTCTGAACTTTTAAAAAGTGGGGGAAAAAAATCACAATTTTACAAACAGGCATTTGTGATGCCAATATTATTTAAATGCCAGGAGAAGGAGCAGCTCTTCTTTCCCTAGAATATTAATAAAATTGTGTTGTTATCAAGTGGGATACACTGCTAGTGATAAAAACATTTAATGGTTGCACAATGCTGACTCAGTGATACTGTTAAATGGATGATTTAGAAGTAATTGTAAATGGTCTATTTACTAAAACATACAGTGCTTTTTTTTTCAGCTGGTCAAAAAATTACCAAATTATTTTGGTCAGAAGAAGAAAAGAACTGAACCAGACTTCTAAAACTCTGCTGTCATTTTTACCTCAGCTTTGGCAAATAAACTCTCATAACTTTATGGAAAAATCACCCTTACTTTCCTGCACAGCTTTTGAACTGCTTTAGGGCTGCCATTTTCTGTTGACATTTACCTATACTAAGCAGAATATTTTAAAGCGTCATTAACCAACTGAGATTGAAAGTGAGAGTCATTTTGTAACCTAATACTTAGGCTACTTCTCATTCTGATGAAACAGCTGAGCTTCAGACTCTACTCTGGTGTACTTAAGTGTTCTGTGCAGAGTGGGCAAGTACCAGCAGAAGGAATTTGGGGAAATCCACTGCCAGTGGCCCTGCTCAGTGCCCTGGTGTTCAGAGAATGCCCAGGCAGAGGTATGATGAGGTTTCAAATCTGATAATTAAAGAGGGCAGCTGAGCAGGGATTACTAAGAAAAGTTGAAGTTCTATTTGAATCTCTCTGCATTATTCTATTTACTTTTTAGTTTCCTTTTCCAATACACAGAATTGTTTTCTTTTTCACTGTTTCTACGGGGGGTGGGGGCAAAGAAAGAAAGTAGCATTCCAAAAAGAGTAAAGTAAGTTTAGAAAAATCACTTGTATTTTCCAAGTGATGAATAAACTACTGGCAATCCAGAGTCACAGCAAATAAAATCAGAAGAATATTATCACAGACTTTAGAGTTTATATACATTTTTGCAATGAATATTAAAAATCAATGTATGCTATTCTGTGCATTAAATAAAAGGGAGATTTTACAGCAAGTAAATTTTTGACAATATGCACTATGCTTTGTGCTGTTGAAAGAGCACAATTAACATTTTCATTATTTTAGACTATCATTTTTCTGCTCATGCATCTGAATTATGGCTGTGTGAGCACTGAATCCATGCTGAGGACTCTCCAGTCTACAGTAAAAAAAAAAAAAAAAAAAAATAAACAGCTAGGTCTGGCTCAATTTGGTTTAAAATCCAAAACCATTTCTTCATTTTTTTCCCCAACATGGGAAACACAAATATAAATAAATGGGAGATTCAGTCCAGAGGAAGACCTCATATGTTTTCTTTGAGGAGATGGAATGTTGGATCTTATATGTGGTTACTTTCTTCAGAAGTCCACCTTTAAAGAAAAATAAAGATTCAGTGTCGCAGTAGGGTGCCGCATGGCACCCACGGCGACAGGGTGGAATTCAAGCAGGGGGGTAGGGAGCGCCCAGGTCAAGGGCTCCTGCCCGCAGCAGCAAGCCCCCAGACTGACAAATGCCTTCCTCACAGCTCACACTCGTTGCTCTCCTCTTGGTGTGGCTGCAGAGGATTGGCTGATCGACCTCCTCTTATCACTGGCTGGTGATACTTACTAGGGTAGCGCAGCTGACCCGCATCTCATCTAGTGGAGTTACTTGTTAAGCCATCAACAGGTGGCTCCCATTTCATCACTCCTTGCAGTTTCTAATCTTCAGGCATTCAGTCCTGGGGACACAGTCCCCCACAATTCCCCCCTTTTTTGTTTTTCTTCTTTTAATATTTGCCAGCTCCTGTTAAAGCTTATTTCTTCATCTTTTTTCCTCTTTCTTCACATGTTATTGATCACTTTTCAGACATATTCTTTATCTTTTTTTCCCCTCTCTTTACATTCCTGATCACTTTTCAGACATTCCACCTGGGCTTCAAGCTCCCTTCATTAACTTCATTATCAGTTGTGCCTTCAAGAGGTAATTCTTCCTTTACTATGATTGCTGAGCTGTCTTCTTTCCTCCACCCTTTCACAAGTTTTCTGCACACCATGCACTCCAGTTTCTTAATTTCTTCATTTTTCTTCTTGTGTATCTCTCTGAAGTTGATCCTTGGGAAGCTCACTGTTCAACCTCTCTGTTCTGATACTAACTGACAGGCTAACTAAGTCTTTGTTCTTTATTAATTCTTGGACCATCATATCCCCAGTGACTCACTTGCCTCACCCAGACAAATATCAAAGCTCTGGTTCTAGACCTCTTAGCTACACTGGAATCCGTCCCAGTGGCACACCTGCCTCACCCGGACAGGCGTCCAATAGCTACACTGGAATCTGGTCCCAGCAGCTCATTGCCCAGACCCTCTAGGGCCATCAGCATAGGGGTGATACATAAAGGCCATCTCTGCACAGAGTGCTCATGCCATCCACTTCACATCATCTGGCTCTTGGGCTTCAAGTTTCACTGGGCTGTTAACATCTCCTGGTCCTTTTCATGAGCAGCCTGTGCCTTTCCCTTCTTCTAAATCAATATCTACTTTGTGTAATGATGCCTATTCCTCAGCTTCAAATTCACCCATCAGTTATGCAATCCACCATTCAAACAGTACCTCTGACTGGCACTTCAGTAGCTCAATCTCTTCCTGGGGTTGAAGCTACTGCTTTCATTCTTGCTCCAGAAGGGCTGTTTGCGCACTTTCTACTTCAGAGGTTGATGCAGAAACATAAATGTTTAAGCCATCCTTATGAACTTCTATTTCAACAACCAAGGCTTTAAGCTTTCACATACACACGACAGCTATCTCAATCTCCAAATCATTTTGGAAAAACAGTCAATAAGCGTTCAGCCTCCAGCTCACCAATTTGTGCTTGATGCTTTGTCTTTCAGTCTGGTTCTTTGTCCGAAGCTCAGCTTTTCCTTTCTTCTTCACGTTCTGCTCTGTTTTGCAGCTCTACGCACGACAATAATAGCTTCTGCTTGAATTCTCTGTTCCTCACATCACACCGGGGTCACCATTTGTCGCAGTAGGGCGCCGCGTGGCACCCACGGTGACGGGGGCGGAATTCAAGCAGGGGGTAGGGAGCACCCAGGTCAAGGGCTCCTGCCCGCAGCAGCAAGCCCAGCAGACTGACGACTGCCTTCCTCGCAGCTCACACTCGTTGCTCTCCTCTTGATGTGGCTGCAGAGGATTGGCTGATCAACCTCCTCTTCTCACTGGCTGGTGATACTTATTAGGGTAGTGCAGCTGACCCTTATCTCATCTATTGGAGTTACTTGTTAAGCCATCAACAGGTGGCTCCCATTTCATCGCTCCTTGCAGTTTCTAATCTTCAGGCATTCAGTCCTGGGGACACAGTCCCCCACAATTCAGTAATGGGAAACCCAACTTAGCATCAGGCAGTGAATACCAAAGGGGAGACCACAGGGTTATGTAGACAACCTGTGCTTTGACAGTCAGAAGAAAAATGTAGAAAGCCTCAGGGTACAGTTCTGTATCTTATTTTAATGGTATCAGAAAAGTGGCAGGGGAAGAGATGAGGAAGCAATCTTCAGCTGGAAACATCTGCAAATAATTCCTAACCTAAAATCTATTTTAGTTCATGAAATTGTGATGAAATGAGGAAAGGCTATTAACCCTACAAAACTGCAGGCTTCATCAGTAATTAGGTGTCTTAAGCAGGGTAAATGAACCAGCCACCCTCACAACAGCTGAAAAGCATGACCTGTCATCACAGTTGTCTTTTGCAAACTGTACTGGCTTGGTTTTATTCCTTATTTTCAAAATGAGCAAACAACTGATACACAATGCATTTAATTTACCATCATCATTATCACTATTACTTATTTACTGCAGGAGTTATAGTTTTATACTTAGTGAGCAGATGTAAAGTATCTAAATTTCATAATTTTTTACAGTTCACATTATTGTCTTGATTGAGTTTGAACTATTTTCATTAAAATTTTTAACTCTGACATTACACATGGACTTACTTCTCCCTTGCTATGAATCTCTCCCTCACACACGTAACTGGTGACCGTTATGTGGTTACACTATTTCAGAGCTTTGCCAATAGAAAATTACAAATTAGGTCTATTTCATGCATGATGTTCAGCTATTAGTCATGACGGATTAGCTGCAACCAATGCACTTTCACAAGGAATTCTTGTGGCGAAGGCACCATATGTCCAGAGTTATGCCCCAAATGCTGAAAACTTGTCCCAGCATGTTTGGCCACATCTCCCCTTCTACCCTCCTTTCCAGAGTGCATATTCAGCCCAGAGCTGAGGGAGACAAAGACCAGGGCACCAGCCAGATGGCAAAAACAACCTCACCTGCCTTCAGAGGGGTAAATGACAACATGCAGCCATCGCACGGCATGCTCGTGCTACTGCCTAGTAAGGGCATAATTTTAGCTTCACACTTTCTATAGGCTAAAGCTGGTTGTTTATAAGATTGCCCATTGGCCAAATCCAGCCTCGAGAAACTTACAGGTGTTACCCCAAGCTGTAAACAAGTCACTCTCTTTGCCCAAGCTTCATCAGCTCTGTCTTTGCTACCAAGCTCCACTTGCATGCGTACTAGTGGCCTCTGCAGCATAGAGAAGAGGCCAACATCCTGGGAAGGGCCCACTGAGCCTCCGTTTACCCAAGGAATCTGCAGCCTACCAGTCAGCAGAGCCTGATGTGGCTTCAAGAGGACCAGACCCTCAAGGATATGACTGCCCAATTGATGGAGAGATGAGCCGCTGCTTCTGCCACCCTGCAGCCCTGCAAATCCCAGGGTAACTCAAAGCCAGGACCACTGTGAGAAAGTCACTTTGATCCAAACAAAGGACTGCCTCACAACCTTAAGTGAGAAAGCATTCCCCGAGAGGAATAAACATTGCTCACTCCTTTGAGCTAAGCAAGGGGAAGATGCCGCTGCATTCAGCCACACCTCTTCCCCAGGGTCACTTCTGCCAGCCCCGAAGCCCATCACTTCCTACAGGGGCCAGACCCTGGCTCCACGTGCAGTGGCACAGGATCAGTCGCCCGCCCAGTGGGAGCCATTGCCCTACCTACCATGTGGGCTAACTCTGGAAGGGCCAACCCCATCCACAGACCAGCCCCCAGCACCCTCTCTGTGCTTCCCCTTCTGCTCCCAGGCAGCAGCTCCACGAGGGACTGCCACCTCCCCCTGGGCAAGCTCACTGGGAGACAGTGCCTGAGCCCTGCTAAGGGGACCTGCCAATCAGCTAGCCTACATTTTGCCCCCTCCCCGCTGCTGTGGGAGAGAGAAGGAAAGCCACCATCACTGTCCAGAGGGAGGCCCAACCCTGGAATGGATCAGCCTGGGAGCCAGCCCCAGCACAAGCCGAGCAGGCAAGCAGCCAGCTACCCCTAAACTAGCAACTTGCTTTGCTACAAACAAAAGACACAGTATATCTTTCACATGCTCTGTACTGACTAACATTCAGTTTAAAGCACCCAAGCCTAGCTGCATGACATCTTCTAGCTTAAACCTCTGCTAGAATTGCCTCTGATGCATGCTAATGTTCTCCACATATAGTTAAGCAGCAGCAATCGTCAAGTTGCCATCTGGTGAACTAGAAGCAGAATTGCACCCTTCCTTCCATTAATTGAAATTAATTCTGTAAATAGTCTAACTGGGTCCAAATGGTACATACTACACCAGTTATGGGAATATATTCCACAATTGTGCACTAGAATCTGTAAATAAAATAGTGATTAATTGGTTATTAATATTTTTAAATAATTAGTAAAATGATTTTCATAATTCATATTTCATATTAATAATTAAGAACCTCTTCATTACAATTCCCCTTTCATCCAGGGAAAATCTAACCCAAGGGCATGAACTACATGTGAACAGGGCTCAGCCTTTCATCTGTCTGTCTCGCAAGGTGTTTATTCTGCCACACACAGCACTCTGGAAAATCCACACATTTCTTGTGCCTCTTGTGCCTCTACAGACAAGCTGTAGAGAACCTTTGAAAAATGATGTCATGAAGCATCATCATGACTTTTAAGCTCTCAATATAATCCTCACCAGAATCTCAGGAGTCATTTTTGGAAGGTTACCTGCTTTGTGAGTGTACTTCAGTCTAATTTATTATGTAATTACTTGACTACACATGTCTTTATTTAGCAATGATTTAGCAAGGATATGGACTCTGTGGAGGGAATATGTGTATAGTTGTGGCGATACAGCTTTTACTTAAGAAACATATGCCACTGCTTTCTGTTTTCTATTCAAGATCAATGCTATTGATTGTAGAAAGTGTCTCTGTTGCCTTTTATACTTTCTTATTTTTCTTAAGAACTAGCACCTTTTTCCTCCACCAGCTGAGAAGGTTAATTTAGAACAGATTCCAAACTGCTCTTCATAGATGTGGTCTAGGTCCTTCCTGTTCCCATGGACATTGAATCTACCCAATGAACCAAAACTGAGCCATTGCTTCTAAAGTTGAATCTCCTTTTATAAGTCAATATCATTGTAACATCTAGCTGTAGGTTGGAACTAGATGATCCTTGTGGTCCCTTCCAACCCTGACTGATACCATGATATAATTCCTCTTATCAAGAATTAATGGAAAGGTCAATCTTTCACTAATTGTGACAGTAAGTTGCAAATGCCATATATTTTCTGGAAGAAAGCTAGAAAAGTACATACTGTGTATACTGTAAGGTTGCACCATTTTTACTAAAAAGTTGCATGAGGGACAGGAAAGCGGAAAGGTTCTGTGTAGTTGAACTTTTTGTTTGTTTTTATTGAATAATGCATAGCATACACAGACTGTCCTCCTAGCTAAGATAAAATTGTGGTGAAGGACAAGACACTTTATTATTACTGATAAGAGAAACTAGGCTGGATCCTCTGCTTACAGCAGATGTCATACTTACCAGACTCATTTCTCTTTCAGGAAACACTCATCAAGGGGCTTGTATAGTTTTATCCCAGTACAGAGTGAACGGAAGGTGTCATTCTGAAAGAACACTGAAATTACAACACAGAGAATGACAGGCCAAAATAAACAAAGCTTTCACTGACTTAAAGTTTGTGTTTCCTGTCAAAATTTAAGAAGTAAAGTAGGTTCAATTTTCAACATTCACCACAACATCATGCTGTTTGTATTTCATACTGAAATATCATTTAAATTGTACTTGGTATTATTGAATTTATTTTCTGGTACTTCTTAGGGAGGCAATTACAATTGTTCATCAAAAATTACCTACTGTAATTTTTTTTACAGTAGGAATCTGCATGTTGAACTGACCTTCCTACCCTAGTCCTGATTCATATTGCCTTTCAATGACAATAACATGGCAAAATTAGATTGGTATTTCTGAAAAATTGCTACATTTACATCATATTCTTCTATGTGTGTTTTGATACAATAGCTGGCCTAGTCCTTTGGAGAGTCAGTTCCAATCTGTCTTGAACTAAAAATAGCTGAACAGCATCTTTAGCACATAATGTCACTTCTCAAAATTGCAGCTATATTAGAGGGAAAATAAAGAAAGTGTTGGTCTAACACCTGTATTTTATCATGTAGTAGGAACACAGAATACAATTCCTGCCTGATTTTTTTTTTTTAACGTATAAATCAGAAACATTTTGCATGAAAGAATTCATTAATATGAGCAAAAATAATTGTACACCATACACGCACACCTCTTCAAAATAAAGAAATATTATTAATGATAGCAGCAGCAACAATAGCAACACTAATCATAATTGAAATAACTAAAAAAGCAGAGTACACATCCACAACCCTGCACTCCTGTTTTATAGTTGAAAGGGATGCAGGAACCCTGATCTGGTAGTTTTAGGGGTTTCTTTTCAAATTTGAATGTTTCTAGCATACATTATCTTTTCCATGTTGGTTATAATACTGACAGTAGGGAAAAAAGGGTTTTTCACATAGGTGTAAAAAATTGTGAATGCATTTTCTGATTCAATGAGGATCGTGCTTTTATGTATTCTTTGGTTAAATGCAACAAACACAGTATCAGCATTTTAAGTAAAAATATCCCATGAACTCTACCATGATCCATAGGGATGATCAAGCCTAGGGGACCTTGGCTTTTGCTCCATAAACTAATTGCAGTATATGCATACATATGGATGAATATAATGTTTCATGGGGTTCTCTGGTTTATGACAGAGTAGATCCACAAAAGAAATTGAGTGCCTAAATTTCAAGTTAAAATATTCAAAATTCCTGCTTTACTGCCACCTATCCCTAGACTCTGCACTTCTAGCCAGATATGCTGAAAGTAGATAAAAGAAAGTCCATGCTCCCACAAATCCTAGAAGGCTGGGAAACTCACAAATGCATTAATCTCTGAATGCACAGAGATCATACACTTGACAAACATTTTTCTGTCATGTCGAAGGAATTGTTCAGATAGAGATCCTCAGAAGTGTCCATTGGACTAATCTTTGCACAGCAAAAATTTGATATCCTGGTTCAAGTCCTCTGCTGGTATCTGCAACATGTTTATATACTGTTAAGCAGTCTGACCAGCATGTTGAGCTCTACTTATCTGCACCTAGAATGGGAGCTCTAGTCACTGACATAGCTTCAATTAATTTGCTATCTTTTTCTTGGGAGCTGTGAGCTGGCAGGATTTCAAGAGCAGTTCCTTCAATGAGTGTCAGCCTGTCTTCTAATTTCTGAAGTATAAATTCAGTCTTTAAATTGTAACACATCTCGCTTCATAAATGTCCCTTTTACTATTGAATGGTAGTTGATGAATCACCCAGTTACATGACATAGACAGCTGAATAGGCTAGAAACAGCTATTGAGTAGAAAACAGTATAAGGAGGGGAACAAAGATGAGAATTACCTTCTCAGATGGAAATTGTGCATTAGTTTGATGCATGATAGAATCTGACAGAAAATTGGTAGAAGTCTTTGATTACACTCCTACGGATTTGTTGGGAGGAAGTTATATGCAGAGTGATTGCCCATTGGAATCAGCTGCCCGTGGAGGTGGTGGAGTCACCTTCATTGGAGGTGTTCAGGAGGAAACTTGATGGGGTGCTTGGTTGCATGGTTTAGTTGTTTAGGTGGGTTGGATTGGTTGATGGGTTGGACACGATGATCTTGAAGGTCTCTTTCAACCTGGTGCATTGTATTGTATTGTATTGTATTGTATTGTATTGTATTGTATTTCCAAGGGAGATTTCCCCATGTGCAAACAGCAGGATCAGACGCCCTATGTGTACTTGTTTCTCTGCCTGGCTTTTACATGTGCTGTGAGAGCTTTTGTGATATTGGACTTGTGAAACATATTTAAAGCTCTTGGTAATTTTCAGTTCATTGCCTACTTGGTTAGGTCTTCCTTGCATCCTTCTAAAAAGTTCCACTGCAAAGTGAAGTTTAATTTGCAATTTAGTGTAGGAAAATAAGGCTTTATTTTATGTAACAGAGGATTTTTTTACAGCATTTGCATCTTACTGCAACTTTAAAAACCAGGAAAAATAAATGGCATGCCCTATGCTGTCTCAAGAGAACTAGAGTATGTGCTTTTCACTTGCTAGTGTCAGACTGGAGCTCCTCCTTATCCAAAAGAAGCCTGAAGCTAAAATTATCCTCTTTCAAAAGCCTGCAAACTTTGCCTCTTTCAAATCATGGGATGCAGAATTACTTTGAGGCTGCTCTTCCAAAGTAGGGAAAAGAGGAAATTAACCATCTTTTCATTAGGTGTAGGTGTCCAGGGAAAGATTTATCAGACAGCTGACATTATTAAATATTTATAAAGAAGACATGGTGTATAAAAATGTATCTTATGTCACCCTATGAGAACCTTATTTAATTTATGTCCTCTAGTTATCCTAAATGCTTGGTTAGATTTTTGTCCTGATACTCAGCCTGACTCAAAGGCTTTGTTTTATGTTTTCCACTGCTGCATTAAAAGTGGAAAAGAGGACTTGTGAGTCCTGGAGAAGATTAACGTGAATGTTATCTCTAAGGCACTTGAATCGTTTTCCCATGACTGATTTCTCTCTACAGTGCTTAATTTCTTTGTGGCGCTAAGAGCACTCTGTCAGGCTGAGGCATATGATAAGACCATTCACAGCTTTGTCTTTCTGTCCTACATACAATGAAGTAGATGTTCTCAATACTGTTGACAAGGTCCAGTGCATAGTTTGTGCATCTGGATTGGTAATCAGTCAAAACAGACTCAGTACCTTATTTTGGACTCAAGGTATTGGCTTAATATTGTTGTCCCATTAAAGCTTTTTCTTTGGTTTATGGATTCTATACAAACTCTGTGGAATAATATTGAGTATCACAAATTCCAGAGCAGGAAGAGGAGTGACTCTCTGGACCTGTTTGAAAACAAGTACTCACGCTATTTTTAGATGTATATAGTAATATATACATATAGTGAAAGTGATCATGCAGTTTTCCTTGCTAATTGAGACATACAAAATCATACATTCAGCCACCCTTCTCCTTTCTTAATCCTCTAATTCTGGGAAGCAGATGGAAGATGAAACCTTTGTTTGTTCTTCCATTCTTAAATGGTCACTGTGTACCTCTAACAACATTACTTACGGGTGTTGTGTTACTAGCTCAGGTTTATCTTCATGCAATATTTTTCAAGGGAGGAGTCTTAAAAATTGCTCCAGTAAAAAAAGTTCTGATGACTTTAGACTATTCTGAATGAGCAGAAAATATCCTTATGTAATAATAAATAGTCTCATTCTCTTACTGGTGATAGTTAAGGGGTTTAGCAGATAGCAGATACATAGCAGATACAGGAAATATTTAAATGTTCTGTGCATTTATTCCTTTGTTACAATTAATTATTTTATTTGAAAGAGAACATTGGTCATTGCCTAATGCACTATCTTCAGAATATGTGCAAAGAGACTTTTTTTTATAACTATTTTTTTTAATCACCAGACTCTTCTTGCAGAGTAGAGCACCTGAGTTTCTCTGGTGTGACCAGTTTAGGCTGTGCCTTTAAGAAATGGACACTTTCTGAACACTCTGGCTGAATGTATTACAGTATCACCAAGGTTGGAAGAGACCTCAAAGATCATCCAGTCCAACCTGTCACCACAGACCCCATGACTAGACCATAGCACCAAGTCCAGTGCCCTCTTGAGGAGGGAGGACATTGCTGCCCAGAGAGAACTCTCCTGCCCACTGCAGGCTTGAACTCATGACCTTCCCAGTAAGAGTCTTACGTGCTACCAACTTAGCCACATGGTCCCCCATTATTGAAAACAAAGATATGCTAAACTAATTTCATTGGTGGATTTGGTATAATGCAACTTTTAGTTTTGGGTTCAGTCTGTTTGGAGTCAGTCTGTTCTTCTCTCTGTCCTGTGCGCTGGCCTGCTTCACTCTCGCTGAAGCAACTGCTGCGGAGCAGAGTGACCTTGGATTAACAGAGCTGACCAGATAAGAAAACTAACTCTTGCATTCGCTTTGAGCTAACAGAATTTTCTCCTTAATTACCTTTCTCTCTCTCTAATCCTTTTTGGGAAAAAAGGGGAGGTAGGGAGGGAGAAGGGGGAACAGGCCGAACCCCCTGGCTGCAGAGGGGGGAAAAGGTCTCCTATATTACATACATTGCTATATATTTCTATATATATTGTGAATATTGTATGTTTTTGTACACATTCATTGCATTCCATTTCTGCTTGTAAATATAGCTTTCATCTGCTTCTCCAGCTGAGTTAGCTGTGGATTCTTTTGGGGGGGGGGGAAACTTTCTCACCCTACCACATCTGGTAACCTTTTCTTGCCATTTCTTCCCTCTCAGTCTACTGATCTAGTTTACATATTTCTTCCACCTCAGGTAATTCAAGGTACTGAGAGTGAAAATCATGACAGAAGACTCAAAAGAAATAATTTGTTTAAACCTCTAGGTGGCCATCAAAAAAAATCTTCTTTCAAATGCCTTTCTGCTGTGCAAAAATAAACAAAACTTCATTGTGACATTCAGCTTTGATCAGATGTTGTATCAGGGATTCCTTCTGCACAGCAGTGTTTTTGTAATAAGGGATATCATCTTTAAATCAACATTAAATGAAAGTCTATGGGTTTTTGTGAGTCACTTAAACTCCCTGCTTTTTCTCTAGATTTTAAATTGAGATAATGATGTGTTTCTGTCCAAGAGAATAAGAGTCCAGATAAGTAAGGATTATTTTCACAGGACTTGAGAGTCCATGACACAAACTTGTCTGTGATTTTGGACTTCGGTGAATCAAAACATGATAGATTTTACTTCTCCTGCTTTAGAACCTTTGTTAAATTATATATTATATAAAATTATATATTACATACTTGCATGATAGCATCCATGGAAATGTCTATGGATCTGTCACGAGCCCACTGGTAGGTTGCATCTCTGCATTGATGTCCTGCCGAATCGTGAGCCCAGCAAGCTCAGAACATCTCACCTCGGTGTTTCCAGTCAAGATCAAGATCAGAGTCCATGTCTACTTGAGAAACTCTTGCAGCTAGATCTGCCTGATGGTTGTGTTGCTGTTCCTCAGTAGCTTTGCTCTTAGGGATGTGAGCATCAATGTGTCTCACCTTCACTGGAATTCTCTCGATTCGATCAGCAATGTCCTGCCATAGGTCAGCTGCCCAAATAGGCTTTCCTTTTCTCTGCCAACCATTCTTCTTCCAGTCCTTTAGCCAACCCCACAGAGCATTGGCTGCCATCCATAAGTCGGTGTAGAGATAAAGCTTTGGTCACCTCTCACATTCAGCTACGTCGAGAGCTAGCTGGGCAGCTTTTACCTCTGCACATTGCCTGGATTCTCCTCCTCCATCCTTTGCCTCTGCACTCGGCGTGTTGGACTCCACACTGCAGACTTCCACCTTCACTTGTTCCCAACAAGATGACAGGAACCGTCTGTGAGCAAAGCCTATTGCTTTTCATCATCAGATAGGTCATTGTAAGGAGGAGCTTCCTCAGCACGAGTTACTCTCTCCTCTGGAGGTTTAGTACAGTTGGCACCTTCAGGCCAACTTGTGATCACCTCCACTAGACCAGGTCTTTCAAGATTTCCCATTCGAGCTCTCTGTGTTATCAGAGCCATCCACTTAGACCATGTGGAGTCTGTTGCATGATGTGGTGTGGAACCTTTGCCTTTGAACATCCAATTCAAAACTGGTAATCTGGGAGCTAAGAGAAGTTGTGATTCAGTTCCAATTACTTCAGAAGCTGCTTTTACTCCTTCATAGGCAGCTAGAATCTCTTTCTCCGTTGGAGTATAGTTAGCCTCTGAACCTCTGTAACCTCGACTCCAGAAACCAAGAGGTCGTCCACGTGTCTCACCTGGAGCTCTCTGCCACAAGCACCAGGTTGGACCATTGTCACTTGCAGCCGTGTACAAAATGTTCTTAATGTCTGGACCATCTCGGACAGGTCCCAGACCCATTGCTTGAACTACTTCTTGCTTTATCTGGTCAAAGGCTGCTTGTTGCTCAGGGTCCCATTGGAAACTGTTTCTCTTTCGAGTCACACCATACAGAGGTTTCACAATCTGACTGTATCCAGGAATGTGCAGTCTCCAAAATCCCACTATCCCCGAGAAACGTAGAGTTTCTTGCTTGTTCATGGGATTTGCCATGGCAGAGACTCTATTTACCACATCCACTGGAATGTGTCGGCATCCATCCTGCCACCGCACTCCCAGAAACTGGATCTCTCTGGTAGGTCTTTTCACCTTGTCTCGCTTGATGGCAAAACCTGCATTCAGAAGAATGTCAATGATTTTGTTACCTTTCTCGAAGACTTCTTCAGCAGTGTTACCCCAGAGGATGATATCATCGATGAACTGGATGTGTTCTGGAGCACCACCTTTCTCCAGAGCATCGTGGATCACTGCATGACAGATGCTGGAGCTGTGGATCCAGCCCATTGGCAATCTGTTGAAAGTGTACTGGATTCCTCTCCAGGTGAAAGCAAACTGAGGCCTGCATTCCTCTGCTATGGGAATAGAGAAGAAGGCATTAGCAATGTCTATGGTAGCATACCATTTGGCCTCTTTGGATTCCAGCTCATACTGGAGTTCCATCATGTCTGGTACTGCTGCACTCATAGGTGGAGTTACTTCATTCAGGGCTCGGTAGTTGACTGTCAGACACTAGTCTCCATTCTGCTTTCACACAGGCCACACTGGACTGTTGAAAGGTGAATGAGTTTTGCTGATGACTTTCTGACTCTCCAACTGGCGAATCACATTCTGAATGGGCAGCAAAGAGTCACGGTTGGTTCTGTATTGTCTGTGATGCACAGTCTGAGAAGCAACCGGCAATTTAATGTCCTGAATCTTGTGTTGTCCCACAACTGCAGATTCATCCGAAAGCTCAGGTCTAACAGACAGCTTCAGCTTTTGTCCATCAACTTCTACAGATGCTACTCCAAAAGCCCATTTGTAACCTCTAGGGTCTTTGAAACGCCCTTCTCTCAGAAAATCAATTCCCAGAATACAAGGTGCGTCAGGTCCGGTCACAACTGTATGCTTCCTCCACTGTTTACCAGTTAAACTTATATCAACCTCCACCTTAGTTAACTCCTGAGATCCACCAGTGACTCCCAGAACAGTTATAGCCTCTGATCCCTGATAATTTGATGGCATTATGGTGCACTGAGCCCCTGTGTCAACCAAGGCCCTGTACTTCTGAAATTGTGAAGTGCCAGGCCACTGGATGTACACATCCCAGTAGATTCTGTTATCTCTGTTACCCCTCTCCTCCCCCTGGCGGGAGGCAGGGCACCCCTAGTTATGGGGAACATGCCCACATGTGCAGTGAGCACATGGTGCAGTGTTAGAACTGGAGCCACTGTTAGAGTTATTAGAGTTGTCCTGGGAAACTGTGGAAGTAACAGCTACCCTTCTGGTATTGCTGCCTCAGGTTCTGCCACTTTGCAGTTCCTTCAGTCTCCTGAAAAGATTAGCAGTTGGTTGACCATCCCATCTGCTCATGTTCTCACCAAACTGATCACGCAGAGTTATCCAAATACTCGCACGTGATTGCCTTGGTGGTCTGTTTTGGTTGGACCTGTTTTGGAATGACCTGTTTTGGAATGACCTGTTTTGAAATTACATCCTTGGAGGACGTCTATTCCTCACAGAGGAAACCTGTATCCACCTGGAGGAAGAATTGGAATTATCTCTTTGTGTCAATTGGGAGATGGTATTTTAAAATTCATCTTTCAGCTCTTTCATGCAATTCTTTATTTCACCAGACAGAGTTTCAATGGCTGAAACCAAAGAAACACGTGTCATGCTATCCTCTAATTGTCTCATTTGATCAGTGAATTGGCCAACCGTAGGAGAAGCACCACCATAATTTCTTGCCACAATTCTGCTTGCCAGAACATTTGCATAATTAGGAGGAGCAAGTTTGATGAGCTTTTTAGCAAGACCAGTTCCTACAGGAATTTCATCAGGATTCAGAGTCTCATGGCCACCATAGAGTACCTCTCTAACAGCAAATTCTCTCAGATGCTTAATTCCCTCATCTATGGTATTCCAGGGTTTAGGATTCCATGGAAGATCATCTCAGGAAGGATATCTCATGAGGGTTGCCTGCAGTGTGCCCAGGCAGCCAAGAAGGCCAATGGCATCCTGGCCTGCATCAGGAACAGTGTGGCCAGCAGGAGCAGGGAGGTCATTCTCCCCTGTACACTGCACTGGTTAGGCCACACCTTGAGTACTGTGTCCAGTTCTGGGCCCCTCAGTTTAGGAAGGATGTTGTCTTGCTGGAGCATGTCCAGAGGAGGGCAACAAAGCTGGTGAGGGGTTTGGAACACAAGCCCTATGAGGAAAGGCTGAGGGAGCTGGGGTTGCTTAGCCTGGAGAAGAGGAGGCTCAAGGGTGACCTTATTGCTCTCTACAACTCCCTGAAGGGAGGTTGTAGCCAGGCAGAGGTTGGTCTCTTCTCCCAGGCAGCCAGCACCAGAACAAGAGGACATAGTCTCAGGCTGTGCCAGGGCAGGTTTAGGCTGGATGTTAGGAAGAAGTTCTACACGGATTGCCTATTGGAATCGGCTACCCGTGGAGGTGGTGGAGTCACCTTCATTGGAGGTGTTCAGGAGAAGACTTGATGGGGTGCTTGGCTGCATGGTTTAGTTGTTGGGTGGGTTGGATTGGTTGATGGGTTGGATGTGATGATCTTGAAGGTCTCTTCCAACCTGGTGTATTGTATTGTATTGTATTATTGTATTGTAAAAGGCGTATCCAGAGAGTAACCTTACCGAGAGTCCTGCCTAGATGTCTATCTATTCCATTATCCTTTGAGAGAGTTCCTAGTTGAGCTGCTGACTTGTCTCCAACTACCAGAGCTGGAGCACCTGCATCGTAACATCTACCAAGCCAAGCTAGAATTGGCTCCTTGTCTGCTCTGATGTAATCCTTACGCACATTTCTCAATTCTTCACGTGGTGATGAACAGCTGTCTATGTCATCTGTCTCCTCCTCTGCCTCCTCTTCCTCAACTTGTTGTCCCATTAATCTTACTATCACTCTCCTAAGAATCTCTTTAAGGTCAGGAGTACCACCTATAGTTGTTCTCCTATCAGCAATTTGCCCTGCATCTCCATCCAGCGATGATCTCAATAACTCAGCTATATCTTTAAGACAAACCTTTTCCTCCATCTCAGCAGGGTCTCTTCCAGCAGAAGTTCCCTCACCAGGAGCATCTCCTGGATCAGCTTTGCTCTTTCCACTTCTTGTATTTAGAACAGCTACTTGCTTAACTGGAGCTGTGTTTGGATTTACAGCTGGCTTAACAGAAGCTGACAGGTTTTGAGATGGATCAGCTGCTGTGGAGGACACTTCCGGTCCTGCTGAAGAAGAAGGAGGAAATGGCTTTGCCTCGTTAATGGCTGCCGAGGACGTGGGAGCCGCCATGTTAGGAGCTGCCGCTGCTGCTGGCTGATTGCCAGAACCACCAACAGCACCATTCAGAGCAGCCTTTCTGATGGACTTTTTAGCTTTGTCTTTAGCTGATACAGATTCTGCATTCTCCTCATCACTAGAAATCTCTGGGGTAGAGTTAGAGCCGTGCTTTCGCCTTTTCGGTCTACGCCTAATTACAAAGCAGGCTTTAGATACCTTCCTCTCCCGGTACAGCGCATACAACAAGAACACATTACTTATCACCAACAGCAGGATTGCACACGTCAAATAAATCACCTTTGAATCCCAGCCATCACTTAAAACAACCCTTTCGCCTACTGGGATCTTAAACTCCTTTATCTCTATGGGCAGAGTGGTGGAGGTCATATTCCTGTATCTATTAAGCCAAAAGAATCCCAGGCACCGGTCGTAGAGAAGCTGAATCTTATACTTAAATCATAAATATAATTTATACATCAAGTATCTGCCTAAGCGATCGAAAATCAATCCCAGGAAGTACTTGTAGACCAGTACCGAACAAACTGAAAAGACCAAACGCTCTAAAAGCCAAAACACTTTCATGTTTGCAACTCCGACTTGAGCAGACAATAAATCAAGCATCCTTTTTGCCCTGCTTCTGGACAGCAATTATCCACAAGCCGCGCTTTGGGCCACCAATTGGAATATGTGGTAGGGTGAGAAAGTTCACACACACACACACAAAGATAAAACCACAGCTAGCTCAGACGGAGAAGCAGATGAAAGATATATTTACAAGCATAAATGGAATGCAGTGAATATGTAAAAAAATATACAATATATACAGCAATGTATGTAATACAGGAGACCTTTTTCCCCCTGAAGCCAGGGGGGTTCAGCCTGTACCCCCTTCTCAGAAGAAAGCACAGAGAATACTGTTGCCCACTGCAGGATTCAAACCCATGATCTCAGCACTCACAGTCTCATGCCCTACCAACTGAGCCACAGTTCCACAACACAAATGTTTTGCCACATCTTATTAAAATAACATATTATTTCAGGAATAATTGCATCTTGTGGTATTAAGGAGTTCTTCCAAAGAGATGCCAATTGGGAAACAGCAAAAGTCTGCTTGTATATTAAACTTAGTGCTAGCATCCATCCACAGCAGCGACTTACTCCTGCCCCCTGCCCCGGTGGAATGAGGTGGAGAATTGTAATAAAAAGGTCAGACTTCATGAGTGCAGGTAAGGACAGCTTAATACAACAACAGGAGAGAAGAAATAATAATAATGCTGATAAAAGACTATACAGAGTGCAAATGATGCAAAATACAATTGCTTAACACCCAGGCCATGACATTCAGCTTATTCCTTCCTCTCTCTGTCCAGCTCCTCTAATAATATACCATCATATGATATTGGATATACCTTTGGCTAGTTTGGGTCTTCTGTCCTGGCTGTACTCCCTCCCAGCTTCTTGTGAAAATTAACTCTATTCCAACCAAACCCAGGATATTCACTAATTACTGTCAAGGTAAAACAAATTCAGCTTTGGGAAAAATAATTTAATTTATTAATTAATCAGAGAAGAATAATGAGAAATGAAATTAAATGTTGAAACACCTTCCCCCCATCCCTTCCTTCTTCCTGGGTTTAACTTCACTCCCAATTTCTCTACCTTCTCCCCTTACAGTAATGCAGAGGGGCAGTCAATGAGGCTTGTGGTTATCTCATCATATGTTGTCTCTGTTGCTGCTTCCTCCTCAAGCAAAGGACTCTTCACACTATTCCCCTGCTCCAGTGCAGAGTCACTCCAACAGAAGACAGTCCTCCACAAACCTCTCCAAAGTGGAACCTTCCCACTGGCTACAGTTGTAGCTGTTGTGCAGGGTTTTTTCACCTTCTTAAATATGTTGTCACAGAGGCACTGTCACCATTGCTGATGGGCTCAGCCTTGGCCAGCAGCAGATTCATCTTGGAGCTGGCTGACATGCGCTCCAGACATGGAGTAAGCTTCTAGCAGCTTCTCGCAGAAGCCATTCCTGTAGCCCCCTCCTAACAAAACCTTATCACACAAAACCAATGCAAAAACTATAAAACACATTTGAGAAAATCTATAAAGTAAGCTAACATTCTCCTGTACCTAGTGTTAGCCCTAAACTTTACTGAATTCTCTCTTTACTAGGTAGCAGTCTAGATTCTAGTTAGCAGTTCTAAGTTAAAAAAAATGAAGGGTTCTACCATATCCATCACACATGATCAATCCAGATGGTTAGAGCATATGGCAACAGTGAAGTTGTCACTGCAGCACCTTTGAGTACCCAAGTCATGTGCCCAAAGAAATATGTTCTCATCTTTACTGAGCTGACCTTTGAGGAAACAAAGCAGAATACCCCTTTGGGTGTCATCTGTTAATTTGGCTCTCTAATAAACTGAGTTCAAAGCCAAACGTACACCAAGACAGGGCTTCCCCAAGGGGCTTTATTAGATAAATAATTTTAAATGCTCCTGGCAAGGAGAAGTGTTATGAAGACAGATGGCAAAATAGAAGAGTCTCTTTCCAAGGGAAAGGAATTTTTTTTAGCTTTACTACAATGCCATTCCATTCCTAGGAAAGATTAATTCATAAAGCTAGTTCATAAATATTGGTAAACTACCTCAAAACTTACTTTATAATGGCACAGCATTTTTTTCATAAGCATTCTCTTTTTAATAATGTTTTTATTGCAATATGGTCCCAGCAGGATTAATGTGGGAGTAGGGAATATTGCCTGCCTCTTATATGTAAGATGGGAAGCAGAGATCAAGCTCCTTTTATGATACATTGCTTATGTGCCACTGTAAATGGGTGAGACGCCAGAAGGAAAATTAGTGAAAGTAAGTAATTTAATGCTAATGTTACTGAAAATTGGAGGTCAAAAGGAACACAAAAGGTATAGCAAATTGTAGAGCCACTCTGTCAATTTAGTAGCGGAAGTATCACTGGTATTGTGCAAGGAAAGGTTTGGATTGGATGTTAGGATACTGGATATTATTTCTTTATGGAAAGAGTGGTCAAGCATTGGAGAAGGTTACCCAGAGAGGTGGTGGAGTCACCATCCCTGAAGATAGTCAATAAACAGTGGACATGGCACTTCAGGATGTGGCTTAATGGCCGTGGTAGTGTTAGGGCAATGGTTGGACTTGATGATCTTAGAGATCTTTTCCAACCAAAACAATTCTATGATTCTATGATTTAGCCACACACCCGAGGAGCATCACATAGTCTAATTGCAGTTACTAAGCATATTTGTGTTATTGTGACTACACAGCTACAGAGGGATATTCCCCTCTATGAGCAATAATCAGTGATAAAATTCAGAGTTTCTCTGTAGAGTGGCTGAGTCTCTGCCTGCTGTCTGAGTCTGATATGGTCTGTCACACATAAGGGAAGCAACAGTGAGTGCAGTTGAGCAGTCCCAAGGTCTGCCTAAAGAAGGAGCAGACAAACAAGAGTTGAGTTGTTATGTGGCTTTAAGGATCAATCAGAACTTGCACTACTGAAGGAAAAGATGGGACAACTACAAGTTGTAAACCTTTTTCAGCACTCAGTATAGTTCTGAGGGTCTGAAAAGCTTTAGGCCAGACGTTGTGGAACAGAACTGATCAGAAAATGGGGGGAGGAGGAATAGATAAGCTTTAGATGTTTCTTGGAAAAAGAGGGCAGAGCAAAACTAACTTCATGATTTGGCATCCATTTCCTTGGGCCTGCAGAGGAAAACCTCCAGTTTAGACACATTCCAGAAAATTTATGTTCCACAAATATGTCTTCTTAAAAATACATATATGAATTCTTGGCATTAAAACAAATTATTCTACACACTTTGTCTTACTTGGAGGACACTATTGTTGATTGCTAATCAAATGCTTTCTGCCTTTACAATTTCTGTAGTGGGTCCAAAGTTAAGAACTACTCCAAAACATAATGCCTGCTACAGATTATTCTGGGCATCTTGAATCTCTAATGATAAACCTATATAATTTTTTTTTATGTTGAAACCGTGTCATAATGAACACTGAATGGAAAAGTTTCCTCAGAAAATACACTCAAATGTCTATCGTGAGAATTAAACTGAGAATTCATCTGTTACCATCGTCACTTTATTTGAGAACATTTTTTTCTAGTTGGTGATAATCGATGTAGTTAGTAGTACCAGAGTTTGTCAATCTGTAATTTAGAGAGCAAAATGTATTTAATTATTTAATTTAATAATGATAATAATGCCAATTAATACTTTAAAGTATTATTTCTTAAGACTTTAAAAACATAAGTAATAATACTGTTTTTTCTGGTTGTGCTGTTAACAGAGACAATTTTGTAGCTGTGTGAGGCAAATTCAAATTCAAATAAAAGGTTGTCAGCTACATAATGGCAGACTAACATTATCTGACATTTCTTAAGCCTCATGCATGTCAAGGAACCTATTTCTCATGTAATAGCATTAGGTCTACCTTTATATTTACCCTATTTCAAATCACTCTGCCTAACCACAGAGGCCTCAATACAGCATGAAAATTTTCCTGGAGACTCAGGAAAATGTGCCACGTTTGTGATCACATTGTAATTGCCACTGGCCATTACAGTACTGGGTGATCTGTGTGTGACTGAGCACAGGCTTTATGAGCCCTGAAAGGGAAATTGGCTTGTGCTTTATACAAGCCTAGAAGCACTGATCTTAATCTGAATCTTAAACATGAGAAATATACTGTATTACAGTAGATTTTATCATTTAACTTATTATCTAATACTTATCAGAAACTACATTTTTTAGTTGTTTTTAATTTTCCCACCTCCTAGCACTTGGGGGTGAAATTTGTTGTGCAGAGCCTGTACTTAAAGTCATGTTGTTTGAATGTCATCCAAGGAAACTACATAATATGAGGGCTGAGAGAACAGTGAGAGACAGCAGCAAGTGAGACTTCCTGATGCAGACATGGAGGCCTCTGGACTGGTTGGACTGCCTGCTGGACCCTTGAATAAGGTGAGGTTTCTCACATAAGGCAGTCCTGCAGCCACATTCCAACATCCCATGTCTGGGGAGAAATAATCACCAACACCAGTAAAGGCTGGAAAGCAGCTATGAGGAAGAGGTGTAGGGTCTTAGTGCTCACTACCAGGACCACGAGCCAACGCACTCTCACAGTAACGAAGGACACAAACTCCTGGGCTGAGCTAGGGAAAGCATCAGGGAGAGAGTCTTGGAAGGTAATCCTACCCCTCTGCTCATCCCTGTGTCCAGCCTTGGACTATGCAGTACAGGTGAGACATGGGCACACTGGGATGAGTCCAGGCCTACCAAGATGATAATGTGATTGGAGCATCTATCATATGAAGAGAGGATGAGAAAGCTAGGACTGTCCAGGCTGTAGAAGGGGGAGACCTTATCAATGTACAAAAACTCCTGAGGGGAGGGAATGAAGAAGAGCAAGCTACACTCTCCTCAGTGGTACCTGGTAAACAGACAAGAAGCAATGGGCACAAAAGAAAATACAGAAAGTACCAGTTAAATATAAGACTGCTTTTGTTTTGCTTTCCTTTGCTTTGCTTTTTGCTCTGCTTTGTTTTGCTTTGTTTTCTGGGATGATAGCTTTGGTAGGTTAACACCCATCCTGAAAGCAAGGGGGGAAGGGCTTGCAAGTGCTTTTCCCTCCCTGCAGGGCATTTTCCCCCTGGGAAACTGAGTGGTCCAAGCCGACTCCAAATTATTGCTTGGTGGATTTGCTCCTTCCCATTTTTTTATCTCTCTGCTGGGAGGGAGGAGGGGAGACATTCTCAGCCTTGCCCCATCTGAGCTCTTAACTACCTGTGAGAGACTAATGCTTGTCTCTCCTGGTGTGACTCAACAAAGATAAAATCACTTGCTGCTTGCCCAGACAATAGCTGATGTGCGTTGGGCAGAGCCACTGGAAGGACTCTTGGAAGGTGCAATGATAACATTGCTCATGGGACTGCAGCTGTCCTACAACAATGGCCCAAGGGCCCAGCATTCACACCTTCAGGACGAGATCATTTCCAGCCATCAGATACCCCAGGAAAGCACAATGGATTCACCACCTGTTTCCTGATGTGTAAAGAGTGTGTGGGTAGGTAGATGGAAAAGGAGGAGGTGGAGGCCTTCCCCCTCCATCCAGACAGCTACCCAAACTCACCTGATTACACAGAAAGATTTCCTGGGGAACAATACCTGGACACTTGCCTACGGGCTAAAAAACTGTATAAAAGACTGGAGCAACTACCCTTCCTCTACAGACCCAACATCTCCTGCAGCACCGTTTCTCTACAGACCCAACATCTCCTGCAGCACCTTTCCTCCACAGATTCAAACTGTCTTGGGGGTGAGGGGTGTGGTAATATAATTCCTTTCCTCTTCTCTCTTCTCTCTCTACTCTCTCTCTCTCCCCTTCTGATCCCTCCACTGTAGTTATGTAATAAGTAGTCTAGCGGTTGCTATTTTGGCCTCGTTTGTGCCTCTAATTTCACAACACGGGAATATTCATAAAAACCTGAATCTCTTTCCCTCTCCCAATAAAGGCTTGTCCTTTGAGTCCTCTGGTTTTGTTACAGATGCAAACATATAAAGCATTATACAACAAAGTGATAGAACCACATGATGATTTGATGTCTTTTTAATGGTTTGCTTCCTGTGTGAAATAAAATCTTCATGATGCTTCATATAATCTATCATTTTCATGATAAATCTGTTACAGAAATGGTAGGTACACCTCTTTAAATTTGTATGGCTTATTACCTCTTTGTCCAATATGTTCCTACCCCAGTGCCAGTCAGAAGTCTGACATAAAGATCAATAAATTACTTGTGCCTTAAAACTTCTGTGGCTTCAGAAAGTTACTTGCTTTTTTGTGTTAAATTTTATCAGAATGTTGTCATTTAAAAGTTTCCTCAGCACTGATAATGAGTGTAAAGCCAGATATTAGAACAAGATCTTGAAACTAACTCTGAAGGACTACCAAAGACTCCTTTTGCAAAATGGGTTCTTGTTTCCAGTCTTGGAAGGTGACGATGTATGAAACTTTGTATGTGTCCCTTTCACATGTGGAGAAGATGTTTCAAGATGCTTATATAAGCTTTTACAGTTCTTTCTGATTGCTGAATACTGGGAACTATTTCCTTGTCTTCCAATACAACAGGTTCTGAAAAATGGCTTGACATATTCAGATAGTCCTGGTTGGTTTGTTTGCAGAGATGTTGCAGAAGTTATATTACAGACGCATAACCAGTTATAACCACTCACTTGAAATGACTCTTGGCTTTAATGTTCCTGAGTATTGCATCCACTCTGAACTCCCTACACAAAAATTTTTGCACTATGTTACACACTGTATGTGCACTACTTACACACACACTGTTAACTTTCTCTTTCCCAAAGTTTAGTCACTTCAGAAGAGCAAACATGGCATCTGTGTTATATAACACATAATGAAGCTACACATGCATATTACAACAGTGATTCCAGTTTTAATATAAAGAGATTTCAGTTTGCTTCTTTAGTGCCTCTTGGTGAGTCCTAAGACCTCTTCTCATTTCCCTTGGCTGATTGCCCAACAAATTTTTCTCACTCACAGCCCTGAAGACAGCTCTTGATTGTGTTTTGATGTTTCATATTAGCTATTACTGTATTGACTGTATGACAGCCAAAATATATATTACTATTCTCATTTTCCCCTTGTACTCCTTCCACTCAATGAAACAGGCACACAAACTTCCATTGAACAGGAGAATGCTTTTAAGCCACAGTGGTTCTCCTGGGAATGGTGCCATAATAAACCTCTTTTCTCTTTAAAGAAACATACTTTGCTGTTGAGACTTGCTAGTTTTGCCTTTCTGTCCTTTTTTAAAAATTGTGTTTTCTTTCTCCCCCCTTTGGAAATCATGCACACATTCATCTTGCCATGGAAATTACCACTGTAAAGGAATTTTTCCCTCTATGACAGCTCTTTCCATCCTATGAAATATTTAGTGGGAGTAATGTCTTGTGCAATGAGAGGTACTAGATTTGTAGTAGATTGCTAGGGATTATTTTTCCAGAAGTGGAAACTGTCCATTTGAATCACCATTGGTTGACGTTATTTGCTGCAGACACAAAAGACCCAAATATGTCTCCAAGATACTTCTCAACCTGTGGGACACTGTCATGGTTTGGGAGACCAATTCTCCCACCACAGGCAAAAGAAAAGACTCAGACAAAGGGATTGTGAAAAATGGTGAAAAGTTTAAATGGAAAAACAATGAAAAATTTTACAGAAAACCACAAACACTGTGACAAAGAGAGATATCCCAAAACATACCCAAGAACGTCCCATCCCCACCTGGGGGTACACCCAAACCCCACCAGGGCTCTTTCTTCCCAACCCAGCCTTGGGCCTGAGCAGGCCCAAGGAAGGCAGCTCACGCCGTTTTACCTAGGCAGCAGTGGGGGATGAAAAGGCCGGGAGACATCTCCCCAAGTTACCGGGTGACAGCGAGGAAGAAAGAGGAAGTGCCAGACCCCATGCTGGATCTTACAGTGGCACAGGGAATTTTGGTAGGAAATACCTGGTTTCCTGTGTCCACCCACTGGGCTGGACTTTTGGACACAGGAAGTACCCCTCGTATGAACACAGCAGAGGGCACCCAGCGCAAACTGCTACAGGCACATACAATATCAGACTGAAATTTACCCTAGGTACACATCATTACAATCCCACGTTACATTACATTTTAGCATCACAAGGTTTCAGTTATGAAACTTGAGTTCCTGAGAGCTGCTGCAGGTTGGCAGAATTACTTCCACTCTGTAAAGACAATTCCATTTTCTTGCCCTTGCACTAGCTCAATTTCCTCTCCATATTTAGAAATATTTGAAATACACTTCACCTGTATCAAAGACCCTCTCAGTGTTTATCACCAGAGACTACTGCTGGTGACATCTCCTTTTGGGTGGAAGGTCTAGTCTCTTCTGGAGGTGGGCTGGAACCGAGCTGTCTGTGTCAAATGCTAGGCATCTCAACTCAATCTTCAGCTCTGCTGCTGGTTTCCAGGGTGACCTTAATGATGAATACTTAATCTTTTGTCTCCTCAGTTTCCTCTCTGTACAGCACAGTCAGACTAATCCTGATCTTATTAACATCAATATTTTAAGGCAGGTAAAATATGCTGTAAACCACCCCCAGCTGGCAGGGTCTTTATTACTTGGGTACTGCCAACATTCTTTGCAAAATCAGACTACTCTGATTTACTCACCAGTATTGGACACCTAAATGGAAACATTCAGTTTATCTCAAACCATTATGACTCTGCAGCCATTTTTCTACATTTCATCACTGGAAAGACTGTTAGACAAATCTGCACACATAATGCTTCTAATAGGCATTTATTTGGTGTTTCCTAATGACTACTTACTGAAATACATAGATTTGATTGTACACTTTCCTATGGTAGACATAGCTGGAGGCACAAGGCTTTGAAGCAGACACTGTTAAGCAGTTCAACACATAATACCAGAGTAGCAGTTGGTTGTCTGTACACTGGTATATGTTGTAACATTAACATTCTCAGACATTCCCCTAGAAAACCAAGAGTGGAGAAGAGACAGTGATAAACCAGCATGAATCATGAAATGGTTCCTAAATGATACTCATCATTTATGGTTAATGGTGAATACGGTGAGTCTCACATTCTTTGCCAACAAAACATTTTAAAAATGAAACAGAACTGGTGTGGGGAATGTTAATTTTCTCCTAAGTCTTGGACCAGCTTTGCATTTTGCAAGATTTCCTTTCGTAGATTATTCAGGCCTAGACTGAGCACGATTCAGTATTTTTGCAGACTTCTCTGTGCAGGTAAAGGCTACATCAAGAAAAACATTGTTAGATTTTGTAACTCCATCTCCTCAGAAAACCACTCAATGATAGATTAAGCACACCCTCATTCCTGCTGAATGAGCCAAGCTCAATATAAAATTAATCCAAAACCTGAAGGCTTCTTGAGAAATCCAGATACTCGTGGTTTATTCTTTCTTCTGAAAGTGGCAATACTGCTACTTTCTTTTGACCATTTTATCAGTCCTTGCTATATATGTTGCTGGTGCCATGGGACAAGGTCTTGGTACAGCATCCAGTGTAACAAAGTCTCTGTAGAAGACTTTGGAATGATTGAGTGCAAACAGTAGAAACACTCTAACAGCACAAGATTAAAATCCCCCATTTTTCATTAACATTGTCTTTGAGCTTTTCATCTGTACGATGAGCTTCGTTTTCATGTACTTATTATAATCTGGTCAAAATGGGAAGAAATAACTACAAATGCATTCAATTAAAAATAACAAAATCAACATTTCTTACGTTTCACAGAATCACTATGGTTGGAAAAGACCTTTAAGACCATCAAGTCCAACCATTTTCCAATCTTACCAGGGCTACTACTACACCATATTTTTGAGCACCATATCCAGACAGCTTTTAAATATATCCAGGGTTGCCTATTCAGCTGCTTCTCTGGGCAATCTGTTCCAGTTTTTGGAATAGAAATTTTTGTAATGTCTAACCTAAAAGTCTCCTTGTGTATCTTGTTGCCATTTCCTCTTGTCCTGTCAGTTGTGAGTTCTGAGAAGAGACCAACACTCAACTCTCTGAAACTTTCTTTCAGGTGGTTGTAAAGGGAGATAAGATCTCCCCTTCAGACCTCATTTTCTTCAGACTAAACAACCCTGTCTCCCTCAGCTGCTCCTCACAAGTCTTAATAACCTTCAACCAACTTTGCTTGCCCTTCTCTGGGTCCACTTCAGCACCTCAGTGCCACTTGGGCACACTGCTCGACTATGTTAAGCTGTCTGTCATTCAATATCCCCAAGTCCCTTTCTGCCGGGCTGCTTTCCAGCCCCTCCCTCAAGCCTGCAGTGTTGCATGGGGTTGTTGTGGCCCCAGTGTAGGATTCAGCACTCAACCTTGTTGAATCTCATGCCATTGTCCAATATGATTTGCATCAGCCCATGTATCCGGCCTGTCCAGATCTCCCTGCAGAGTCCTCCTACCCTCCAGCAGATTGACATGCCCATCCAACTTGGTGTCTGTGGCAATGGTAGCAATAAGCGGTGTGAGCAATCTGGCAGTGTAGGCTCAGAGCTTGACATGGTGGTAGGCCATGCTCAGCGTAAGTGCAGAAGTAGATAGCAGTCTAGCAAAACAGTGCTGTGCCTGCAGCATGTAACTAAAGCAGGACAATGGTAGCTATAAACACAGCAAGTTATCTGGGAATAACAGGACATGCACCTGCATCAACAACCTCACGTGGTATTAGTAGTTTGACCAATAAACTATAACAGTACGATGTGTGGTCACTCGTGGGGAACCAATGAAGCTATGCCAGCGATGCTCCCCGAGTTTATATAAGCTGTAGAGGTTCCCTTAATAAACGAACAATACTAGACCATATTGGTCATCCGTACTGACTCCATTCTCCGTTGCCAACAGGTATCATCTGCAAATTTTCTGAGGGTGCACTTGATCCCCTCATCCAAACCATTGATAAAGATATTAAACAAGAGCAGCCTTGGCACTGAGATCTGGGGAGCACCACCTGTGAGCAACTGTCAACTGTATTTAACTCCATTCACCACAATGCTCTGGGCCCAGCCATTTAGCCATTTTTTTCACCCCAAAAAAAACATGCATTGACCAAGCCATGATTAGTTTCTCCAGGGGTGTTTGATGCCAGCAGAGTGTACCCTTACCCAGGCCTAAGGCAGCCAGTTTTTTTTCATGAGGTTGCTGTGGGAAGCACTGTCAAAAGCTTTACTGAAGTCCAGCTTTTCTAGCATCCACCAAGTGGGTTACCTTGTCATAGAAAGGCATGAAGGTCATTAAGCAAGACCTGTCCTTCATGAATCTGTATTGACTGGGCCTGTTTGCCTGATTGTCCTGTAAACAGTGCATTACGGCACTCAAGATGGTTTGTTCCATGACTGTCCCTGGCACTGAAGTAGCAATTACTAGGTACCAGAAGGATAAGGCAATAAATGCTTTAGAGTAGTTTGTCTAGTCTCTTTATCCAGGAAGGTAAATAATTTATTGTTAGTTTTATAAGACATCATGGATACAGTAGACCTTTTATTCTAAACTTTGAATTACATGAAACAGGTGTCGTGACCCATGCCATGTCTAGTAAAAACCTTGTTAGAGATGTTGAAACAGTCTCAAATCCTACTGACTGCAGTTAAATTTTGGGGATGTTTGGATATCTTACCAGGTTTAAACTTAAAGTGACATAGCCAGAACAAACACTGTGTGATCATAAAACCAAAAAATCATTGTTAACATTATAATCAGGAGTTAAGTTTGTCATCTTTGCCTTATGGTTGGTCTCTTCTCTCAGGCAACCAGCACCAGAACAAGAGAACACAGTCTCAAGCTGCACCAGGGGAAGTTTAGGCTGGAGGTGAGGAGAAAGTTCTTCACTGAGAGAGTCATTAGCCATTGGAATGTGCTGCTCAGGGAGGTGGTGGAGTCACCGTCCCTGGAGGTGTTCAAGAGGGGATTGGACGTGGCACTTGGTGACATGGTTTAGTCATGAGGTCTGTGGTGACAGGTTGGACTTGATGATCTTTGAGGTCTCTTCCAACCTTGGTGATTCTGTGATTCTGTGAAATATTGAATAATGTAGTATTGTTTCCCTCTAGGCATTTTCACAACAGGCAGCTGCATGTTTAACCCTGTTGAGGTAATGGTGCAGAGCTCAGAAGCACATAGACCAGGGTCTGAATAATGGTAAGTAAAGCAAAACATCAAGGTAATTCAGGTTCCAAACCCACAAACTGCTGCTGAGTGTGTTTCTCAGTAACATTCACAACAATGAGATTTGCATGGCAAGGCAATAAATGACCTTTGACCAGGGTGCAAACCTCTCACTGCAGGCAATGTTGAGGGTGATACCACTTGTGCACAGTGGCAGAGCAGAGTGTTGTTCCCATGCCTTTTTCCTCCAATATCACTGCAGTAAATACCATTTAAAAATGAAACAACACCCATCTTCTCTATAAGTTCTCCATTGATATTTTTCCCTAGACCACTTATTGATCTTGCTTTCATTCAAACTGTGTCTCTGCTAATGCCTGAAGGATCAGGATTCAGTTGCTTTCGGTGCAACTGTATGGTTGTTATAGCCCAATCCAACGGTCATATTCATGCACATGTAAAATGGAAGATATTTAAAGTCCTAAGTAGAATTCTGACTACAAAACACCTGCTCAAAAACCATCAATGAAACATGTAGGAAAATGAATGTATGTCCTCAATACATATGAAGTTCCTTCACAGTGAAATAGAGCACACAAGCAAAATTATGTTGTAAATTCATTACTATGCAGTCCTAATGTTTTAGACTTCAAAGTAGCAACCCTTTGAGATGTTCTTATCTCAACAACAGAGACAGTCTATCTACAAGTACTTGTCAGGCAGTATAGGACAGGATAAACCTGCCTGAAAACCACCTCAATGCTGTAATGAAAAGGCTTCCACCTTCATGTCTGTTTGAAACATCAAGTACATATCAGAAAAACTGATGCTGAGGCAATACCCTTTTCAGCCAAGCACTGGGGTTGCTTATTTTTTCCATTCTTTTTACAATCTTGTCACTGGAAGGCAATGAGAACCTGTGACAAACTCTTCAGCTTATAGTAAAACCACAAAGAGTTTTTATTTTCTCTCTTTCTGCACAGGCAACATATGATATGTTGAAAATAGCAACTTTGGCTTTATTCCTTTCGTATGAAAAAACAGCAGATGGTAACAGTTAGTTTTGTTATATTGGATGACCCTTCAATGCACTTACACTGAAACAGACAGTGCCAGATCTTTATATGCAGCTCTTACTACAAAGCTCTCAGGGTGCAAAGGCTGCATGGATTGGAATCTGTAACTTAATGTGCATATCAGTGTTAAGTTATTCAACCTTCAACCTTCTGCAAATTAAACTACCCACAAAAGGATATAAAATACACAAGCATGGGCTGTATCAAGCAATCAGCACAACTGATCCATCCCAGCGGCACTCGGGCGGCCCTGTCTTCATGTGCCTACGGCTCCTGAGGCCAGCGCCTTCGGCGGCGGAATTTAAACAATGGGCAGCGGCTCACGCGGCTCCGCTCGGCAGCAGCCCCTTCGGAGCAGCACCGGGACCAGCGGCCGCTTGCACGGGCTTTCACGCTTCTCCTCCTCGGGCTGCGGTGGCGGCTGGGTTCGCCACGCTTCCTGAACACACAGCGGCACTCGGGCGGCCCTGTCTTCACGTGCCTACGGCTCGTGAGGCCAGCGCCTTCGGCGGCGGAATTTAAACAACGGGCAGTGGCTCACGCGGCTCCGCTCGGCAGCAGCCCCTGCTCTGGTACTCTCTGGTGCTCTCGTGTGCCGCCGCACTTTGTCTAAATTTTTGACCAGTGGGTGGTGTGTCCAGGGGCAGCATGGCTGTGGCCAGGGGCAGCACGGCTGTGGCCAGGGGCAGCACGGCTGTGGCCAGGGGCAGCACGGCTGTGGCCAGGGGCAGCCACGGCTGTGGCCAGGGGCAGCCACGGCTGTGGCCAGGGGCAGCATGGCTGTGGCCAGGGGCAGCACGGCTGTGGCCAGGGGCAGCCACGGCTGTGGCCAGGGGCAGCCACGGCTGTGGCCAGGGGCAGCATGGCTGTGGCCAGGGGCAGCACGGCTGTGGCCAGGGGCAGCCACGGCTGTGGCCAGGGGCAGCCACGGCTGTGGCCAGGGGCAGCATGGTTGTAATGCGCAGCAAAATCTCCCTTAAAAAATCAGTGTCGACCCAGACTGAGGTAGAACACAAGCAGGTAGCTGTCCAGGTATCTGGCTGTAGTGAGTGCTGGGGCCTGGCTCTTGAGATGCAGAGTAGTGGGGGCAACTCTTGCATTAGGTGTGAGCAGATTGGCTATCTGCTCAACCTTGTGGCCAGACTAAAGGATGAGGTTGCTAGTCTTAGAGATGTATGGGATTGTAGAAAAGTGATGAGCCACAGGAGGAAAGAGATGATCCCGAGTAAGCAGGCTCCACAGGCTCCCCCAGCAGAGACTGGTTGTTCGAAAAGCAGAGGGGAATGGATACAGGTTCCTCTCAAAGGACACAAATTAAAACCTCCTTGCCTCCCCCCACCTCCCTCACTGCCCTTGGAAAACAGGTATGGGGCGCTGGAGATTGAGGGTGAGGTGATACTGATGCCGGAGGACACACCATCTGGGGTCTTCCCTGAGGCTAAACAGCCTAAGGTTAAACAGCCTAAGGTTAAACAGCCTAAGGTTAAACAGCCTAAGGTTAAACAGCCTAAGGTAAAGCAGCCTAAGGTAAAGCAGCCTAAGGCAATGCAGCCTAAGGTTAAACAGCCTTCCCCTGGCATCAGGACTTGCTCCCTAAAAAAGAAAAGGAGGGTGATTGTTATTGGTGATTCCCTCCTGAGGGGAACAGAGGGTCCCATATGTAGGCCAGACCCATCTCATAGGGAAGTTATTAGCCTAGCAGGAGTCCAAGTTGGAGATGTTACCAGAAGGCTGCCCAGTCTGGTACAGCCCTCAGATTATTATCCCTTATTGGTCATGCAGTTAGGGAATGATGATGTTGGTACCAGGCCTCCCAGGGCTATCAAAAATGACCTCAGGGCCCTGGGAGATCTGGTTGAGGGGTCAGGTGCACAAATAATTTTTACATCGATACCGTTAGTTGCAGGAGGGAACACAATAAGGAACAGGTCAGCAGCTGTAGTCAACAAGTGGCTTAGGGGCTGGTGCAGACGAATGAATTTTGGGTTTTTCGATCTTGGGGAACTTTCTACTGCACCAGGTCAGCTGGTAACAGATGCAGTACATCTGTCCCAGAGGAGGGGAAAGGTCACAATACATGAGAATGGCCTGTCCCCCAAAGGGAAAAAGATTCTGGGAAGGGAATTAGCAAGTCTCATTGACAGGGCTTTAAACTAGCTTCGAAGGGGGGAGGGTCGGAAACCAGTGCCCTCAGGCAGGAGTCTGGAGGTGATAAGCTAGAGCTAGAGGTGAAACCAGCAGCCCAGCTGCAGTGCATGTACACTAATGCACGAAGCATGGGTAACAAACAAGAGGAGCTGGAAGCCTTGTTGCAGCAAGAAAGTTATGATGTAGTTGCCATCACAGAGACGTGGTGGGATGACTCGCATGACTGGAGCGCTGCAATTGACTGCTACAGGCTCTTCAGGAGAGACAGGCAAGGAAGAAGGGGTGGAGGGGTGGCCCTGTACATCAGGGAGGCACTGGATGCTGTTGAGATGGAGATCAGGGATGATAGGGTTGAGTGCTTGTGGGTGAGAATTAGAGGGAAGACCAACAGGGCAGACATCCTGGTTGGCGTCTGTTATAGACCACCCAACCAGGAGGAGGATGTCGATGAGGCATTCTATAGGCAGCTTAAGGCTGCCTCAAGATCACCTGACCTCATTCTCATGGGTGACTTCAACCTGCCTGATATCTGCTGGGATCTCAACACAGCAGAGAGGAGGCAGTCTAGGAGGTTCTTAGAGTGCATGGAGGACAGCTTCTTATCCCAGGTGCTGCGTGAGCCTACCAGGGGTAAGGCTATGCTTGACCTCCTCTTCACCAACAGGGAAGGGCTGGTGGGTGATGTGGTGGTCAGAGGGTGTTTAGGCACCAGTGACCACGACATAATAGAGTTTTCAGTATGCAGCCAAGCCAAGAGGGGGAGCAAGAAGACCTCCACTCTGGACTTCAGGAGGGCAGACTTCAGGCTACTCAAGGAACTAATTCAGAAGGTTCCTTGGGAATCAGCCCTTAAAAACAAAGGGGTCCAGGAGAGCTGGACCTACTTCAAGGAAGAACTATTGAAGGTGCAAGAACAGGCTGTGCCGGTGTGCCGGAAGATGAGCCGCCGGGGCAGACGGCCAGCCTGGATGGGCAATGAACTTTTAATAGAACTAAGGGAAAAAAAGAGGGTGTATCATCTTTGGAAGAAAGGGGAGGCAACCTACAGAATGTTTAGGGATGTTGCTAGGTTGTGTAGGAAGAAAATTAGGGAGGCAAAAGCCCATTTAGAACTTAGACTGGCCTCTGCTGTGAAGGACAACAAAAAGTCCTTCTATAAATACATCAGTAGCAAGAAGAAGGGCAAGGACAACCTCCACTCCTTGGTTGACACGGAGGGGAACGTTGTAACAAAGAATGAGGAAAAGGCAGAGGTACTTAACACCTTCTTTGCCTCAGTCTTCACTAGCAGGGCAGAACGTCTTCCAGACAGCTGGCCTGCAGAGCTGGCAGAAGGAGCCAGAGAGCTGCATAGTTTACCACTGCTCCAAGAGGAAGTTAGAGATCTACTGAGCCGCTTGGACCCCCACAAGGCCATGGGACCGGATGGGATCCATCCTAAGGTGCTGAGATTGCTGACGGATGAGCTGTCCAAGCCACTTTCCATCATTCTTCAGCAGTCCTGGCTCACTGGAGAGGTCCCAGAAGACTGGAAGCTGGCCAACGTGGTGCCCATCCACAAGAAGGGCCGGTTGGATGAGCCGGGGAATTATAGGCCTGTCAGCCTGACCTCAGTGCCAGGCAAGATTATGGAACGGGTCATCTCGAGTGCGATCACACAGCACTTACAGGATGGCCAGGGGCTCAGGCCTAGCCAGCATGGATTTAGGAGGGGCAGGTCCTGCCTGACCAACCTGATCTCCTTCTATGATCAGGTGACCCGCCTGGTGGATGTGGGGAGGCCTGTGGATGTGGTCTACCTGGACCTCAGCAAGGCCTTTGACACCGTCCCCCACAGCAAACTCCTGGCCAAGCTGGCAGCCCATGGCTTGGATAGGAGCACACTGCGTTGGGTTAGGAACTGGCTGGAGGGCCGAGCCCAGAGAGTGGTGGTGAATGGCACCACATCCAGCTGGCGGCCAGGCACTAGTGGTGTGCCCCAGGGATCAGTGGTGGGCCCCATGCTCTTCAACATCTTTATTGATGATCTGGATGAGGGCATTGAGTCCACCACCAGTAAATTTGCAGATGACACCAAGCTGGGGGCAGGAGTTGATTTGCTGGAGGGCAGAGAGGCTTTGCAGAGGGACCTCGAAAGGCTGGACAGATGGGCAGAGTCCAATGGCATGAGATTTAACACATCCAAGTGCCGGATTCTGCACATTGGCCACAACAACCCCAGGCAGTGCTACAGGCTGGGGTCAGAGTGGCTGGAGAGTGGCCAGGCAGAGAGGGACCTGGGGGTACTGGTTGATTGTAGGCTGAACATGAGCCTGCAGTGTGCCCAGGCAGCCAAGAAGGCCAATGGCATCCTGGCTTGCATCAGGAACAGTGTGGCCAGCAGGAGCAAGGAGGTCATTCTCCCTCTGTACACTGCACTGGTTAGGCCACACCTTGAGTCCTGTGTCCAGTTCTGGGCCCCTCAGTTTAGGAAGGAGGTTGACTTGCTGGAACGTGTCCAGAGAAGGGCAACAAAGCTGGTGAGGGGTTTGGAACACAAGCCCTATGAGGAAAAGCTGAGGGAGCTGGGGTTGCCTAGCCTGGAGAAGAGGAGACTGAGGGGTGACCTTATTGCTCTCTACAACTACCTGAAGGGAGGTTGTAGCCAGGCAGAGGTTGGCCTCTTCTCCCAGGCAGCCAGCACCAGAACAAGAGGACACAGTCTCAGGCTGCGCCAGGGCAGGTTTAGGCTGGATGTTAGGAAGAAGTTCTACACGGAGAGAGTGATTGGCCATTGGAATCGGCTACCCGTGGAGGTGGTGGAGTCACCTTCACTGGAGGTGTTCAGGAGAAGACTTGATGGGGTGCTTGGCTGTATGGTCTAGTTGTTGGGTGGGTTGGATTGTTTGATGGGTTGGACGCAATGATCTTGAAGGTCTCTTCCAACCTGGTGTATTGTATTGTATTGTATTGTATTGTATTGTATTGTATTGTATTGTATTGGTTGCTGTTAACCAAATGCATTCAAAAAGGGCTGTTTTCTGCAGCACAAATGAGTCAAACGCTCAAGACATTAGGATTCATTTCTCTGGTTTGCCAGAAATATTAATATGATATCTGTCAGGATCTAATTTAATGTTACAGTAAGAAGTGATCAGCAGTTTCATTATATTAACAGGATGGTCCACTTAAATTCCTCAACTCCTGCATGAAACAGACAATAGTAACCATAAGAACAATAGTAACCATAATTTTCTTCTAATATGTCTCAGACCAATTTTCAGAGTACAGATCACAAGGAATAATTGAGGAATACTTGACACAGACCTGCTTTGACATTAATTTCCTAATGTCCTCCCTGAATTCAACAAAGACATTTGAATATATGTGGTTTCTCCAATATTTGCATAGAAACATCTTCTGTAGTTGCTGTATTTAAATTATACTCTGAAATTTGTTTTTGGCACATGGTCTTTTTACTGTTCATTAATTTTAGTCTTTTTTTCTGCTTCCTACTGATAGGTCTTTAACGTTCAGAGGCACATACTTTACTTTTGTTCATTATTACAACGGCAGAAGCAACTACTGGATGGCTGGAAACATATTCAGTACCCCGTGCCACCTCTCGAAGCACCATCCTAGGTCTTGAAAATCAAGTCCTGTGGCAATACAGCATCCCAGGAAGAACTGAGTCATATAACGGAACTCATTTTTAAAACAGCCTCAGAGACACTTGGGCCAAGGGTCATGGCATCAAGTGGGTTTATGTTACAAATAAAAGGGAATAAGACAAGAAAGTAATAATATTTTTTTTATTGATTAACTTGCCTCCCCTCCCACAAAAGATTATACAAGTTTAGTAGTTTGGTTAAGGTTATGTTCACAGTAGGAGTAGTTCCAAATAGTTTGAAAACAGTATTTGTAAAAAAATAGATCCGAAAGCAGTAACATTACCCCCTAACAAAAGGAAAGAACTTCCCAGAGACATTAGGAATATATTAAATACTCACAATGCTGTTTGCTGGTAGTGGGAATTCCTCTTATCATCTCTTTGTATCGGAAAATCCTCATGAGTTTAGTCCATGGCTGTGGGGTCAAAGACCAGAGAGAAAAGAGCTCATACAGGATGCAGTTCACTCCTTTTATGAAAGCCAATCTAATTTTCTTGGATTGTCACCAGAGAGCATGTCCAAAAGCCCAGACAAAAGAAAGTAGGCACCAGGGACAGATAAGCATCTGTCTTCTGCCCAAACATGTTCCAACATGTTGTCTTTGTCTATACCTGCCTGGCAGGGCATGTGGCTTAGGGGAAGCGTTGATGGGAGACAGTCCACCCACAGCCTGAGAGGGGAGAGTTATCTTCCCCTGGCTCCCGCTTCCCCATCTCATCTTTGCCGGGGGAAGCGCTTTGGACATACTGCCACGCTGTTTCACATCCCTTACCACACTGCAGCTGCTGCGAAAGTCAAACATTACAATGGCTTAGTGCAAGGGCTAACCTGCCTGCTCCCCCAACACAAAAGTGAGGGGAAGAGTAACATACACAACTCAGGGCTGAGACAAAAAGATAAGAGTTTAATATAACATAAGATATCATTACAACAGTGCATAATTATCTTAGTTAATAATCTAATTAATCTAATAATACAATGCATGATTACCTTATCTTAGCCTATTTTCAGAAGAAGCACAGTGAAATACACAGGAGGGAAAACAGCATAAAACAGAAAACCAAAACCAGTGCCACCCGACTCCCACCTGTTCTGCCACCAGGCCTGCAGAAAAAAAGCCACCACCCAAAAACCTGGAACCCAGAAGCAGCAACCGGAACAGGAAGCCTCTCATGTTGAAATCTGAACTTCAAACCCCATAATACTTTGCTCCAGACAGCACTTTCATTTTTGAAGCCAGCATTGAGTGCAGCATTGAGTACAATTCAATCCATGATAGTCTGACATGTGCCCTTTCTTTTCTCGACCCTTCTTTTCTCTAGCAACCAGTGGATGGTCATGCACTCACCTGTGAGCTTTGGATGAGTTAATCTACCAGACATGCAAGACTGATTTTATTGAAAACCAAACAACTGTATCAAAATTACTTTCATATAACTGAAAAAAAATCTGTTTCTCTAAAGCCAGCCATGCAGTGCACTGATGCCAAGAAAAAATCTCTCACTGACATCTCTGAGCTTTGGCTTGGGCCCCTTGCCAATGTTTTATTTACATGGGCTTTTAGGAGTTTCATATGCTCAAGTCCTACCAATTCTCAAGTTCAAAAAGAGTAAACATGTTCTTGAGATGAATTATAATGTATCCTCTTCAAATCCCTGCTGCTAGAAAAAACAATCATTTGATTACTGTGGCCAGCTGCCACCATAGTTTATTTTGAAAGTACAAGCTGGTGCTCTGTTCTTCTGAAATCCAAAACCAGAAATTGGGCACAGGCATCATATGTACAAAAGAAAAACTGTCAAAGATCTGAGTCCTCTGAAGTGGTGGGGAAAAAGGGAAGGAAAAGAAAGAAAAAGAACAGCAACAAGTCCTAGAAAAGAAAGAAAACAAGGAGGCATAGTGCCCTGTGCATGGAGAGACAAGAAAGAGTAGAGAAAACTTTGAAAGACTATCCTGCCAGGCTGAGGCTCTGGATTTCCTATTCTCCCACTCTGAATCTTTTGCAACATCTCAAGGCTGCCATAAAGGACTCCCCTCAATATCTCTTTGGTATCTCATGGGGACCATAGAAGTTGAGGCTGCCCCAGAACCATGCAAAAGCTGCTGAGTTTTGGCAGGAGAGCACACCCAACACTGGGGAGGCCAAGATGATGTGGAGGATGCTGAAAGGAGTTGCTTTTCCCTGACAATTACTGATCCTCACCCTTTAATTTTATCCAGCACAACACCTCTGATGTAAGTTACAGCTTGTTTCCTGGCACGGTATACTGAAAGCAAAGGTGAATCTGATTATCAGTCCAGTGTCACAATTTCAAGCACCAGAAAACAAATTGAGTTTTGTTACTGTTCTGTGTGTATTGACCTTGCTGTACACAAATCTCTATTCTGCAAATTGTATTCTGTTATAAAATCTGATGAAAATTAACTGGAGAATTGCATTATATATAAAGAAATTCAGAAGGATTTAAGTTCATAATGTACTTCTTCTAAAATCAGAATTTTAGGGTGTTGAGATATTTAGGATATTCATTATTAGGATATTCATTATTTTACGTGTAGCTTGCTGTTAAACATAATACTCAAGTCACTGTTGGGAAATGAATTTAGAGCTTAAAGATGCTAGAGAAGAACACATACTTAGCACACAAGCTAGGATGCTTCATTTGTTATTTAGATATATTGAAGAGGCAGATTCACAGCTGTACACAGGGCACAGTTGCCACAGAAACTGTGCTGGCCCTTCTGTTCCAAGGCATAGTGGGAATTAATGATGAGATTTCCTCTTCCTCTCCTAGGCTGGCCAACAAATGTTAACACTCTTCTTCCACCTTTCTGTGTTGTGACAAAGCCAGGTTATTCACCATGAAAATACAGCTTTCAACGTTAGTCAGTGTTATGCACTGTGTCTAGTTTGCAACTAGAAACACCTAAAGACTTTCTTCACCTTTAGCTTAACCCAGCTTGGAGCAAAGTTGCAAGTGAATCAAGTCTCGCTGGCTTCCAAATGAAGTTCCATAACCCCAGCAGCAAGATGACTGCTATGTGAAGTTCACAAGCTGGACAGAAATTGAGCTGCATGGCTCAATATTGCTGGGAGGTTTGAAAGCTTAGTAGTAAAATGGGAAGGAGGATTGCTGAAGAAATAAATAATTATCTAGGAATAACTGGCACGATGTGATTTTCATCAGATATAAAAATTTTCACTAACATTATTGCATAAGAATTGTAGACCTTATCTTAAAACTTTTCCTTAAAATTTAACAATTAAAACTTAAAATTTTCCTTATTGGCAATTCTTTTTATGTCCTGTTTCTAATTATTAATTCTGTCTTGAATCTTGCCTTATTCTGTTTTCTTTTCAATACCTAGTTTTAACTAATATTAATAACTATATTCTAATTTATCCTATAATTTTGAAACAAAGAGCATTGCCATGATTCTTGACTTACCAAGGGACAGTATTTGTGTGTGATGATAAAGGGATCTAAACAGCAGTGCAGCCATCTCAATGAGTATCTGTCCCAGGCTGACAGCACAGCAATTGTCCTGCCGCTCTTATCCTGTGGAACTAGAAGATAATATGTGGAGCTCTGTGAAACTGTCAAAACAGATAGAAGACTTCATTTTGTAGATCTGGGAGGGGTGTACTTGTGGGAACCAGCATCTGTGAGATAAAACATCAGCTGCACAACAAATGTGTTCTGATTATGGAGGTGGGTCTCCTTTTCCAGGGTTTTTTCCAAGGCCTCAGTGCTGGGCTGGGAACATCAGGTGTTCAGGTCACGGGTAATCTCTGTCTGGCATTTCTGAAAATCAGGAATCTCTGTAGCATGTTTTGTTGAGCATTTAAAGTCCCTTTTATTGTAGGACTTTGGTGCTACAATAGTTTTACTAGAAGAATAAACTGCAGGTGAGCCACTATGTACCAAGGATGCTCTCGAACAGCAAGAGAGTTGCTGCTGTGTCTTAAGATTTTTGTGGTGGGGTAGCGTTTTAGTGGGTTCTTTGGTTCAGGAATTAGCACAGCTTACCCCAGGTGCCGTGAGGGCACAGTGTGCTTTTATTGAAAGGCAGACAAGGTTACATAACAGCACAGCGAAACTGAAAGCAAAGCACAAACAGAAAGCTAGACTCACACTACCCACAGCTATGAAGAGGCACAAACAGAAAACTAGGCACAAAACAAAGAGTGCGACACATGTTACCATGGCTCTGGAAATTTCAAAGTTGTAGAGGGTGGCCAGTGCCCCAATCCCAGCAGGTGTCCTCCCTGTTCAACAGAAGACTGATGCAGCTGCAAAACCTCCCTTCTCTCCGGCTCACATACCAGCGTCCACATCAGCCCAGGAGCCAGCCTGAGCGACAGCAACCTGCCGCAGCCTGTAATTCATTTTATGTTTCTCTGACGTCTTCTGTTAAAGGCATCTGGTCTCTGCTTGGCATACTGATGAAATTAAATATGAGTATCCAGAACAGAATATGTCACTTACCTAATCAAGGCTAGGGAAAGGCTGCTTTTAAAAGAGCATATTCTGGAGGTTAAGATGTGTTGAACACAGCACCAGCATTGAATAGAAAGAGATGTTTGGGTTTTTTTCTGTTATAGCTGTTATTCTGTTATTCTGTTTTTCTGTTATCCTGTTATTCTGTTTTTTCTGATATAGCTCTTTGTTTATCTCTTTCAGTTACAGTTTTATTATTGTTCTTTCTTCACATTAAGGTATTTTACATCACTATTGCAAAATTTGGCATGTTTCTCTGAACAACTGCTTAAATCAGATGCCATTCTAATCTTCCAGGCATTGTAGACGATATTAGATGGTTTGTAATATCCAAATCTCTTTGGCACAAAGCCCAGTGATATGGAAGCAGGTCGTCTCTTTACATACTCATCTGGGTTGGAAAGCTGAATAATTTATTTGTGGTACATAATTTTTTGGCTGAATAGATACACACCTTATTTAATCAAACGGAGCTGTAAGTACGTTAGTCCAGGCTGGCTTTCCCTGCAGGTCCCTGCACTGAGTACAATATTGCACTCTGTGCAAAATCTTTTCACAGCTATTCCAACATCAAAATGATCTGGGCAATTAAATTATATTTATTAAAGATACATACCCCTCATTATGTTGAATTCTCGTGGCAGGTTAAATGTAATAGGAATTATAGGCTGAGGATCCAAATTCCTAAATAAAGTATTTTTAAAAATTGAAAGTATTATCCTGCTTTTGCAACGGGCAAACGAAATACATGTTTTCTAAGAGAAAGAGCCACAAATTTGGTATTCTGAGGAGAGCTTATTTTCTTATTTATTGTGTTACTTACTGCATTATTTATTTATTTTAATTCAATCATCAATAAATAAATTCTATAGTACAATGAGAATCTATGGCCTGCAGTTCAGATGAGTTACACTTAGATGATACTGTTATGTCTAAGTGATGTGACTAAGCCTGATAATGATCTCTGTGCTACAACACTCTGAAGTTTCTTAATGCAAGCATTCTAGGTTTTTCAAGCAATGAATACGGGAAACTTGCCACCTCAGAGTAGTCAAACTCACCAAGCACAGGCTGACAAGAATTCCATTTAAAAATATGTAACAAACAACGCTAGAAACCAGCTTTCATCCAAAACTACAGATAATCTCTGATTTCTCGCTTTTCCTTTCTGCAGAAGCAGTACAGTGTCACAGTATCACCAAAGTTGGAAGAGACCTCAAAGATCATCAAGTCCAACCTGTCACCACAGATCTCATGACTAGACCATAGCACCAAGTGCCACATACAATCCCCTCTTCTCCAGGCTAACCAACCCCAGCTCCCTCAGCCTCTCCTCATAGGACTTGTGCTCAAGGCCCCAGCCGTGTTGCCCCTCTCTGGACACGTTCAAGTGTCTCAATGTCCTTCCTAAACTGAGGGGCCCAGAACTGGACACAGGACTCAAGGTGTGGCCTAACCGATGCAGAGTACAGGGGCACAATAACCTCCCTGCTCCTGCTGGCCACACTATTCTTGATGCAAGCCAGGATGCCATTGGCCTTCTTGGCCACCTGGGCACACTGATGGCTCATGTTTAGGTGGCTGTCGATCAGCACCCCCAGGTCCCTCTCTGCCTGGCCGCTCTCCAGCCACTCTGACCCCAGCCTGGAGCTCTGCCTGGGGTTGTTGTGGCCAAAGTGCAGCACCTGGCACTTGGATTTGTTGAATGCCATCCTGCTGGACTCTGCCCATCTGTCCAGTCGTTCAAGGTCCTTCTGCAGGGCCCTTCTGCCCTCTGACTGACCAACATCAGCTCCCAACTTAGTGTCATCTGCAAATTTGCTGATGACTGTCTCAATCCCCTCATCCAGATCATCAATAAAGATATTCAAGAGGATGGGGCCCAACACTGACCCCTGGGGGACACCACTGGTGCCTGGCCTCCAGCTGGAGGTGGCACCATTCACCACCACTCTCTGGGCTCGGCCCTCCAGACAGTTCCTAACCCAGCACAGAGTGTTGCTGCCCAAGCCACGAGCTGACCGCTTGGCCAGGAGTTTGCTGTGGGGGATGGTGTCAAAGGCCTTGCTGAAGTCCAGGTAGACCACATCCACAGGCCTCCCCACATCCACCAGGCGGGTCACCTGATCATAGAAGGAGATTACGTTGGGGAGGTGTTGTGGGTTGAGGCAGACCCCCTCCCCACCACGGGCAGAAATAACAACTCAGACAAACAGATTGCAAAAGTAATGGAAAGTTTAAATAGAAAAACAAGGAACAACAATGAAAGTTTTACAGAGAACCACAAGCACCGTGACAAAGAGAGAGAGATCCCATCACCGCCTGGGGGTACACCCAAGCCCCCCAGGGCTTTTTCCTCCCCCCCAACCCAGCTTTGGGCCTGGGCAGGCCCAAGGGAGGCAGCTCAAGCCATTTTACTTAGGCAGCAGCAGGGGACGAAAGAGGAAGTGAAGCCCCCGCACTGATGTTTTATAGGGGAGCAGGGAATTGTGGGTGAAATACCTGGTTTACTGTGACCACCCAGTGGGCTGGACCCTTTTGGGACCCCCAGGTGTGGTCTGTGCAGTGGCATCTGGGCCAGCACCCAGCCTAAACCACCACAGGAGGCAGGACCTGCCCTTCCTAAATCCATGTTGGCTGCAGCTATTCTGTCAGTGCTCATAAAGAAGAGGACTATAGTATGTGCAACAAAATAGGGAGTCTAGAACAAAATTAAATAGGAGTCTAGAATATTAAAGAAATCAGAAAATCTAAAGTAGTAAGCCCTCAAGGGAAACGTCAGTATCTTTTTCCAGTAAATAAAGTCTACTTCTATTTGATAGCAAACCTGTAAAATGTGTTGCATTAATTTTTTGTTGAAATCAACTTTTATTGGTTTGCTGAGTTGTTCATAGCATTTTAACTGTCCCACTCTCCACAGTGCAAAGCCCTGTTGACCAAGCAGTCTCAGAATCAAAAAGGATTATGCTCCATGTCTTCAGATGGTTTTGTTTCTTTGGACACCACTGAAAAAAAAAAAATGAAGAAAGCAAAATTAAAAGAGGGGGTGGGGAAAGGAGCTTCTACTGATGGCAGTCTTCTAGTTGCAATCTGAAAGATAGCTTGTGCCTGTTCTCATTGTCTAGTCTTCGCTGAATTTCACTGAGGAGTAAAATGGAATTGAACAGAAATTCAGCATTTCAGAACAATTTCAGTACAATGACATATGATAATTAATTTCCCATTAAGTCCCACTGCAAATTAAAACAGCAACTGACAAGAGCCACTGCCCATTAGATTACTGTACTACAATTTTCATACTGATAAACTTTTTCAATGATTATTCATTAGTTTAGACATATTAGAAACACTATACAGTTGTGTTATCTGTTTATACAATTGCCTTGTTCTTCTCCCTGGAAACTGGTGGTCAGCAATCAGTGTCTTCTTTACAATATCCACTATTGTAACTGTAATTCCTCTCCAAGGAATGATACCAGAACTTGGTGATGCTAGACATCATAACTGCAAGATTTTATGTTCTCTGGTCTAAACCTACTGTTCAGTAGATATTTTGCTACATTAAAATTTTTTGCAGTTTTCCCTTTCTTATTATTTTTTTAATGTGATAATTTTGCACTGCTAGTGCACCTCCATCTTATACTGCGTGCAATGTCTGCAGTGTGGCACAGACACATGTCTATTGATTTTACTTTGCACAACAACTACTAGATTGTAACCATTTAGCTGAAGCTAGTGGAGCTAATTAAGCAACAGGGATCTCCAAATCAGATCATAGATCTGCAGCTGCAAAGATCTGTCAGTCCATCTGTTTTATCTTCTTGTCAGAGCAAGGCTTTTCCATGCAATATATTTTCTTTTGTACACAATGGTTCAAACTGTGCTAGAAGATTTGGGATTTCACATCTTACCCCAGGAAACTGCAGAACAGCATAGCAAGTTTCATTGGCACAGATCTTTTCCTGTATTCAAGAATATTAAGCCTCTTCAAATCTATGCCATTTTTCTATTTACAACTTTTTTGTGTGTGTCTGAAGAAATCCCTTCTCCTCACCACTGAGTTTTAAATATTATTAGACAGCCTTGTCTTGCCATCCATATCCCACTGAGTCAAGCAGCAGTTTTATTTTGGTAGGCTCCTCCAGAGAAGGCTTTTTCAAACTGAAATTAGGCCGGTTTTTATGTAAGAGGAAAATAGTTCAGAGGCATGTTTTAATGGAAACTGAATGTGCCTTCACAATGGTTCTTCAGGAGGTTGAATGGCTGCCTCTTGTACTTCCAGTCTCTTAGGAAGCATTGCATTTGATGCTTTTTGGGACATGTTGTCTGGTACCTCATTAAAAAAAAAAAAAAAAAAAAAAAAAAAAAACTAAAAATCAAAGAACTACAATAAGGATGGGAAGAAAAATGAACTTGTGGAAGAATTTCATTACTAGCAGCAGAGAAGCCCCTGAGGCAAGAAAGAGTTTCCTTCTTCAGAAGAGATCTTCAATGAGGAATGAGTTGAGAGTCTTTGCATCATACAGATGCTAGAGAAATTAAAAAGTTATGACAAAAAGATTTTTCGTCTGGAAAGAGATTGAGAAATGATAGAGACACAGAACCAGAGGGTTTATAATTCATTAGTGCTGCAAATGAAGTTGACTGCCTCTGTAAGAGGAGTCTCAGAGGCAGAAAGCAGTTCTGTTCCTGACCCGTGGAAAAGGGAACTCAGAAGTGAACTGTCTGCCCCAGCGGAGTGGTCACCATGGGGAATACATTTTAAACCGCTTTCACCAACCGCTCTGAGCACGGAGCTGCAGCTGCCTGACACCGAAACAAAAATGGCACCAAGGCCACACTGAGGGAAGCTGCTCCTCCTTCACCACTCGCTCCAACCAACAGGCCACGTAAAGGGACTTTGCCAGTCACGCACTGAGCCTGCACAGACACACACCCCGCTAAAAACAAAAGGCAGAAAGCAGCCTTACCAGCCACTCAAAAGCACTGCTCAAGAGAGGAATTCAAATTGACCACTGCAGATTGCAAGTGTAAGAGTGTCTCCCTGCAGCCACCAGGGCTGTGAAATCCTCCACGCCACTTGTTTTAAATGGGACCCAACCCAGTAAAGTGAGAACCCGTCTCACAGAGAGCCCGCCAAGCCACTCTGGAATAATGATTCCTCAGGTTCAGCTTTGAATCCAGCCTGGCACCATGCTGTTATGGTACAGCTCCTCCTATCCCAGACTTTTATCCAATGAATTTGTTTAGAATAATCTTTTGTTTTCCTTTTTACACCGAATAGGCCACAGGGGTGATCAGAGGGCTGGAGCACCTCTCCTATGAGGACAGACTGAAGGAGTTGGGGCTGTTCAGTCTGGAGAAAAGAAGGCTCCAAGGTGACCTTATTGTGGCCTTCCAGTATCTGAAGGGGGCCTACAAGAAGGCTGGGGAGGGACTTCTCAGGCTATCAGGTAGTGATAGGACTAGGGGGAATGGAATGAAGCTGGAGGTGAGGAGATTCAGACTGGATGTGAGGAGGAAGTTCTTAACCATGAGTGGTGAAGCCCTGGAATGGGTTGTTGTGGTGGTTCAGGTGGGGTGCTGGCCCCTGATGCCACCACACAAGCCACACCTGGGATGTCCCAAAAGGGGTGCAGCCCAGTGGGTGGTCACAGGAAGCCAGGTATTTCATCCCATAATGCCCTGCTCCCCTATAAAACATCAGTGGGGGTCCTCACTTCCTCTTCCTTCCCTCGCTGCTGCCTAGATAATGGGGTGAGCCACCTCTCTTGGGCCTGGCTAGGCCCAAGGCTGGGCTGGGGGAGGGGAGAAAGAGCCCTGGGGGGGTTTGGTGTACCCCCAGGTGGGGGTGGGAGGTTCTTGGGTATGTTCTGAGATATCTCTCTCTTTTGCCATAGTGCTTGTGGTTCTCTGTAAAACTTGCATTGTTTTTCCATTTAAACTTTCCACCATTTTTTGCAATCCGTTTGTCTGAGTCTTTCTTTTGCCTCTGGTGGGAGAATTGGTCTCTCAACCTACCACACTTGTCCAGGGAGGTGGTTGAGGCCCCATCCCTGAAGGTGTTTAAGACCAGTCTGGATGAGGCTCTGGCCAGCCTGATCTAGTGTGAGGTGTCCCTGCCCATGGCAGGGGTTGGAACTAGATGATCCTTGTGGTCCCTTCCAACCCTGACTGATTCTATGATTATATGATTTATATTTTTCTACTTTTCTGCTCAAAATCTGCAGCTAAATTTTAAAGGCATAGCCTAACCCGCCACATGTGCAAATTTAGTCTGTGAGACCACCTCAATTTTACAAGAACAGTGCTCCCAAGATCCGATTCCAATTCAAGCTGCAAGCTAAGCCCGGAGCCCGTCCATCATAAGCTGTGGAATAACTGCACTGCAGTGGCAGCCAGAAAAGAGGCTACAGCTCGCCACTGCCGCAGCGCAGAGGAGACAGGGACAATTCTAAAGTGCATCCACCACCCGAAAATGAAATGAAAAAAGCTGCAAACTGTAAGTTTGAAAATGTCTCCATGAAACAGAACCCCAGCAAGAGAAGCAATTTTGAGGCACACACCAGCCACCACATGAGGGCTCCATGTGCTGAGACACAGGAAGTGCTTCATGCTCAGATCTCCCCAGCCACCCTACCATGTCCCAGCCTGGAGAGGAACAGATGCTGCACTGGGAGAGTTCGTAAATGACACCCCAGCTATTCCAGCCACTCCAGTAGCCAAGGGAAAAGAAATTCACAGAGCCACCCTGAAAGCTCTAATCCCTCACTGGTGGACTGGTTCCAGCAATTGATTTCCCTGGGAATGCCAGAGCACCTCATGTTTGGAGGACTCTCAAGTTAAAAGGCTGGTGCTTCAAATTTTGAATCAAAGCAGCAGCTGGAAAAGTAGCTCTGTGGAAGAAACCTCAACAGAAGCCAGAGCTGAGACTGCTCTCCTGCTCCAATCGTCACAGCTGCTTCAGCTTCACCAGCTTTGCCTGAATGCTGAGGAACCCCGTCTCTCAGAGACAGAGACCCTTTTACATCTGAGGGGTGGAAAATTAAAAAGCCCCATGGACATTTTGATTGTGTCACACCAGAGACACACTCATCAACAGTCAGGGGTGGGTAACTCAAAGAGCACCAGAGCACTGGGCTCAGAGCATATGTTGCATTACAGTGCCTGTGTTAACACTTTGTTCATGTCTACATGATTTGTGTGGTTTGCATACATTTTTCATATAGTGTATATGGTATTTGAAGTCACTGCACTTAATGTGTAAACCACTGTATTGATATGTAAGCCATTATGCTTGTATAAGCCAGCGTCCACAATGTACCCCTCACTGAAAAGGCATTTATGACCCAAGATCAATTTGCCCCATAGGTCAGGGGGTGCTATGTTATGGTAGGGCCAAAAAACCCAGCACAAACCCAGACAGACCCTCGTGTCTAGACATGGTCCTCCTCTCCCCCCTCCTTCCTGCTGAAAGTTCAGGGTAACATGGGAAAAGGAACAAAGGGGACAGGACCATGCATGTCTGCTAAATAACCCTGTATCTGGGGTAAGGGCACGTGTGCTGGTCACTGCTTCTGCCTGACCAGGCCTGGGGCCAATGACCCCTTGTCATGGGGTAACTATGTGCTGACTTCAGTTGCCCTATTGGCCCAACTGGATCTCAGGCAAGATATATAAACAGATTTCTAGTCACCTTTGCTTTGCCTTGCTTGAACCTGCCTGGATATGTCTGGCTTGAAGTTGTCTCGAGCTGCACCACCTTGTGTGACCACTCCAGAGCCTGGGATAAAGCCAGGAGTCTACACACCACAAGATATGAGAAAAACCACGAGCCAAGCCTGCTTCCCCTTGCAACTGGAATTTTGCCATGCCTCAGTTTACCCAGGACAAAGCAAGTGCCTGTCATGGGGACCATTGAAAACCGCCTGCTCTCTGCTGAAGCCAGACCAGCCCCAAGACCATGTGGCCTTCCTACTGGCAACCAGCCATGTCAGCACTGCATGAGAGCGCCCCAAAGCCTCAACAGCTAAGACACAGTAGCAGCACTCCCCACTCGGGTGGAACCTCCTGTGAGTAATTAATTCTTTGCCTCTTTGGCTTAACAGTTCTTGTCAAGTCTCCCCCTGTGTGGCCGAGGCCATTTCACTCCCAGCATTCTCTCTTTCCCTGTTATTTCCTCCCGGTTTGCATAAAATTGTTATATTTGCCTAAATACATTCCCACTGTAAATATATATTCTAACTGCACATTGAACCTATTTAATACATTTTTTGCAATGTTTCATATTAATAAAAGTTATTAATATTGTTAATATCCATTTGCCATATCACTTATAAATTAAAACAATATTCCTTAACATTCTTCATGTCACAAAATGTCTTTAAAGATGAACGGAGGTGATGCATGCTCAGTTCTGCTGAGATCTTGTAAATTTACTTTAGTTTTGGATTTGTAATAGAAGCTGAACAGAGGTGATCAATCTTGATTTTCAATTTAGGTATGAAAATTATTTGCATTTCTGATTCAGAAGTATGCTACAGATATGCAGCTGTGATGAATGATAGGAAGTAAGAAAAGTAACAGCGTCTAACATGAAAAATAGCTACTGTATTTTTGACTTTAGCAGTAGCAAAACAAAGGACACTGCAACTTTAAGTGAGTCCTTAGCCCGAATTTATTACCTTTATAAACTGCCTTTATAAAGATTGAGTTTTTTAAGAAGAAAAGTTTAAGAGGCGTTGATGCTATACTTGTTTCTATGGATTATTTCTGACCTCAGAGTTTTTATAATGTGGTTAATGTCATTCTGACATTGGTTTCTGAGAAAGGCATCTTGAATGATTGAGCATGTCAGAAGAATGTTGATCTGTGAGATACAGCCAAAATGCTTTGTATAGTTTCCAATGTCTGCTTATGGAAACTGTATTGCTCTGGTTATCAAGGTTGAAAGAGGCCATTCTACAAGTGCGATTTTATTTACGCTGTTGGTGCATTCTACTATAATTCATAACTTCAGCACTAACAGAGCTGGAATATCTGTCCTGATGATTTATAGAAGGCTCCAAACCACATCTTTTTATTCTCAACAACATACTATCTATCTCCTGCTTTTTGTTTTGATGGTTGATTTATTATATTTTAGCTCTAAAAGATGTGGGTTCCAAATACCGACCTGTCAATCCCTCCATTATCCGGAATGTCAGGATGTGTTTATTCCCACTCTGGGGAAAACTTCAGACAGTGATTGAACCTGAAAACCCTTGAACAATTTAAGCTACTGAGTACAGCTTGATTGTACTCCACTTTGACCCAGGTGTTCTCCAAGCACAGAAAGTCATCTGTGTGTATGGTCATCCATTCACTGAAATGTCACGTCTTGTCATCACTGGATCATTTTAAGGTTCTTTTTCTACTCTGAGCCATGGCATGTGTCACTGCAAATGTTTACTTTGTACCACACAGAGCACACAGACTCTCTTGTTCCACTTCAGCAGCTTTATTTGCCTCTTCAGCTAGCAAGTGGCTGTGACTGTCTGTTTTTTGAAATAGAATTGGTCTGTAATGATTTACAGAGATTAGCAGTAAATAAGGAAGGAAAAAAATCCCAGTTAGTGAATTTCCTTTAAAATACTCACACTTTCTTTTCTTTTTTTGGTGTTCTGTCTAAAACAAGCTTTCATTAAAGCTTACCCAGCCCAGCTACAGCATTTTAGAAAAAATGTCTCAGGACCAGTGTCCCAACAATAAGCAACCAAAATTTAAACTTATTAAACCAAAATGTAAACTTTTTAAACCCTTTCAAAGCCCCCAGATTATCAGATGTGAAAAATAATCTGATGCCAGATGTAATGCTGACATTTTTCAGTCAAAAGCAGGATACTTGACATTAGCAGGATCCAAATCCTGGCACTGCCATGCATCATTAGAGCTATGGTCTTAAGTGGCTCACATAAAAGAAAACCAGTTTGCCTCATGATGGGATGAATCCAGCATCGCATACTTAGTGCCAGTATTCTCAATCAGCTCTGATACTATTTTCATATTTCTTCACATAGATTATTTTCCTATCTTTTTTTTTTTTCTGGCTGACATATACCAGCATCCATCTGCACATGCTGACCAATGTAAGCTGATCTCTGTAATTAGACTCTCTAGTGGGTTGAGGCAGCCCCCTCCCCACCACAGGCAAAATAACGACTCTGACAAACGGATTGCAAAAGTGATGGAAAAGTTTAAATAGAAAAGGTGAATGTGCACAAAAGAACCAGAAAGTGACAGAAGAAACCCCGAAACAGGCCTGGATACATCCCATCCCCACCTGAGGGTGGGCCCAAGACCCCCAGGGCTCGTTCTTCCCCCCCCCCACTGCTAGGCTACTCTCAGCTGGCCAGGCCTGAGACCGCCCATCCTCCTGGCCTTGGACCTAGCCAGGCCCAAGGCCGGGAGACGTCTCCCCCAGTTACCGGGTGCTGGTGAGGGAATAAAGAGAAAGAGGCAGACCCCAGGCTAGATTTTGTAGCGGTGCAGGGCGGGGTGGTAGGAGATACCTGGCACTTCCTGTGTCCACCCACTGGGCTGGATTTCTGGACATAGGAAACACTCCATGTGGCAGGGGCACCCAGCCCAAACCACCACAGACTCTTTTATTTAAAACAGATTAAGATGCGTTATTTATGTGAAATCAACTTTGCTATAAGAAACCTTTATTAGTATTTACGTGTTTGCCTTTTGCTCAATTGCTTTTATAATTGTATACCTGTTAGCTCTTAACAGAATGAAAAGGGCACTAGCAACCAATGCTTTTAATATGCTATCATTTGCATCCCAAAGGTGCCCAATAGGTGCTCATCTAAAGAAGTTTGTTCTCCGAACAGTAAGCGTGGACTTTGTTCATGTAATCTTGAAGGTACACTTACACTGCTGTCTGTTTGCAGTTGTACTAAATTAATACAATGCTAAAGAAACTTCATAGTAACTAAAACCCCTTTGAAAAGACAACACATCTAAATAATAGCAAAGAAAAAAAAATAACCTCATCTACAGTTCAGCACAGATGTCTTTGAAGTTAGTGAAGCCCTCTGACTAAATAACAGACTTTACCATAGAATAAAAGTGTTTCCAGAAGAGGCAGATGTACTCACAGGCCAGCTTGAAGCTTCATTCTATCCCCCCTGAGGGAGAAAAAAAAAAAAAAAGAGTCTAAAAGGGGAAACTAGAATCTCTGGAAAAGAATGACTTCTGGGGGTACACATTGAAGAAATATAGGACAGTAATTCAGAGAAAAAAAGTCAGCTTTGCTATACTTCAGTTGATAGGAGAATGTGATGTTGACTCAGTTTCTGTATAAGTTGTAGCCACTCTGGCATCCCAAATACATCTCCTCAGCTACCCTGAGGTGAGTGAATTCAGCATTGCTTCCCTTTGTACTGAAATAGAGCTGTACATGTATGATGGACAATGCTTTTTGTTTACATGAGAGGTGTGTAATCACAATGCCTCTAGGCACTCTCAGGGAATTATTTATGTTCAAAATGAATAATGCCAACTAGGAGTGGTTTAAAAAAACCATAACATCACCATCATCTCCCACCCACCCTCAACCATCCCTCTTTCTCTCTCCCCAAGCATCAGAAAAGGCCGAAAGGCCTGCAACATGATTCCATCGCACTTCTAGCATTTCAGTATACCTGGGGGCAGAGCTTCAGAAAGTCCACTTAGGAATTTAAGACATTTTCAAAACAAGCAGGATCCTGATGGACTTTGGATCAACTTGGTTATCAGTTTTCAGTAAGAAATTAAAAAGAGAAGAGAGGGAGGGAGATGGAACAGAGGGCTGTCCACGGCATTTGCTCAGCTGGTGAAAATACCCTATTAACTGCATCTTCTACCTATACTTGCCAAAATTGATTATAATGTAGAAATTGTTTGCAAGGGTTTTTTTAGCATTGCTTTTGAAAATAAAATAAAAAACATATGGATTTCTAAAGTATTTCCAATCAGATCTCATTCTGAGCATCCATAAAGTTCTTTATATAATCAGCCCTAATTACCAGATTTTCAGGTATAGAGCCTGTGAATTCTCTATAATAACATATGAACTTTCATTTTCAGATTGGAGAACAGTTCAGGTTTTTCTATTGCTTGGAGGAAGTTATCATCAACGCATTCCAGTAATGTCCTGGATTGCTTGTGCCCTGCAGTGTTGTCTCTCCAACTCATGTCAGGGTGATTAAAGTCACCCATGAGGACCAGGGCTCGTCAATGAGCATCAACTCTTAGCTGTTTTCCTGGTTAGATGGTCCGTAGCAGACCCCCACTGCAATGTCACCTACCCTTCCTTTCACCCCAATCCATAGGCACTCAGTCTTTTCCACATTGCTCACCAGGTGAAGATCCACCTGCTCTAGCTGGTCACTGACATAGCAGGCAACACCCCTCCTCATCTCCCCTGCCTGTCCTTCTTGAGGAGCTTATACCCTTTTAGTAAAACGCACCAATCATAGGATTCATTCCACCATGTTTCCGAGATGCTGATCAGAGCACAGCACTGAAAGCACACCAGCATCTCCTCCTGTTTATTGCCCATGCTATATGCATTCAATGAAGGCATTTAAGCTGTTCCCCTGATGATATACTTCAAGCCGCTGAAGATGTACAGATGCTCTTTGGCTAGCTTAATGGTTTCACCCCCATGTTATTATGCCATTCCTAAGGTCATCTTTATTCAGTATGGCTTTGTCTCCTTCCCCCTTCATATCTAGTTTAAGGCACAAAAATTAGTAAACCTATTAGAAGTCCTAGTAGAGAACAAATGAGCAGTTTTACTGTGGACCCACTGAGTCTCTGTAAGAGATGTGTTATTTTGCTGACTACATAAAGACATCTCAATTTTATGCTAGCCTGGGACTTAACCCATCCTATTCATGAAAAGTTCAATTTGCTAATTAATCAACAGAATAAATAGATTTGATAGGCAGGATTTTCTTTTTAAAAAATCACCCCCTCCTCCCCACATCAATGAACTCTTTCCAAGCATTTCAACTGCGGATTGTGATCTAAAGTTCATTATTGCTATTGCTATTGTTTACTGTTATTTTATGCAGAATAAGATTTTGTGACACTTCTTATTTGTACAAATATGACATGGCAGAGAAGAAACACAGGCCATAACAGAGGAAAACTCAGAATGGCAGCTTTATAAGTAATGCTGTTTCCAATGCTTTTTAATAAACTTTTTAATAACCTGCTTAGAAAGAAGGTAGCCTAGAGGCTGTATGTTAATCATAAACAAGAGGCAAAAGCATTATATGCTACTGAACTCTGAAAATAGCAGTCCTGGCTCACTGGAGAGGTCCCAGAAGACTGGAAGCTGGCCAACGTGGTGCCCATCCACAAGAAGGGCCGGTTGGATGAGCCAGGGAATTATAGGCCTGTCAGCCTGACCTCAGTGCCAGGCAAGGTTATGGAACAGGTCATCTGGAGTGCGATCACACAGCACTTACAGGATGGCCAAGGGATCAGGCCCAGCAAGCATGGATTCAGGAAGGGCAGGTCCTGCCTGACCAACCTGATCTCCTTCTATGATCAGGTGACTGCCTGGTGGATGTGGGGAGGCCTGTGGATGTGGTCTACCTGGACCTCAGCAAGACATTTGACATTGTCCCCCACAGCAAACTCCTGGCCAAGCTGGCAGCCCATGGCTTGGACAGGATCACACTGCATTGGGTTAGGAACTGGCTGGAGGGCCGAGCCCAGAGAGTGATGGTGAATGGTGCCACATCCAGCTGGTGGACAGTCACTAGTGGTGTGCCCCAAGGATCAGTGCTGGGCCCCATGCTCTTCAACATCTTTATTGATGATCTGGATGAGGGCATTGAGTCCATCATCAGTAAATTTGCAGATGACACCAAGCTGGGGGCAGGAGTTGATCTGCTGGAGGGCAGAGAGGCTTTGCAGAGGGACCTGGACAGGCTGGACAGATGGGCAGAGTCCAAGGGCATGAGATTGAACACATCCAAGTGCCGGGTTCTGCACATTGGCCACAGCAACCACATGCAGTGCTACAGGCTGGGGTCAGAGTGGCTGGAGAGCAGCCAGGCAGAGAGGGACCTGGGGGTGCTGGTTGATGGTAGGCTGAATATGAGCATGCAGTGTGCCCAGGCAGACAGGAGGGCCAACGGCATCCTGACCTGCATCAGGAGCAGTGTGGCCAGCAGGAGCAAGGAGGTCATTCTGCCCCTGTACACTGCACTGGTTAGGCCACACCTCGAGTCCTGTGTCCAGTTCTGGGCCCCTCATTTTAGGAAAGATGTTGACTTGCTGGAACGTGTCCAGAGAAGGGCAACAAAGTTGGCAAGGGGTTTGGAACACAAGCCCTATGAGGAGAGGCTGAGGGAGCTGGGGTTGCTTAGCCTGGAGAAGAGCAGACTGAGGGGTGACCTTAATGCTCTCTACAACTACCTGAAGGGAGGTTGTAGCCAAGAGGGGGTTGGCCTCTTCTCCCAGGCAGCCAGCACCAGAACAAGAGGACACAGTCTCAAGCTGCACCAGGGGAGGTTTAGGCTGGAGGTTAGGAGGAAGTTCTACACAGAGAGAGTGATTGCCCACTGGAATGGGCTGCCCTAGGAGGTGGTGGAATCACCATCACTGGAGGTGTTCAGGAGGAGACTTGATAGGGTGCTTTGTTGCATGGCTTAATTGATTAGGTGGCATGGGATGATAGGTTGGATGAAATGATCTTGAAGGTCCCTTCCAACCTGGTTTATTCTATTCTATTCTATATGGTGATTAATGGTATACTGAAATATACTGAATTAGGCACTGACTGCATAGGAAAGTAGAATAATCTATGACATTTCCCAATCACCAGCCGCACAGTCGGCACTGGGCTGCAGAGCTGCTGGCTGCTCGCTCGGCTGCAGGCAGCAGCACTGCCGTGGTGCTTTTCCAGTTGTTCAGTGGCCAGGGACAGGGATGGTTGTAACTCGCAGCAAAGCTGTTTCCAAAAGGTCTGTGTCGACCCAGACTGAGGTCAAACATAAGCAGGCAGGTGTACAGGCAACTGGATGCAGAAAGTGCTGGAGCCTGGCATCTGAAATGGAGGGCAGCGGAGACAACTCCTGCATTAGGTGTGAGCAGACTGACTATTTGCTTAACCTAGTGGCTGAACTGAAGGAGGAAGTTGCTAGACTTAGGACTGTGCAGGAATGTGAAAGGGAGATGAGCAAAGCCTTCGACACTGTCCCACACCACATCCTGGTCTCCAAGCTGGTGACACATGGGTTTGATGGGTGACCACTAGATGGATACAGAACTGGCTTGATGGCCGCACCCAAAGAGTGGCTGTCAATGGATCCATGTCCCAGTGGAGGCCAGGGACAAGCAGAGTCCCTCAGGGATCAGTCCTGGGACCAGGCTTCTTCAACATCTTTGTGGGTGCCATAGACAGTGGCATTGAGTGCACCCTCAGCAAGTTTGCTGACGACACCAAGCTGTGTGGTGCAGCAGACACGCTGGAGGGAAGGGATCCATCCAGAGGGACCTGGACAGGCTGGAGAGGTGGGCACAAGCCAACCTCATGAGCTTCAACAATACCAAGGGCAGGGTCCTGCATCTGGGTCGAGGCAACACCAGGCACAAATCCAGGCTGGGCAGGGACTGGCTGGAGAGCAGCCCTGAGGAGGAGACTTGGGGGTGCTGGTGGAGGAGAAGCTCAACAGGAGCTCTCAGTGTGCACTTGCAGCCCAGAAAGCCAATCAGATCCTGGGCTGCATCAGGAGAAGTGTGGCCAGCAGGTGAAGGAGGTGATTCTCCCCCTCTACTCAGCCCTGGTGAGACCCCACCTGGAGTACTGCCTCCAGTTCTGCAGCCCCTATTACAAGAGGGATATGGAGGTGCTGGAAGGTGTCCAGAGAAGGGCCACAAGGATGATCAGAGGGCTGGAGCACCTCTCCTATGAGGACAGACTGAAAGAGTTGGGGCTGTTCAGTCTGGAGAAGAGAAGGCTCTGAGGTGACCTCATTGTGGCCTTCCAGTATCTGAAGAGAACCTACAGGAAGGCTGGGGAGGGACTTCTCAGGCTATCAGGTCGTGATAGGACTAGGGGGAATGGAATGAAGCTGGAGGTAGGGAGATTCAGGCTGGAGGTGAGGAGGAAGTTCTTCACCATGAGAGTGGTGAAGCCCTGGAATGGATTATCCAGGGAGGTGGTTGAGGCCCCGTCCCTGGAAGTGTTTAAGCCCAGGCTGGATGAGGCTCTGGCCAGCCTGATCTAGTGCAGGGTGTCCCTGCCCATGGCAGGGGGGTTGGAACTAGATGATCCTTGTGGTCCCTTCCAACCCTGACTGATACTATGATACTATGATACCATGATTTGAGGAACCAGGCTCCGAAGGCTCCCCTAGCAGAGGCAGGTGACCCAAGATGCAGTGGGGAATGGATATCAATCCCTTTTAGAAGAGGCAAAGGAAAACCCTCATGTCTCCCCTCACCTTCCCAGCTGCCCTTGCAAAACAACTATTGGGCACTGGAAGCTGAGGGTGAAGTGAATGAGAAGACAGAAGAGACACCATCTGAGGTGCCAAGTCCATAATTCAAGGATAGACATAGTCTTGCATATAACCCTAGAAATATGCAACTCTGCATTTAGTCATTGCAGCTGATAAGCCTTAGTTTCACAGCTGCTAGCAGCAATGATTTTGACAAGCACAAAAATTTCATTTAGCAGCTGCAGCACCAAGAGCTCTTTTGGATCACCAGAAAAATAAAACAAACAAGCAAACACCAAACTTCATTGTTCTGTAATGATTTGGATACACCTCATAATAAGAGAAAAGAAGTGGAGAGTCTTTGTAATGGTAGTTTTTCAAGCATGCAGAGGAACCTGGTTTTCAGACAGCTCCAAAAACTGGAAGGCTCCTGCTTAACAAGTACTGCTCCTCAAATACAGCATTTGACAATGAGTCCTCAAGACAAAAGTTCTGAATCTGACATATTTACATCTGTTTGTAGCTTAGAATCTACACCTAGATATATCTGATATATAGATATATATTCACTGGCAAGGCCTCTAGCTGTACCACCCAAGCTCCAGCAAACACAGCTCAGGAGTAGGAAAAGGAAGATGTGCCCACTGTAAGCGAAGAGCATGCTCAAGACCATCTACAGAACCTGAAGGTGCACAAGTCCATGGGGCACGATGAGATCCATCCATGGTGTCTGAGGGAACTGGCAGATGAAATTGCCAGAACTGTCCATCATATTTGAAAAGTCATGGCAATCTGCTACCTGGAAAAGGGGAAATATAACCTCCATCTTCAAAAAGGGAACAAAGGAAGACCTTGGAAGACCCAGGAAAGTGTAGGCCACTCAGTCTCACCTCTGTGCCTGGCAAGATCATGGATCAGATCCTCCTGGTAACTGTGCTAGGACACATGAAAAATGAGGTGATTGGCAGCAGCCAACATGGCTTCACAGAAGGCAAATTGTGCCTTACAAATCTGGTGGCCATCTCAACAGAGTTACAGTTCTGCTAAATATAGGAAGAGCAACCAATGCCATCTACCTGGACTTCTGTAAAACATTTGATACTATCCTACATGACATCCTGGTCACCAAATCAGAAAAGCATGGACTAGAGGCATAGACCGCTCTCTGGATAATGAATTGACTGGATGGCCACACTCAGAGAGTTGCAGTCAGTGGCTCAATGTCTGAATGGAGACCAGTGATGAGTGAAGTCCCTCAGGGTTAGGTACTGGGACCAGCACTGTCTAACATCTTTGTCAGCAGTATGGACAGTCAGCAAGCTTGCACATAACACCAAGCTGTCCATTTTGCATGATGGACAGAAGGGATGCCATCCAGAGGGACTTGGGCAGGCTTGAGAGGTGGGCCCAGGCCAACCTCATGAAGTTCAACAAGGCCAAGTGTAAGGTCCTGCACCTGGATTGGGTGACAAGTGACTTGAGAGCACTCTTGAGGAGAAGGTCTTGAGGATATTAGTGGATGAAATCCTCAACATGAGTGAGCAATGTGCACTTGCAGCCCAAAAATCAACCATGTCCTAAGCTGTATCAAAAGAAGTGTGACCATCAGGATGAGGGAGGTGATTCTATCCCTCTACTCCATTCTTTTGAGACCTCACCTGGAGTACTGCATCCAGTTCTGGTGCCCCCAGCATAAGAAGGATATGGAACTGCTGGAGTGGGTCCAGAGGAAGACCATGAAGATGATCAGAGGGCTGAAGCACCTCTCCTATGGGTACAGGGTGAGAGATTTAGGGCTGTTCACACTGGAGAAAATAAGGCTCTGAGAAGAGCCTTCCACTACTTGAAGGGGGCCTTCAGGAAAGCTTTTTTACAAGGGCTTTTTTACAAGGGCTTGCAGTGATAGGACAAGGGAATGGCTTTAAGGTAAAGGAGGGTAGATTTAGCTATTAGGAAGAAATTCTTTACAGAGGGTGGTGAGACACTGAAACAGGTTGCTCAGAGAGTTCATGACTGTCTATTCCCTGAAGGTGTTTAAAGCCAAGTTGGATACAACCTGGTGTTAATAACCCTATGGCAAGGGAGGTAGAACTAGATGATCTTTAAGGTCTCTTCCAACTAAATTGATCTATGAATCAATTAATATCACTGGAAGTGTTCAATATCAGGCTGGATAAAAATTTGAGCAACCTAGTGGGAAATGTCCCTGCCCATGGCAGGTGAGTTGTAACAAGATAACCTTTAAGGCCCCTTCCCACTCAAGCAATTCTAGGATTCTATAATCTCCTTTATTTAGCATTCCTTTGTTCTCTTCAGAAACCTGCCAGTGTAATATCAAATGAAATGCTGTGAGCAAAAACTGGCCCTCTCTTTCTTTCTTCTGAACTTTCCAAATTACTTCCATTCCCTTAGTCAACACCAATTTGTATCTATTTCACCTTCTCTTGCCATCTCAAGATCCCAGTTTAACCCACTCCCTTGAGAGAGGGGCAGAAATGTACTGGGTCATACCCATATTCTATCAGACAGGGAAAAGAGTATTTGAGGTCTAGTAGGCACTGCTGTTAGTTTCTTAAATTAAAAGTACATCAAAAGCAAACAATGTGCAATGGAATTTTTTAAAATCTGTGTCCTTTGTAACAGTTATTTAGGATCATGACTACTTTTGTGACAGGCCATGCTCTTGGAAAACATTACTAGAATGAGGGGGGCAAAAAAGGCTTTGTATTGGTTTAAACTGGATCATATAATCCTATGCCACTTTGAGCAACACTGGCTGCATGGCAGAGCAGGAGGAGGTGTTGCTAGGATTTGTGAGCCTCAGGGTATGTTATGTGGTTCCTTGTTCCAGGGTTGGGTGTTTAGTTTCTTCCAGCTCTGCCTACTGATAGCACATCTGGCATTAATGTGACTAGAGTGTGTCTCGGTCCGGAGAGGGAAAGAGACTCAGGTTTTTTTTGAATATTCCCGTGTTGTGAAATTAGAGGCACAAACGAGGACAAAATAGCAACAGCTAGACTATTGATTACATAAATAAAGTGGATGGATCAGAAGGAGAGAGAGAGAGAATAGAGAGAGAGAGAAGAGGAAAGGAATTATATTACCACACCCCTCACCCCCCAAGAGAGCACTGAGTCCATCATCAGTAAATTTGCAGATGACACCAAGCTGGGGGCAGGAGTTGATCTGCTGGAGGGCAGAGAGGCTTTGCAGAGGGACCTCGACAGGCTGGACAGATGGGCAGAGTCCAAGGGCATGAGATTGCACACATCCAAGTGCCAGGTGCTGCACATTGGCCACAACAACCCCAGGCAGCGCTACAGGCTGGGGTCAGAGTGGCTGGAGAGCGGCCAGGCAGAGAGGGACCTGGGGGTGCTGGTTGATGGTAGGCTGAACATGAGCCAGCAGTGTGCCCAGGCAGCCAAGAGGGCCAACTGCATCCTGGCCTGCATTAGGAATAGTATGGCCAGCAGGAGCAGGGAGGTCATTGTGCCCCTGTACTCTGCTTTGGTTAGGCCGCACCTTGAGTACTGTGTCCAGTTCTGGGCCCCTCAGTTTAAGAAGGACATTGAGACACTTGAACGTGTCCAGAGAAGGGCAACAAGGCTGGGGAGAGGCCTTGAGCACAAGCCCTATGAGGAGAGGCTGAGGGAGCTGGGGCTGTTTAGCCTGGAGAAGAGGAGGCTCAGGGGCAACCTGATTGCTCTCTACAACTACCTGAAGGGTGGTTGTAGCCAGGAAGGGGTTGGCCTCTTCTCCCTAGCAACCAGCACCAGAACAAGGGGACACAGTCTCAAGCTGCACCAGGGGAAGTTTAGGCTGGAGGTGAGGAGAAAATTCTTCACCGAGAGAGTGATTCGTCATTGGAATGGGCTGCCCGGGGAGGGAGGATGGTGAGACAATGGACTCACCACCTCTTTCCTGATGTGTAATGAGTGTGTGGGTAGATAGATGGAGAAGGAGGAGGCGGAGGCCTTGCCCCCTCCATCCAGACCCTGCCCAAACTCACATGAATACACAGAAAGATTTCCTGGGGAACGATACCTGGACACTTGCCTAAGGACTAAATCTCATGCCCTTGGACTCTGCCCATCTGTCCAGCCTGGCCAGGTCCCTCTAACAGATCAACTCCTGCCCCCAGCTTGGTGTCATCTGCAAATTTACTGATGATGGACTCAATGCCCTCATCCAGATCATCAATAAAGATGTTGAAAAGCATGGGGCCCAGCACTGATCCTTGGGGCACACCACTAGTGACAGGCCGCCATGCTTTGTCTGAGTTTCCATGGATAACAGCCATCAACGCAGTCTTAAACCAGTTCTTATCATTAATCACTGACAGCTGATTTTCTTTGATTTGATTCAGATCCCTGGCTCAGCACACCCAGAAGAAAACACCAAGATTATTTTGTACCATTTGTAGTGAGCATAAGATAGTATCAATCTCAATAATATGCAATTAATAACATCTAAATGATATCTGTTCTTTCATGCCCCAAACTTTACGGGATTTTGTAATAATGACTTTTTAAATCATACCTTTCTCCTTTCTTCATAAGAAAATTTTCATTCTGTGAGCACCATTCAAGAAATGCAAGAATCTGTGATAAAGATGTGTTACTATGATTCTGGGGCCATAGCAGGGCACCATAGCAGGGCACATTAAGCAACAGCCTTACTTTAACATAACAAACCTTGATTTGCATAAGTGCACCAGTCCTCAGACACATGAACCATTGGTGTTCTCCATATACTTAGCTTGGCTGAACTACCCTGTAAATTCAATTAGAACCAAGAAATCAATGACTTCTTCTCTGACTTGCTACCGAAAAGTAACTGGGATCAATTCTGTCCTGGGGAATATCGGACCCAAAATACATACTCCAAATATTGGTTAAAAAGCAAAAACACACAAAAAACCCCAAACAAAACCAACCAAACAAAACCCCACATATCACTCTCAGATTATTTTTTTTTTCATGTAAGGATTTTTCCCCACAAATAATTTTTGATATAGATTGCTGCTGGCTTGTTACAGATTCAACTTCTTTCATCCTCTCAACTACATTTCCACTTCTGTCCCATGAATTACATTAATGAATCTACATCTTGCTCAGAAATATGGTACAGAGTGACTCTTATTTCAAATAGAGCTTTGAGGACACACATCTAATTTGGTCTTAATCTACTGTAGCTGGACAGCACAAGCATTTTCAGTAGTTTTTCTTTGTAAGATCTGAAGGTGAGTTACCTAGTTATGAAAACAACATTTTTATATTCTAAAATCATTCATAACCTTTAAACTCACACAGCCCTGAGGCAAACTCTTATCAAGTTCACAGACTTCTGATGTCCAGCTTTGTAAATCTGCAAGGTTCCAGCACCTCACAGTGTCTGTTTAAAGTGAACTTTATCCCTAAGGCAGTCCTTTCCATCACAGCATGGCCAGAAGGCAAAAAGAAGAGCAGGCTTATGATGGGTGGAAAAAGACTTTACTGCCCTGTAATAGGAAGGGTTTATACTGGAAATGGAAGCAGGTGCTAAAGGGCAGGTGTTCCTTCATCAATGGAGTTTTCAGATGCTCTAGGTATCCCTGCCCTGGTGACCAGAGACATAGTTTTTGGTACATACACAAATCTGTATCTGGTTCTTACTCGGTCATAAGCTTGCATGCTTTTCACCACTGGTCTGCAAGACAGGAAGAGTTTTCTCACTCTTCTCACTATATGCAGGATGATGACTGTAAAATAGAAGCATGCAATTCAAGTCAAAATGTCACAGCAATTAGGAATATCCATATGAACTTAAAACGTGAAGCTATTGCAGCTGGTCTGACACACAGATTTCATGAAGCAAAGCACACAGGTAACAGGTTAAAGCACTGTGAAGGGGTTAAACTGCTTGTTTCCCCAACACAAAAGTGAGGGAAAAGTAACATGAAAACTCTGGATTGAGATAAAGCGTGTGAGAGAAGAGTTTAAGATAACATAATGCACAATTACCTTACCTTAACCTATTTGCAGAAAAAGCACAGTGAAATGCAGAAAAAGCAAAACAAAACCACATAAAGCAGAAATCCAGGGAGCTACCCAGCTCCCACCTGTCCTGAGCTTCAACAAGATCACATGTCAGGTCCTGCACTTGGATCACAACAACCCCAAGCAACACTATAGGCTGGAGGCAGTGTGGCTGGAAAGCTGTCTGGCAGAAAAGGACCTGGTGGTTCTAATCGACTGAATATGGGCAAGCAATATGCCCAGGTGGCCAAGAAAGCCAATGGCATCCTGGCTTGTATTAGAAATAGTGTAACCAGCAGGAGTTGGGAAGTGATTGTCCCTTTGTACTCAGCTCTGGGAGGCCGCACCCGGCGTGTTGTGTCCAGTTTTGGGCACCTCAATACAAGAGAGGTATCAAGGTTCTGCAGAGAGTGCAGAGGAGGGCAACAAAGCTGGTGAAGGGCCTGGAGAATAAATCTTATGAAGAATGATTGAAGGAGCTGGGGATGTGTAGTTTGAATAAAGAGGAGGCTGAGAGGAGACATCATTGCTGTCTACAACTACCTGAAAGGATATTGTAGAGAGGCTGGTACTGGTCTCTTCTCCCTGGTGATTAGTGATAGAACAAGAGGGAACAGCCTCAAGCTGTGACTGGGTAGGCTTAGACTGGACATTTTCACAAAAAGAGTGGTCAGGCACTGGAATGTGCTGCCCAGGGAGGTGGTTGTGTCACCAACCCTGGACATGTTTAAGGGTTGTTTGGATGTGGTGCTTGGGGATATAGTTTTGGGGTGAACCTTGTAGAGCAGGGTTATGAGTTGGACTTGGTGAGGGTCTATTCCAACCTCAATATTTCTGTGATTATGTGAAAGAAAAATTACCCCAGCACTTAAAACTGCCAATAGTCCTAAGCAACCACAAGCAGGTCATAATGGCCTCGTATGAACAACACTGTTTTCTGTATAGAATTTTAACAGTTACTTCCCATGAATTAGAAAAGATAAATAAGCCCTTGATAAGAGTAGAAATTAAAGGTGTTTGTTATCCCCTTTTAAGAGCAAAATGGTGAGCAGGTGGCCTCTGAAAGCATAAGGAATTAAATAATGGGCCAGTATATAGAAGTCCAACCTCTTTGCATTCTCTGCCTAGTGTATGCTTTGCTATACAAGCACACTGCTTTTCTGCCTTCAGCATTTGTCCACAAGGAAAGACGAGATACTGCTCGGAACTCTGACACAAACCACAATTAAAGCAAGGCCTTGAGCAAATGCAGTTTTTTGACTCTCAGCTTGCTGTTCCATGCAAGATAGTAATTCTCTCACACTACACTAATCAAAAGCTTGGCTGTATGCTCTTGTAAATAAAATCAGATACACACACAAAAAAGCCAAAAATACTCACCCCCACCCCCCCAAAAAAAGCAACCAAAAAACACACAACCCAACAAAAAAAAAAAAAAAAAACACCCAAGGGAGAATAAAATTTTGATCAGACTTCTATCAACTGCAGTTAATTAGTTAAAATGTCCATTTCATTGTCCTTTCATGTCTAAGGTTCAGTAAACAACATGAGAGATCAGAACACAGCATTCAGTAGCATGAAAAAGGCCACAAAGGAAAGCCTGGCAAGTAAACAAAGATTAAAAAGAGAGGGGAAAACAGATTATCTAGAATAAATACAGAAACATACTGTGCTCATGCCTGGTAGCTTAACCCAATTCTCCAGGTATGCCACTAAATGACAGAGAAATTTATAGCCATCAGCAAAACACAGACTCTTATTTGCATTTTTTTCTCACAGTAACCATATGAATTCTTTTCTACCAAAACCACAATGTGATTTGTGCAAAACTAACCTAGTACAATGCTTCCAATATGAAATGGATTAAGTGCTTAGAAAGAACATTGACTTCTGTTGGTATGAAATCTCAAATCTTTTCTTTAGTTAACAAACCAGATTTTCCACTCTATTAAAAGCTGAGTTATTGTAGTTGCAAATTCTTTTTCATCTGAGAGGTATCAGAATGGTCCCCAAGGTTCGATCATTCTCAAAGACATTTAGGCATATTGACAATGGCATTGGTCACTGACACACATTAGGATGTTTGGAAGTAGTCAGTAAGCTTACAGGCTGCTTTTCTCAAGCAGTCAAAAGAGACCCCTCCACTACTTCCTCCATCCCTGGCTTCCGAATCTGCTCTCACTCAAGAGTCGAGGCTCCCTCCGCTGTACAAATAAAAGCCTAGGATACCTCCCTCACTTACCAAGGTCCAGCCTTTGTAATGATCCCTTTCAGGCTTGAAAGTCTCCTTGGTAATTCCACTCGTGCTTTAGCCTATTTAATAATTTGGGACACAAGAGTAGTCTGAGACCAAGAGCTGCTCTTGGAGGTCACATTTTTACACAGAGAATAGTGTTCTTATTTATTTATTTATTTAATTCTTGATAAAATATCCTGCTTGGGTGCTCCTCAGTGTCCTTTGAGCTTTGCAACAGATTCAGTAGGTGAGTACATGAAAGAGAGAGAAATACTCATTTTCAAATGTTCTCAGAAAGACTCTGAGAGAACAGTGGTCTGAAATAAATCAGCAACAGCTAAAGATAGCAGAGGCAAAGATTTTAGAAACTGTGAGGTCCTGTAACTAGCAGTGTGATTCATGTGCTGGTCAATTTTTGCCCAGGCGAATATTTGGGTCATAACTTCCATCCCAAGTAGAAATGTAAAGAAGCAATAGCCAACTAACCTGCACTACAAAGTGTTCAAATATTTTCCAAAATCGTGTGTCACTATTTCTGCCAAAGCACATTGAAATCCTTCTTCCTGGGAATGTTGTTCAAATCAGTGCTTCCCTTAGCCAAACTAATCGGCACTCACTCTTGGCTGAGACTGCTCTTCAGGCACCTGCATACGTAGAATCCTAGAATCATAGAACGGTCCCTGCCAGAAGGAACCTTCAAAGATCATCCAGTCGGACCTCTCCACAGTCAGCAGGGACATCCCCAACTTGATCAGGATGCCCAGGGCCTCATCAAGCCTTACCTTGAATATCTCCAGAGAAGGGGCCTCAACTACCTCCCTGGGCAACCTGTTCCAGGGTTCCACCCCCTCATAGTGAAGAATGTCTTCCTAATACCCAACCTAAATCTGCCCTTATCTAGTTTGAAACCATCACCCCTTGTTCTGCCACTGCAGGCCTTTGTAAACAGTCTCGCTGTGTCCTTCCTGTAGCCCCCTTCAGGTACTGGCAGGCTGCTCTTAGGTCTCCCCAGAGCCTCATCTTATCCAGGTGGAACACCCCCACCTCCTTCAGCCTGTCCTCATATCAGAGGTGCTCCATCCCCCTGATCATTTTTGTGGCCCTTCTATGGACCCTCTCCATCAGGTCCATGTCCTTCGTATATTGAGGGCTCCAGACCTGTACACAGTACTCCAGGTGAGGTCTCACCAGAGCAATGACCTACAATGCTTTGTAACCTCTAATTTATATATGTGACATATTTTTAAAAATCCCTGGGTCTTTTTCAGTCATCTCCTTTAAACATCAGAGATGCTGCTGTAAGATGTTAAATATGAAACCATTGATGCCTTTTGATGCAAGTAGTCAAATCACATTTCAATTTTATTTCAAACTTAATGGCAGATTCTTGTAAAATGTTTTCACATGGTTTCAAAACTACTAACATTAGTCAGATACAATCTTCTTTTTGTTAATAGGAAGTTTTACAAAACTACATTTCCATGAGTAATGAAAGTAATTTCACCCAAATGAACTCACAGATGTAGCAATTTTTAACATTTTAATGCAAAAATTGTACAGTGGATCCCATTACTGAGGTTACCTCTGAAAAAAGAACAGCTTACTACAGTGAACTTCTTGTAAATCAGATTTATTTAAGCCCATGACCAGTGATACTGAAATCTATAGTTATGATCTTAGTGTGGATGCAATTAAAATTAATTGAAAAGAATATTATTTTTAACAAAGCAAAGAACACATTTTTTGAACCCATCATATCAAAGCCATGTATGAAGGGTTTCAGCTGGGTGCCCAAAATGTCATCTGTAGTCCTTCCTTGTTACATGTGTGGATGTGGATACAAAAGGTCCGTCAATGATAGCAGCAGTCTAACCCCACACTGGTCAGAAATGTCCCCTCTTACAGGATTAAAAAAAACCCCGAAACATAAAACCCAAAGAAAATACATAAATGAGGGTAGGATCTCAACTAAGTACAGTCCAGCACTGAGAATTATGGTGGGGTTTCTTGATGAAAGGGAAGTCAACAAAGTTTTTCAGAGATGTGGAATAAAAGCCCTTCGTGGCTGCATGCTTTAAGGGGCTTTCTTGAAAGCAAACAGTCTACCATAATTTTATCAATACAAAGAGATGTTCCCTCAGCTACAGAAGGGAAGCTTTTTAAACTACTGAGCTATGCATATGTGATGAAGAGGTTATTAAATTTATGAATATGAAATATGAATTATTAAAACAATGTTTTTTATTCTCAAACTTATTAATAACTGATGAATCACTAACTTATATACATGTTCTAGTGCATGTTCATGAAATACATTCCATAAGTGGCTTAGTGTTATAACTGGAACTCAATTGAACTATCTACAGACTTTTATATATATTTATATAACGAAGGGTGCAGTTCCGCCTCCTGGCCACTAGATGTCGACTCGGTGGGACGCGAGTGGCTTCTGACTATATACAGCGCTATTACAAAGTTTCTATGCAACAGCAATTACTCTGCTAGACACGGATACTTTGAACTAAGTGCTAGTGGATGGAAAGCATGTGGAAGATACTCTGTAGCTGTTGTTTGTAGCAAGGCGGGGGTCCGGCAGACTGCCATCGCTGGACTGGTTCTTAGTCGATCTGGACGGTGGCGTTGGGATGTTGTCTCCTCTCCCCGCAGCAGTGCAGAGGGAATAATGGAACCTGGGCTTAGCCCGTAAGCAGGTTCCCTTCAGGACTCGGCTGATCCCCTCCAGACAATAGGGATCGGTCCTGGTCAGGGTTGCCCCATGGAGTCGACCCTCGGAGTTGGCTCATACGTCAGGGCGGGGCGATGGTTGCCGATAGGCGGGCTCGGATGTTTCCGATCGGACACGACAGCAGGCAGGGCTGCGGGGTCAGCCCGGCTACGAGGATTCTCGGGGCTGATGTAAACAGCCTCGGGGAGAGAATGCAGCTGCGTCGAGCGGCGGCTTCTCGTTTACTTGCCTTAAAGGAATAGCGGGACTCTCAGAGTGATCCCGGGTTTGGAGCAGTATAGGCACGAACAGTGCTTTAGTCTTCCCTGAGGTTTACAGGGCTCAGAGCGGCACAGATGACAGCTCCTCTCCCACAGTAGAGGAGGCTAGGCATATGTGGACTCGGTCTCGATCAAGTCCCTTCTCCCCAGCAACTGGACAGATCTTACCCTCGGGGGTTGGTCCAGTCCTCCGGTGGCTCTCCCAGTCGGTACGACTGGCTGTGGCGACGCTGGGCTTCTCGGGCTCAGTGAAGGTCCTCCCTCTGGAGATGATCCTCATGATTGCTTCTCACGATGTAGAGGCTTTCAGTATGTGTGCATGTATGATAGAAGCTAACAACAATTAGCTCAATGGCACAGACTACAGTGTTGTCCCGTCGAGCAAGTCCAGAGACAAAGTGAAAGAGGGAGCAACTTGTTTGCCAACTGGGGCGATACTTATAGATTCCTCGAGGCTGGGTTTGACCAATGGGCACTCTCATAAACAACTGGCTTCAGCCTATAGAAAGCATGAAGCTAGAATTATGCCATACTTGGTGTTTGCACAAGCACTGCATGCGCTGGGTACGTGCTGGCCTGGCTAATGCCTTGGCTTTTGTCTTCCTCTTGAAGGAGGGGAAACTTGTCCACATGTTGGGACAAGATATGATATTTGGGCATAATGTGCCCTCACCACAGCATATAAATAATAAGAGAGGAAAAAAGGACAAAAAATTGAGATAAACACAAGCAAATTGCTAGATAATCTTTATTGCAGATTGTGCTTTAGCTAAATGACCTCTACTGATCTCAAGCATTCCACTAAACAAATGTCTGAGAATCTCAGAGGGTTACACTTTCTGATTTTGCTCCCCAGCTTATTTGATTAATATGCTACAAAGCTAATTAATCTTAAGGGTTAAGTTGTGCTTCATATTGCACAGGTTACCTATGCCAACTTTTAATCTAAATGGTGCATTCACTCTTCATATGTTCTCTGTTTAATATTACATTTTAGGACTGTTTAATTGTTGCTAGCCCTTCCCTTAAAACCAACTCTTTGTTACACAAATTAGAATGCTCAAAAAATATACCACTGGAGTGCTGGAGACAGACTTGTGGTATATAGGAAAACTTTAAATGTTATCATTCAGTACTGAACTGCAAAATACAATTCTCAGGTTATGGGGACTAGAATTTTCCAAACAGCAAAATTTCACCAGGACTTTTTAATCTCTAAAGCAAAGGCATGCCTAACTTTGGGCATCATACAAACACCAGAAGATTAAATTTAGAGTTGTTTATGCGCCTGTGTGCCATACAGAAGACTACTGAATCTTATGGTGGTATATAAATTGATGATGAATATATGCTTCATAAAACAGGACAATATGTTCCTCCTTCCCCTGCATATATATTGAACAGACCACATACATATGAAACAACAGAAAACAACACAATAAATTAAAAAAAAAAAAAAAGAGAGAGATAGAGAGAAAGTAGAAAACCACTTAATAAGACTTAAGAAGGAGGAGTATCTCTGGAAAGCCCTGCCTTGCTTTGCCTTGCCTTATAGTTCCATAGAAAGAACTTAAAGAATGAAAATATGCTTTTATCAGTTAAGGTTAATGTGAGCTTCATCACAGTCCATGAGCACCAAACATTTCAGAGACTCTTTAGGTGAACTAAAAGGCAGATGAGAATCAGTTGAAAAATATGCTGTCTGTGGTAAAGTCTTAGGTAATACAAGTTGGCTTTATTATTGTCTACTGAAATTAAAATGTGAATTTGTGGGACAGCAAAATAACATTTTGAACTGATTGGTTAGCCCTGTGAAAATACACATTCTGCTAACTTTAGATTTTAAAGTCTGGGAAGTTCCTCATAGATGAGGAACATCAGAAACAAACCTGGTAAAAAAATATTCTGTAATCACAAAGTAACTCTCTGCAGCATGCAATATACCCTCGTCTTCTCGTGTTTAAAGAGGATTTCTTAATCCAGTCTCTGTTTCTTTCTCTCATCTACATTACTCTGCTGCAGGAAATAAGCAATTTAATACAATACAATACAATACAATACACCAGGTTGGAAGAGACCTTCAAGATCATCACATCCAACCCATCAACCAATCCAACCCACCTAAGCAGCTAACCCATGGCACCAAGCACCCCATCAAGTCTCCTCCTGAACACCTCCAATCAAGGTCACTCCACCACCTCCACGGGTAGCCAATTCCAATGGGCAATCACTCTCTCTGTATAGAACTTCTTCCTAACATCCAGCCTAAACCTGCCCTGGCGCAGCCTGAGACTGTGTCCTCTTGTTCTGGTAATGTCTTACAGTAAATTTAAAAATGTGTTCATTTTCTTTCTGTTAGAGCTACAGAAATATGCTATTCTTTTATAAAACACACCTTTGCAATTACAGAAATTATTCCCAAAAAATTATCCATTAGGTCTCTGCACACACACACACACACACACACACACACATTTTCAAGCCAAATATTTTTTCTTGCAAATAACTAAGTCTCCTGTTAATAAAAAAAAATCCTGTTGAAATATGAAAGAGCACAAGCATAAAATATTAAACCAGGAGACCTGCATGTTTCATAAGCCTTTGATACTTTTCTTTATAGAACAATATCTACATTTCCATATTTTGTAGGCTTTATCTTTTCAGTTATGACTACACAATGCTCTGGCTGGCAGATTAAAGAGAAAAGAAGAAACAATAGAAGAGTAAGAGGAAAAAAAGCAAGTGGAATGATAGAAAAATGAATAATACAATAATTAAAAGCAAAAGGTGAGAGAACTGCACGAGGTTGAAAAGCAGCTGTTTCCAACATTACTGGAAGCCTCAAAATCATTGAAGACATTTTGCCAAAGGTGAAACTAGAAGCAAAGCTGCCTCTCATAAAGAAGGCCATTATGAAGGCTAGTATGCTGAGAAGCAGACAGAGGCACTACCAACACAAACCCTTTGAGGCACAAAATTAAATGTGCATGAATGAGGGCATGCTGGGAAACAACTTAGAAGAAGGAAGAAATGTTTACATAAGGCCTATTTGGTCTTGACTGGGTAGAGAAAGAGACTGTAGATAAGAAAACAAGGTCATAGCACAGACTGGACATAGAAAGGTATGGGCAAAAAAATGTGGGAATAAGGAGAGATAAGAGATCATCAAAAAGGAAAAGGGCATTCATGGTGTAAGAGGTGGGCTTCTTAATGTCCCTACCAGTTCTGGGGAATGGTTAGGAACAATGGGAGAGAAAGGAAACTATGTGCATGAGATGGGAAAAAGACCAATCAGGCCTGAAGCTCTGAGACCAGAACCTTAATCCAAAAATTTTCTGAAAAAATTGATGACCATTGCTATGTTGAGACCTGAGTCAAGCTTCACCACCAAGAATCTGTGTAGAGCTCTGTCAGAAAACACAAGGACACCTGTAAGATCTTTCCTCTTTCATCACATTACTTCTACAGGTCAAGTGGTTGCTAAACAATAGTAAGAGAGGTGCTGCAATATAGACAAAGGTCTTTGAAACCAGGGTGATATCAAGGGGGAATTGAGAGCAGCTGAGATGAGTAAGGATCTGATAGATATTTGCAAGTGGGCAAAGAAACGGTAGGGTCCAATTAGGAGAAAGTAATTGAAGCCTTGTTAAAATTAGCTAAAATGCAGTAAAAAATGCATTATTCTGTTCACCAACGGCCAAATTTTCCATCAGTTGAGCCTACAATGATGCTGAGGTGAGGGTTTTAAAAACTATCATGGAATGGGTCACAACAAAGCTTTTGCTTTTAAGGTCTTACAACTCTGTCAAGTCAACTTCATACTTATTTTGGAGATGGTCAGCTGCTCTTGATCTTTTAAAAAATATGTAAAGAAAGAACAGGAAATCAAACTCCCTTATCAGTCTCTCACCTGATAAAGAAGGAAGAAGGACCAAGGAATGAAAACGTATTTGAAGCTACAGTCATAAAGGAGCAGACCAGGGGTATGAGCAAAAGAAAATGAAATTAGAAGCTGAACTGACATTAGCACCTCTCAGTCACCAAATCTTTGGCTTTGTCAGACTGTAGCTTCCATTCCACAGACACCAACAGAAGATAAAGGCACCTAACTGAGGTGAATTGCTTTGTTTTGAGAAAGTCTTTTGAAAATGAAACTTCAATTAGCTTTGTGCTTTTTCATTGAAGGCTTTACTTTAATAGCCCAGGCTTATGCTGGCCAGAAGGATGCGTAAGAATTCTCACTGCTCAGGGCAAAGAGCAGAAAAGAAATCTCACGGTTGCAGATAGGTGCAAACGCTGACCTTGTTTTGAAATTTACTTAGAAAATAAGCAATACCTTCCAGTCAAGGAGGTATTATATGACCAGAAATTTTATTTTGTTTGGGGAAAAAAAAGTAAGGAAAGGTATATGTTAAAGAAATCAACCTGGATAATTTTGTCCCAGTGAGCAATACAATAGCACTGATCTCTCTGCTACAACTTAAGCTGTTCATTAACAGATGCATCTATGTGACGTGTTTTTATTGTACTTGTGCACACTAGTGACACATGTTAATCCATCAGACTGAATATAGCATAAGCTCCTTGTATGTTTAGTACCAATATCTGACAGAAAAACAATGCAAGAGTTATTTCAGTGTTTTGGGATCTGGTCATAAAGGCTATTCTACACAGCTCATTCACCAATTAAATTCAACCTAGATTTATAAATTCACCAGCAAAGAGAAATGTCCTGAAAAAAGCTGCACCTACTGTGGGTTCTATTTTAGAAACTGTCCTACCAGCACAGATTCATTTTAAAGAAATACTGAAGAAGTATGCCAAGAGTAAAACTAGCCCTTATCAGGGTACAATGTTACATGTTAATATTGCTCAGTAGTGTGTAGGAAGGCCGAACAACAATGGAAGAGAAGCACAGCCATATGCATTACCAAGTCTCTAAAGCATAAACTTGGAGTAGTTTGAATGTTACCCTGCAGCTTTTAATTCACTAGATGCCCATAATTTCAGTAGTCTCTCCCCTATATTGGCATATGAGAAACACTTTGAAAAGGAAGGTGTAAATCAGCGTTATGGTACACTCAACTATTCAAATAGTTGTTCTGCCCTGTTTCACTTTGCACATGATGAAGCAAACTACTCAATCTAGAGAGACAGTATTAGCATCAGGAAAACACACCTCAGAAGAAGGAAGAGACGGAGTATGAAAGCTATCTTCCAGTTTTGACCCCTACCAGATTGTTACCAAAAAACCCTTGTGTAACAGATTTCTTCCACAAAAGTGGTTTTCCCAGTGCTCTTATCTAGTGTTAGTAGTTTCTTAATTCATAAAAAAATCCCACACTTATTGATGGAGATTTTCAACTAATTACTGTTTGTTGACATACCAATACACTTAAACCTAGATAAATGGAAGGTGCTAACTTAAATGTGAGAGATGTTCAGGCAGAGAGATCACGAGTGCACTGACATGTGTGGAATCCTCCACCCAATCAGCTCCATAATTAGAAATAATAGAACATAGATGGAAATAAGAAAATCACTGTAACCTAAACCCACCAGTGCTATGGGGTTATGGCATAACCTTGAAGACCAAACTCTATTGTAAATCTTCAAGCTGGCAACTGCTTGGTGGAGTGAAAGACAGCTGAAATAACATTGCTGCTCTCTATTTTTCTCAAATGATCAGGATGATTGCAGATCAAAACTTGCTTCATTGACTTCAGGGTAGTGTCTGTGAATTGTCACCTGGGTTTGTTTCAGAAGCCTAGAGGCAAGCTAAATAATTCACTTGAGATCTCAGAGTCTCTTTACATTTGTAACTTTCTATCTCAGTTTCTCCTGGTAATATTATTGTTGCTTCTAGCTAACTGTACTGTGTATCATCAAACTCTTGTCACTCTGATAGTTAGAAAATGCAGCCCTTCTTTTTTTCCCAAACTGAATATAAGGCTGATACATTATTTTTTTTAACTAGCTGTCATTAAAAGTAATTGTGAAAAAAGAATTGCAAACAATCCCTCTAACTTACATAAGATGTACTAAATCAGACAGCTAGTTTGTTTTCCTTATGTTTGCCTCCACATTGTTACATTTTCCCACCATTTTCACAGGAAGACAGCTGCTTATCTGCAAGACCACAAGCTGTGATTATAGTAGGTGATAACCAGATAAGGCCACAGGCCCTGCATTCAAGTATGTTGGGATGCAAGCTGAAGCTCACTGTGGCAGTTTCATGGGTCTTTTGACAGAGAGGACCCTCAAAGATGACTGACACATCAGTTAAAGCCAAAAGATCATGCAGCTTACTGTGGGACCAGGGCTGACACACACAACTTGCTGTGGGACTGAGGCTGACACCAGTCAAATGTGCTATAACCATGGAAACTGAATGAGGAACTGTGACCAGGTCTGAGATTGGAAGAGACATAAAACCTCAGTGGTAGCAGGGAAGTTTAGATCTCCCCCACCGATTGAAGCCTTCAGGACAAGCAAGACATCATCTGGATGCATGGTAGTAACTATCCCTGCTTTAGCTATCTCTTGCTTTTTCTATATTTCTAACTTTCCCCCTGAACATGTAAGCAAAATAAAATTCAAGTGCTCTTGGTTTCATTTGGGGGATCTGTAAAAGAACCATCTCTTTTGCAAAAACAGATTGAGACAGCTAGAAATGAGGCTAAATTTGTAAAGTAAAATCACGCCAAACACGGGGCTCTTATTTACCATTAGAGAACTGAATTCTGATTGGTATCTAGGAAAACTGCAGAAAAATGGAAGTTTTTCCCCAATTTTTAAGAATTAGTGAAATACATTTTCAGAGTATTTAAGAGGAATTGTGGGCTCTGCATCAAGAGAGCCACAAATACTGGATCAGTTTTTGAAACTGAACTATAAATGAAAACTAAGTAAGATATATCAGATAAGGTTTATGAGAAAGCAGTATAAGAAACATTACATTAGCGACAAAAAGCCGATGCACACAAGAACTGGAGATAGTCTTTTAGCAGAAAAATGTAGATAAAGCTTTTAGCTTTCCAGAAAGTTGAAAATAAGAAAGATGGTTATTGTAGAGGGGGAAAAAAGGAAAACTATGAAGATGGAAGGGTGAATCATAAGTGCAGATAGAAAATAGTATTCAATTCAGAGTATATACCTCATATACAAGTGGAAGTTTCCTCATTTATAACTGTGGTTGTTTTTAGCCTCTTTATATATATGTGCTGGGTTACACCCATCCTGAGTGTGGGGGCTCAAAGAACCCAGCCCCCCGGTAGACTGAAGAAACTTGATCCAAGTGGGCAGAGACTTGGTTTTCCCCCTCCCAGGAGGAGGGGTCTCCTGAGTCTTTTCCACTCCCCCTTCCTGTCCAGCAAGCCTATAAAAAGGCACACTAGAAAACAAGCGTCACAGAACACAGTACTTCATGCAAGCTTGTGACACATCACAGAATCATTTTCGTTGGAAAAGGCCTCTAAGACCATTTAGTCCAATCATTATCTGTCTTTACAGACATCCTGTGGGTGGAGTTTGATTACCTTACAGAAACACAACAAAGGACAAAACACCAAAGCATATTCTATTGAATGACTTCTCCATTTCTTATGTTTGTCTTAACTGTTCTTTTCCTCTGTCATTAAGAGCCTAGTTTCCTCAAATACATACCTCATTTCTACTCTTCTCTCCCTCATTCAGCCCACCAGAAAGCAATTTACTATTATGTTTATGCAGCACTATTTTGGTCTCAAAATGAAAAGACTGGAAATTTGCCCTTGTGATAAAATGAAGGTTTGTCAATGCAGCTCTTCACTACATCTGGAATTCTGATACAACGTGTCGCAGATTCTCACATAAGCCAAAAAGTTCACCTGCAGACAATCTTTTTTCTAAATTAATGGGACTAGAGGGGAAGCTAGTCTGTTGGTCTTGTGTGTTCATCAAACACTGATCTGTAACCCACAACAGGCTAAAACCTATCACACCTTCTGCAATTTGTTTTGCAGCAGTTGCTGAGAGAGTGAAGGGTCAGTGCATTACAATGTCAAGCTTTGGCTGTTGCAAGCCCTGATAGAAGACAGATAGCATTGAACCTTCACCTCAGAAAGGCAACCAAGCGGTTTTCTGGTAGCTTCCTTATGACAAATTATCACTTCATGCAACTGCATGCTTGCTCCAAGGAAATCAATACATATTCTACCAAGTGCTTTTTCATTGTAGAGTCACCAAGGCCAGATAATATTTTTGACAGAGCTGTACTCTATTCTTTTGTTAATTAGCTACTAAATACTCATTTTGAGGAAAATCACAGTTAGACTCATTAACAGTTAAATAAATCTATAGGAACAATGAACAAATAAGAAAAGTTCTATGTGTATAGGGTAACTACAGTTCTCCATGAGGTGTGTGTATTCTTTGATCTCATTCTCCTTCTCTCTGTTATGGTGTCCTGCTGTATCTGGTAGGGTTATATTCTTACCTTTAGTTGAAAAGATGAATTGTTACATGAATTGTGTCATTTATAAAGATGAAACAAATGCACCAGGTACAAACATAAACCTAGTACAAATAAAACAATAGCTAAAAGACTTAATTTCAGCTCTATTGGGTAGAGACAGGAAAAGTATGCATCCCAAAGAAGGTCCACTCCTGGTTTAAGAGTTTCCAAATTTTACACAGCACCATCATATCTATTTTGCAAAAATCTGTTTTGACAACTTAAATTGATATATTTGAATCAAAGACACTCTTGCTCTCATTTAACATTTATCAAGCTACCAGATGTAATAGATTGTAATAGAAAACTGTAATAGAAAGCATTAATTAATAAAACAATATTTATCTAACTTGTTTCTTATTGTTATCAAAGCTCAACTGTGATTTCGTTCTTTTTTTCAGTGCTAGGATCCTGTGCTCATGCCAAACAAATCCCCATTTCTATTCCCCTAAGTACATGAAATCCCTAACAATCAGATACAGAATCTGTGTTTTGCTTTCTGAAACTTTTGCTTCAGAGTCTGATGATGAGTTTATGAATATAATGTTTTGACAACTGGTGCATAATAACTTCAACTCCATTCTGAATGTTTTTTTTTTCCCATTCCTTGCAGTTCCCACACATACATTTGATTGCTTTCTGTCATAGAAAGGACAGCTGTTACAGTACTGCATACAGATTGCTAGACTTGGAATCTTTTTTTGTATTATTTTCTCCATAAGTATCCTATCAAGTAAAATAAATTAGAAAAAAATAATCCATTATTTCTGGCACTCCTAATGTCTTACTTATTCCTTTGTTAACTATTATCCCAGAAGCTAAGCTCCAAAATGCTTCTGCACTATTGGTATTCTCTTTTTCCTTTTCTAATTACTTTAAAAGATGCTTACTGTGTTCCCCATTTTATGCATATGAATTTTTGTTTCGAGGGAGCAACTGATCTTACAAAGCACTTAAACACTGAGCTTTAGGTATTGATCATTTTATGCAGGTTCCTTGAAATGACAAATACCTGGTGAAAACTCTTAACCACTGAAAATCTTCATGTCCTCTGCTCTTATAAAATACCAGTTCTACATGAACTGGGAATCAGAGATTTCCTGGGCTCATATACTCAGAATCTCCTCCACTGCTTTGTAAGGTGGTATTTTTCTGTATTATTCTTGCGCAAGTACCTTGTGGGTGGTGAACTCCCATTCTGAGTTGTGTTTTGAAATGATTCTGTAAGCTTCACTTTTGGCACAGGTATATTACAGATGGTGGAGAGGCACTCCACATTTCACTTTCTGCCAGGGAGGCAAAAACTTCTAGTTCTGCACACAAAGAAAAGCAAATCCTTCCTCTGATGGAGCCTGGAAGTAAACCTGCTAGTTCAAGGAACCTGAGGTGTTTGCAACATGATGCTGATGAAAATTGGTGCTATAAATGTTTGCTTCTCTTTCTTCTACTTTCTCACATCCAGTAGTCTCCCAGTTCATCCCCATTGATGTTTTTCTGCAAAAGACTTATCTAGATGGCTGAGGGGTCTGCCCAGTGAAAAATTGTTCATTTAGGACCCCTGCAGTGCTGAGAGCAAGCAGGCAGAAAGGGACCTGGGGGGACTGGTTGACAGCTGCCTAAATATGAGCCAGCAGTGTTCCCAGGTGGCCAAGAGGGCCAATGGCATCCTGGCCTGCATCAGGAGTAGTGTGGCCAGCAGGAGCAGGGAAGTCATTGTGTCCCTGGACTCAGCACTGGTTAGGCCACACCTTGAGTCCTGTGTCCAGTTCTGGGCCCCTCAGTTTAAGGACATTGAGACACTTGAACATGTCCAGAGAAGGGCAATGGGGAGAGATCTGGAGCACAGCCCTGTGAGGAGAGGCAGAGGGAGCTGGGGTTGCTTAGCCTGGAGAAGAGGAGGCTCAGGGGTGACCTTATTGCTCTCTACAACTACCTGAAGGGAGGTTGTAGACAGGAGGGGGTTGGTCTCTTCTCCCAGGCAAGCAGCACCAGAACTAGAGGACACAGTCTCAAGCTGTGCCAGGGGAGGTTTAGGCTGGAGGTGATGAGAAAGTTCTTCCCAGAAAGAGAGATTGGCCATTGGAATGTGCTGCCTGTGGAGGTGGTGGAGTCACCCTCCCTGGAGGTGTTCATAAAAGGATTGGATGTGGCGCTTGAAGTTAGTCGTGAGGTGTTGGGTGATAGGTTGGACTGGATGATCCCTGAGGTCTTTTCCAGCCTTGTTGATTCTCCGATTCTATGAAAAAGAATGCGAAGTACCTTTGCTATTATGACCCACTGCTATAGAAAAAGTCCAAGTGATTAGCTTAGGTCAGATGTAAAATGTTTTCAGGATGCTAAAGTCACTGAAATGAATCTGAACAATAATGCACTATTCCTACCTGTCTCATATACCTGCTCCTACATCATGAAGATTCAGCAGTCAGAATTCATCTTTTGATAATGTTACATAGGAAGACAGCTGCCTCCCTATTACAATTCAAGTCTTTCAGCAAATTATGGATGGACATGTGAGACATATGAGCCTGCATCGCTAGAAAGGAGGGATTTACTGTCCTGAGCTGGCCTGCATCATCTAAGTAGACCATGCAGATGAGTATAAAAGGAGCGTAAAAGACAAATGTAAACAATAACTACAGACAAGAGTGAATGAACTCCAAAGAAATGAGTATGAATTACAGGAACTATCTTTCAATCACAGCCATTAACAATGTTTAAAAGGCCTGCTGAAGAAATCAATCTGTAATTGCAGCATTTATCGAGTTCATACAGATTTCTGTTGCTCCTTCATAATTTTGATGGTATCATCAAGGAGATGCCCACAAGTGGGACATAAAAACAGCACCTGGGAGGTTACTTCCTGATTTTGTTTTATCCTTTTCATATTCAACTGAGGAATAAGACCTGATGTTAACATCAAAGGACAGTTAGATTCTTTGAAAAGCGATTGTTATTGATCATGGTTCACAGCTGTGTGTGTCAGAATCTTCTATGTGGCCTTTCCTCGTGTATTTTAATTCTTCACACCTATGCTTTATTACTTTTTTTCAATTACACAAATATAAAGTGAATCTACAAGATGAACAGGAAGTAACATGGAATATCTGATGGAGTTTGTTTGCAGCTTGCTTCTATCTTGAGTGAGCTATTTTTTTCTGATAGATAAGGAAAAAAGCCAACAAAACTGCTAAGAAATGAAATAAACTGAACTTCAGTCTCCAAAAGGGAATATTCAGATCAAATCTGTTCAAATAGTAATATACCTTTAAAATCAAAGCAAAATCCCAGCAACACCCACTTCTGTCATTCAGTAAGCATTGTTCAGAATGCTGTGGGATAATATGATACAAATCAAACCAATACACCAGTTTAAGGTTTCTGAGGGGGATGCTGTAGAAAGCAGTAAATCAAACAACAAACACAATGTATCTCTTAAATTTACAGGTGTGAAACAGAAGTTGATAAAAGGAACTAGCACAAACCCACAAAGAGACATAAATATGTCTTATAGGATAGTGTCCTTTGTACATCTCCACAGCTGTAACTTATTTTAAGATTCTAAAAAGAAAGCTTGCTGGGGGAAGGTATACCCTGCACTAATGCAACAGCAGCACGAGAACTATGTAATATTAATAAAACATATTTTTAACAAACACAACACCACCACAAGTAATTTTTCAGGACAGGGCTTGCATGGAACCTTGGTGATGCTGCAGTTATGTGGCATGTGCATACTCTGACATGGGAATTTGAGCTAATGATCTGGCTCCCAGGGCTTCTTAAGACTGTCTTCTTTGTTCTTTGAGTAGTCATTTTGTACTTCCACACACCCCGTTTGGAGTTAGGAAGCTCTACTCAGCCAAATATCTCTTTATAAAGGCTGCTCTGCCATGTAATCAAACATCTCAAAAAAAGGCTGCTCTTCTACAAACATCTAATTAGCTCAATTTGCAGTACTGTTTTTCTACATTCTCAACCAAAGACCTGGAAGTAGCTGGTTAACAGAGAAAGAATGAACCTCATGCTGAGTGCATTGCTGGTAGTAATCATTATTTAATTAGTCCAAAGGGAATTCATTTGATAAACAGGCTTTAACTAAATGTTATTTTAAAATTCACCAGTTAATTGATTTGGAAAAGACTATATGGTATTGAAGAACAACAGTGGCAGATTTAACTATTATTTTTTTTAAAGATAACATTAAAATATTTTTAACAGACCAGGAGAGATGAGGAGTATGTGTGCACATGCAGGAAGTGCATGAGAAGTTTAGATTTGTTGTGAACGCACACAAATAAATGAAGCAGAGCAGAATCTTTACTTTTTGTTACTATAGCAGACTACTTCCCCCTGGCTATTTTTTAATAATAACTAATAACTTAGGGTGCTGAGAGAGCTGCAGATGAGCTGCCAAGCTGCTCTCCATCATTTTCCTCCAGTCCTGGCTCACCAGAGAGGTCCCAGATGACTGGAAACTGGCCAGTGTGGTCCCCATCCACAAGAAGGGTCGGATGGAGGAACCTGGAAACTCCAGGCCTGGCAGCCTGACCTCAGTGCCAGGGAAAATGATGGAGCAGATCATCCTGGCGGCAATAACTGCGCACCTGCAGGATGGCCAAGGGCTCAGGTCCAGCCAACATGGATTTAGGAGTGGCAGGTCCTGCCTCTCCAACCTGATCTCCTTCTATGATCAGGTGACCCGCCTGGTGGATGTGGGGAGGCCTGTGGATGTGGTCTACCTGGACCTCAGCAAGGTCTTTGACACTGTCCCCCACAGCAAACTGCTGTCTAAGCTGTCAGCTCGTGGCTTGGACAGCAACACTCTGTGCTGGGTTAGGAACTGGCTGGAGGGATGGACCCAGAGAGTGGTGGTGGATGGTGCCACCTCCAGCTGGAGGCCAGTCACCAGTGCCGTCCCCCATGGATCAGTGCTGGGCCCCATCCTGTTCAATATCTTCACTGAAGATCTGGATGAGGGGATTGAGACAGTCATCAGCAAATTTGCAGATGACACCAAGTTGGGAGCAGATGTTGGTCAGTTAGAGGACAGAAGGGCTCTGCAGGGGGACCTCGACCGACTGGACAGATGGGCAGAGTCCAACAGGATGGCATTCGACAAATCCAAGTGCCGGGTGCTGCACTTTGGGCACAGCAACCCCATGCAGAGCTACAGGCTGGGGTCAGAGTGGCTGAGAGCTGCCAAACAGAGAGGGACCTGGGGGTGCTGGTTGACAGCTGCCTAAACATGAGCCAGCAGTGTGCCCAGGTGGCCAAGAGGGCCAATGGCATCCTGGCCTGCATTAGGAATAGTGTGGACAGCAGGAGCAGGGAAGTCATTGTGTCCCTGGACTCTGCACTGGTTAGGCCACACCTTGAGTCCTGTGTCCAGTTCTGGGCCCCTCAGTTTAGGAAGGACAACGAGACACTTGAACGTGTCCAGAGAGGGGCAACATGGCTGGGGAGAGGCCTTGAGCACAAGCCCTATGAGGAGAGGCTGAGGGAGCTGGGGTTGTTTAGCCTGGAGAAGAGGAGGCTCAGGGAGACCTCATTGTTCTCTACAACTACCTGAAAGGTGGTTGTAGCCAGGAGGGGTTGGCCTCTTCTCCCTAGCAACCAGCACCAGAACAAGGGGACACAGTCTCAAGCTGCAACAGGGGAAGTTTAGGCTGGAGGTGAGGAGAAAGTTCTTCACTGAAAGAGTCATTCGCCATTGGAATGGGCTGCCCGGGGAGGTGGTGGAGTCACCATCCCTGGAGGTGTTCAAGAGGGGATTGGATGTGGCACTTGGTGCCATGGTCTAGTCATGAGGTCTGTGGTTACAGGTTGGACATGATAATCTTCGAGGTCTCTTCCAGCCTTGATGATACTGTGATACTATGATACTGTAAATAAACAGATAAAAAGGTGCAGGCCTTTTTATGGCAAGTAGCAAGTTATTCAGAATGGGTTCTAGCGAGGGGTAGATCCCAAAAATCAAATATGCCACCATCAACAAGGAATAGGATTTTATAAACTCTAACTCTGCATGGACTTCAGTGAAAAACAGACATGAAACCTTACAAATACTAGATGCTTTTCATGTTACTCTATAATAACAAACATAAATATGTTATTCTGCTCAGCTTGACTCATCTATATTTTTTGTAAGACTCTTGACCAGCAAGGCACAAGCTGAATTTAGAAGACATGGCAGGATACTTGAAGCACCAGAACATTATGAACGACACATTGCTTTTGGAGGATAGATTAAGATGCACACCTGTTTTGGGTTTTAATCCTTTGAGATCATGTCAAGGAGCTAACCACACAGACAAAAACATCACCAAACTTCTTATCAGTTCTGCAGCTATTTGTGAGAGGTGCAAAATATCAGGGCCAGTAGACCACCTCTGTGGGATAGGAGGAGGCTGGGACATGCATCCTGGCAGGGTCACTGTCTGGAGTCCCACCCAGCATCAAAGGCTGAGCTGCTGCTCCCAAGCCTAATTAGCTAGGGGATTACCACTTCCACTTCATCTCAGAAGACTCCCTGCCTGTTGAACAAGAGAGTTTGCTTGCATTTAGTTTAAATACTTTCCAGTACTGGGTTTTGTTTAGTTTTGTTTGTTTGCTTGCTTTTTTTGTTGTGTTTTTGTGTTTGTGGGTTTTGGGGTTTTTTTGGTTGGTTTGGTGGGGGGTTGTTTGGTTTTTGTTTGGTTGTTTTGTTATTGTTGTTATTGTGTTTGGGTTTTTTTGAGAGAGGTTTGGCATATATATTGGCCTACACACCTGTATATACAGACTGGACTGTACTATGCACACATGTATTTATTCTAATCTCACATTCAGAAAGACACCAATTACTGCTACTCAAGCTGAACGGTATCTGCCCTCATAGTTCTCAAAAGGCCTTAGCTGAGCCAATGGGCATTTATCCTATTGACAGTTTGCCCAGCCTACAGAGCCACTGTTTCCTTCTCTGTATCAGGACATGAGAAGAAATGTGGAATTTCTCCTCCACTCCAATTTGGAGGAGAAAAATGTGACTCAGAAGCCAAACCAAACCGCAGAACAAATAATTGGCAAACCACCTGGCAAACACACAGGAATTCAAGAACCACAAGAAAACACGGACAAATTTTGTACCTAAATAACTTTTTAAACATTCAGTCAAGACAACTGGTAGTGTTTGTTTTATATATCAATAAGGCCTTTATAGACAGAAGGCAAAAATATAGTCATGCTAGCAAGGTTATTTAGGATAGTGCAGACAGTGCAAACTTCATGTGAGGTGGAGCTGACTTTTTTATATTCAGCCCAGCCTATCTAGCTCACACTGAAGTCACTAATTTTCAGCTTGTGTTTTTACTATTCAGACAAGTCCTTGGTTTATTGCTCCTAGAACCAAACTCTCAGTACTTCATATATATGGAGAGATGCTATTGCATTCTCAGTTGTGCGAGTCCTTCACTCTGAAAACATTAATTACTAATTGGCAGTAATAATTCACAAGAAGGAATGTGCTGCATTCCATTTCATTTCTAGAAAGAAGAATGGGAAAGCCATGATCACTTCTAGTTTCATTTACACAGGACACTTCCCTGCAAAATAACACAGCACCTAAAAGCACACAGGCTCTTGATGTACTGAAAAAAACCAACTCAGATCAGGATGACACTTGCAATAAACAGTATCCATTATATTACTGAATTAATCACCCTTGATGTTGCAGTTTAATGTGATTTTCTCTGACTGTGCACTAGCTTCCAGACCTGTCAAGCTAGTACATTTCATCACATCCTCAGCAGACACAAAATGACATTTTCATTTCAAGTGTTATGATGTGCCCAGAGCTTCACAAAGAAAAGGTATTGGGTTTATATATGGAAAGATGGAACCCATATTCAAGCAGCAAAGCACAAGATAAAAATCAATCAGGCTGCAGTGAAAGTTTAAGTTGAAAAATAAACTAGTTTTGTTGTACACTAGTGACCAGAAGCTTGCAGTTTCAACTATGATTTATACATGGAAGAATCAGAAATCAACTCTTTAATGAAAAACTTGCATTGATTAAGTGTAGTTTGGAGCTTTATGTATTAAATATATGTTTGGAGCTGAACTTGGCATGGGTTGCAAAGAATAACATGAAGGGCTTCTACTGATACATAAGGAAGGTTAAGGTAAGTGTAACCTCTCTGATGAGGAGCAATGCCAAAAGATGAGGAGAAGCCTCAGGTACTCAATAACATTTTTGCCTCAGACTTCACTAAGAACCTCCAATGGACTATTACATGAGGACCAGGTGGTAAGGCGATATGATGTAATGGCTTCTAGAGAGCACCCAACAATGTTGGCAGAGGGAAGTGCTGAGCCATCTGGGTGTGTCACTGAAATTTTCTCCAGGTAGGACACACAGGCAGGAGCAGCAGTGGTTCCAGCTCAGCATAAAGGTGTTTCCAAAAGAACTGTACTGACCCAGACAGAGGCCCCAAATAAACATGCCGGCATCCGGGCGCCTGGCTGTGGGGAGTGCCTGCTACAGATTTATGAAAAAAGGATAAGGCAAATATTATATTAATAAAATACTAATAACTTTTTATTAATATGACATTTTTCCAAGAGCTTCACTAATAGGTTCAGTGTATGTCTGGAATATATATTTACAAAAGGAATGTACAATATTCAGGCAATATAACAATGTAAACAATTTTAAACATAGAATAGAATAGAAATAGAAATAGAATAGAATAGAATAGAATAGAATAGAATAGAATAGAATAGAATAGAATAGAATAGAATAGAATAGAATAGAATAGAATAGAATAGACCAGACCAGGTTGGAAGAGACCTGCAAGATCATCGCATCCAACCTATCATCCAACACCACCTAATCAACTAAACCATGCAACCAAGCACCCCATCAAGCCTCCTCCTAAACACCTCCAGTGATGGTGACTCCACCACCTCCCTGGGCAGCACATTCCAATGGCCAGTCACTCTCTCTGTGTAGAATTTCTTCCTAACACCCAGTCTGAACCTCTCCTGGTGCAGCTTGAGACTGTGTCCTCTTGTTCTGGTGCTGGTTGCCTGGGAGAAGAGACCAACCTCTGCCTAGCTACAACCTCCTTTCAGGTAGTTGTAGAGAGCAATAAGGTCACCCCTCAGTCTCCTCTTCTCCAGGCTAAGCAACCCCAGCTCCCTCAGCCTCTCCTTATAGGGCATGTGTTCCAAACCCCTCATCAACTTTGTCCTTCTCTGGACACGTTCCAGCAAGTCAACATCCTTCCTAAACTGAGGGGCCCAGAACTGGACACAGGACTCAAGGTGTGGCCTAACCAGTGCAGTGTACAGGGGCAGAATGACCTCCCTGCTCCTGCTGGCCACACTGTTCCTGATGCTGGCCAGGATGCCATTGGCCCTCTTGGCCACCTGGGCACACTGCAGGCTCATGTTCAGCCTACCATCAACCAGCACCCCCAGGTCCCTCTCTGCTTGGCCTCTCTCCAGCCACTCTGACCCCAGCCTGTAGCACTGCCTGGGGTTGTGTGGTGGTTTGAGCCTTAACTGGAAGTTAGGAGCTCAGATGGGGCAAGGCCGAGAATCTCCTCCCCCCACTTCCCCTCCCCCTCTCCTTCCTCCCAACAGAGAGGGGAGAAAAGGAAGGAGCAAATTTACCAAACAATAATTTGGACTTGGCTTGGAAGTAGAGAGGTAAAGAGTTGTCTTTAAGCAATATATATATGTATATAACAATAACAGAAGAAATGTTCACAAGGGCAAGGAACAATAATGGATGGGAGGGGGACAAAAAAACAAGAGAGTAATACAAAACCAGCCTTCCTGGAGAAGCGTGGAGGCAGCAGAGAGAGGAATCAGGGCCGACCACGTGGCAGAGGAGCAGGAGGGCAGCTGCAGTAGCTCTCATACAGCAGAGGCAGGAGCCAAGAAGCTGTCCCAACAGCTACAATGTCCTGCTTTTATACCCTAGCTAGGCAGGGAGGGGGAGTGGAACAGACTCAGCCTCCCAGGCGAGAAATGCTCTGCAGGGAGTGAAAAGTACCTGCAAGCCCTCCACCCTGCTTTGTTCTTTTGTTTTTCAAAAAAGGGTGTTAACCCACCACAGGTTGTTGTAGCCAATGTCCAGAACCCGGCACTTGGATGTGTTCAGTCTCATGCTGTTGGATTCTGCCCATCTGTCCAGCCTTGCAAGGTCAAAATAACTGGGAAAGAGAATCCCTAGTGCAATATGGAGCTTGACTGCTGGGGGAGGCTCCGCATGAACTATCAAACAAAGAGGCAATGAACTACTCACAATGAGGTGCATCCAAGGAGGGGAGGGGGTGCTGCTGCTGTGTGTTAGCTGTTAAGGCTTTTGAGGAGCTTTCATGCGCCTGGCACTGTCGCTGTATGTGTATATATGGTGATGGCCAAAGCGACAAAAACAGACACTCGCAGCAAGCAGAGTGTAGAGACAAAGACAAGAGACTCCGTTTATTCCAGCAAGCAACACGTATTTGTATGTGTGTTGTTAGTGTGACTGTGTGTGATTGGCTAGCAAACTGTTCTCAAGATTCTTACTGGTCAGTGGCAGCATTGCTATGGTTACTTGTTCAGCTAGCCCAGGTGGCCTCCCTATCTCATCTTGCGGTTTCTCATCCTCAAACATTCGGTCCAGGGACTTTCCACATTCTCATGGGAACACAGTGATGTTTTCAATGTTGAACTCCTCACCAGAGCTCTTCAGAAGGTCCATAGATTCATCAGTCACCACATGGCATGCTGGTGCTGGTTGCTGAGAGGGATGAGACACTGTCTCAATGGCTGGTCTGGCTTCAGCACGACAGGGGGCAGCTCTTGAAGTTTCTTCCCAGCATCCACAGATTGTCCTAGGATTTTGCAAAGCAGATGCTTATACTGGTAGTGACTTATCACTGTGAAGGAACAGTTTTCAGGGTCTTGGCTCACCCAGGATTTTTCCCTCTGCCCAGCAAGACATGCTTGTCTGCTCCTGGGCTTTTACAACATGTTACTGCAAAGGGCACTTGCATCTTTCTGGGTAAACTGAGGCATGGAATGAATTCCAAACTGCAAGGCAAGTGAGGCTTGGCTTCTTGGGCTTGCAGGGTAAGGCTCATGGCTTCTCTCCCAGATCTTAGCAAGGCAAGGTGAATACAATTTGGCCTGCATTTATCTTGTCCAAGATTCAATTTGGCCCGATATGACAACTGAAGCAAACCAATGAAATGGGATTCTGCCAGGCCATGGTCATAAAAGGCAAAGACATAGGCCTGGTCTAGGAGAAGCATGGCCATTGCACCTGGTCTTTAACCATAAAGGGAGAGCATGTCACTGTTTTCCAGACCTTTTGATGCCTGTTCTTTTGACTTTTCCCTGTGTTTCCCCAGACTCATGCAGGAGGAAGGGGAAGAGAGGGATCATGTCTGGACATACCAGGACTTGTCTGGGTTTGAGTTGGGCCCATTTGGCCCTACCACCACAGTGCCAGAATCTCTCCCTTCTTATGGCAGACAGCAGGCACTACACCCATGTCTGCTGTGAGCAGGTGAATGACCCGCTCAGGCTAGTTTTCACCAAAAACAATCTTCTGCAAGGGAAACCAACCAACAGCACCTATGAGAGCTTGTCTAGTTTATATCATTCATAGAGGCTAAGAGGGAGCAAACCTACTATCAAAACATTCACATTTAGGAAGGGTATTTTCACTGGATGGGTATTTGGATGGGTATTTTCACTGGGGACTCACTTCTGAAGGGTATTGAGGGTCCTATATGCAGACAGGATCCACTCCTTATGGAAGTATGTTGCCTCCCTGGGACCAGGGTTGTGGATGTAGTGAAAAAACTTCTTACTCTCGTCCATCCAACTGACTACTACCCATTGATAGTTTTCCAAGTAGGCAATGATGAAATTTCAAAGAGAAGTTTGAAAGCTATGAAGAAAGATTTCAGCACCCCGGGACAAATGGTGACAGGGTCAGGAGCACAAGTAGTATTCGCTTCTGTCCCACCATTAGCTATATCTGATGAGGACAAAAACATGAAAAGCCACCAAATTAATACCTGGCTACTGGTGCCATTGGCAGGATTTTGGGTTCTTTGATCATGGGCTGACCCCAGGCCTGCTGACTACAGGTAGGAAATGCTTGCCTCAAAGAGGAAAAAGAATCCTGGGGAAAGAACTAGTAGGGCTGCTTATTAGGTCTTTAACTAATTTCAAAGGGGGAAGAGGGAAAAAAAGGCTCACTGAAGATAAGCCTGGGACAATTGTGAAGCAGTGTACTGGCCCCACTGCTGTCCCAGGGGCTGTAAGGGATGGTGGATTATGTGATACCCACGATGGTAACAGATTCTCCTCTAATAAGTTGCTGAAATGTCTGTATACCAATGCAAGAAGCATGAGAAATAATCAAGACAAACTAGAAATCTGGGTGCAGTTGTAGGGCTATGATCTCATTGCAATTACAGAGACATGGTGGGACAGCTCCCATGACTGGTAATGGACAACTATGTACATTTCAGGAAGGATAGACTGACAAGGCAAGGTGGTGGAGTTGCTCTCTATGTGAGTAAGCAACTAGAATTTGTTAAGCTAAACCCAGGGGGAGATGACGAAAGCACTGAGAGCTTATGGGCAAGACTCAAGGGACATGCAAATATGAGTGATATGGTTGTGGGTGTTTACTGCAGGCCACCAAACCAGGAAGAATCTGTTGATGAGACCTTCTATAGGCAAGGGGAAGTAGCCTCAAGATCAAATGCCTTGGTGCTCACGGGTGACTTCAATCACAGTCCAAAAAGTTCCTGCAGTGCATTGATGACAACTTTCTCCTGCAGGTAATTGAAGAACCAACAAGGAGGAGCACAATGCTGGACCCGGTATTAACAAACAAAGAAGGACTGGTTGTAAATTATAAGGTTGGCAGTAATCTTGGAGGTAGCAACTATGTCATGTTAGAGTTTTATATCAACAGACAAAGAAGCAAAATTTCAACCCTGAACCTTAAGAGGGCTACTTTGCCCTCTTCTACTTAAAAGTATCCAGTGGGCTAGGGCTCTAGAAGGAAGGGGAGCCTAAGAGAACTGGTTAATATTGAAACATTGCCTCCTCCAAGCTGAAGTAAATTATATTCCTTGGGAAAAAAAAAAAAAAAAAGTCAGTAAAGGAGACAGGAGCCCTGCGTGGATAAGCAGAGGGCTCTTGGATAAACTCAGAAAGAAAAAGAAGGTTTATAATATGTGGAAAAAAGGTCTGGTCAGTTAGGAGGATTATAGAAATATCGCCAGAGAATGTAGAGATGAGACAGGAAAGGCTCTCTTGGAACTAAGTCTTACCAGGGAGGTGAAAGAAAACAAGAAGAGCTTTTTCAAATGCATCAATGTGTCTTGGTTTGAGCTGGAACTCAGTCTGTGATGTGGGTTGAAAACTTACTCAACAACAGAGTTCAGAGGGTTGTGATAAGTGGCACAGAGTCAACTTGGAGGTCTGTGGCCAGTGGTGTTCCCTAGGGATCAGTGCTGGGTCCAGTTTTGTTCAATATCTTTGTCAACAACCTTAATGAGGGGATTGAGAGTGCCCTCAGAAAGTTCACCGATGATACAAAACTAGGGGGTGGCTGACAGTCCATTGGGCTGTGCTGCCACTCAATGAGACCTGGAGGGGTGGGGCCAATCACTTTTTGGTGGCACACAGTAATAAGCCAAGGAACAATGGATACAAAATTGAACATAGAAGATTTCACTTCAACATGAGGAGAAACTTCTTTACAGTGGAGGTGACAGAGCACTGGAACAGGCTGCCCAGGGAGATTGTGGATTCTCCTTCTGTGGAGACTTTAAAAATCTGCCTGGATGCATTCCTGTGCAGACTACCCTAGGTGATCCTGCCTTTGGCTGGGGGTTGGACTCTATGACTTCTGGAGGTCCCTTCTAACTCTAACATTCTGTGATTCTGTGGTCTATATGGACTTCAGTCAAACTTTTGACTGAGTCCCCTGCAACATCCTTCTCTCTAAACTGGAGAGATGGATCTTGTGGGTGAACTGTTGAACGGATGAGGAATTGGCTGGATGGTCACATACAAAAGAGAGTAGTCAAAGACTTGATATTCAGATGGAGACCAGTGGAGTTCCTCAGGGGTCTGCACTGGGACCAGTTCTGTTCAATATCTTCACCAATGATATTGTTGCAGTTTGGGCTGGGTGCCCCCTGCTTCCTGTGTCCAGAGGTCCAGCCCAGTGGGTGGACACAGGAAATTGGGTATTTCTACCATAATTCTCTGCACCACTATAAGATCCAGTGCGAGGTCTAAGCACCTCCTCTTTCTTCCTCGCCATCGCCCGGTAATGGGGGAGTTGTTGTCTCCCGGCCATGGGCCTGGCTAGGCCCAAGGCCACGGGGGGATGGGCAGTCTCAGATCTGGCCAGCTGAGACTAGCCTAGCAGTGGGGAGGGGGAAGAAGGAGCCCTGGGGGTCTTGGATGTACCCCCAGGTGGGGATGAGATCATCTTGGGACTGTTTGGGATTTCTTTTGTCACTCTGCTTTTGGCTTTCTGTAAAGATTCACTGCTTTTCTTTTAAACTTTCCATCACTTTTGCAATCCATTTTGTTTTGAGTTGTTGTATTCTGCCCGTGGTGGGGAGGGTTTGGGGGGGGCTGCCTTAACCCATCACATTATTGGTAGCAGAGGATGGTTTCGGTGGGGAGGGGGGTCTACCCTCAACCCCTTTGCATTCCTGGCGAGCCAGGCAGGAGTAGGAGTTTGTTATTGTGGCCACTTTGCAGATCGGATTGCAAAAAACGGAGAGTTTAAATTCAGTTCTGGGCGTCGGTTTGGGTTTTGGAAGTTGGGGTCAAGTTTTGTTGTTGGGGCGATTGTGTGAATTCTTGCGGATTGCAGGGAGACACCTGGTGTGTGGCCGATGGCACAGAGCCCTCTCCTGCTCTTCCATGCAGGGGTGGTTCCTGACCATCGGAATTGGGGTACCGCTTAAGAACGTGGGACCTGCCCTTCCTCCACCCTTTGCTCTCTGCGGGCGGTAGAAGCGGCGGGGGTGAAGCGGGGGAGGGGCAGCGGCGAGCAGATCAGGATCGGGCCCGTTTTCGCTGCGGGAAAGAGCCAGCCGTGGCGAGCGGGCGAGCTCAGCTCCCGAAACTCAGGAGGGCGAACGGGGACCCCAGCTGCAAAGCCGTTCTCAAGGGCTCTGAGAACGCGTTTATGGCTTTCGCTGGAGGAGCCGTTTGAATGCCCGAGGGGTGGAGGCGATTTTGATTCTGTACCGCGGCGATAGAGGCGGCCGGACCTCTGCTGTATGCTCGGGCTGCGGCGGCGGTGGCCTCGGCCGTGCGCTCGGAGTAGCGACGGCGGCGCCCGGCCGGCCACGCGGGCTGCGGCGGCGGTGGCCTCGGCCGTGCGCTTGGAGCGGCGACGGTGGCGCCCGGCCGGCTACTCGGGCTGCGGTGGCGGCGGGCCTGGCCGTGCCCTCGGAGCGCCGGCCCCGGCCCCAGCCGTGCGCTCGGGCTGTAGTGGGGCCGGTCCTAGTCTCTTCCCTGATTATTTTTCGGACCAGTTCTGAAAATGGCGCCGAGCACCTGGCTCCACCTCCCTTCTTCTCAGTAGGTTGTGGTGCAGACCCTCCCCCCTTCTGGGGGGGGAGTTGTGTAGCTGAATGCTTGTCACGGCTTGATACGCGAACGCCCAGAGGGAGGGGCGGTGTATCTGTGACATGCATTTGTGTAGCCTCGGGCCGCGGCTGGAAGCGGTCAGCACTGGGCTTGGGATAGGTCCGTGCAGGGTTGAGGAAGGCTCAGTGTGCTATTTTCCTGGAGGGGCGGAGAAGGAGTTAGAGCCAGATTGTTCTGACTGGCTTGCCCCAGGGGTGGAAATATGCCACTGAGTAAATGGAGGTGGAAATAGAAGCTGGTTGAGAAGTTGTGAGGTTTTTTCCAGGTGGCCAGGATGTCCACCGGATCCATGAAGAACTTGCACCGCAGAAGAGTGAACTCTGCATCGCTGGGTGGTTCCATTAGATGAGAGAAGAAGAACTGGAATGGACTGACACTTGACCCTGACTGAGAGAGACTGTTTGGGTTGGACGCCCAGATGAAGATATGGACTTCGCCGGACATGTCATCGGAAGAGTTCTGATTTGATGATATGTTTGGGGTGCAGAGATTATGGTATGAAATAAGGGGTGGCATGTTGCAGTTTGGGCTGGGTGCCCCCCTGCTTCCTGTGTCCAGAGGTCCAGCCCAGTGGGTGGACACAGGAAATTGGGTATTTCTACCATAATTCTCTGCACCACTATAAGATCTAGTGCGAGGTCTAAGCACCTCCTCTTTCTTCCTCGCCGTCGCCCGGTAATGGGGGAGTTGTTGTCTCCCGGCCATGGGCCTGGCTAGGCCCAAGGCCACGGGGGGGATGGGCAGTCTCAGATCTGGCCAGCTGAGACTAGCCTGGCAGTGGGGAGGGGGAAGAAGGAGCCCTGGGGGTCTTGGATGTACCCCCAGGTGGGGATGGGATCATCTTGGGACTGTTTGGGATTTCTTTTGTCACTCTGCTTTTGGCTTTCTGTAAAGATTCACTGCTTTTCCTTTAAACTTTCCATCACTTTTGCAATCCATTTTGTTTTGAGTTGTTGTATTCTGCCCGTGGTGGGGAGGGTTTGGAGGGGGGCTGCCTAACCCATCACAGATATACACAGAGAGATTGTGTGCACCTTCAGCAAATTTACTGATGATACCAAGCTGGCATGACTGATGGATGTAATGCCATACAGAGGGACCTAGACAGGTTGGAGAATTGGACTCAGGAGAAACTCATGAAGTTAAAAAAGCCAAAGTGCACCCGAGTTGGGGCAACCCTCAAATACAGGCTGGGGAATTATGAGATGAAGAGCAGCCCTGCAGAAAAGGACATGTGGGTACTGGTGGATGCAATGCTGGACATGAGCCTGCAATGTGCACTTGCAGCCCAGAAGCTTTAAACTGGAGTTGAAGGGGATGGCATTGTTTCTAGGCTTACACCAGTGGGGCAGTGTTCTAGTATTAATGAAGACCAGAAGGCCTCCCACACCCCCCAGGGTAAAATTGGTGTTCTCAGCATGGGGAATAAAAGGGAGTTTAGGAGTTAGAAATCCACATGTGGTCAAGGGGTTATGGTCTAGTGGCAATTACAGAGACATGGTGAGACAGCACACACGACTGCAATGTGGTCATGGGTGGTATGTCCTTTTTAGGAAAGATAGATCAGGCAAGCGAGGTGGTGGTGGTGCTCTTTATGTGAGAGGGCAACTAGAATGTGTTGAGCTCAGCCCAGGGGTGGATGAGGAGTGAGTTGAGAGTTTGTGGGTGTGGATTAAGGGGCAGGATGCCATGGGTGACACTGTTGTAGGTGTTTATTACAGACCACCTTAGACAGCTGACAGCAGCCTCACTATCGCAGGCCCTGGTTGCCACGGGGGACTTTGACCACTCCGATATTTGGTGGAAGGCCTCCACAGCCTGCCAGCCACAGTCCAGGAGCTTCCTCCAGTGCATTGATGATAATTGCTGGAGGAACCAACTAGCAGAGAAATGTTACTGGACCTGACACTCACCAGCAAGGAGGGACTGGTTGAAGCAGTGAAGGTTGAGGGCATCCTTGGCTGCTGTGACCACGAAATGGTGGAGTTCAGGATCTTGTGTGGAAGGAACAAAGTATCGAGCAGGATTACAACATTGGATTTCAGCAGGGCCAACTTTGGTCTTTTCAGGCAATTGCTAAAGGAAATCTCATGGGACAGGACACTAGAAGGCAAAGGGCCCCAAGACAGTTTATTAGATTCAAGAATCTCTTCTTCCAAGCTCAAGATCAGAGCATCCCAAAGAGCAGGAAATGGAGAAAGGGAGCCAGGAGACCCTCATGATTAAGTAGGGAGCTGCTAAGCAAACTCAGGTGGAAGAAGAGAGTCCACAGATCATTGAAGGAGGGGCTGGCCACTTGGGAGGAATATAAGACAGTTGTCAGAAGATGTAGGGAGGCTACTAGGAAGGCTAAGGCCTCCTTGGAATTCAGCCTTGAGAGGGAGATCAATGACAACAGAAAAGGCTTATTCAAATACACTGTAAGAAAAGCTAACACCAGAGGCAATGTAGGCCCAGTGCTGAATGAGGTAGGGGCCTTGGTGACAGAGGACGCAGAGAAGGCAGATGTGGTGGGTTGAAGGGCCAAGCCTCCCTTCCCTTCCACCACAGGCAGAAAAAAATACCAAGTGGCTTGCAGAAGTGATGGAAAGTTTAAATGGAAAAGCAGTGAATATTTTACAGAGAACCACAAGCACAGTGACAAAAGAGAGATCCCAAAGCATACCCAGAAGCATCCCAAAACTTCCCTCTCCCCACCTGAGGGGACACCCAAAACCCCCAGGGCTCTTTCTTGCCCCTCTCCTCCACTGTTAGGCTAATCTCAACTTGCCAGATCTGAGACTGCCCTTCCCCCTCTCGTCCCGGCCTTGGGCCTAGCCAGGGCTCAAGAGGCCTCGAAGATGACTCCCCCCCATTACCAGATAGGGACCATCTCCATGGGAGTGGTGGGGGAAGAAAGAGGAAGTGCCGGACTCTGCAGATGGTTTTTGTAGGGAGCAGGACATTATGGGATGAAACATGCAGCTTCCTGTGTCCACCCACCGGGCTGGACCCTTGGGACACCGGGGGTGTGTCTTATGCGGCAGCAACAGAGGGGCACCCAGCCTGAACCACCACAGCAGAGTTCCTAAATGCCTCCTTTGTCTCTGTCTATACTGCTGGAGGCTGTTCTCAGGAGCCCAAGGCCCCAGAGAAAGGGAGAGATTTTCCTTGGTTGATGAGGAGACTGTTTGAGAACAGTTAAGTCTTCTGGACATCCACAAAGCCATGGGTTCTGATGGGATGCACCCAAGGGCACTGAGAGAGCTGGTGGAGGTCATTGCCAGACCACTCTCCATCATATTTAGTAAGTCATGGTGGACAAGAAAGGTGCCTGGGGACTGGGGGAAGGCAAATACCATTCCAGTCTTCAAAAAGGGTAAGAATGAGGACCCAGGTAACTATAGACCGGTCAGCCTCACCTCCATCCCTGGAAAGGTGATGGAGCAACTTATCCTTGGCACTGTCCTTAGCGTATCAAGGACAAGAGGGTCATTAGGGACAGTCAACATGGCATTACCAAGGGGAAGTCATGTTTCACCAACCTAAATAATCTTTTATGAGGACTTAACCAGGTGGATAGATGATGGTAGACCTAGGGATGTGCTTTATCTTGATTTCAGTAAGGCTTTTGACACTGTCTCCCACAGCATCCTTGCAATTAAACTGAGGCAGAGTGGTCGGGATGATCAGGTAGTGAGGTGGATTGAGAACTGGTTGAAGGAAAGAAGTCAGAGAGTTGTGGTCAATGGGACAGAGTCTAGTTGGAGGCCTGTATCTAGTGGAGTCCCTCAGGGGTCAGTACTGGGACCAATGCTGTTCAATTTATTCATCAATGACCTGGATGAGGGCACCAAGTGCACTGTCAACAAGTTTGCTGATGACACCAAACTGGGTGGAGTGGCTGACACAGCAGAGGGTTGTGTTGCCATTCAGCCACACTTAGACAGGCTGAGAGTTGGGCAGGGAGAAATGTAATGAAGTTCAACAAGGGCAAGTGTAGAGTCTTGCACCTGGGAAAGAACAACCCCATAGACCAGTATAGGTTGGGGACTGAGCTGCTGGAGAGCAGTGAAGGGAAAAGGACCTGTGGATCCTAGTGAATGGAAGGTTGACCATGACCCAGCAATGTGTCCTTGTGGCTAAGATGGCCAATGGTATCCTGGGGTGTATTAGAAGGGATGTGGTCAGTAGGTCAAGAGAGGTTCTCTTCCCTCTCTACTCTGCCCTGGTGAGGCCACATCTGGAATATTGTGTCCAGTTCTGGGCCCTGAGTTCAAGAAGGACCTCAGGGAACTGCTTGAAAGAGTCCAGCACAGAGCCACAAAAATGATTGAGTGAAACACCTTCCTTGTGAGGCAAGACTGAGGGAGCTAGGGCTCTTCAGCTTGGAGAGGAAGAGACTGAGGGGTGACCTCATTCATGTCTATAAGTATGTAAAGGGTGAGTGCCAAGAGGATGGAGTGAAGCTCTTCTTGGTGATGCCAAATGACAGGACAAGGAGCAATGGGTGGAGTTTGAGGCATAGGAAGTTCCATGGAAACAGGAGGAAGAATTATTTCACTGTGAGGGTGACAGAACAGTGGAACAGGCTGCTCAGGGGAGTTGTGGAGCCTTCCTCTCTGGAGATATTCAAGACCTGCCTGGATGAGTTCCTGTGTGATCTGGAATAGGTGATCCTGCTCTGGCAGGGGTGTTGGACTAGATGATCTCTCAAGGTTCCTTCCAGCCCCTGACATTCTGTGATTCTGTGAAAGCAAACCATATCCTGGGCTGCATTGAAAGAAGGATGGCCAGCAGATCAAGAAACTTGATTGTACCCATCTCCCCTTTTCTAGTCATATCTCATCTGGAGTATTTTGTACAGCTCTGGAGTCCTCAACACAGAAAGGACATGGACCTGATAGAGAGGGTCCAGAGGTAGGCCATGAAGGTGATCAGAGGGCTGTAGCACCTCTCCTGTAAACACAGGCTGAGAGAGCTGATGCTACCCAAAAAAAAGAGAAGACTGCAGGGAGACCTTATAGCTATGTTTTGGTATCAGCAGGGCATGTATAGGAAGGCTGGGGAGAAGGGCATGTAGTGATAGGATGAGATGCAAAGGTTTTAAACTAGAGCAGGGTAGATTTAGGTTAGACATTATGAGAAAGTTCTTTACAATGAGGGTAGTGAAATACTGGAACAGGTTGCCTCGAGAGGTGGTGGAGGTCCCATCCCTTCAGATATTCAAGGTCAAACTTGATGGGGCTGTGAGCAAGTTATTAAAGAAGCCCCTGCTCACTGTGATGGGGTTAAGCAAGATGACCTCCAAGGGTCCCTTCCAAAGAGATGCATTCTATGATTCTATGACTCTAAAACAGTCTCAGTAATAAACTAAGTCTTGATAGCTATCACACCAACTTCTCAGTGCAATGTACCAGTGATAGTCCGGCAGAGCCTGTAGATTAAGAGTAAATCCTTCATATAGCATTATGACAGTGTATGACATCCCTCAGATTCCTCTCAACAATATAGTAAACTTTTGTTTAAAATAGAGGGGGGAAATGTGTGTGTGTGAGAAGCCTCAAATGTATGCTCCTGGCTTCAAACCAAGCTTGTATGCTCTGTTTGTCAGCATATTTCATTCCTGATTGTGGTACCAGGCATGCAGGAAACGGGCTTCCTCTGGTTGAAATATCGAGCAGTGAGGAAGCTCTAGGAGAGGTGTCCCTTTTGCTTGCAAAATCTCACAGGCAAAGCAAAATCTCACAAGGCAATGCTAAGCTAACCTCTAGGATAGCAAATCAATATATTCACTTCAATAACATTCTCGTGAAGAAGAAAAATCAAGTGAAACATTAATTCTGCATTTAATCAGAAATATTGTCTGCTTTCTGTGAACGTGAAATCCAGCTTTTCTCAGATCCAAATTCTACAGTGCCATGAGGGTTTTGTTCTGTCACATGCATTAAAGGAAAGAAAAGAAGTAAGAAATACTTTGTGAAAAAATCTGTCTCCAGGTTTGCTGGTTTGTCTCTTTTCTGCCTCTTGTTATGAAATATTATGTTTTCTCGAGAGGAGAGATTGTATTTAAGACTAACCAATTTCCATTTTGTCAAAAACATTCCCTGCAATTCCACAGCAGATACAAGGAACACCTTTGCAAGGCAGCTGTGCAGATGCCTACTCAACTCCTAGGATCTTCACAGAAAAATTTCCCCATGTTCCCTGCAAGGGGAGTCCTCTACCAGCCACAAGGGACTCTCCCTGTTCCCTGTACCCAGGAGGCAGCAGCAAGTGTGCAACTTTTCTTCAGAAAGTGGATAAAGCTGTGTGGCAGCTCAGGCTGGGTGCCTCCTGTTCCTGCCACACAGCTACACCTCCGGTGTCCCGAGGGTGCAGCCCAGCAGGTGGACACAGGAAGCTGTGTATTTCATACCCATAATATCCTGCACCCTATAAATCCAGCTGCAAAGTCTTCCTCTTCCTCTTTCTTCCCTCTCTGCTCCCATGGGAGATGCTCCCTATTGGGTAACACTGGGGGACTATCTCAAGGCCTCTTAGGCCTGGCTAGGCCTAATGCCAGGAGGTGAAGGGGAGGACAGCCTCAGCCCTGGCCAGCCTGAGACCAGCCTAGCAGTGGCGGGGGAAGAAAGAGCCCTGGGGGGTTTGGGTATACCCTCAGGTGGGGAGAAGGGAAGTGTTGGAAGCCTTTGGGTGTGCTGTAGGGGACTCTGTATGCTTTGGGACTCTTGTCACTGTGCTTTGTAGCTCCTGTACAATGCTTACTGCTTTTCCATTTAAACTTTCCATCACTTCTGCAATCCATCTGTGTGATGAGTGTCATTCTTCTGCCCCTCTCAGGGGCAAGAGAGGATCTGTCTGGCCTCAAACCAGGACAAGCTGCTTCAGGAGGCAGAATGCCTGCGATTTTAGCAGAGAGATTCACTATGCAGCTGACACGAGCACACAAAGCTGGTTGTTATGATGAGCAAAGTCAATACTATCATCCTCAAGGAACTGGCTGGGGACAAAGCAAGACCTGGCCATTGCAAAGCATAAAATGTCGTAAGTGCAGAAGGAAAAAAGGCTTGGGGAAGAAAGTACAGGGACTGGAGGAAGAATGAACTTTGTAAGAGAAGAAGGAAAGAAGGAAAGGGAAGAAGCAAAGAAGAGAACGATGACATTTTGGGTCTTTAATAAAAAACCTGCTGTTCAGATGATAACAAAAAAAAGTGTAGGTCCTCAGTCAAACATGAAAATATCAGTCACTTAAATGTTATTTCAGTTGTTACTATGAAAGGTAAAACTAAGTACTTCAAGAAATTTACATCTCTTATTTTATAACTTGTGGCTTAGATTCAGATAAGGCAATTTGCAAGATTTTAATAAAATTGAAAGAAATAAAAAGACATTTAGGTGATGATAATGATGATGATGATACTTGTAAATGGTGACATAGTTCCACATGGGGAAAAAATATTTTGTAGATAATTTCAGATAATTTAAGATTTGGATCCTGAATAAAAAAAAATCCTTGTGAAAAACAAATTAAAAGTCTGCCCCTGGACCACTTCAAGCTTTCCAAAGATACGAGTATGCAATAAGGTGGATGCCTGGCTTTAAGCAAGAGATGGTGGAAGTCACTAAACCTTAGTTAAAAGGGTAAATATATTTTTCAAACTTCTATTCCCACAAAAAAAACCCAACAACAACAAAACCAAACCACAACAGAACAGAACAAAACAAAACACCAACCCGCCAGTCATCAGAATTACTTCAGCACAATTACAAGGTTGTAAAGGGGCATGGGAAACAGCAGTCAACCTGTCTTTTCTGTATGCACATGCTGCAATTAACCTCAGCCACGGGTTTAAAGAGAATACTGTTCCCAAGATGAAACATGCCTGGTTTATACAGGTTATCCTAAATCAGGCTTCTCTTATCTATAGCCTCTGTGTATCTCTGTGATACAAGAAGATGAAACACAGGGAAAATTCCTGAACTTTAAGTATTCTCTTTCACAATATCTTAAAGAAAAGCAAGTTTGTAGTGTTTCTAAACCACTCATTTAACCCTCCCACACACATAAGCCACTACTACTTTCACAGCACATACAATTACTCACATTGAGCTCATATCACTTCATGGAATGAAGTGACCTATCTACATCTCATCCCAGTATCAGCTTCATCATGAGCATTGAGAACAGAGAGATCTTTGGAAGGAAAGGTGAATATTGGAAAAGACATTTGGAAATGTTGGAAAGGACTTATCAGATGTAGGCTCTTTATTCTCATGGCTCTGCAGACTGAGGCGGGAAAGAAGGAAAAAAGCCTCAGACGCAAGTAAGGCAGCCAGACCAGCTCCCTGGTGTATAACTGCAGCAACAAAACACAGCAGCAGGGGATACCAGTGAGTGACTCTCTTCTGAGAGGCACAGAGGCACCTAGTTTCCATCCTGACCTGCAATCTAGAGAGGTGTATTGCCTACCAGGGATCTACATCAGGGGTGTAACAGAGAGGTTGCCAGTCTATGAATATCCACTGCTGCTGTTTCACATGGGCAGCAACGACACAACTGAGAGCAATCAAAAGAACATCAAGAGGGACTACAAGGCACTGGGAGCAGCAGTAAAGGATTTAGGGGCACATGTGGTGTTTTCATCACTCCTCCCAGTCAAAGGGAAGGGGATTGATCAAACTGGGAAAGTCAATAAATGATGGAGTGAATGGTATCATGGACAGGGCTGTTGCTATCTAAGCCATGGGACTTGCTCTGAGAAATCCGGTCTTCTGGGGGCTGATGGGTACATCTTTCAGAGAAGGGGAAGAATATCTTTGGTCACAAGGTTTCCAATATAGTGAGGAGGGCTTTAAATTAGGGCTACCAGGGAAAGGGATCCTCAATCCATCCCACATCAATACCAAAGATACTGACAGGCACCCTAGGCAAGCTGGGAAGAGAGGACCTGAAGTGGAAGATAAGGGAACCCCAATCAGAAAATTGGCTTTAATGGAGGCCCAACTTAAATGCCTCTATAACAATGCAGAAAGCATGAGGAATAAGTAAGAGCTACAGACATGAACATACCTGCAGGTCTGTTATGTCATTGGCATGACTGAGATTTGGTGGGATGGCTCCCATAACTGTAATGTAGTGACAAGCTCTTCAGGAAAGACAGTCAGAGGAGAAGGAGAGGGAGTGTTGCCCTCTACATCGGGAGCAACTGGAGTCCAAGGAGCTGCACTGGGGATGGGTAAAGAGCTGACAGAACTTATGGGTGAAGATTAAAGGCAAGGCAAGCAAAAGAGTGGAGATCTGCTGCAGGCCACCTGATCAGGAAGACTAAGTGGATGAGGCCCTCTATAAACAAATAGGAGCAGCCTTGCTTTCACAAACCCTGGACCTCATGGAAGATTGCAACTACCCTGATATCTGTTGGAAGGACAACACAGCAGAATATCAGCTATCTGAGAAGATCCTGGAGTACATTGATGATAATTTCCTACTCCAAGCGGGAAGGGAACCAACAAGTAAAGGTGCTGTCCTGGTTTCATGCCAGGCAGATCCTCTCTTGCCCCTAAGAGAGGCAAAAGAATGACACTCATCACACAGATGGATTGTGAAGTGATGGAAAGTTTAAATGGAAAAGCAGTAAGTGTTGTACAGGAGCTACAAAGCACAGTGACAAAAGAGACCCAAAGCATACGGAGTCCCCTACAGCACACCCAAAGGCTTCCAACACTTCCCTTCTTCCTACCTGAGGGTATACCCAAAACCCCCAGGGCTCTTTCTTCCCCTGCCACTGCTAGGCTGGTCTCAGGCTGGCCAGGGCTGAGACTGCCTCTCTCGCTTTTCCTCCTGGCATTAGGCCTAGCCAGGTCTAAGAGGCCTTGAGATAGTCCCCCAATGTTACCTGATAGGGAGCATCCCTCATGGGAGCAGAGAAGGAATAAAGAGGAAGACTTTGCAGCTGGATTTATAGGGCACAGGATATTATGGGTATGAAATACACAGCTTCCTGTGTCCACCTACTGGGCTGGACCCTCTGGACACTGGAGGTGTATGTGGCAGGAACAGGAGGGACCCAGCCTAAACTGCCACAGGTGCTATGCTGGTCCTTGTCCTCACCAACAAGAAGGGGCTGGTGAGTGATGTGAAAATCAAGAGCAGCCTTAGCTGCAGTGACCATGAAATTATAGAGTTTAAGATCCTCAGAGCATCAAAGTGGGTGTGTAGCAAGCACACTAATCTGGACTTCAAGAAAGGAGGCTTCATCCTACTCACAGATCTGATTGGCATTGTCATGGGATAACATCCTGGAGTGAAGACAGGCCTAAGAAAGCTGCTCAGTATTCAAGGACCATCTCTTCCAAGCCCAGGAGCAGTGAATCCCAAGCAGGAAGAAGGCAGGCAAGATTGCCAGGAGGTTGGGATGGATGAGCAAGGTGTTTCTGGACTTACTTCAGCAAAAAAGAAGAGTCTATAAAGAATGGAAGCAAGAATGAGCCAGATGGAAGGACTTCATGGAATCACAGAATCAACCAGGTTGGAAGAGACCTCCAAGATCATCAAGTCCAACCCATCACCCAACTCTATCTAATCAACTAGACCATGGCACTAAGTGCCTCATCCAGTCTCTTCTTAAACACCTCCAGGGACGATGACTCCACCACCTCCCTGGGCAGTGCATTCCAATGGCAATTCACTCTTTCTATGAACAACTTTTTTCTAAGATCAAGCCTAAACTTCCCCCTGCACAGCTTGAGACTGTGTCCTCTTGTTCTGGTGCTGGTTGCCATGAGAAGAGACCAAGCCTCACCTGGCTGCAACCACCCTTCAGGAATTTGTAGACCACAATAAGGTCTCCTAATTAATTTATTTTTTTCATTAAAAAAATAAAACCCCAGGAGACAGGACTTTATTTTGTTGGAGGTTGATGGAAAGGCAAAGCCTAGAGACCAGCTGCATGCTGGACATTGCCTGGCAGACCAGGAACTTGAAGCGTGGAGGTGATCGAAGGAATTCTCCCGTGCTGGCATGGGACGAAGGTGCCCAACACAGAGCAGTGGAGAAGGCACTTGAAATTACTACAAAGACTTGAAGGCAACCCTCTGCCATCCTCCTTCCTTTCCTGTCTCCCCTCAGGGGCTTCACAGATTAACCTACAGAGGATGGGGCATGGCTAGAGATCTGTCAGTGCATCACAGGTCACGCTCACTGGTGGAACTTCTTGCTGGGGCTTTTGGTGGAGCCCAGCAGCAGCTGGCAGGGCGTGAACTGGCTGCCATAAACAGCCTCCTACTTGCACAGCTTGTCCACCAGCTGCTTGACTCCATAGGAATCTGCATACCTGGAGGAACCTCCCAGGCATGGGGGGAAGCCCAAGCTGAACACATCACCAATATCTCCCTCCACAGGGTTGCTGAGGATCCCCTCCTGCAGATACATGGCTGCCTCATTCACAAACTTCATCACTTAAGCACATCTGGATGTCCTCTTCAGTACAGACTTCAGGGTTGGCTGGCACTTTGAACTTAAAGAAGTTTTCCAGGCAGCCAGAGATCAAATTAGGAAAGCTAAAGCACAAATAGATTTAAATTTGGCTAGGGACATAAAGATGAACAAAGAAAGTTTATTCAGGCCCATCAGCCAAAAAAAAAAAAGAAGGCTAGGGAAGATGTGGGGCCTCTTTAGAAGGAAAATAAAGACCTGGTCATGGGGAAAAGACTGGGGTACTCATTGACTGTTTTGCCTCAGTCTTCACCTGCAAGGGCTCATGCAAAGGCAGGAAGATTGTCCCACTATAAGCAAAGATCACATTCAAGACCATCTGAAGAACCTCAAGGTGCACAAGTCCATGGGGTCCAATGAGATCCACCCATGGGTCCTGAGGTGGATGGAATTGCCACGCCACTGTCCTATTTGAAAGGTCTTGGCAATCTGGTCCCTGGTAAGTGGTGTGGCAGTTTAGGCTGGGTGACTCCTGTTACTGCCACATAACTTACACCTTGGGGAACTTCTTGTTGTTGGTTGATGAAGAGCTCAACATGAGCGAGCAATGTGCACTTGCAACCAGAGGGTAAACTGCATCCTGGGCTGCATCAAAAGAATTATGACCAGAAGGACAAGTGAGGTGATTCTCCCTCTCTGCTCTTATGAGACTCCACCTGAAGTACTGCATCCAGTTCAGGTGTGCCCAACACAAGGACATTGAACTGTTGGAGAAGGTCCAGGAAGGCTACAAAGATAATCAGAGGGCTGGAGCACCTCTCCTATGGAGACAGGCTGCAAGAGTTGAGGCTGTTCACACTGGAGACTTTGGGGAGACCTCATAGCAGCCTTTAAGTACCTGAAGGGGGCCTACAAAAAAGCTGGGAAGGGACTTTTTACAAGGGCTTATAGTGACAGGATGAGAGAGAACAGCTTTAAACTTGAGGAGGGTAGATTTAGATATTGGGAAGAAATTCTTTACAGTGAGGGTGGCAACACACTAGAAGAGGTTGCCCAGGGAGATTGTGGATCCTGGTTTTGAGCCACGGTCTACACAGGACCAGAGGACAGAAAAGATATTTTACCTTTTTGGGGGAGTGAATTAAAAATGCTGTACAACTGGATTGGAAGTTTAAATGGAAGTTCTATTTACACATAGATGTACAAAAGACATTCAGGTAGAATGAATACATTCACAAACTAGGGCAAACCTATCAAACAAAAAACTTCCAGAATCCTCCATTCCAGCAGCCTTAGCATGACCAAGAGCAGGCCAAAACTGTCCCCCAGCTGAATTTAGACCTACCAGGCTTCACCAGGCCTTGTGGCATGGCTCAAATTCCCCTGCCAGCCAAAGCCGTCTCCTCCACACAAACCATGAAGTAACAGGCACACACTCTCTTGAGGAGGAGAGAAAAGGAGAAGAGAGCAGTATCAGTTGTGTGTTCCCATAAATAGAGGAAACATCAGGAAATGGAACAGAATAACCTACTACAATATCCTGGGGTAACCTGTCTCGGTCCAGAGAGGGAAAGAACCTCAGTTCTTTTGAATATTCCCATGTTATGAAATTCAAGGTACAAACAAGACCAAAATATCAGCAGCAAGGCTATTTATTACACAAATAAAGTGGATGGATCAGAAGGAGAGAGAGATATAGAATAAGAGAGGGAGAAAGAGAAGAGGGAGAGAGAAGAGGAAAGGAATTATATTACCACACCCTCACCCCCCAAGATAGTTTGAGTCTGTGGAGAAATGGTGCTGCAGCTTTGGCTGTAGAAGACAGGTCATTGCTGTCCTCTGAGCAGCCTCTTCAGCTCCATGAGTTGCAGCAGGCGGAACACAGGACACAGAGAGAGGGTTCCTCTTTGTCTTCTTCTTCCAGGCTGCATGGTGATGTCTCTGTCCTGGTATTCTCTCCGTTTTTCTTCAGAGCAGCATTGCCCTGGTCTTTTCCTTCTCTCGTGTTTTCCTTCTCAGGGGCATTGTCCAGGTCTTTTCCTTTTGTGTTGTCCTTCTCCTGTGTTTTCCTTCTGCTGAGCCAGTGATTGCTCAGATCTTTTATACAGTTTTTAGGTATGTATATTCCAGAGAGTATCTCTGCCCATTTCCAGGACAGCTGCAGTCTCATGAGCAATCCTTATCTATGCACCTTCCTGAGACTCATTCCAGTGACATCTGCCCAATACACATTGGCTATTGTCTGGGAAAGCAGCAAAGGTGATTTTATCTTTGTTGAGTCACATCAAGAGAGACAAGATTTAGTCTCTCACAATGACCTATCTGTCCCACTATGACTTTCTATCTTTTTGGAGGACTTTTTATTTGTGGTCATCTTAAAGGTACCTGAGCCCTCCATGGAGGTGTTCAAGGCCAGATTGGAGGGGTCTTTGTTATGAATATGCCCTCAGAAATGAGCAGCAGAGATATCAATAAAAATATATGTTAAGTTTATTTATATATATATATATATATATATATATATATGTATACAAACTCTGCAACGGGCTATGTACAGTCCCCCTTCACAGGTATCAATATTTGGTTAGTGGAACTATCTTTACAGAATGTCTAGGCATAGGCACTTAAACCAAACAATTCACAGAACTTAGAATCAAAACTGATCCGGAAAGCGGCGGGGGAGGGTGTGGTCTGTGAACCGGCGATCCTCCACCCGGAGCGATTTGCACGCTACCCCAGCTGAAACTCTATGAAGAGAGGCTTGGCTTACTCACAAGCTGAGAGCTTCGTGAAGTCTTCCCTTAATAATGTTTATAGTCCGCAGAACATGGCACGGATATGCCGTAATATGGACGCAGGAAATGGCGCCGACCGCCTGGCTGCGCCGCGTGGCTGCTGCTGCTCCCAGGATACGGAGGTTCCCCGCTCGGGGGGGGGCACTGTGGCAGTTCAGCAGCGCTGGTTCACACGGGTTACCAGGTTTTCTCCTGCAGCGATGGATCATGCAGCGGTTGATCCCACGGGGTACTGTCCACGGCACTGCATGCAGCTGGGTGCAGGTGGCAAAGTACCACGAAGCCTCTTGGAGCACTGGCTTTAGTCCCGGGCAAGGTGAACCACAACAGCGCTGATGCGCACACAGATACAGGCTCAAACACAAATGTGGGGGGGCTCATTTACCAAACGACCCCTATTTACCATTTGCCCCAGTGAATACTGGTCCAGTGAGCATCTGTTGCTAACACAAAGATTAACCAATGAACTGGCACCTACCAAATATGGTGTAAGCTTATGCTATAAACAAAGAAACAAACATATAGCCTGACCCTTGTGTACCACAGGGGTGAGACCACGCCCAGGCAGGCAGTTTCCCTGGACTCAGTGGTGCCAGGATCAGCCCTGCTGCCTTCAGAAAAGAGGGGGAACAAAGGAAGGCTAACACACAGAAAAGTATGTCCTAGAAATATTTAGGGGCACAATCCTGGCCATAAGCATCATCCACTACAGTCTTGAACAACCTGGTCTAGTGGGAGGTGTTCCTGCCCATAGTGCAGGGCTTCTAACCCAACCCATTCCATGAGTCTATGATTTCAGGAAAACCTCTAAAGCATTACTAGGAAAACATCTCGTAATATTAAGTAGCAAACTAGATCACATCTTCCCATTTCTTATTCCTAACTTCAAATAAAATATTTATTTGAAAATAGTTTAATAATGAAAAGAGAGAGAAAGAGCTAAGGAAACTCTAATTTCAGAGGAAATATAATTTCCTTGATGCTAGAAAGGATTTTGTCTTAAGGCAGAGGAAGGCAGTAAGATGGAGAAAGGATATCTGAAGAAGAGAAAAGGAGTTCAGAAGATACAATACAATACAATAAACCAGGTTGGAAGAGACCTTCAAGATCATCATGTCCAACCCATCAACCAATCCAACCTACCTAATGTGATTTTACATGTGATTTTACTTGTGTTCTGTAGTGATTGGTGCTTATGGCCAGGATTGTGCCCCAGGTATTACCAGAACATGCTTCTGTGTGTGTGACAAAAACCTCCCTTTTCCCCCTCCCTTCTGGGGTCGGCATGGGGGGTGGATCTTGGTGCCACTGAGTCCAGGTAAACAACCTTCCTAGGCATGTTTCCACCCCTGTGGTAAACAAGGGCCAGGCAACATGCTTGTGTTTGCTCTGTTCAGGGCGTGTGCTTGTGCCATATTTGGCAAAACATAATTTAATTGGTGAACTATTGTGTTAGCAATGGATGCTCACTGGAGCAGTACTCGTTGGGGCAAATGGTGAACAGGGGTTGTTTGGTATGCAAGTGCCCCATGCTCATGCTCGTGCCTGTGTGCGTCTGTGCCGCTACAGTCCGCCTCGCCCGGGAGTCGAACCAGCACTCTGAAAGGCCTCGCTGCACATTGCCACCATTGCCCGGCTGCAGGCGGTGCGCTGTGTGCCGGCCCTGTGGACCATACCGCATGGGGTCAGCCACTCATGACCCATCACCGCAGGAGGAAACCGTTGTAGCCCATATGCACCACTGGTCCTGAACCGCTAGAGCCCCCAGAGCGGGGAACCCTTGCCAGGCAAGGTGGTTCATGGACCAAGTGGCAAAAGACTCTGAAGTTTCCCCTGAGAGGCTCCTGGACCCTTGGGCTCTGGGAGAAGCAGCAACCCCACGGCACAGCCAGACGGTCAGCGCCATTCTCTATTTCCTCATTACAGCACATCCGTGTCACATGTTCTGGACTATAAATGCATTATCAAGGAGAGATTCCACAGAGTTCTCAGTTGGTGAGCAAGCCAAGCCTCTGCTTCACAGAATTCCGGTTAAGGTAGTGCCAAACCACTCCGGTCTGAGGGTTTGCCGGTCACTGACATACCCCCTCCCCCACCGCCTGTCAAATCAGCTTCTATTCTAAAGTCTATAAATCATTGGATATGTTTGAAGTGCCCAGGCACAGACATTCTGTAGAGGTAGTTCCACCAACCAAATACTGATACCTGTAAATAGTGACTGTAAATTACCTGTTGCATAGTTTGCATATAAATAAACTACTAATATATATATTCATTGACATCTTTGCCATTTATTCCTGAAGGCACATTTACAACATGTTCTGATGCATAAAAGATTTTATTAACTTCACAGGGTGGAGATAGAGACACTGAGAGACACTGAGAGATTGTTTAATAAACAAACATACAAATAAAATCCCCCAAGCCCCATAGAATGACATAAGTAGAGACTTACTGCCCTGTATCTGTTACAGGAATTTTATCAGTAATGTGGCAGTGAGAGTTATTTGTTGAAATATTCTACCTCATTTGAAATACCCTCAGTGATATGAAGACATTTTGTCCTGCTTTCAATACAGTATTTTCCTCTGACCCTTTCCACAGATTACTTGCTTTGGATCAGCCTCCACATCTTTGTGGGAATCTGAGTTCTGCAGAATCACAGAGACCCAGAGAATAGATGCTTTTGTGATTTTGGGGTTCTCATCATTTTCTTTAGCAATTGTATTGGAGCAATTTTAGAGGCATCCACTGAAATAATATCTTTGTTAAATAGCATTATATTCAATGCAGTAGGAGATGCAATTTTCCTTGATGTTTATTAAACAAGACACAAGCAGTAACATGGAGAAAGGTCTCAGTGGTGGAAGCCAAGAATAAAATTCAAATCTCCTGTATCGCAGCTCAGTGTCACCTCTACTGAAATAAAACAAGAAAGAAGACTTGATTTGGTAATGCTGCAGCTTTACCTTTTGATAATGAACAAGTTGAAAAGAGCCTACAGGATTTTGCAGCAAGCTGGTCAAATACCCCTGGTAACTTGTCATGCAGTCATCTACTGAAATTGATAAAAAGTCCTTTATTCATAGTCCTTCCATGTTTCAAAAGCACTTAATTTCTTGTGAAGGGAAAAATTTTGTTCCACATCTCAGCTGTCAAAATTCCTCCTATCCCTTTATATTCTTTTCCTGGTCATTTGTAGTTCTTCAGTGAAATAGTAGCTGTAAATAAAGTTTTGGCTAGAGAATGCAGATGTGGCACTACTGTGACAGTGGTGGCTCACAGACAGGTGAAGTTCTCTTCAGGTACAAAACGTCCAGTCTCTTGGAGAGCGATATCTCCTGAGATGCTATAATTTTAAAAAGGCAGGTTGTCATACCTCTGTTATGAAGAATCTAAGCAAATCTCAAACAGATTTTTTCTTTCCCCCTGGGACAGTACGAATTTTGTGCCTCTCATGGGTGACAAGTAATCTTACCTTTTCAATGCATCAAAATAGATTCCACTTTCCACTTAGAAGCTGCAGATTACTATCAATCAGTGTTCATTTTATCAGTCTGTGGTGGAGTAGGAAGGTTCCCCCCACACACAAAAGAATTCCACAGCTAACTCAGCCGGAGAAGCAGATGAAAGCTGTATTTTACAAGCAGATATGGAATGCAATGAATATGTACAAAAATATACAATATTTACAATATATACAGAAATATACAGCAAAGTATGTAATACAGGAAACCTTTCCCCAACCCCCCTACGGCCAGGGGGTTTGGCCTGCCGCTCCCTTCTCCCTCCCTACCTCCCCTTTTTCCCAAAAGGGTTAGAAAGAGAGAGAGAAAGGAAGGTAATTAAAAGGGGAAAACTTTGTTAAAGCTCAAAGCGAATGCAAAAGTTAGTTTTCTTATCTGGTTAGAGAGGAATCGTAGAGAGAAACGAGCCAGCTCACAGCACAGGGAGAAGAAGAAGCCTGACTGACTCCCCCGACTGAAAGACTAAACAAAAATTTACAGCTGGGTCCCACCAATGAAATTGAATTAGCATATCATTGTTTTCATTCTAATATCAAAACATTCGCCCAGAGTGTTCAGAAAGTGTCCCTTTCTTAAAGGCACAGCCTAAACCGGTCACAATCCACCCCTGCTAAACAATTTCATTGGCTGTTCATACTGTCCATCCAATCCAAAACAACATCCACAGTTTGTAAGTAAAGTTCATAGTCCATTCCGGCTATCCTCAGGTGTAGATGATTCAGAAGTCCAAGAAACAAGAAAAATGGAAAACAGTTTGTCTCTTCGCAGATGAAGCGAAGAAAAGGGAAAACAGGGAAACAGGGAAACAGGGACTCTCAGTTGACTCAGGGCTCTCAGGGTTTGTGCACTGTAGATTTCTCAGGGATTCTTCCTTTGGGCGCGATGTAGCTGTACAACACTCTGAAATTAAACTCTTTCAGCTAAAGTCAAATTTCTTTGTGGAATACACTGAATTTCACCATTCTCTTGCATTACCCAATAAGTGTGACCCGGACCTTCAGCTGAAACCACCCCTCGGACAGGTTTAGCCTCTCCTGAGGGAGAAAATACCCAAACAGTTTTACCTAACAGATTCTTTTCTCTAACAACAGGAACTCTATCACCTTCTACTTTCTGTAGCAGATCTGAGTGTGCAGGTCCAGCTCGGTTCACTGAACCTCTACTATTTACCAGCCAGGTTGCTTGTGCTAAATGTTTTTCCCAGTTTTTCAAAGATCCACCCCCCATGGCTTTAAGAGTGGTCTTCAACAAACCGTTGTAGCGTTCAATCTTCCCTGCAGCTGGTGCATAGTAGGGGATGTGGAATATCCACTCGATGCCGTGCTCTTTGGCCCAGCTCTTTACAAGGTTGTTTTTGAAATGAGTTCCGTTGTCTGACTCAATCCTCTCTGGAGTTCCGTGTCTCCACAGGATCTGTCTCTCCAGACCGAGAATGGTGTTGCGTGCAGTTGCATGTGGTACTGGATAAGTTTCCAACCATCCAGTGTTCGCCTCTACCATAGTAAGCACATATTGCTTACCAGAACGAGAACGTGGTAGAGTGATGTAGTCAAATTGCCAAGCTTCACCATACTTGTACTTGGACCATCTGTCACCATACCATAAGGGCTTAAGTCGCTTTTGCCTGCTTAATAGCAGCACAAATGTCACAGTCATGGATGACTTGTGTGATAGCATCCATGGAAATGTCTATGGATCTGTCACGAGCCCACTGGTAGGTTGCATCTCTGCCTTGATGTCCTGACGAATCGTGAGCCCACCGAGCTAGAGAACATCTCACCTCGGTGTTTCCAGTCGAGATCAAGATCAGAGTCCATGTCTACTGGAGAAACTCTTGCAGCTAGATCTGCTTGATGGTTGTGTTGCTGTTCCTCAGTAGCTTTGCTCTTAGGAATGTGAGCATCAATGTGTCTCACCTTCACTGGAATTCTCTCGATTCGATCAGCAATGTCCTGCCATAGGTCAGCTGCCCAAATGGCCTTTCCTTTCCTCTGCCAACCACTCTTTTTCCAGTTCTTTAGCCAACCCCACAGAGCATTGGCTACCATCCATGAGTCGGTGTAGAGATAAAGCTTTGGCCATCTCTCACGTTCAGCTACGTTGAGAGCTAGCTGGACAGCTTTTACCTCTGCGAATTGACTGGATTCTCCTTCTCCATCCTTTGCCTCTGCAACTCGGCGTGTTGGACTCCACACTGCAGACTTCCACCTTCGCTTGTTCCCGACCAGACGACAGGAACCGTCTGTGAACAAAGCATATTTCTTTTCATCATCAGATAGGTCATTGTAAGGAGGAGCTTCCTCAGCACGAGTTACTCTCTCCTCTGGAGGTTTAGTACAGTTGGTACCTTCAGGCCAACTTGAGATCACCTCCACTAGACCAGGTCTTTCAAGATTTCCCATTCGAGCTCTCTGTGTTATCAGAGCCATCCACTTAGACCAGGTGGAATCTGTTGCATGATGTGGTGTGGAACCTTTGCCTTTGAACATCCAATTCAAAACTGGTAATCTGGGAGCTAAGAGAAGTTGTGATTCAGTTCCAATTACTTCTGAAGCTGCTTTTACTCCTTCATAGGCAGCTAGAATTTCTTTCTCTGTTGGAGTATAGTTAGCCTCTGAACCTCTGTAACCTCGACTCCAGAAACCAAGAGGTCGTCCACGTGTCTCACCTGGAGCTCTCTGCCACAAGCACCAGGTTGGACCATTGTCACTTGCAGCCATGTACAAAATGTTCTTAATGTCTGGACCATCTCGGACAGGTCCCAGACCCATTGCTTGCACTACCTCTTGCTTTATCTGGTCAAAGGCTGCTTGTTGTTCAGGTCCCCAGTGGAAATGATTTCTCTTTCGAGTCACATCGTACAGAGGTTTCACAATCTGACTGTATCCAGGAATGTGCAGTCTCCAAAATCCCACTATCCCCAAGAAACGTAGAGTTTCTTGCTTGTTCATGGGATTTGCCATGGTAGAGACTCTATTTACCACATCCACTGGAATGTGTCGGCGTCCATCCTGCCACCGCACTCCCAGAAACTGGATCTCTCTGGTAGGTCCTTTCACCTTGTCTCGCTTGATGGCAAAACCTGCATTCAGAAGAATGTCAATGATTTTGTTACCTTTCTCGAAGACTTCCTCAGCAGTTTTACCCCAGACAATGATGTCATCGATGAACTGGATGTGTTCTGGAGCACCACCTTCCTCCAGAGCATCGTGGATCACTGCATGACAGATGCTTGAGCTGTGGATCCAGCCCATTGGCAATCTGTTGAAAGTGTACTGGATTCCTCTCCAGGTGAAAGCAAACTGAGGCCTGCATTCCTCTGCTATGGGAATAGAGAAGAAGGCATTAGCAATGTCTATGGTAGCATACCATTTGGCCTCTTTGGATTCCAGCTCATACTGGAGTTCCATCATGTCTGGTACTGCTGCACTCATAGGTGGAGTTACTTCATTCAGGGCTCGGTAGTCGACTGTCAGACGCCAGTCTCCATTCGGCTTTCGCACAGGCCACACTGGACTGTTGAAAGGTGAATGAGTTTTGCTGATGACTTTCTGACTCTCCAACTGATGAATCAGATTCTGAATGGGCAACAAAGAGTCACGGTTGGTTCTGTATTGTCTGTGATGCACAGTCTGAGAAGCAACCGGCAATTTAATGTCCTGAATCTTGTGTTGTCCCACAACTGCAGGTTCATCAGAAAGCTCAGGTCTAACAGACAGCTTCAGCTTTTGTCCATCAGTTTCTACAGATGCTACTCCAAAAGCCCATTTGTAACCTCTAGGGTCTTTGAAACGCCCTTCTCTCAGAAAATCAATTCCCAGAATACAAGGTGCGTCAGGTCCGGTCACAACTGTATGCTTTCTCCACTGTTTACCAGTTAAACTTATATCAACCTCCACCTTAGTTAACTCTTGAGATCCACCAGTGACTCCCAGAATAGTTATAGCTTCTGATCCCTGATAATTTGATGGCATTATGGTGCACTGAGCTCCTGTGTCAACCAAGGCCCTGTACTTCTGAAATTGTGAAGTGCCAGGCCACTGGATGTACACATCCCAATAGATTCTGTTATCTCTGTTACCCCTCTCCTCCCCCTGGCGGGAGGCAGGGCACCCCTAGTTATGGGGAACATGCCCACATGTGCAATGAGCACAGTGTGCAGTGTTAGAACTGGAGCCACTGTTGGAGCTATTAGAGTTGTCCTGGGGAACTGTAGAAGTAACAGCTACCCTTCTGGTATTGCTACCTCGGGTTCTGCCACTTTGCAGTTCCCTCAGTCTCCTGAAAAGATTAGCAGTTGGTTGACCATCCCATCTGTTCATGTTCTCACCAAACTGATCACGCAGAGTTATCCAGATACTCGCACGTGATTGCCTTGGTGGTCTGTTTTGGTTGGATCTGTTTTGGAATGACCTGTTTTGGAATGACCTGTTTTGGAATGACAATGACATCCTTGGAGGACGTCTATTCCTCACAGAGGAAACCTGTATCCATCTGGAGGAAGAATTGGAATTATCTCTTTGTGCCAGTTGGGAGATGGTATTTTTAATTTCATCCTTCAGCTCTTTCATGTAATTCTTCATTTCACCAGACAGAGTTTCAATGGCTGAAACCAAAGAAACACGTGTCATGCTATCCTCCAGTTGTCTCATTTGATCAGTGAATTGGCCAACCGTAGGAGAAGCACCACCATAATTTCTTGCCACAATTCTGCTTGCCAGAATATTTGCATAATTAGGAGGAGCAAGTTTGATGAGCTTTTTAGCAAGACCAGTTCCTACAGGAATTTCATCAGGATTCAGAGTCTCATGGCCACCATAGAGTACCTCTCTAACAGCAAATTCTCTCAGACGCTTGATTCCCTCATCTATGGTAGTCCAGGGTTTAGCATTCCATGGAAGATCATCTCGGGAAGGATACCTCATGAGAGTTGCCATTAAAAGGCGTATCCACAGAGTAACCTTACCGAGAGTCCTGCCTAGATGTCTATCTATTCCATTATCCTTTGAGAGAGTTCCTAGTTGAGCTGCTGACTTGTCTCCAACCACCAGAGCTGGAGCACCTGTATCATAGCATCTACCAAGCCAAGCTAGAATTGGCTCCTTGTCTGCTGTGATGTAATCTTTACGCACATTTCTCAATTCTTCACGTGGTGACGAACAGCTTTCAATGTCATCTGACTCCTCCTCTTCTGCCTCATCTTCCTGAAGTTCTTGTCCCAGTAATCTTACTGTCACTCTCCTAAGAATCTGCTTAAGGTCAGGAGTACCACCTTTAGTTGTTCTGCTATCAGCAATTTGCCCTGCATCTCCATCCAGTGATGATCTCAATAACTCAGCTATATCTTTAAGACAAACCTTTTCCCCCATCTCAGCAGGGTCTCTTTGAGCAGAAGTTCCCTCACCAGGATCCTGCTGCTTTCCCCATCAGCATCTGGATCAGCTTTGCCCTTTTTTCCTCTTGTACTTAAAACAGCTACCTGCTTAGCTGGAGCTGTGTTTGGATTTACAGCTGGCTTAATAGAAGCTGACAGGTTTTGAGACGAATCAGCTGCTGTGGAGGACACTTCCGGTCCTGCCGAAGAAGAAGGAGGAAATGGATTTGCCTTATTAATGGCTGCCGAGGGCGTGGAAGCCATGTTAGGAGCTGCCGCTGGCTGATTGCCAGAGCCACCAACAGCACCGTTCAGAGCAGCCTTTCCGATGGACTTTTTAGCCTTGTCGTTAACTGATACAGATTCTGCATTTTCCTCATCACTAGATACCTCTGGGGTAGAGTTAGAGCTGCGCTTTCTGCGTTTCGATCTACGCTTAATTACAAAGCAGGCTTTCAACACTCTATATATCTTCCTCTCTCGGTACAACGTATATAACCAGAACACATTACTTATCACCAACAGCAGGATTGCACACATCAAATAAATCACCTTTGGATCCCAGCCATCACTTAAAACAACCTTTTCGCCTACCGGGATCTTAATATCCTTTATCTCTATGGGCAGAGTGCTAGAGGTCACATTCCCATATCTGTTAAGCCAGAAGAATCCCAGGCACCGGTCGTAAAGAAGCTGAATCTTATACTTAAACCATAAATACAATCTATACATCAAGTATCTGCCTAAGCGATCGAAAATCATTCCCAGAACATGCTTATAGATAAGGACCCCAAAAATTGAAAAGAACAGACGCTCCAAAAGCCAAAACACTTTCATGTTTGCAACTCCGACTCAAGCAGGCAATAAATCAAGCAACCTTTTAGCCCAGCTTCTGGACAGCAATTATCCACAAGCCGCACGTTGGACCGCCAATTAAAAAATATGTGGTGGAGTAGGAAGGTTCCCCCACACACACAAAAGAATTCCACAGCTAACTCAGCCGGAGAAGCAGATGAAAGCTGTATTTTACAAGCAGATATGGAATGCAGTGAATATGTACAAAAATATACAATATTTACAATATATACAGAAATATACAGCAAAGTATGTAATACAGGAAACCTTTCCCCAACCCCCCCCCCCCTACGGCCAGGGGGGTTTGGCCTGCCGCTCCCCTTCTCCCTCCCTACCTCCCCTTTTTCCCAAAAGGGTTAGAGAGAGAGAGAAAGGAAGGTAATTAAAAGGGGAAAACTTTGTTAAAGCTCAAAGCGAATGCAAAAAGTTAGTTTTCTTATCTGGTTAGAGAGGAATCGTAGAGAGAAACGAGCCAGCTCACAGCACAGGGGGAAGAAGAAGACGACTGCCTGACTGACTCCCCCGACTGAAAGACTAAACAAAAATTTACAGCTGGGTCCCACCAATGAAATTGAATTAGCATATCATTGTTTTCATTCTAATATCAAAACATTCGCCCAGAGTGTTCAGAAAGTGTCCCTTTCTTAAAGGCACAGCCTAAACCGGTCACACAGTCTTACTCAAAATACTGAAAAAGAATCCCAGTAAGATAGTATGCATGGCAGTATGTCATATGAAGAGACACATTAATATGGGCCATCTATATAATATCTCTACATAGCATCTGATCCTTTCTTTCCCTTTTTTCCCACATCAATGCTCTATTGTCACTGAGAGTTTTAAAAACTTGGAAAGCAGTTGGATGATTCATCTGGATCAAATCAGAGATACAACCGCTAAGCCCTCATGCAGGCTATACACCTGCTGAAATAAAAAAAAATAACATCTCCCTGCTGCAGTGCAGGTGTGCTGTGACTATTTTAGGGGAAGAGGGAATGCCGAAGAGAGGGGTTGTAGTTCTCATTAAAATATGACTAAAGGCAGTGCATAACAGATGCAGCAATACGACTTTGAATAACAGCATCAAAAATACCATGTATGTTCTTTGATACTTTTAATTAGCTCTTTCTTCTGGAGTATATGTGATGGGAACTAGTTGCTGTCTCTGGTTTGTGCATCATGTTGTGATAGCTTAATCACCAGAAGCAACAGACCTTAGTTCCGGGTAAGGAATTCCAATAGTACCACTTCATGTATTCTTAGATAAACTTGTAATAATTGTGGGATGGCTAGTCACAGACAGCTATTGGCACCAGTTTTGGGCTCAGTGTGGGGAACTGCTGAGACAGTGTGAGAGAAGAAAGGCAGATCCAGTTGCCAGACTTTTGCTAGCACAACTAGGGTAATAGATGTTTCATTTCAGGTATGATTACTTCCCTGCTCACAAGGAAGTCCAGCATAACAGAACTGAGATTCAATGAGTAAGCATTGCTATGCAGAACAGGACTGAAACAAAAGGAAAATTGTTCTGGTCTATAATCATAGAATTGTTAGGGTTGGAAGGGACTTCAAGGACCATCTAGTTCCACCCCGCTGCCATGGGCAGGGACACCTCACAGTAGATCAAGTTGCTCAGAGCCAAAATCGGGTTGCTCAGAGCCACAATAAATTTACTATGAATTTGTTCAGTGCCTTAGAAGCAATCTCTAATCCCAAAGCCTTGCAGAGGTAGTTCAGGAAGAGTAAATCATAGCTGTAAATTAATTTGCACAAAGCCTTACTTTATAGTTTTACTAGTGACATGCCAAATCTCATTTGTACAGAATCAGGTAGGCTACAGGACGGATTAACCATGTCCTATTCTTGGTTTTGTTTTTTGTTTTGTTTTGTTCGTCTGTTTTTCTCAGAGGAAAGTTTCTGGGATTTCCACTTCACTTTGAAAATTGTGGTAGTGTGAAGGTTTAATCCTCCCACCACATAAAGCACAGCTAAACTCAGTTGGAGAAGTGAATGGAAAGCTGTATTTTACAAGCAATAATGAAATGCAAAGAATATATACACAATGTGCAGTATTTACAGTATATACAAAATTCACAGGAAAGAACGCAACACAGAGAAACTCTCCCGAGGAGAATTCCCCGCCTCGGGTTCCCCTCAAAACCCCTCTCCCTCCCCCTTTCTTGTCCAAGCTAATTGGATGGGGGAAAGGAGAAAAAAGAGAAATGGATATTAAGGGAAAATCATTAGTTCAAAGCAGGTGTTAAGAAAGTTAGTTTTCTTATGGCGTAAGTTTCAGTCCAAGGTCAGTTGCATGCAGGCTGGCCAAGAATCACAGAATCACAGAATCACCAAGGTTGGAAGAGAGCTCAAAGATCATCAAGTCCAACCTGTCACCACAGACCTCATGACTAAATCAGGTCCCTAAAGTGCCCTACGCTGCAAATACAGAAAGCACTCTGCAAAAACATTTATATGCCAGTATAAAACATAACAATTTGTTTTCCCTGAGAAGGAAAGAGATATGTAAAATGACTGCTTGGTATTTTTTTCTTCTGTTAAGCAGTGGTACAAGTGTAAGTTATAGAACCTTGTTCTCAGGACAAACACTTTCTGATAAACACTTCTGTGGATTCACTTTTGAGGTGGTGAGGTAGCGTTACCTTATGAACAGCAAGCATACTTATTAATCCAACTTAACAAGGATAATACAAACAGAGTTATTTCAGTTCAATACAATATTTTTCTCTTACGGTCTATATATCACAGTATCACAGTATCACAGTATCACCAAGGTTGGAAGAGACCTCGAAGATCATCGCGTGAACCTGTCACCACAGACCCCATGACTAGACCATGGCACCAAGTGCCACGTCCAATCCCCTCTTGAACACCTCCAGGGATGGTGACTCCACCACCTCCCTGGGCAGCACATCCCAATAGCGAATGACTCTCTCGGTGAAGAACTTTCTCCTCACCTCCAGCCTAAACTTCCCCTGGCGCAGCTTGAGACTGTGTCCCCTTGTTCTGGTGCTGGTTGCTAGAAAGAAGAGGCCAACCCCTTCCTGGCTACAATCAGCTGACTAGCTTCTGCTTCTGTTTATTAAAATTAAGCAAACATAACTCAAAGTCACTCTGTAAATCCATGAGTACTGAATCTATACTATCATATGCACAGCAGTAGACAGAGCATGAGTTACCCTCAGGCTCATAATGAATGACTGCTTAAATGCTGTGTGACCTCTGAATGGTGTATAAACGACCAAATTAGGAATTTATATAAATCAATTGCCTGTGTTTTAAAATGCTTGGATTTTGGTTGGTTGGTTGGTTTGGGTTTTTTTGTCCTTGCTTATGCTTCTGTGAGAGAGGAACAGGCTTTTAGTAAAAGCTTTTAGTCAAACCATGAATGTGTGCAAACAAGGATCTTAGTGTCACATTGCAGAGCTCCAGCTGGTCATGGTGATACACAAACCAGCTTCAGAATAATCTAGTGTATTCACCAAATAGAACATCAGAGATGTCAATTTATCAGCCATACAGTATTTCTCAGGGTGGTGTTGAGAACATTCCCTTCCCACCTCCACTATTTTCTCTGTACAACTTGTTAAAATAAAACTGTCTACAATTACAGAGTTGTTTGTTATGCATAATATAACAGAGTATAAACACAAAAAGACATTATCATTATTTCTGTCCTTTATTCTTCTAGGCCAGAATATTGCATAGTTCTTTACTTAGACATTTATTGCTTTTAGATTGGTAATAGAATGGTTTGTGTTGCTCATTATCTTGAATGATGATAATATTAGAGTTTGTGAAGCCTGCCTTCCCTGGTAAGTAAAGTAAAGACTTCACGTAATTTACCAAAAGTTATTCCTGGGCAATTACCCACAATACAGTTCAAGTCTAATAAACCTAATACCACCTTTCTACAATGGTCGCTAGAAAACTGCAGAGAAGGATTTCTGCCATCTATGTGCAAGGGATGAGGATGGGTATTTGTATGTGCATATGCATATCCATATTTTTATATGTATTTTTAGTGTTTACTAACAAGTGTATTTAGGGAAAGGATTTCACTAAAGGAAGCACATAGAGATACAGCTGGGACTCTGAACAAAGAACGTGAGGGTAGGAGGAATAGGGTAAAACCTCAGTTTTCCCGTTTGCTATCAGAAATAATGGCCTCATTCTAGATTTAAAGTAGTAAAAATTATACCAGACTTTGGCTGGAGGCTTTGCAAAAGAATTTATTATGCAGAATAATATATTGAATCAATTAGCAAGGCATGAAAATCAGAGGCTGATTTCATCCGTTGATCCCTTTAATCGCTGACCATTTTTTGTGTCCTCTTCTGAACCACAATAGACTAAAATTCTGGATGGGTTTCCCTGCCTGTAGCCTGGGAATTGCTCCATCCCCATGAAGGGTGGCTGAGGGCTTTACACCCAGAAAACCCATTAGGTTGGGAATTCTTGTCAAACCAAACTGTTTCTGAGACTTGCAGATGTTTATATGTATGTAACACCATGTGTGCACAGAAACACATATATACATAAACCCTCTTTTTTTTCCCCCCTGTTCCTTTTCTGTTTGGTGCTCCAGTTTCCCTGCAGTCATTTATGTCCAGTTTCTGTTATTCTGTTCATTGCTTTAGCAGCAGCACTTTCAGTGAAATGTTTCTATTCAGTGCCAAGTAATGGTAGATGGAGTTATTTGCCCTGTAAACCTTGGTGGATTAGGTTTTGTAATTTACATACATATCCAATTTCTACTAATTTCATTGACAGTTTTCTCTTTGGATTTTGTTTTATTTCTATTTCTGAGCTATAACTTTGTTGCAGACTTACAGTTCTCTGTAAAATTTAGGATGTATTATTATAGTTATCTAGTAATGCAAAAGTGAGAGAAATAAACCTTTAACTCTAAATATTAAAACAGTCTGCAGAAAAAGGAGTTAATGTTTCACAAAATCAATGTCATAATATGAAAAACACATTTTAATGGAAAATTTGTCAGACTCAGATGCTTCTTTTCTAACATCAGTTACTATTCTACATACAAATCATAAAACCTGGACTGATTAGGTTATTTGGGTCATCTGTATGACAATAAATACTTTAAAAACTATACAGATTTGCAGTTATGATGAGCTGACACAAGATGAGTATGAGCCTGTGAATGTAATTTTAACCATCTGACACACCTGCTATTGGTTTGCTCTCAAGAGCAATCGTATTGATGACTGGAAATTCAGATGTTGTTAGAACAAGTCAAACTGTAAACCAAGATAATGCTCTTACATGCTGTGCTAGAAAATCTCAGCAGATGTTCAGGTGAAGCAAAGAGAACCACACAATTGCTGTTATTAGATCACTTGATATTATGATGGGAGGACAGATGTAGGTAGGAGGTGAAAGTACCTGTGGAGCTGAGCAAGTTTGTTCAGCATGAGCCCAATCCAGTCACTGCTCAGAGTAAGGGAAGGCTTTCCAGGAGCTGCTGTGGGATTTCAGCAGGATCCAACACAGTATTACAGGATGCTCCAAACCCCACTTCCCTCACCTCCATCAGTGGAGGTTTGAGCCGGGGAGACAAAGGCTAGAAATTGCCTTCCCCTACACCTAGGGGACAGGTAAAAAGGCGCCTATTCTTCCCGACGGGAGCTGAGGTCCCTCACAGGTATTCACCCGTGGCAGAAGCCCGCACTGGGATTTGGAATTGTGATTATCTGGGTTCTTTGTGCCCAGTATATATTGGCATTGGACACATAGTCTAGGAAGTTCTTAAATAGAGTGATCAGAAAGCGATCTGGGCTCTCATTTTGACTCTCATTTTTTGATCAGTTTTGGCACTCATTTTGGACTCACTCTGAATTTGCGGCGAAACTGAAGTCATCAACACCCGGAACTGCCTACCCTGGGGTCCTGCTCCCTACCTGCTGCTGGAGTGACCCTGCCTGCTGTGAAAACTATGGCTGTCAGCTGGAACAGGCTGGCAGTGAAGCTTCTCGTGCACCTCTCCAACAGTGCTGCTACATGAGTTTTGCCTTGTGGCAGCCGTGTCTAACAACACTTTTATTTTGGTGGGTCCCTTTTCCTTTGGATTTGTGCCGTGTTATCCGCACATTGGATTATAAACTTGCGGTTCTGGAGCCTGCCATCGAAGAGAGACCTAGGGACCATCTCCAAATTCCTGCTCCATCCTTGTGAGTAAAACCATCACTCACAGCTTTCCCTAAGGTCCTGGCTTGCCTCTGATTTCATAAGTGGGGTGAAGCTATTTTGTGGCTTTCCCTTTCTATTTTCTGAATTCTCTAACTTGTACTAAAATTGCCCATAAGCATCCTTGCAGAATTCATGACCAAATAGAACTTGTAAATAAATTTAATCCGTTTTGTACAAAATTTGGGGGTGGGCGTTTTGGGAAATAAAGATAACTGCATTTTTATAATTCCTGCCTTGTTAATTTAATGCAAATCAAAACAGACAGACAGGCAGAAGCTGCACAGACATGTTCAGAAGCACTTCACCCTCTGTGCATAGTAAGCCTGGCCCCGCATCTCCCATCTCATGCAATTGGATGCATAACTTCAAAGCTGGGGTCAGGAGTTGATCTGCTGGAGGGTAGGGAGGCTTTGCAGAGGGACCTCAACAGGCTGGACAGATGGGCAGAGTCCAAGGGCATGAGACTAAACACATCCAAGTGCCGGGTTCTGCACATTGGCCACAGCAACCCCATGCAGTGCTACAGGCTGGGCTCAGAGTGGCTGAGAGCAGCCAGGCAGAGAGGGACCTGGGGGTACTGGTCGATGGTAGGCTGAACATGAGCCTGCAGTGTGCCCAGGCAGCCAAGAAGGCCAATGGCATCCTGGCCTGCATCAGGAACAGTGTGGCCAGCAGGAGCAGGGAGGTCATTGTGCCCCTGTACACTGCACTGGTTAGGCCACACCTTGAGTCCTGTGTCCAGTTCTGGGCCCCTCAGTTTAGGAAGGATGTTGAGGTACTGGAATGTGTCCAGAGAAGGGCAATGAAGTTGGTGAGGGGTTTGGAACACAAGCCCTATGAGGAGAGGCTGAGGGAGCTGGGGTTGTTTAGCCTGGAGAAGAGGAGGCTCAGGGAGACCTTGTTGCTCTCTACAACTACCTGAAGGGAGGTTGTAGACAGGTGGAGGTTGGTCACTTCTCCCAGGCAAGCAGCACCAGAACAAGAGGACACAGTCTCAGGCTGCACCAGGGGAGGTTTAGACTGGCTGTTAGGAGGAAGTTCTACACAGAGAGAGCAATTGCCCATTGGAATGGGCTGCCTGTGGAGGTGGTGGAGTCACCATCATTGGAGGTGTTCAGGAGGAGACTTGATAGGGTGCTTGGTGCCATGGTTTAGTTGATTAGGTGGTGTTGGATGATAGGTTGGAGACGATGATCTTGAAGCTCTCTTCCAACCTGGTCTGGTCTGGTCTATTCTATTCTATTCTATCCTATTCTATTCTATTCTATTCTATTCTATTCTATTCTAAGTTGAAGGTAGCAGACAGCTTTCTCATATGTCAGAAGAAATTAATTACTCCAGGTTTGTATATCATCACCAATGTCCTTGTGGTGGAGTAGGAAGGTTTCCCACACACACACAAAAGAATCCACAGCTAACTCAGCCAGAGAAGCAGATGAAAGCTATATTTACAAGCAGATATGGAACGCAATGAATATGTACAAAAATATACAATATATACAGAAATATACAGCAATGTATGTAATACAGGAGACCTTTCCCCAACCCCCTGCGGCCAGAGGGGTTCAGCCTGTCCCTCCCTTCTCCCTCCCTACTTCCCCTTTTTCCCAAAAGGGTTAGAGAGAAAGAGAAAGGAAGGTAATTAAAAGGGTAAAACTCTGGTAAGCTCAAAGCGAATGCAAGAGTTAGTTTTCTTATCTGGTTAGCAAAGTCGTCCCTGCGTAGCAAGCTGTTGCCTCAGAGACAGAAAACAGTCCAGCTCACAGTACAGGGAGAAGAAGAGACTGCCCAGACTGACAGACTAAGCTAGAAGTTACAGCTGAATTCTACCAATGAAATTGGTTTAGCATATCTTTGTTTTCATTCTAATATCAAAACATTCAGCCAGAGTGTTCAGAAAGTGTCCATTTCTTAAAGGCACAGCCTAAACCGGTCACAGTCCTGTACAGTAATCTTTCAATAAAGGAAAAAGACAGTAAGAAAATGTGTGTTCAAATCTAAACACTAAAAAAGCAGCTACATTTTCAGGATGGGTTAACACCCATCCTGAAAACAAGGAGGGGAAGGGCTTGTGAGCACTTTGCCCTCCCTCCAGGGCATTTTGTCCCTGGGAAACTGAGTCTATTCCACTGAGTCTTTTCCACTCCCCCTCTTTGCCCAGCTAGGGTATAAAAGGGAGGACGCTGCTGCCTACTGTAGGCTTATACCCTAGTTGGGCAAGGAGGGGAGAGTGCAACAGACTCAGTTTCCCAGGTGGAAAACACCCTGCAGGGAGGGCAAAGCACTCGCAAGCCCTTCCCTCCCTTGTTTTCAGGATGGGCATTAACCCATCACAGTTTTGATGAACACTGTTGCAGTCAGAGGAACAACAGAAGTGTTTGTGCAGTTTGACAATACAGCACATCCTAAAGACACTTCCCCCCACCTCAGGTTGAATCGGGGGGAAAGTGGGAAAGACTTATCAGAATCTCATAACTGACCTGCACATAGGCTAAAATTCAACCAGGATAGAGATCAATCACTGTGGAGCTCAGCAGCCAGGCTCAAGCCACTGAAGAGATGAAATTAAGCAAGACCAGGTACTACTGATGCAGTTTTCCCCCAGACAGATGCTGGTGATGATATTTGCAGTCTTTGTTCAGTATGCTACAACCTTTGCATTACATTATTGGCAAATACCTTGCTGCTATTTGCCCCTATACTGCCATTTGCTGCCTGCCACCTGGGCTTGCAAGTGCTCACTTCATTTTTCCTTTCCACTGTATGTAATTATTTCCCCAATGATCTAGAAAACATTGTAAACTTCTTAAATGACCTTGATACCTAAGTACATTTTCGTTTGGTCTTCCTTGGACTATTTAAAAGGCATGTTCTGCTGATAGGCTTGTATATTTATTTAAGTCCATATTTTCATTAACATCTTCTTTTATTGTGGTGGATTCTAAAACAAAGGATAATCCTTTTTTATTTGTTTGTGCAATTTACACTTACATATCAGCTGTGAAAGGAGATACTCTCTGGGTCAAATTTTTTAAAGGATTTATTTCTCTCCAGGTAAAAGGATTAGACAGAATCTTTCACCATCGTTTCAGGGAGTTTGTTGCTTTTGGTGCCATAGTAGTTTTGAATTTACTCCTCTCTCCTCCCAAACACACTCTAGTGTCATTCATGTCATTCCTGCATTCATGTGGTGGTTTAGAAAAGCAGAGTTATCAGTTTAAATACTCAGGTTTTCCCAGAGGAACCTGAACCTACACCTCTGCCAGGCCACAGTACCTAAGTAGCCAGTTATAAGTCTCCTGAGGTACAGATTTTAGTGTTGCCTTTTCAAGACATTCTGCTTTGCATGGAACAACAGAAAATTCCAAGTTTCTTTGGTTGAATTAACTTAATTACATCTTATTTTAAAAGTAACATACTACATTCAATCATGAGTGATTCAGGCTTTTCTGAAACACAGTATCGTCCATGATACATGAAACAAAATTGTAGCACTGTAGCAAAAGTACACACCTCTGCTCCTACAAACCCGCTGCAATGTCGTCTTCAATTTGCTATGGAATAAATATAAATATGCATCTCCCTCTTACTTATAAACTGCTGTAGGAGCTGAGCTCAAAAGGAGCTGACAACAGGACTTCAGACTTTGCCACAGAGAGCTTCAGAAGACTGAAATCTGAAGGCAAGGTGTTCTAGTTAGATTCCAAATTGGGTCTGGCCACCCTGGACCTGCAGCCAAAGGCACTTGCACACACACTCAAATAAGCAAAGTGTACAACATGTCTCTTTACTGAGTCCCAGTAAACACATACTGACATGAATGTAACCATAGGAGCAAGGGTTCTCCAGGGTCTACTGCTTTTCCCCAGTGTATCGGCACTTGTTGCTGGTCTGTAGGAGTGAGACTTCATGGGTCTCCCCATGGAGGCAACATGGCCTTCTTGCTATCACTGTGGTCCAGCCCCTGTATGTTTGGCCAGAACATGCGGGGACAGGTGCCAAACTCCCCCTCATGTGCATAAGAGTGAGGGTTCCTGTGCGTTTGCGACGTGGTTTGGGAGGCCACAGATGCCGACGGGACAATAATCCTTGCATGCTTTCTTAATTAGCCTTGCCTTCAAGACTCCCTCCTTAGTTCCCTTTCTCCTGCCTACACATTCCAAAATATTTGTGGGGCAACAACAGACCATTTCACAATTAACCTACTCTAATGCATGCCATGTTAATCTGTCCTAATACACAAGGGCTTGTAGACCTTATAAATACTGCAGCAGCACACTTTGAGTCTGTGCAATTCAGTATCTCTGAAGACACCCTGCAGGTGGTATACCAGGCCAGCAGTGATGCTGCACAGCAATGGGAAAAGTCAGGGTATCCTATGCAGATACTCTAATCTACAGTGGCACCTAAATTTCCATCTAAGAAATGCATTTAGGAACAAAACCCTCAACCAAAATATGTGCATTGCAACACTCTAAATTACAGTCTCATCAATTACCTGATGAAGCTCAGATGAGTCATTCCCTAATGCTCATTTCTTCTCACTATGTGGTAAGAGGTAAGAAAACTGGGTGTAGAGGTACATCTACTGTATAGGCCAGCAGTTATGTGAAATGAGTTCTGCCAGATATTTATTTTTATTAATCAATGACCCCCAAGAAAGATGAAATATTATTATTTGATGTGTATTGTGGATTGGGCTTTGAAACTAACCCCATTCTTGTTAATATTCAAGAAAGTATAATCTGTGTGAAAATTAATGGAAAATGAGTTACTGTCTTATAACCAAGTGATGTAGAGATGCACATCTGATTGTTTAGAAATTTGATTTGCGATACATTACTGAATGCAGTCCTGGAACCTACAGTACATCACAGTGAGGGACTGAAGTAGATGTTTTATAGACTTTATGCTTATATAGGTAGTACCTGCACTTGATCATAAGGTAAATGAAAGCTGACAGGTTTGATCCTACAAGGACTCCTTGTGCTAAATTACTCTCATTTTAATTGGTAATGAGGTGATAGACTCACAAATCTATTCTCACAGTTTGGCATTGCAATAAAAGTTTTGTTTAGAAGAAACTCTCAAAAAGTAAGCTGTCTCCTATTGAGCCTTTATGATACCAAACTCCTCTAAATGGCTCCTCAAACATGAAGCTATATCTGAACTGCGTCTCTTGGGTGTGGGAGAAGGTAGAGGGTGTGAAACACCCTGCCCCTTCTTTTCTCCAACTGCAGATAAGAAGGTGGCCAGGGAGTCAAGGAATGTGAGGAAGTTTGTGGAAAACCCATGTGGATCAAAGGACTACTGAAATGCTATGAATGAAAGGCTCAAAATCCTGTTGCTGCTGCAAACAGAATTCCTTTATTGCCCCAAACAGCTGAATTATATAGTATTTCTTATCTTTTACATTAACCCACTTAACCAATAGAATTCAGCCCTGTAGGCAAGCTAAAATCAGTCCTCTATAAAAGCACAAAAAAGAGTTCCCTATAAAAGTAATTCCAGCACGTCTGCAGGTCTGGCTCTTGCAGGATGTTGCTTTCTGTACTCACATGATGGTTTTGTTTTGCTCTTCATAAACAAGTTTGCAGCTTGCAGTTCTTCAGTTAGGAAAGGTTATGCAATCCCATGCCTTCTGCATTAATCTTTGAAGTTTTTGTTGTTTGCAGAACAGCTGCTGCTACATCTCCCCTTTTCCTTTGTTTTTTAGAACGCCTTGGACAATTAAGGCAGTCATGCCTCTGCTTTTTGCGCATTTATAATGATTGATCAAAAGACTAATAAGATTAATGCAAACAACAAAGCTGTTACTATTCCTACAGCTATAAAAATCCACATTCTTAAATTTAAGCCACCAAACCAATATTTTTATTGAAACATTTGAAATTATTATTTAAGTAATCTATGTTATTCTGATGAGGCAATGTTTGTAATTTGGTTATTTGATCTTTTAATTGATCATGCAGTATTTTAACATTCCCTTCCAGTGCTAGGTCATAAACTCCTAATAAATGGTGTTTTTCATTTGATCCCATGTATGTTCTTTACTCTTCCATTTTAAGGCAGTGACATAGAAACCCATGTGAACATGATCCAAACCACACAATATTTGAGAGCATATTGGTTTAGCCTCCTGTCAATCACCTATCCACAAAACAAGCTTCCAAAACCTGTAGCCTAGTAACAGTTTGCTGTGTGATGTGTCTGGAGAATTCCTCCATTTTGTTTTTCAAGGCAGGGGTTGCAATGTAGCATGAGCATGCTTGCTGTTACTGCCATGTTATAGAGAATGCTCATCCAATGTTGAATCTGCTGTTGCTGTAAAATGATTGTGTATTATGTGCAAGTCTGTTATCAATTTTAATTTCATTTGGCACTTTCATGATTGCAAAATAGCTTAGCAAATGATTCCATAGGTGTGATCTGGCAGCTGCAGTGGCCTGTATCAAGTTATCGTTTAAAGGTATCACATCTTTCTATTTACCTAGCCAGGTGGGAGTTGGTTTCTTCTCTCAAGCAACCAGCACCAGAACAAGAGGACACAAGCTCTGCAGGGGAAGTTTAGGCTGGATCTTAGAAAAAAGTTCTTCACAGAAAGAGTGATTGCCCATTGGAATGGGCTGCCCAGCGAGGCAGTGAGATCGATGACCCTGGAGATGTTTAAGAAAAGACCGGATGAGGCATTTAGTGCAATGGTCTGGTTGATTATTTAGGGTTAGGTGATTGGTTGGACTTGATGATCTTGGAGGTCTCTTCCAACCTGTGGTGGTGAAAGAAGTTCAGTTCTCCCACACACACAGAAACCGCGGCTAACTCAGTTGGAGAAGCAAAATGGAAAAGAGCTGTATTTTACAAGCAGGATGAAATGCAATAAATATACACACAATATACAGTATTTACAGTATATACCAAAATGTACAGGAAAGAACATAACACAGAAAAAACCTGCCCCTCCTTGCTGGAGGAGGGTCTCCCCTTCCACCCTTTGTTCCCAAAAAATGTTAGAGAGAAAAAATAATTAAGGGGGAAATTCTGTTAGTTCAAAGCATATGCTAAGGGAGAAAAAGAATTAGTTTCTTATCTCATTAGTCCAAGCTCAGTGCCAAGCACAGAAAGACAGCAGCTGCCCAGGGAGACTGAAACAGACAGACTGAGACACAAACTGAAGTAAAACTAAAATTTAAAGTTACATTCCCACCGATCTACTTCATTTAGAAGTATCTTTTGTTTTCCTTTTAACACCAAAACATTCAACTAGAGCCTTTCCGTAGCTGACCTCTCTTAAAGGCACAGCCTAAAACTGTCACAATCCACCCCTTCTAAACAATTTCATTGGCTGTTCATACTGTCCATCCAATCTAAAACAATATCTACAATTTGTAAGTAAAGTTCATAGTCCATTCCTGCTATCCTCAGATGTAGATGATTCAGAAGTCCAAGAAAATCAGGAAACAAGAAAACAGAAAATATTTTGTTTCTTCGCAGACGAAACGAAGAAAGGGATTAGGGACTCTCAGTTGACTCAGGGCTCTCAGGGTTCTCAGGGTTCGTGCACCACAGATTCCTCATGGATGTGGAATCTCCTTTTCTGGAGACTTTCAAAACCCAGCTGGATGCATTCCTGTGTAGACTACCCTGGGTGATCCTGCTTTTGACAGGGGGTTGGACTCTATGATTTCTGGAGGTCCCTTCTAACCTCTAACATTCTGCAATTCTGCAGTTCTGTGATTCTGATAATCCTTGGCATGAAGTACTGTCATCAATATAAAGAAAAGACTAGAAAAATTCTGTACTATACCTACTGTAAATTGTTGACGTTGTCTATGCTAATACTAGAAATCTATGGTAAACTGAAAGATTGTGTCAAAGTTAAACCATCAAATTAAGTTCTCAAAAAAAAAGGCAAAAAAGATTTTGTACTACATAGAGGTCTTTTGAAATGCCATGACACTCAGAAAAAGTCCTAAGTCATTCAACCTAGAAGAGAACTATTGATTTATGAACTTGCAAACAACTTATTCTATTTAAACTTTCTCCAAAAGGATTTTAACTACAATCTGTCCAATCACAAAACTTCTTATTTATTTATTACCACCATTATCACTATTTTACTAGATAAAAGTTGCTAGCACCTTCGTTGTTATTAATATTATTCCTATTGATATTGTTACTATCTATTCTTATTACTTACCATCACTTATCCTACATTATTCTATGCTACCCTGTATTATTCTATTACTTATTTGTTATCACTTATCCTGCATTATTTTATTATTTTTTAGAATTTATAATATTTTATTGTGATCAATTACCAATTATAGTATTTTTATAATTACTTATCATATTTTATTACAATCTCTCATTGTTTATCACAATGATTAATTATTTATTATTATTATTACTGTTCCTATACCTATTCCTATCAATATTACTTCTGTTACTATTAGTGTTATGTTTCTCTCCTGTATATCACATACTTTCCACATCAGCTTTATGTACTTCAAATTACACTGGATTATTTCCCAATTTAATTTTTTTTCTTTTGGTCTTCTGTTCTAAAACTCAACTGAATACCTCATTTTGTTGGCAATTTTATCTGAAAGTTTCCAATTACATTCTCAATATCTAAATGCTTTTGATTTTTACCTTTTACTCTTCATCTCAATTTTCCTTTCCTTTCCTTCATCTCAGATTACCTTTCTCATCTCAAGATACTTTTGTTGTTCTCCAGCTCTCAGTTTCTCTCGCCATTTTTTGAAAATATCCAGCTATATTTGTCATGGTATTTTTTTTCTTGGCTTTTACCTTTTATTGGATTTTTCTTTTGGAAATACCCAATCATCCACATCAAAACACTCCTGTTTATTAACTTTGGATTTGTTTTGCTTTTTTTATGCAAATAACCAATCACATCTATACAAAAATACTTCCATTTTGTAGCTTTTATTTTTTCCTTGCTATTGTGTCTGAAAATTTCCAATTATATTCTTTATACCAAAATACTGTTGTTTGCTTTGTACTTTTATTCACTCCAGAAAACAACATACTAAAGCTCAGCTGTTCCTTATCAGTTTGTAGACAGCAATAAGGTCTCCCCTGAGCCTCCTCTTCTCCAGGCTAAGCAACCCCAGCAACCTCAGCCTTTCCGCGTAGGGCTTGTGCTCAAGGCCTCTGCCCTCACCCTAGCCAGTGCTGAGTACAGGACACAATGACACAAACAGAGAGGGACCTGGGGGTGCTGATCGACAGCCGCCTAAACATGAGCCTGCAGTGTGCCCAGGTGGCCAAGAAGGCCAACGACATCCTGGCCTGCATAAGGAATAGTGTGGCCAGCAGGAGCAGGGAGGTCATTGTGCCCCTGTACTCGGCACTGGTTAGGCCACACCTTGAGTCCTGTGTCCAGTTCTGGGCCCCTCAGTTTAAGAAGGACATCGAGACACTTGAACGTGTCCAGAGAAGGGCAACAAGGCTGGGGAGAGGCCTTGAGCACAGCCCTGTGAGGAGAGGCTGAGGGAGCTGGGGTTGTTTAGCCTGGAGAAGAGGAGGGTCAGGGGAGACCTCATTGCTCTCTACAGCTACCTGAAAGGTGGTTGTAGCCAGAAAGGGGTTGGCCTCTTTTCTCTAGCAACCAGCACCAGAACAAGGGGACACAGTCTCAAGCTGTGCCAGGGGAAGTTTAGGCTCGAGGTGAGGAGAAAGTTCTTCACCGAGAGAGTTGTTCGCCATTGGAATGGGCTGCCTGGGGAGGTGGTGGAGTCACAGTCCCTGGAGGTCTTCAAGGGGATTGGATGTGGCACTTGGTGCCATGGTCTAGTCATGAGGTCTGTGGTGACAGGTTGGACTTGATAATCTTCAAGGTCTCTTCCAACCTTGGTAATACTGTGCTACTGTGATCCCGTGACACTGTGATACTGTGATACTGTGACTTCCCTGCTCCTGCTGACTACACTATTCTTGATGCTGGCCAGGATGCCACTGGCCTTCTTGGCTACCTGGGCACACTGCTGGCTCATGTTCAGCTGGTGTCAATCAGTACCCCCAGGTCCCTTTCTGCCTGGCTGCTCTCCAGCCACTCCGACCCCAGCCTGTAGCACTGCATGGGGTTTTTGCGGCCAAAGTGCAGCACCTGCCACTTGGATGTGTTAAATCTCATGCCATTGGACTCTGCCCATCTGTCCAGTCGGTCAAGGTCCCTCTGCAGAGCCCTTCTACTCTTTAACAGATCAACTGCTGCTCCCAGCTTGGTGCCATCTGCAAATTTGCTGATGACTGACTCAATCCCCTCACCCACATCATCAATAAAGATATTGAACAGGATGGGGCCCAGCACTGATCCCTGGGAAACAGCACTAGTGACTGGCTGCCAGCTGGATGTGGCACCATTCACCACCACTCTCTGGGCTCGGCCCTCCAGCCAGTTCCTAACCCAGCTCAGAGTGCTGCTGTCCAAGCCAGGGGCTGACAACGTGGCCAGGAGTTTTCTGTGGGGGGCAGTGTCAAAGGCCTTGCTGAAGTCCAGGTAGACTACATCCCCTGCCTGCCCCACATCCACCACGCAGTCACCTGTGCATAGAAGGAGATGTGGTTGGTGAGGCAGGACCTAACAAATAAGAAAAACACCGATGGAGTAAAGTTGTTACTTAAACTCCATCTCATTCCATTTTAAAGATGACCCATAAGTTCATACTAAGTAGCAAATGTTTCTTTCCCATTCTTTTATAATGAAACAGAGTCATTGCTTCAGAAAAACAGAAATGCATGAGTCCTTCTACAATTCTTACTTGTGAGAAAAGGGAAATATACATGGAGGGACATCTGCTTAATAGCAAAATCTAGAAAGTAGTGAATGCAATAAATTTTTTTTTCCTTTTGTTTGAGTTGTTTTCACCACACATATCAGCATTAAATCAGTTTCTCCTCAGCTTATCACAATTCTCTGTAAGGCATAAAGACCCTTCCCCATGCTCCTTCCCTGTATGTGCAACACTGAGAAAAAAGGCATAGCAACATGTAATCCAGTAAAATTTTAATCTCTGTAGCTGTAACTGGAGAGGAGAAGAGCACATATGATCTGGGAGATTACTCCTATAGGGAAAATATAAATGACCTATATCCTAGAAATATATCCTAAAGCATCCTTATATCTAACAAGAGCTGATGACCTGAATTCAGAACAGGGTGATGTGCTGTCCTGAGCTAGTGGTGGTTTATTCTTGTTAGAAAGATGAATAACTGCTACTGCAAGAATAAATAAAACATAAAAATAACAATAAATGACAACAACAAACCTCTTCATCCATTTTACAGTAAAAGTAGCCTTTTTTACCTAAACATCATTGCACAAGTAAATTCTTACTACTTTTCTTCATTCGCTCACACACTCATGTTTCTATGTATAATATATATGGAGTTCACACAACAGGGAGGGGAAAGGCACCCAGACAGAATCTATATGGTATCCTGAAAAGCAAACAGCAGTACTAGAAAAGAAATTGTCTTCATTTTCTGCTGTCCATTCTTCTTGTACAATGAAGATTTCTGAAAACCTCTTTCCTTGCAACAACGGCAACAATGCCTCTTGCTTCCTCCTTTTCTTTCAATTGATGACATGCAAATCTGTAAACATGGATCTTCTATCATACTCTCATCTGGTACATTTTTTTCCCCCTACACAAACCCAGGTACTATTGTGCTTCAGCTGTAAAAACAAATCAGGAACACTTGTTTCTTTCAGCCAAGTGTAATTTTGAGTCACTACATCCACATTCAGCAGCCTATGTTTTCAGGACATCTGTCAACCCAAAAATGATAACCCTGCATATAGGCTCTCTTTTCCTGTTCTGTCCCTACGATTCCTTGCTGAATACACTGTTTGTCATTCTTTGCACTAAAGCAACAAATAGCTTAGAAATTACTGATGACGAAATTCACTTTTTTAATGCATCAGCTAAGGACCACGAGTGGTGCCTCAAAACATTCAATATGTGAATTAAACTTTCCTTTACATAAAGAGAAAGCCGGATCAGTTCTCCCCAGAGCTGGTGGGCACTTTCACTGTCTCTTTCAAAGGCACTTTGTCTTCTTTAAATTCCATGAAGTCCAGGGGGTAACACATATATGTATATTGCTTTGAGATTTTTTTTTGTGCTTGGTGGCATACAGGATAGTGCTTATAGGTCAAATTTGGACTCACTTGAAGAAGGCAAAGCTAATATGTAATGTCAGCTTGTAATATATTCACATTTGCTTTTCTTTTGTGCACACCTGAGAAGCTACCATTTAAAGTATTCATATTTAGCATAGATGCTGAACAACACCCGCTGATTTTTTGAGAAATTTTATGATCACTAGGGGACTGCAAAGCTGTAAAAGCCTCATACATTGCTGAATCCAATCTTTCACTGTTATCAGCAAACATACAGTCCCCATTGTCACAAACCTCCTTCATAAAAATTTCTTTCAAGGATCTAAATTCTCCTTTAAACTGTAGAAAGACAAGGGCTGAAAGAGACCCATGCCCATAAGCATCATGGCTAGGCAGAACCTCATTGATTCAATAATCTAATATTTTAGGAGTCTTGCTGATATTGACAAAGTTGAGCCATCCATTTGCTATCCATTGAGGCTTCTCCAGGGGCAGCTGTGAAGCACTGACCTCCATGTGCATTTCTGTGCTGACATGTCTCTCTCAAGGGTGCTTCACTGTTCTGAAATTGCCTGGTTGCTACTATATATTTGCTCAGGCCATGTAAACTGGAGTTAAAAACACTACCTAGGCAAAAAGGAAATTAGTCACCCTTTCAATTCTATGCTGAAATGCAAGTGCTACAATTAAGGGGGAATAAGGTGAGACTTTATTTATTTTTATTTATTTATTTATGTATTTGGTTCCACCTCCCTCACAACATGATACAACAGTTACAAAGGCTTGGTAGTTCAGTTGGGGGTTATCTTCACAATAGGAATGGTTGCAGATTGTTTGAGAATCATATTTGGGAAAGATAGATCCAAAAGTAGCAGCAATACCACACTTTAAAAAGCAAGTAACTTCCCAAGGACTTGGGAATATACTAAATACTCACAAAGCTGTTTCCTGATTATGGGAATTCCTCTTTTTGTGCCTTTTTATTGGAGAATTCTGAACTGCTACAGCTGCTTAGTCCATGTGTATGGTGGGGGAAGACCCAAGAGAAAGAGCTAGCTTGCCCTGCAACTGTGCTGTTTTATGAAACCATATCTAATTTTTGTCACATGTCACCAGGAGAGCCATTCCAAAGCCCAGACAATGGAAGCGGGCACCAGGAACAGATCTGTCCTCTACCCAGACATCCCCCAGCACGGGGTTAGTGTCTTACTGTGCCTGGCAGGGCATGTGACTTGGGGGGTAGAGCTTGTATGAGTCCTGAGCCCCTCTGCTTCCCAAATCCCAGCTTTGTGGAGGGAAGAGGCTTTGGATGTACTGCCACAGCAAGTTGCTGCAAGGCATATGACGACTCTTTTATCATTCTAAGGATTACTGAAAGAGGGCACCAGCAGAAGCGACAAGTATTGACTATCTGGAAGGAAAATGGGAGGCAGACAACTCTGTGAAGGGTTAACTCTAGCACTTCTTTCTACCATTAAATGAATCTACCCTTTTTCTAAGTATAGCGCTACATTTATAATACTTCCACACAGGATGTTATCACCTGAATTTTCCAGGTACAGGACAGAGGAACAGATTTTTATAAGGTATTTAGGCTGTGTTATCACTGTGTTATTCTAGCTGTTTGTTTACTTTCCACACTTTCCCCTTTTGGATCAAAATGGTTTGCATGCCTTCTATTTAGCAGCTCAGCCTCAACAAAACAGAGAGCATGATAGCCACTACTTTTTCTACTCAACTCCAGCAAGGGTGTACATCCTCATAGCACAAACTGCATTCCCACCTCTGCTGCCACAAATGCTGATCTGTCCATCAATATAAAACCTAGCTGTGCACTGAATGTACAAAATCATTAATGCAACACAAAATCCATCGGTACAAGTGATCTGTGCTGTTACAATGAGCTTCACCTATTCTGCAGTCATATGGGGACTCTATGTTCAGCTTTTGTGTTCTGGATAAAACTGTATTTGTAAGACTCTGAACATGTGCACTCAACTTTTCTAACAGGACAAAGGGCTAACACAGAACCAGTTATGCAAGGCTTTATACTGTTTTTGCCATCAAGGCTTTTGTAGCATCGTTTGTATTTCTCTCTTTAACATAATGTCTACATTTAAATTGAGACAGACATTATTAACATTTTAGACTGGTAGGCTATTTGACAAAGTGGGTGAAATTGGCTTATATTTGCTCAACAAAGTCAATGAGACCTGTCAACAGGATGAACATGGAAGCTACTCGACTTGCTGGAAAATGCCCCAAAGATTAATCAGTTGCCTAGCTGTCAGGGTATGGTTTTTTAATGTGACTGACACATTAATTTCTAATTCAGCTAATGCAGTATTGTTTTCAGGAAGATGAGGTAATTCGAGGCATAAGGAGGAAGGGTTGACTTTAAGCCATCAAAGTTAAAGCAATATTTCTGCTTCCCTCTTCTCCTGCCCTCCAGTAGGGCAAGCACAAATTGGTGTAAATACCCCTATATCAACACAACTTCATATAGAAAGTGAAATGAGTTATTACAGTATAATATATGTTTTATATTTTTAAAATTCCAGACACATGTAAAGCTTTCACTGATGCAGTTAAGTCAATTACAAAAATAATTTTTAAATTGTCCAGTCAATGTAATTAGGCTACTAAAATTTTCCAGTCACAAGGCTGGCTCAGCCGTGTCCCCTCCCAAGATTTTGCCCACCTCTCAATGTACTCTTGGGGCAGGGAAATGTTGAAAGGACACAGCCTGGATACTGGAGTCAGCAGTAGCCAAAACACTGCTGTGTTATCAACTACTGCTGCAAAAACCACAGCACTAGAAAGATGCTGTGAGGGGAATTAACTCCAGCTCAGTTCAACCCAATACAATCTCCATCCCTTATTCCATACCATTTGCATCATGCTCAGGTTCTTGTGAGCAGTTTAGGCTGTGCCTTTAAGAAATGGACACTTTCTGAACACTCTGGCTGAGTGTTTTGAAAACAAAGATATGCTAAACTATTTTCATTGGTGGATAGGTAGAATGCAGTTTTAAGTTTTGGGTTCAGTCTGTTTGGAGTCAGTCTGTTCTTCTCTGTTCCTGTGGGTCTGTCAGCTTCTCTCTCGCTGAAGCAACAGAGCGACCTTGGATTAACAGAGCTAACCAGATAAGAAAACTAACTCTTGCATACACTTTGAGCTAACAGAATTTTCTCCTTAATTGCCTTTCTCTCTCTCTCCAACCCTTTTTGGGAAAGAAAGGGGAGGCAGGGAGGGAGAAGGGGGATAGCGGCTGGTGGGGGCACACCCTCCTCCGGCTGTGGGTCTCCTGTATTACATACATTGCTGTATATTTCTGTATATGTTGTAAATATTGTATATTTTTGTACATATTCATTGCATTCCATTTCTGCTTGTAAATGCAGCTTGTTTCATCTGCTTCTCCGGCTGAGTTAGCTGTGGTATCTTTTGGGGGGGGGGGGGGGAACTTTCTCACCCTGCCACAGTTCTACACATTTCAATACATTTAACCATCTCATTTGATTCTTACACCAAAACAACAAAAGAAAAATTTCTTTTTTTACATTCACAACCTGATCTACATACTTAAACTATCTCAATACTCCAACATATAGAGACTTATATCAATGTCTCAGTCCTCTATTAAAGAAAGTTGTTTTTTTCTGCTCCTCCAGATGTTACTTGGGAATATTCAAGACAGGAGAAGCAGGATATTCTGTTCTTGGACACCAAATCCAGATGGTCTCAACCATTGTGTTGCTGTTGATCCTTGCAAACCTTCATCAGTCTGGGTTCTTCTTACTTCATTACTTTCTGCAACATGCAACTCACATTACTCACATTCCAAATTACATTTCCTCCACTGTTAGATCCTTTTGAGGCACACACTGAGTCTCCCCATTTCTTTTCATTACCCACCAAGTACATCCAGGAGATGTAACTCTAGCTCAGTTCAGCCCAATACAAAATCATAAAAGAAAATGGTCTGAAATCAATTTGGAAGTATAAAGGTAAGTTTAACAAAATATATATGTAGCATTTGAGTAAAAAGGCATGTAAGGTATAAGGAAAAGGAGTAAAGGAAAGAATATATAAAGCCAGTCCCACCTGGCATTGGATTTCTTGATGTATATGTGGATTCTCTCTGGATGTAGTCCTTAGGAGGGTAGATGCAGCATGAAGTAGGCCTCACCACGTGGTAACTGGAGGAAGCAGAGATAGCAGAGATGTCTGTTGGGTAGGTGAGGCACAGGAACAAGAGGAAGAGGCAAGAAGATGGCTTCCATTAAATAGGCTTGCTGGACAGGAAGGGAGAGTGGAATAGACCTTGACCCAGGGACTCTCTGCTCACCTGGGTCAGGTTTCTTTGTCCACCTGGGGGCTGGGTTCCTTTTAGGGATGGCTGTAACCTGAGACACCCACACAGCAGCTTTGTTGCTAAATGCATAAAACTTGTCTCTTGTTCAGTGGTCACAAGGACAGCCCACTCTTTCCCGATGATACCAAGCCAAGGAAGATGTCCAGTGCAAGCTGAGGGCTAAAGGACAAAGCAGTTAGAAGGAACTTCAGAAGGTCTATGTAATCTTGATGAATAGAAAACCAGTACTCCATTACAGCCAGCAAGTTAGCTGCTGCTTCATACTCATATTACTAATTCAATAGAATTGCATCAAAATATTTTCCAAGAATTTCTTTGTGAGAACTTTGTGAGTTATAACTCCTAGAACTGAGTTGCAGTGTATGGAAAATTTCATGTCAAGTATTCAAATATTTCAGACTGGTACAGCAGCAAACCACAAACACAAAAGTTCAAGCTGACTTCACTGAACACAAAAGGAACAGGAACAATGAATGGCAGCCATCAAATGAACGCACAACTTCAAATTATGTTCAATGTGTCCAAGGCCTTTGAAAGATTGTTCAGTATCAAAGACAAACTCTTTCCCCACTTAATGGCAAACAGGGCACTGGGCCTTATGTGAAAAGACATGGCATTGCTCCCTTTGCAATACAGGTGATAGCTGTGGATAGCATTCAACCTTCCAAGTTTTGCAGCAAATATTGTGTTAATGTCTTCACAGAAAGGATTTAATGTTCCTTTTCAGTAATGATATGTTTTTAATTGAAAATTCAAAGAAGATCTGCATCACAATCAAATCCCTATCTTCTTTCATTGTGTTGGCAGCACTCCATTTTATGTATGGGCTTGTGTCTTTGTTAGGTTCATTTTCTGTATGTGCAGTAGAGATCTCTCCTGCTGTAGCAGGAGAATAGATAGTTCTGTTTTGCCCTTGGCAGCCAAGCTGCTGAACCTCCCCAGTGCACACATTTTTCTTCTCCCATTCCTAAAGAGCTATAGCATTCTGCTTGCCATCCAAAACAGGTCAGTAGCTCTCTTGGTTTAGATTTTACCTTTTTAATTATTTTCTCTCCTTTGGGAACATGTGCTTAGCAGCATTTTCTGAAAACAGAACTATTAGCAAGCCCAAACTGGTCCCCTTTAATTCTGGGCTATTTTTTCCAGTTAATTTTCCTCTCCTCCAGTCATTCTCATTTATAATTCCTGTAACCAGGCTTTCTTTTCCCCACATGCCTGCTCATGCATGGTGCCATTGCTCTGGACCTTTAATTCACTAAATTATTTTCCAAAAGCATATAGCTTTCAATACACCTAGAGTCTGTCAAGCATCCTTTGGTGGTCACATACTCCAAACTGCAAACTTTCAAACACTGCAGTCTCAGCAATCAAACTCAACATCTCCTTTAAGTAGCCACTCCTTCAATAAGGACAATTGCATCCAGTATGTGACAGCTGGGGAGCAGGAACCCCTTGCACACAGAGTTCAATTCACCTTCATTCACCAATCAGCATGCTAGGCAGGAGGGCAAATCAGCGTCACTTAGGAATCAAATATTACAGCACCGGCATAAGAGCACTGATGTCTGCTGCATCCCTTCTCTAATCAGTGCATCAGCTAGCCAATTTTGGAACATTTTCTGTTTGTTCTAATGCTTTCTACTTTAAGTGGGACAAGAGGGGAAAGTGAGAAAAAAATATTAAAAAATGGGTTAGGGTTCCAAGGGGACTTTGGTAAACTCTGTATTACACTCGGATTGCAAGCAAGCTTTCAGTCAGTATAGCAAAGGAGAAAGACCTTTTTTCCATGTCACCTTACATGATCTTTACAGTCTGCCAGTAGTAAATACCATTGTCTTAATGTTGCACTAACAGGTATAGAGATCTAGCGGCATGATTGTGAGAAATCACATAGCTTGCAAGCTGACCAATAAGGGAAAATCATTGTTTTCCTGCACACTCAGAAGTTCTAGCACATATTTCTTGTAAATTGGGAGGGAGGTGGTGGGAGGAATCTTTTCTTTATACTTGATGAATCCATGTTTGTACGTGTGAACATGCTCATGTGCTGGCCACTGCATAGTAGTTTAAGGTCTCCTATTAAAACAAAATTCTTCTGGCACGTTACACCGTCTCATCTTTTCAACATTAGCAGTCTTCACATAGATACCATGTAGTAAAAGAATATCAGCTAGGCCTTTTGTGAGCAATAACAAATGAGGTAGTAATCTCAACATATTTAGAAATCTGTGTATCTAAAACTAGGGTTAACAGAACTCTGAATGCCTCACTGAAAGGTATTTTACTAGCTCATTTAGTACAGCATAATCACCCAGCTGTATCACCCAGACCCAAATCAAAACAGTCAAACCTCATGTGGCAGTTTTAGGCTGATACCTAGGAAAAATTTCAACAGATTGAGTAGAAAAGTGGTAGAATGTAAATAAATTACCATTGGATGTAAAAGGGAAAATAATGATAAGATCTGAATAATCCCATTGGTCTGATAAGTGACATAAAGTTAGTTGCATAAACTAACTCTTGCTCTTTTCAGCTTCTTTGCTCTAACAGATACTAGCTGGTGCTTTTGCTTGGTTGTTGCTGACCTTGACTGCACTCTTCTTGTGGTGAAGTACTAACAAGCTCCTCTCTGCTTTTCTCTTTCTCTTTTACCTTGTCTGAAGGTAGAGAGGAAAGTGGAGGGTAGAGCCCCAGTCTTGTCCAGGGCAATTCTCGTGTTGTGTATAAATTGTAAATATTGTATATTTAGTACATATTTGTTGCATTTCATATTTCTAGATTGTAGTTTTGCATGTAAATACAACTTCATTTGCTTTCCAACTGAGCTAGTCTGGCTATTTTATTTTAGGGCTAATTTCAACCAGCCACACCTCACAAGGTCATTACCCTCACAGATATGACAGAACTTAGTGTTGTCACATGTTAGACAAACCACGGAGGAGTGTGTCACGTTCTGCACAGATCAGAGGTGTAGGGACTGTGGATGGTTTTGAAGACCAGAGGGGGAGATCTGAACACAAAAGAGAGTACCTTATGAAGGGAATGACAAAACTAGCCGGATAAAGAAATAAAGAGTATATAATGACCCTTCCACTCACTAATGCACCACACAACCACTACTAAAAAGCTAGTTCAAACCAACTTCAGTCCAACACTGAAAACTGCCCTAAGACCACTAAGTGGAAAGTAACTGTAAACCCGTGTGAACTCAAGTTGCAATTATCTATTCACTGACTCTCCCTGCATAAACAGCTTTATAATGCCACTTGAAGGACATGGAAAGAGTGCAAAAATCACATTAATTACATTTCCAGGTAACACCAAAAATTGAGGCAGTATTTGTAGCTGAAAAAAAAAAAAAGTTCATCTGCTTGTTTGTGTTTTTTGCTTTTATTTGTATTTTGGGGGTTGTTGTTTGTTTTTAATATATCAATATACCTATTTAGAAGGTAAATTTTAAACAAAATAGAATTACAGGGCATGAGTAAGGTATATTTGCTTCACAAGCAATAACTTAGGACAGTAGTAGAGAACAAAATTAAGACACATTTGTAGTTAAGCAGTCATTAAAACAAAGAGAAAAATAAGTAGAAGCTTCCTTCCTCACACAACTCAGATACTTAGGAAGATACTTGCACTCTATGGAGAAGCCCTGAACACCACAATCTGTTTGCGAATGTGCAGCACTCCTAGGGTCTTTAGGGGACGCTGGTAAACCTAGGTGTAAGACAATGCATTGCATTCCAGGTCCTTCTGCACAGGAAACCTGAAGTGGATGAAAAAAACCCAGAAGCCCAATAAGCAAATAGAAAGAGTTTCCAAAGATGATTTAGGAGAAAATCAAAATGAAGTGAACTGGCTTGATAATACAAGGGATTATATGACAGCTGTTTACCAGTAATCATTCAAGAAACCCTTTAAAAAGGATTCTGCAAAAATCTCTGTGCCCAAAGGGTGTACAACAGAAAAAAATCTAGAGCTTTAGGGCTCAGATAGATCACAGAAAGATCTGGGTTGGAAGGGCCCTTTGAAGGTCATCTAGTCCAACCCCCTCTGCAGTAAGCAGGGGCATCCTCAACTAAATAAGACTACCCAGAGCCCTGTTGATCCTCACCTTGAATATCTCCAGGGATGGGGCCCCTCCCTGGGCAACCTGTTCCCGTGTTCCATCCCCTTCACAGTAAAGGACCTGTTCCTAACATCCAATCTAAGTCTGCTCTTTTCTAGTTTGAAGCCATTGCCCCTCATCCTATCATTATAGGCCTTGGTGAACAGTTCCTCTCCATCCTTCTTGCAGGCCCCCTTCAGGTACTGGCAGGCTGCTATTAGGTCTCCCTGGAGCCTCCTCTTCCTCAGGGTGAACAACCCCAGCTCCTTCAGCCTGTCGTCACAGCAGAGCTGCTCCAACCCCCTGATCATTCTCATGGCTCTCCTCTGGAACCTCTCCATCAGGTCCATGTCCTTCCTATATTGAGGACTCCAGAGCTAGACGTAGTACTACAGGTGAGGTCTCACCAGAACAAAGTGGCAGAATCAACTCTCTGGATCTGTCAGCAATCCATCTTTTGAGGCAGCCCAGGATGTGATTGACTTTCTGGGATACAAGCACACACTGTTCACTCATGTCCAGCTTCTTGTTCATCAGCACCCCCAAGTCCTTTTCTATAGAGCTGCTTTCTATCACATCATCCCCTAGTCTGTATTGATAATGAGGATTATTCTGGCCCATGTGTAGAACCCTGCACTTTCTCTTGTTGAACCTCATGAGGTTCACCTGGGCCTACCTCTCCAGTTTGTCCAGGTCCCTCTGGATGACATCTTGTCCTTCTGGTGCATCAATAACACCACTCAGCTTGATGTCATCTGCAAACTTGCTGATGGTGCAGTTGATCCCACTGTCTACATCACTGATAAAAGTATTAAACAGCACAGGTTCCAGTACGGACCCCTGAGGGACACCACTTGCCACTGCTCTCCATATGGACTTCATCTGAAGAGTCCCCCCATCAACTCTGTCTCTCTCCAGCTTGGAGAGTAGGATGTTATTGAGGACCGTGTCAAAGGCCTTGGACGAGTCCAGATAGATCACATCCATAGGTCATCCCTTATGTACTGACATTAGACAATGAAAACAGTTGCTTAGAACTTTCATGTGTGTGTGTGTGTGTTTTTTGTGAGTCTTGCAGCAACCAGAGATTTCTCATCAGCCTCTGATTTTAGAGAAGTCAAGCTTTTCCCGTAGGACCGAGCAGCTCTGGGAAACATTTATAATAACCTGCAACGGATAAGGAAATTCTCCATGTGGCACTTCATTTGTTTGCAGCTAGACACATTAAGGCTTTCCTACTTAGTGTTATTGTTTAATTTGCAGGCACATAAGCAATAATATTTTCAGCATCTTCTTTAAAGGGATTTGAATATCCAGAGGAACATGCTGGGAATTGATCACCACTCCTCAGATCTTGCAGGAAGTGTAGATATGTCTTGATGCTGGAGAAATAAAGATCTTTATATTATCAAATGAACTTAATAACAACTGGTTTGGACAGTTGATGCTAACAAGGCTTTTTCCAAATTGTTCCTTACAGGAACCTGAGAAATGTGCTCCTCATGAGACAGCAATTGTTAAAGAAATACTGTCACACCTCAGTCTGTGGTTACAAATTGTAAAAACATACAATATTCTAACCAGGATCAACAAGCTCCTTTATTTTCAGCTGCCAGTGAGCACAAAATTCAGAATTATTACCAAAAAGAGTAAATTAAGAATTCCTTCTTTTTAAATGCATGAAAGTATTTCAGGAGTGCAGGTTAGGAAAATACACAGTCACACGCACTTACATTTGACATTGCTTTCAAAGAGCTCACAGAAGCACCAATATTTCTTGGCAAAATTAAGAAAATAAGAAGCAAAGTTACTTTTTAATGGAAAGAGAATTAGCTGAAGACTAAGAAAATATCCATTCCTTACTTTAATAAATTGTTCAGAAATAAAGCTTGGCATCATACACAACACCTCTGAATTTTTCTCCAACACAGGCACATTCATCAAAGTATGTCAGCATTTAGATTTTTATTTTATTTAAAAATAGGAGGAAAGCTTCACCTCTTAACGTGACAAATGTCACTATAAGCAAAAATGGACAATGACACAATAAGAGATTCTTCTTGTGGTTCATTCCTATCATCTGTCCTGCAACAGCAGAAACAGATACAGAACTGACCTGGAAAAGACATAGACCAACCATGCATGTTTGTGTGTCTGATGTGCTGAAAAGCTCCTTTGGAGACAGACTTATCTACTTGCAGATGTAATATAATCATGTAGTCAAGCTTAAGATATTTGCCCTTGCAAATACTAACTGCAAGATAGTCATATTGCTATCAAAAATGAGCTAAGAACAATATATATGCACTTGGGACACTGAAAAGACATCTTTCCTATCCTCACGTGTGGTACCTATTATGTAATTGTCAGATGTTAATGGTAAGTCACAAATTCCATTTGCAGAGCAGGAATACTCAATAGCCAGCAAAATATGTGGAGATGTCCAGGCATGAATATGCATACAAACACCAATGTGGCACACCGGACTGCTTACAACCATTCTAGATATCTAGATAAGCTTTGGCACATAACTGTGTATCAGTTTTAGCCAGTATGTCCAAAGAAAAGAAATGACAAGACAGGAAAGAAAAGACAAGACAAGAAGAAAAAGAAAGGGAAGGGAAGGGAAGGGAAGGGAAGGGAAGGGAAGGGAAGGGAAGGGAAGGGAAGGGAAGGGAAGGGAAGGGAAGGGAAGGGAAGGGAAGGGAAGGGAAGGGAAGGGAAGGGAAGGGAAGGGAAGGGAAGGGAAGGGAAGGGAAGGGAAGGGAAGGGAAGGGAAGGGAAGGGAAGGGAAGGGAAGGGAAGGGAAGGGAAGGGAAGGGAAGGGAAGGGAAGGGAAGGGAAGGGAAGGGAAGGGAAGGGAAGGGAAGGGAAGGGCTCATCTTCAGCCTGTTTAAGAAAATTACTTGCAAAGTTCCCTGGGCAGCAGCCCTCAGGAACCAAGGGGTCCAGGATGGTTGGAGCTACTTCAAACAGGAGCTCTTGAAGGCACAGGAACTGGTGGTTCCCATCTGCCGAAAGATGAGCTTGCTTCTTTTTTGTTCCCCTTTTGCAGATTTTTTCAGTCTGAAAAGCCTCAGTTTAGAGAATAGAAAAAAACAGCTGTATCCAGACAATTTCTCCTGATGCTCTGCTCTGACATAAAAAAAAAAAAAAAAAAAAACAAACAACCCAAACAAAAAAACCCACAAACAAACAAACAAAAAAACCCACCAGAATTTAATGACACTGACTTGGAAGAACCATAACTCACTCACCCTAACATTTTATGACTAATGTCTTACACTTCACCCTGCAAATCAAAATTCATAAATCATAGAATATATGTAAAAATGATCTGATTTTCAGAGAATTCATCCTATCTTGACTGTCAGGTTGCCTTGATTTGTGTGTCTAAGTATGATTTGCAAATTAATTTATGGACCAGTTTCAAAACTGTAATTCAACAAGAATCGAAAATTACAGTGCTGATACTCACTGCAGTTTGTTGATTGTGATGGTGCAGGAATGCATGTTCTGGGTAATAGCACAAAAAGTGCAGTTCAACATTTAAGCCAATCTAAAGAGAAAGGGCTATCTAACATTTGCTGCTGTACAGGCACATAAAATTTAGTTAGTTTAACAAAGAACAGAAATCACTTAATAAATACTGAGAAATCTGAACATTTGAGTTATTCATCAGGGATGCCATTTAGCAGTTACATGCAACATTATGAAGTCTTGCAGATGTTCAGCGGTTTTTTGTATACTTTGAAGATGCAGCTGGTTTATTCTTCAGCAGTACCCTGAAGTGTTCTAAAATGCCATACACACACAAAAAAGGCACTAGTTGAACAGCAGTGCATCAAGTAACAAATACAAGAAAGTGATGACATGTCTGAATTTTTGGAAACTGTAATCATGTTGCTGAGCTTTCATTTTGTTTTGTTTAAATATACCACTAATGGATGTTAAATATACTGGTCCACATTTTCAGATGCAGGGGGTAGGGAGATGGGAAGTGAAATCAATAAAGGTTAGATAAATATATATCCATTGGGGTTCTGTCCCTCTATTCTGATATTTCCATTTATGGCAGTTCATTTGTCTTCAGTTTACATCTTGAAGACTTTCAGTTTTACATGTCATAAGAAAAGATCTTTTAGACTCTCTCTAATGCAAGTCTCATTGATAAATATATAATCACCCTTTCATAGAATCTTATTTTGACCGGAACTCTTCAAATGTTACTCCTGTTCAAAAGGAAAGTTAAAAATCTGGACAACAATTTCACGTGTTCCATCTCCATCTGTACAGCTGAATACACAATAGGTTGCTGAGGGAGGTTATATATGCTTCCTCCATGGGTAAGTTCCAGGCCAGGTTGGATGAGGCTTTGAGCAGCCAAGACTAGTTGAGAGATGTACCTGCCCATGGTGGGGAGGTTGTAATAGATTATTTGTAAGGTTCCTTCCCACCTGAGCCATTCTATGATTCTATGATGATTCTTAAGCTATAGTCTCCCTTTTGCTTTTACTTGGAGACTCTACAAATTAAAAACCAGTGAGGCATAGCATCTGACAGACAAAATCATCCTAAATTAACTTTCAGGTAAAACAGACAATACTTTGCTCTTAAACACCTTGCTTTTCATTGACACTTAAAATCCATCACTGTTTCTCAACTGCCCCAAACCATCAATGACATTGCATTTCACTATGAATCCTAATGCTCTGCAGACCATGCCTTCTCAAAAATCTGAATATGAAGTAGTTTAATTCCAGTGACAGGGTAATTAACCTGTATGGAAACACTTTAACCCATTATTTACAATTGTAATGCATCTGATTCAAAATGACATTAGAGATTTCTGTGTCCTGTTCCTCTGAAACATTTCTGCAGAAACTAAATGACATTTAGTCATTTAAATCCTATTCCTTCTCTTGGCTTCTGCAGCAGTCACAGCAAAGCTGCAGAGGAACAGTGACTACTGTGTGAGAGACTGCCTCACCTTCTGGGTGCACCATTGTTCAGGAACCTGTTCACATGGGCAATCTGAGTAACTATCACAATAGGATTCAGGAGTACTTAAGAGCTCAAAAAACCCTGCTGCAGGACGTTGTTTTGGGTGTGATACAATTTCTTTAAAATCAAACTTTCTGTAAGAACAGACCTTCAGTCATACTTGAAAGTTGTTAAGGATTAAGGAAAGACACATTATGATTTATGCTTCACCTCCTTTTGAAGAAACAAAAAAGAAATCTGAGGTGAGAGATGTCTTAATTATCCTTTTGCAAGTTGTAACAGATAAGGTTATTAATTTATGAATATGACATCACAAAATATGAAAAATACTATTTATTATTAATAAAAATATTAATAGCCTTTTATCAATATTTATATGCAGAATCTAGTGTACGGTCACAGACATACCCCATAAACTGGTACAGTTTAACAATTTGAACCACACTGGAAAAACACAAAATAGTTATTCAATTAGGAACCGAGATTGCAATTCTGCAGCTTGTCTACCAGATGGCGATATGGCAAGATGCTTGGCGGCTTGGCGAAACAGCTAGAAAAGACAGCGTGGCAGGGCATACAACTTAAGGGAACTTTTCAGAGACTCAAATCAATTTATGATCACAAATTATAGCTTGGGGCATGGTCGGGGTGCTGCCTTATAAACTGTAAGTTGCAATACCGCGTGAACTAAAGCACAGGGATTTTAAACAGAAACGTATCTGGTGTTAAACACAGGAACGTTGAAAGGGACACATTTTTGTTTCCTAAGATGGTTGCTAAGTTACTGCTACACTGTCTGGCTGCTGAGGCTCACTCTGGGGAACTGAAGGCGCCATAACTGGTCACTGCTGAAGCTCAGGGGCTTGCAGGGACCCAGAACTGGTTCCCAGGGGCAATCCCTCCCAGATGCAGCTGTGAGGAGAGCTTTCTCCTGTGCCTGTGGGGGGGTGAGGTGTAGGCTTCTGCCGATCAGGCAGGTTCACCTACACAGGCTCTCTCAAGTGGCTTCCTCAGCACTATGGTCTGAGAGAGTTGGCAGGGTGCTGTAGGCGAGTGGTTCCCCTTCCAAGGCTGCTGAAGGGAGTGAGGAGTTGGCATGGAGAGGCATGGCTTTTCCCCTGGCTTAGCAGCTGGCACACAGGTTGTGGCTGAGGGCAGTTCTTGCTTTGTGAGTGGGCACATGAAGGCTTTGTCATGCATGTCTATGGCTTGTGGCTGACTGGGTTTAAATTAATGAGGTGTGAATTATAAAGTTATCTTTATTTTCCCCAAAATCCCACCCCCCAAATTTTGTACAAAACTGATTATATTTACAGGTTCTATATGGTCATGAATTCTGCCAGGATGCTTATGGGCAACTTTAGTACAAGTTAGAGATTTCAGAAAATGGACCTCAGGGAAAGCTGTGAGTGATGGTTTTACTCACAAGGATGGAGCAGGAATTTGGAGATGGTCTCCAGGTCTCTCTTCGATGGCAGGCTCCAGAACTGCAAGTTTATAATCCAATGTGTGGATAACACGGCACAAATCCAAAGGAAAAGGGACCCACCAAAATAAAAGTGTTGTTAAACATGGCTACCACAAGGCAAAACTCGTGTAGCAGCACTGTCTGAGTGGTGCTCTTGCACTGCCAGCCTATTCCAGCCAACAGCCATAGTTTTTGCAGCAGGGAGGGTCACTTCAGCAGCAGGCAGGGAGCAGGACCCCAGGGTAGGCAGGTCCAGGGAAAAGCCAAGTCTGAGTGATGATCTCTTCAATTTTGCCGTGAATTCAGAGCAAGAGCAGAGCGAGTCCAAAATGAGTGCCAAAACTGATGAGAGCCCAGACTGCTCTCTGGCCACTCTATTTAAAATTTTCCTAGACAATGGGTCCAGTGCCAAAATATATTGGCTGCGAAGAACCCAGCCAATCACAATTCCAAATCCCAGTGCGGGCTTCTCCCGTGGGTGAATACATGTGAGGGACCTCAGCTCCTGCCAGGAAGAATGAGCACCTTTTTCCCATCCCCCGGGGCAAGGGGAAGGCAATTTCGCACCTTGAAAGGCAATTTCACACCTCTGCCTTCTCCCATTCAAACCTCCGCTGATAGAGATGGGGGAAGGAGGGGTTTGGAGCACCCTGTAACACTGCAGCAGGCCCTGAGAACTGCCACAAGATTTAGGCTAGTTCTCTCCCCAACTGGGTAAGTTTACCAGCGGGATTCAGTCCCTTTAAGATGTGGTGGCAAGTTCTTCCTACCAGTGTGATTGGGATACGATGCTAAACTGTAGTGAACCAAAGCAAAGGACTCTCTGTAGGCTTCCAGGAAGACTGAGACACTATGGCCCTTCCCGGGTAGTAGGCTTGTCTCCAGACTTCAAAGGCAGAGTGTGCATGAGTGCAGAGCATGTGCAATGGAGCAGAACAGCATAAAAGACCTTAGCAGCAAGAGCAAAGAGCAACTTGTTTACACTTTGGGGTAATATTTATAATATGCGCAAGGCTTGAATTTGGCCAATAGTCAAACGTGGTAAGCACCTTCAGCCTATAGAAAAGCGTGTGGTTGGAATTATGCCCAAACTTGGAATAAGCACAACAATAGCACAAGCATCACACAAGGTGCATGATCTTATTTAGCCCAAAAAAAGGCAGGCTGGGTTGTTTACCCTGGCTTGTTGGCACCTGACCCTTTGTTTCCAAGCACCCACTGCAGAAAGGAGGGGCAAGGGAGGATGTGAGCAAAGCATGTTGAGACAAGTTTTGGCAATATTTGGGGCACATTTCTGGGCACAGGCTCCATTCATGACGGAAGTCCAGTTTGGTTTGGGGTGGCACTTTTCATCAAGTTCTCCTGATTATCCCTCAAGTAGAAGTGTCCTGAGGAGGACTAAATTGGAGCAGTTCTGCATGCTTGGATCTAGAGCAACTGTGTAACTGTGTCTGAAATGCTGAAGATGAAATTAAAAAGCAATCATCATCTATCTGAGTTGAGAAACCTTAGGTGGCTCACCTCCTTCACATGCAGCAACTGGAAGGTCTCAGTGTGCCCTCGAGTATGCCACAATCAAGCATCTCAGCCTAATAAGTTTTCAAATACATTTTAGATCTGCAGTGCTATTGGAGGACAGTCAGCCACTTGATTCCTTGGAGGTCAAAAGGGGAGGACCATGCACCAGGATGATGGACTTTCTTTTAAGTCCAAATTTCTGCCCTTCACCTCACACACAAGAATGGGTGAAATGCTTTTTGGTGTCCCAAGTGTGGGGACACCTTGCAGCCATCACGACTCACACTGCTGCAGAAAGGGACTAGGAAATGGTTTTGGCCAGGTCACAAGGAACAGAGGCAGCCCTATACTTTAGACACTGGTCGGTGCCAGCTATAAGGGAAGGGCAGTTCTGCTGGACAAGTTCCAATATTCCCTTAGGTAGGGATGACCAGGCATGAGGAAACAGGCGACTCTTAAAACCATGCAAGTGGCATTTCTCTACTGTGCAACAGCATGTTCAAAGGTCAAGGGAAACAGGTTGCATCCCTCCTGAGGTATTTGCTGTTCAAGCAATATTTTGTATCAAGAATCACAGAATCACCAAGGTTGGAAGAGACCTCAAAGATCATGAAGTCCAACCTTTCACCACAGACCTCATGACTAAATCAGGTCCCTAAAGTGGCCTATGCAGCAAATACAGAAAGCACCCTGCAAAAACATTTATATGCCAGTATAAAACATAATTGTCCCACTTTCCCAGTCCTCCCTGAGTTTTGCGCAGTGCACAGTGTTTTTCCTCGCTGCACAGTTTGCCAACGAGCACCTGGCTCAGCTTCCCAGTCTGTCCTCTCAGTTTTGCTGATTGACAGCTCAGATCAGGCCACTGCTTCACCTTTACAAAACAACTGGGCAATCCTTTTCTCTGCTATCACCAAAATTTAGCTGACACTTGTGCCAGGTGTTTTGCACTGTAAATACAGGCTATAGGATTACTCTTTCACATGGATACACAAATACACAGCTAGACATTTCTGAAAATTTTCTTTAGAAATATTTTTTGTTTTAAAAACTGTTATAATCTGTGTTGAGGTGTCCGGAGACAATTTTTGGTTTTGAAAAGTGACACTTTCCTCAAAAAACTTTATGAACTAAAATGAATAGAATAGAATAGAATAGAATAGAATAGAATAGAATAGAATAGAATAGAATAGAATAGAATAGAATAGAATAGAATAGGATAGGATAGGATAGGATAGGATAGGATAGGATAGGATAGAATAGAATAGAATAGAATAGAATAGAATAGAATAGAATAGAATAGAATAGAATAGAATAGAATAGAATAGAATAGAATAGAATAGAATAGAATAGAATAGAATAGACCAGGTTGGGAAAGACCAAGATCATCAAGTCCAACCTATCACCCGACACCATCCAATCAACTAAACCATGGCACCAAGTGCCTCATCCAGTCTCCTCTCCTGCCATGGGCAGGGACCACATGGGCAATGTGTTTGTGTTTGCTGCCTGTTTGTTTTCTTCTACCTTAGCACCAGCCCTCAGATAGCTTAGGGAGGGGAAAAGCTGATCAAAAGCTCTGGGCTGCACAGTGCTGAGAAGCAGGCAGCACAGTCAGCCCTTGGCAGCTTGCGGCAGTTGCATCCCTGTGGGTTTCCTTCCTGTCTTCACCATTTTCACTCTCTGTAATAAGCAATGAAAAGAGTTTGAGGATTCAGTGTGGGATGCCCAAGGCTCACAGCAACTGGAACGCAGGCATCTTGGCTTATTAGAGATGAACACTGAGAGCACAAAGAGGAACGTCCCTGGAAGTGTTCAAAAAGGGATTGGATGTGGCACTTCATGCTATGGCTTAGTAGTCATAAAGTCTTGGGTGACAGGTTGGACTTGATGATCTTTGAGGTCTTTTCCAACCTTATTGATTCAATGATTCTATAAACACCTCCAGTGATGGTGACTCCACCACCTCCACAGGCAGCACATTTCAATGGCAAATTACTCTCTCTGTGAAGAAGTTCCTCCTCACCTCAAGCCTAAACTTCCCCTGGTGCAGCTTGAGACTGTGTCCTCTTGTTCTGGTGCTGGTTGCATGGGAGAAGAGATCAACCCCCACCTGGCTACAACCTCCCTTCAGGGAGTTGCAGACAGCAATGAAGTCTCCCCTAAGCTTCCTCTTCTCCAGGCTAAACAACCCCAGCTCCCTCAGCCTCTCCTCATAGGGCTGTGCCCCAGACCCCTCACCAGCTTTGTTGCACTTTGCTGGACATATTCCAGTACCTCAACATCTCTCTTGAATTGAGGGGCCCAGAACTGGACACAGGACTCAAGGTGTGGCCTAACCAGTGCAGTGTACAGGGGCAGAATGACCTCCCTGCTCCTGCTGGCCACACTATTCCTGATACAGGCCAGGATGCCATTGGCCTTCTTGGCCACCTGGGCACACTGATGGCTCATGTTCAGCCTACTATTAACCACTACCCCCAGGTCCCTTTCTGCCTGGCTGTTCTCCAGCCACTCTGAGCCCAGCCAGTAGCACTGCATGGGGTTGTTGTGGCCAGTGTATAGAACCCGGCACTTAGATGTGTTAAATCTCATGCCCTTGAACTCTGCCCATCTGTCCAGCCTGGCAAGGTCCCTCTGCAGAGCTCTCCTACCCTCCAACAGAAGAATTCCTGCCCCCAGCTTGGTGTTATCTGCAAATATACTGATGATGGATGCAATACCCTCATTCAGATCATCAATAAAGGACTGATGAAAAATGATGGAGAGAGGCTTGGCAGCTCATCTGCCAGCTCTCTCAGCACCCTCGGACGGATCCCATCCAGTCCCATAGACTTGTGGGGATCCAAGTAGCTAAGGAGGTCTCTAACAACTTCCTCCTGGATCACAGGGGAACTATACTGATCCCTGGCTCCATCTGCCAGCTCAGGAGGCCACTTGTCCTGCAGACAACCTATCCTGCTATTAAAATTTGAGGCAAAGAGGGTATTAAGTACCTCTGCCTTCTCCTCATCTTTAGTTACTATATTCCCCTCCGTGTCCACCAAGGAGTGGAGGTTGTTCTTGCCCTCCCCTTGCCATTAAAATATTTGTAGAAGGGTTTTTTGTTGTCCTTCACAGCAGTGGCCAAGAGAAGCACTAAATGGGTTCATCTTCCAGCACATTGGCACAGTCTGTTCCTGCGCCTTCAAGAGTTCTTTCTTGAAGCAGATGCAGCCCTCCTGGGCCCCTTTGCTTTTAAGTGCTGTTTCCCAAGGTACCTTCTGAGTTAGTTCCTTGAGTAACCTGAATTCTGCCCTCTGGATGTCCAGAGTAGAGGTTTTGTTGCTTCCCCTCTTATCCTGACTGCATATTGATCACAATTATCTCATGGTCATTGGGCCCCAGACAGCCTTCTACCACCACATCACCCACCAGTCCTTCTCTGCTTGTAAAAAGAAGGTCAAGCAAAGCTTTACCCCGGTAAGCTCACACAGCACCTGGGATAAGAAGCTGTCCTCCATACACTCTAAGAACCTCCTAGACTGCCTCCTCTCTGCTGTGTTAAATTCTCAGCAGATATCAGGCAGGTTAAAGTCTCCCATAAGAACAAGGTCAGGTGATCTTGAGACAGCCTCTAGCTGCCTATGGAATAATACATCAACCTCTTCATCCTGGTTGGACGGTCTATAACAGACTCCAGCCAGGATGTCAGGCCTGTTGGCCTTCCCTCTAATTTTCACCCACAAGCACTCAACCTGATCATCCTTGATCTCTAGTTCCATGGTGTCTAGAGCCTCCCTGATGTACAGGGCCACCCCTCCACCCTTTCTTCCTTGCCTGTCTCTCCTGAAGAGCCTGTAGCCGTCAATTGCAGCGCTCCAGTCATGTGAGTCGTCCCACCACATCTCTGTGATGGCAGCTACATCATAACTTTCCTGCTGCAACAAGGCTTCCAGCTCCTCTTGTTTGTTGCCCATGCTGTGTGCATTAGTGTACATTTTCAAACAGCCTAAACAATTTTTTCTCCCTTTCCACTCTTCAATTTTTTGCTGATGTGTAAGAGAAAAAATATTTAAAGTACTTATGTGCCATTCCATTATTGATTTGGGGGTTGGTTTGGTTTGGGTTTGTTTGCTTTTGGTTGGTTTTGGTTTGTTGGGGTTTTGGGTTGGGTTGGGTTTTTTGTTTGTTTTGTTTTGTGGGGTTTTTGTTGTTGTTGTTTGGGGTTTTTTTGTTACAAAAGAAATAAAAGAGTAGAAATTTGAAAAAATAGTAAGAAATGAAACAAAACAAAGAAAGAAAGCAACAACCCCAAGCTCAGTACTCTCCTCTAGATACCATTTCTACAACATAATAAGAAAATAAAGAAGGAATAAACACATGGAAGAAATTGTGAAAAGGTTTCATTGAGAACAAGCTCTACATAAATCGAAAGGGCTTGAAATCAATAAAAAGTGTGTAGCAAATTTTAACCAGGTATAGTCATGCAAACGTACCTAGCAACTTGTTTTGTAAAGGACAATTTAGTGCTCCTGCTGTGCATCATCTTCACCATTAATAACTAGCAATAGAGCATTCAGAGAATGCTGCCTCCCTCAATGAACATGTGAGGAATCTCAGTACAATAGTAATCATTTTATGAGTATTATGTGTCCAATCTGTGTGATATTTATACATTTTCTTTATGATTCCAGAATGTCAAATCAGGCAGGAAAATAGGCAACAGCTTCATACAGCACTATTTGCAAATCTTAAAAGGACAACACAGGTCAGGTTTTTTACTAGGAAATTACACCTTGGGCTATTTTGAACTGCAGCATCTGGCTTGTAAACACTGAAAGGGGAGTTCAAGAGGGAAAGCACGTAATATTTGGCAGATAAAAGCACAGTTTCTAATGACAGAGAAAACGTGGTAAAGAGTTCCACAGAGTTTCCACCAGCTATCAGGAACTGAGGAAGTCAAGAAGAAATAAGTGAATAAGTAATTAGCCTAAAAGGTGCAAACAAGCCTTTTTCTAATGTTCAGGATCTTTTCTTTCTTTCCCCCCTCTCCCTTTTTCTTTTCTTTTTCACACTTCATCTTTTTTTGCCTTTGATGAATTACAATTTCATTGTGTTTCTGGTCAATGGTAAATATTACCCAAGTAAAAAGCAATGATTACTGAGACCATAAGGATCAGTTAAAACCTTCTACTACTGGTATTGAAACTGCAGTCACAAGGACCTAGGCTATGGCCAGAACAACCACAGGATTGTCCTGCAATAAATGGGCAAGTCCAGCCATTGAAATCAGTTCCCATTATAACAACTTGAAGACAGAAGCTCTGAAAGACCTAACTGTGACACGGACCCTAGCTGGAGTTTGGGACTGCAAAGCACCAGCCATGATTTCCTGATATAAAGGCATTGTGTTAACTAACCAGTGCTGCCTGGGGCTAAATATCAAGAGAGCAAATTTTGGAGTTACACAAAACCTCTTATTGCAAAGGTTATGTCACACTGAGAGAATGCTCTCTTCAGTTCAGTTTACAGGATGACTTCAGAAAGACACATACTTCAGGCAGCAGATAAATATCAGCAAATTCCTGCAAAGCTGGCAGCCCATGGCTTGCACAGCAGCACTCTGCACTGGGTTAGGAACTGGGCAGGTCCATAGAGTGGTGGACAATGGTGCCACATCCAGCTGGCAGCCAGGCACTAGTGGTGTCCCCCAGTAATCAGTGCTGGGCCTGATCCTAATCAATATTTTTATTGATGATCTGGACAAGGGGATTGAGTCCATCATCAGTAAATTTGCAGATGGCACCAAGCTGGGAGCAGGTGCTGAGAGGGTAGGAGGGCACTGCAGAGGGACCCTGGCAGACTGGACAGATGGGCAGAGTCCAAGGGCATGAGATTTAACACATCCAAGTGCCGGGTTCTGCACATTGGCCACAGCAACCACATGCAGTGCTACAGGCTGGGCTCAGAGTGGCTGGAGAGCAACCAGGCAGAGAGGGACCTGGGATTGATAGTAGGCTGAACATGAGCCATCAGTGTGCCCAGGTGGCCAAGAAGGCCAATGGCATCCTGGCCTGTATCAGGAATAGTGTGGCCAGCAGTAGCAGGGAAGTCATTCTGCCCTGTACTCAGCACTGGTTAGGCCACACCTTGAGTCCTGTGTCCAGTTCTGGGCCCCTCAATTCAAGAGAGATGTTGAGGTACTGGAATATGTCCAGCAAAGTGCAACAAAGCTGGTGAGGGGTCTGGGCCACAGCCCTACGAAGAGAGGCTGAGGGAGCTGGGGTTGTTTAGCCTGGAGAAGAGGAAGCTTAGGGGAGACCTCATTGCTGTCTGCAACTCCCTGAAGGGAGGTTGTAGCCAGGTGGGGGTTGATCTCTTCTCCCATGCAACCAGCACCAGAACAAGAGGACACAGTCTCAAGCTGCACCAGGGGAAGTTTAGGCTTGAGGTGAGGAGGAACTTCTTCACAGAGAGAGTTGTTGGCTGTTGGAATGTGCTGCCCAAGGAGGTGGTGAGATTGATGTTCCTGGAGGTGTTAAATGTCTGGATGAGACACTTAGTGCCATGGTCTAGCTGATTAGTTAGGGTTGGGTGATTAGCTGGACTTGATCTTGGAGGTCTCTTCTAACCTGGTTTCGAAGGGAGGAAGATAAGAAAGCAGGCTCACTGGAAACAAGCCTGGGATGCTTGAGAGGTGGTGTGCCAGCTCCACTGCTACTTCAGGGGACGTAGGAGGTAATGAGCCATGTTTTGGGGTAGATGCAAGAGCCAAAAAGGAAACACCAGCATATTCAGGGCTCACTGGTAGGTTGGTGGCCATGGAGGTGGCCAAGAGTGGTCAGACAGCAGGAGTGAGAAGGAAAGGATTAACTCCCTCTCTGAAATGTTTATATACCAATGCACAGAGCATGGGGAATAAGCAGGAAGAGTTGGAGATCTGTGTTAGGCTACATAACTATGATATAATTGGAATCACTGAAACATGGTGGGACAGCTCCCACGACTGCAGTGTTGTCATGGAGGGCTATGAAATCCCTCCATAACAAGAAAGATAGACCAACAAAGCAAGAGCAACTGGAATTTGTTGAGTTCCACCCAGGGGGACAGGTAGAACAGGTGGAAAACTCGTGGTTAAGAATTAAGGGATGTGGAAAGGTAGCTGAAACTGTTGTGGGAGTCTACTATAGACCACCAAATCAAGCAGAAGATGCTGATCAGGCCTTCTATGGTCAATTGGAAGCAGCCTCTAGCACACACTCCTTGGTACTCATGAGTGACTTCAACACCCTAACATTTGCTAGAAAGCCCACACAGCCAGTCCAAAGGGCTCTTGCAGTATGTCGATGATAACTTCTTGGTGCAGGTAGTAGAGGAGACAACAAGGAGAGACACACTGTTGGACATTGTATTAACCAACAAAGAAGGACTGGTTGGGGACATTAAGGTTGGGAACAGCCTTGGTGACAGTCATAATGACATGGTGGAGTTTAGTACTATACACAGGGTAGAAACAGGGCAGTAAGTAGGATTACAACACTGCACTTATACAGGGCTAACTTTGTACTCCTCAGAGATATACTTGCAGGCATCCCATGGGCTAAGACTCTAGAGGGTAAAGGAGCCCAAGAAAGTTAGTCAGTTTTTAAACACTACTTCCTCCAATGTGGGAAACTGTGATGAATCTGTGTACCCTTGAATGTCTGGAAAGTCCCTGAGCTGAAAATATAAATAGCTTGTGACAGACTACTGTGTAACTTGTGGAGGCAGAGAAACTGCAAGATTGAGATGGAAGAATCACAGGAGAAGAAGCCTGGACTAGCTCAGCAAATAACTGTAGCAATGCATCAGTAACAAATAAGAATCTTTAAAACAACTTAGAAGTAGGCACACTAGCATAACAAACATACAAATATGTGTTGCTTGAAGAAATAAATGGTACTCTGTACTCTGCATTCTGCTCACGACAAGCATGTGTCACTTCTGCCCATCACCATAACAGTGACACTCCAAGCCCAAGACAGGTGTGTTCCCTTGAGTCAAAAAATGGGGTAGGTGCTTCCTGAGTTTGGTCAGGCATGATATGGCCTTGCTACATCCAAGCTGCCTGTTCCCAAATGCCTTTTTTCCTTCATGTTCCTGGAAATGGTTATCCACTTCTTCGCTATGAAAAAGTACCATAGATTATGCTGATTCATTTTTTAGCTTCTTGTTTTCTAGCAGCACAGATTCTATTGCATCGCAAGTTCTACATAATGCTAGGCCTATAGGTTTGTAAGGCCACTCCATCCGTACTGAAAATAAACCATACCTCAGTCCCATCTATTCAGTGACTGAGGATTATGTGTTTTTCCTCTATGAAAAAGCACAAAATTGATGAGGCCACAAATATTTAAGGTAGAATAAAGCAAACTACTTTTTTTTAGTAAGTATTTTATTTCAGCCATACAAAAGTATATGATTATGCCTTCCTCTTTTAAACTGCTCTAGGAAACAATACTGCAAAGAAATACCCTTTGAACAGCTTCAGAAAAATCTCTGTGCAGATATATATTAAGCTCGAAATTCATCAGAAATCTGTTCAACATGCTTGAGAGAAGAATTGAGTTATGGAGCTTACAGCATGAGGCTATGAACTGAAACTGAGCTTTAATTAAAATGGATTTGGTAATGCACAGTAGAGTTTGGGACGCCTTCAATAACACTTTCAGAAAGCTTATGCAGTTTGCCAGTATTTAAGTGATGTAACTGTACTACACAGATAAGAGAGTTTTAAATTACACTTAAAAATATATTAGATGAATTCTGGGTTAACCAACAGAAGGAGCATCTTCTAAACAAAAGCCTGTTAATGTTATATCTGCAGTACCTAGAAATTAGCTGTTGGCTAACATCACTGAGCTACAGGGGGTCAGAAGGTGGCAATTTTCCTACACAAGCAACTGGAATTGCCAGTATGGCTTGCAGGTGTGGTGCTTGCAATGCTCCATATCATGTGTTGTAATCCACAATGATTAATATAAAATCTTACTATTTTACTTGAAGAGGAAAGCCTTAATTTCAGTTTGGGGATTTGTTTATTTTTGCTTTTTGTAAGCTTCTGGCAATTTGGCCTTCACACACTTAAGGCCTACACAATCACAGACAGCTTTTTTGGCTAGAGAGAGAGTGCACTGGTTTTGGCTAAGGCAGAGTCATTTCTCTTCATAGCAGCTGGTGTGGGACTATGTTTTGAATTTTTGCTGGAAACAGTGTTGGTAATAGAAGTATGTTTTAGTAATTGCTGAGCAGTGTTTACACAGAGTCAAGCCCCTTTTGCTTCTCACACCACTCCACCTGTGGGTAGGCTAGGAGTGCAGGAAATGTTGGGAGGGGACATAAGCAAGAAGGCTGGCTGCAAATGATCAAAGGAGTATTCCATACTATGTGATATCATCCTCAGCATATAAAATCAAGGGAAGAATAAGGAAAGGGAAGACATTCAACGGCATGAGATTGAACACATCCAAGTGCCGGGTTCTGCACATTGGCCACAACAACCCCATGCAGTGCTACAGGCTGGGGTCAGAGTGGCTGAGAGCGGCCAGGCAGAGAGGGACCTGGGGGTACTGGTCGATGGTAGGCCGAACATGAGCCTGCAGTGTGCCCAGGCAGCCAAGAGGGCCAATGGCATCCTGGCCTGCATCAGGAACAGTGTGGCCAGCAGGAGCAGGGAGGTCATTCTGCCCCTGTACACTGCACTGGTTAGGCCACACCTTGAGTCCTGTGTCCAGTTCTGGGCCCCTCAGTTTAGGAAGGATGTTGTCTTGCTGGAACGTGTCCAGAGAAGGGCAACAAAGTTGGTGAGGGGTTTGGAACACAAGCCCTATGAAGAGAGGCTGAGGGAGCTGGGGTTGTTTAGCCTGGAGAAGAGGAGGCTCAGGGGAGACCTTATTGCTCTCTACAACTACATGAAGGGAGGTTGTAGACAGGTGGGGGCTGGTCTCTTCTCCCAGGCAACCAGCACCAGAACAAGAGGACACAGTCTCAGGCTGCACCAGGGGAGGTTTAGGCTGGATGTTAGGAGGAAGTTCTACACAGAGAGAGAGATTGCCCATTGGAATGGGCTGCCCGGGGTGGTGGTGGAGTCGCCATCACTGGAGGTGTTCAGGAGGAGACTTGATGGGGTGCTTGGTGCCATGGTTTAGTTGATCAGATGGTGTTGGATGATAGGTTGGATGTGATGATCTTGAAGGTCTCTTCCAACATGGTTTATTCTAATCTATTCACATTGAAAGTTAGGGCATTTTGTCTTCCCAGCTAACCATTATGAGTGATGGAGTCCTGCTTTCATGGAGATGGCTGGACACCTGCCTGCCCATGGAAAGTGGTGAATTAATTTCTCATTTTGCGTTGCTTGGGTACACAGCTTGGGGTTTATCTATTGAACTCTCTTTGTCTTAACCCACAAGTTTTCTCACTTTTACCCTTTCAATTCTCTGTGAGGGGAATGATTAAGCAGCTGGCTGGAATTTGGTTGCCATCTGGAGTTAAAACATAACAGAGAGGCAGGGAATGAATATGAAAATTTACACAAAGAAACAGACTATGTATCCTGGTCATTTCAGAGCTGAGAGGCTCTTTCTCAACTCCTCAACTCTAGATTTGGCTGTGGAATGTTGTGGGGGGGTTTCTTGTTTGTTTTGTTTTTTCCCCCATTCTCCCTTAAGACAAGAGGAAATCTGAAGTTGCACAAGTACAAAGATTTCCTCTTTTCCTAAGCTGTCAGCAAGTATCAGTTTTCTAGCTTTAGCCAGCACATATTTGGGAGGAACAGTTTAATTTAGAGAAACTGGAAGATCTCCAAGTAGCCTATCATATTACAAAACAATATGTGACACCAGTGTGCTAGTTGATGCAGAAGCCTGACTCAATTAGTCAGTCTCAAAGAGAGACTCAGCTAGACATTTCAGGAAAGCTAAAAGGAAAAATATAAAATTGGAAGTTAATCTCACATTAAAACAGTTCCTTATGTAAGTCTGGTGTGGTGCTATTGCAAGATATGTAAGCTAAGTTCAGAGACACCAACCACAACATCTCACGCAAATTTTGCAGCCTTAATCTCTAACTTCATTCTCAGATATTCAAACCATTCTAGAAGCATGAAGTATGCCTTTCGCTCATTCATGTAGCTACTCGCTTTATGTACACAAATTGAGGATATATACTCACTATTAAAAGCCAAAGACACTGGCTGTCAAAAAGTACCATATACCCCAGTCAAAATGACATTCAATGCACAAGGCCATGACTCATTTGTAAGTCTGTTACTATGTAAAGCACAGCCTTTTCCATACCTCTTTTTGCTGATTTCCCTTGTTCTAGATGCATACAACTTTTTAAATGTGAATACTTGATAAGAAGCTAAGGCCCTTTATTGAACTGTCTTAACTGAACCAGGATGTAGTGAAAAAAAGGTGATTTTTTTTCAGAAGAGCTGTAAATACCTCTAGTTCAAGCACAATTCATGACATTTTTCAAATGTAGCTATGTAAAAATGCCTGTGATGAAAAAAAATCAGGACAACATTTATTTGTACCTTTATTTCATGCTGAGCTTCCCTTCTAACCTGATAAATCTGTTTTTTCTACTGTGTTCAATATGGTGAGCACTAGATTTCTTCATTCCTTTTATCACTAGGAACTGGCCTTCCCTCCTTGCTACCCACACAGTGCTGCAAGTTTTTCCCCAGCTATTTGGATAACCAAAAAGCTGCAGGAGCAGGTATGAAAAAGAGAATCACAGTATTACCAAGGTTGGAAGAGACCTCAAAGATCATCAAGTCCAACCTGTCACCACAGACCTCATGACTAAACCATGGCACCAAGTGCCACATCCAATCCCCTTGAACACCTCCAGGGACTGTGACTCCACCACCTCCCAGGGCAGCACATTCCAATAGCGAACGACTCTCTCAGTGAAGAACTTTCTCCTCACCTCGAGCCTAAACTTCCCCTGGCACAGCTTGAGACTGTGTCCCCTTGTTCTGGTGCTGGATGCTAGAGAGAAGAGACCAACCCCTTCCTGGCTACAACCACCTTTCAGGTAGTTATAGAGAGCAATGAGGTCTCCCCTGACCCTCCTCTTCTCCAGGCTAAGCAACCCCAGCTCCCTCAGCCTCTCCTCACAGGGCTGTGCTCAAGGCCTTTCCCCATCGTTGTTGCACTTCTCTGGACACCTTCAAGTGTCTTGATGTCCTTCCTAAACTGAGGGGCCCAGAACTGGACACAGGACTCAAGGTATGGCACACTGCTGGCTCATGTTTAGGTGGCTGTCAACCAGCACCCCCAGGTCCCTCTCTGTTTGGCAGCTCTCCAGCCACTCTGACCCCATCCTGTAGCTCTGCATGGGGTTGCTGTGCCCAAAGTGCAGCACCTGGCACTTGGACTTGTAAAATGCCATCCCATTGGACTCTGCCCATCTGTCCAGTCAGTCAAGGTCCCTCTTCAGAGCCCTTCTGCTCTCTAACAGAACAACATCTGCTCCCAGCTTGGTGTCATCTGCAAATTTGCTGATGACTGACTCAATCCCCTCCTCCAGATCATCAGTGAAGATATTAAAGAGGATGGAGCCCAGCTCAGATCCCTGGGGGACACCACTAGTGCCTGGCTGCCAGCTGGAGGTGGCACCATTCACCACCACTCTCTGGGCTCAGCCCTCCACACAGTTCCTAACCCAGCACAGAGTGTTGCTGTCCAAGCCACGAGCGGACAGCTTGGCCAGGAGTTTGCTGTGGGGGACAGTGTCAAAGGCCTTGCTGAAGTCCAGGTAGACTACATCCACAGGCCTCCCCACATCCACCAGGCAGTCACCCGGGCATAGAAGGAGATCAGGTTGGAGAGGCAGGACCTGCCCTTCCTAAATCCATGTTGGCTGGACCTGAGCCCTTGGCCATCCTGCAGGTGCAGTTATTGCTGCCAGGATGATCTGCTCCATCATTTTCCCTGGCACTGAGGTCAGGCTGCCAGGCCTGGAGTTTCCAGGTTCCTCCATCCGACCCTTCTTGTGGATGGGGACCACACTGGCCAGTTTCCAGTCATCTGGGACCTCACCGGTGAGCCAGGACTGGAGGAAAATGATGGAGAGTGGCTTGGCAGCTCACCTGCCAGCTCTCTCAGCACCCTAGGATGGATCCCATCCGGCCCCATGGACTTGTGAGTGTCCAAGTGGCTCAGCAGGTCCAGAACTAATTCCTCATGGATATCCAGGGTGTTACACTGCTCCCTGACCCCATCACCCAGCTCAGGAGGCCACTTGTCCTGAACTCCTCCTGCCTTGCTGTTAAAAATTGAGGCAAAGAAGGTGTTCAGGACCTCAGCCTTTTCCTCATCTTCAGTCACCGTGTTCCCCTCCAGGTCCAACAGGCAGTGCAGGTTCTTCCTGCCCTTCTTTTTGGCATTAACGTATTTGTAAAAGTGCTTTTTATTGTCCTTCACAGAGGTGTTCAGCCTCAGCTCCAACTGGGCCTTTGCCTCTCTAATGTTTCTCCTACATAATCTAACAACTTCCTTAAACACACCTCGAGAAGCCTTCCCCTCCTTCCAAAGGTGATACAGCCTCTTGTTTACCCTTAGTTCCTCCAGGAGCTGCTTGCTCATCCAGGCTCAGAGCCTTCCCCTCAGCTCATCTTTCAGCAGATGGGAACCACCAGCTCCTGTGCCTTCAAGAGCTCCTGTTTGAAGCAGCTCCAACCCTCCTGGACCCCTCGGTTCTTGAGGGCTGATACCCAGGGAACCTTGCAGATAAGTTTCTTAAACAGGCTGAAGTTTGCCCTCTGGCAGTCCAAGGTGAAGGTTCTGTTGGTGCTCCTCCCTAGCTCCCTGCATACTGAACACTTCACCATCTCATGGTCGCTGCACCCCAGGCAGCCTCCCACGGTCACTTCTCCCACCAGCCCTTCTCTATTGGAGAACAGCAGGTCAAGCAGAGCTTGACCCCTGGTAGGCTCACTCAACAGCTGCATCAGGAAGTTGTCCTCCATGTGGTCCAGGAATCTTCTGGACTGCCTCCTCTGTGCTGAATTAAGTTCCCAGCAGGTATCTGGCAGGTTGAAGTCACCCACAAGGACAAGATCTGATGATCTTGAGACAGCCTCCAGTTGCTTATGGAATATTTCATCTGCCTCCACATCCTGGTTGGGTGGTCTAGAACAGACTCCAACCAGGATGTCAGATTTGTTGGTCTGCCCCCTGATTTTAACCCACAGGCTCTCAATCTCTTCATCCTCCACCTCAAGCTCTGTGGCAGAGAGCAACTCCCTAATATACAGAGCCACTCCTCCTCCTCTTCTCCCTCACCTGTCTCTCCTGAAGAGCCTGTAACCCCCCAGTGCAGCACTCCAATCGTGTGTGTCATCCCACCATGTTTCTGAGATGGTGACTATATCATAGTCACCCTGGTGGACCAGGACTTCAGCTCCTCTTGCTTATTGCCCATGCTGCCTGCATTGGTGTACAGCACTTCAGCTGGGCTCTCGACTTCTCAATTAACCTTAATTTGTGTCCCATTCTTTCCTCTTCAGAGGGACTGATTTCCTCACCCACCCCCTTCAGACCTAGTTGAAAGCCTTCTTAATGAGCCCTGCCAACTCTAGTGCTAGGACTCTCTTGCCCTTTCTAGATAATGTCACCCCGCTCAGGTCCCAGCAGGTCAGGTGCAGTAAGTTTCCCCATGATCAAAGAACCCAAAATTCTGCTGCTGGCACCATCCCCTGAGCCAGTTGTTGATGGTGTGGGTTCTCCTGTTCCTCTCAGTGTACTCCCTCACTGAGGGAAGTGAGCAGAACACCACTTGTGTGCCTGCCCCATCAATCAATTGTCCCAGGGCCTTGAATTCTTTTTTAAGTGCCCTGGTTCCCTTCTTATCACTTCCAGCTTGTATTACCAGCAGAGGGTAATAGTCAGAGGCTGGATCAGCTTTGGGAGTCTTCTTGTGATGTCCCTTACCCAGGCCCCGGGTAGGGAGCAGACCTCCCTGTGGGGTGGGTCAGGACGACATGTGGGTCCCTCAGTCCCCCTCAGGAGAGAGTCCCCAAAACTACAACCCTTCTCCTTTTCTTTGCGGAGCTGGTTGTTATAGTTGGTGGGGACCACTTGGCCTTAGGCTCCTCCCCAGGTGGCTGCCCCTCAGCCCTCTCATCCCCACTGCCCTCAGCCTGCAGGGCCTCATACTTATTTTGCAAGGGCAGTGGAAGAGGAGGAGAGGGGCGGGATGGATTTCCCTTGCCACCCCTGGCAGGGACCTGTATCCATCCCTCCCTGTTTCCAGGCACGCTTCCCTCAGCAGGGGAGATTTGCAGAGCCTTCTCCCACATATCTAACTCCCTTTCGCTTTCCCTTATTGACCTGAGCCTAGATACCTATATTCAACTGCTTCATGGTCACTGCAGCCAAGGCCGTCTCTGAGCCTCACATTGGTTACCAGCCCTTCCCTGTTGGTGAGAACAAGGTCCAGCAGAGCACCTTTTCTTGTTGGTTCCTCTACCATTTGGAGGACGAAGTTGTCTTCTATGCAGTCCAGGCACATCCTGGATTGCTGGTGCCTTGCTGTGCTGTCCCTCCAGCAGATGTCAGGGTGGTTGAAATCCCCCATGAGGACCAGGGCTTGTGACCTGGCAGCCGCTTCTATTTGCCTGTGGAGGACCTCATCTGCTTGGTTCTGCTGGTCAGGTGGCCTGTAGGAGACCCCCACAGTAATATCTCCTTCCCCTGTCTTGCCTTTAATTTTAACCCATACCCTCTCAACCAGCTCATCATCCCTCCCCAGGCAGAGCTCTGCTGATTCCAGCTTGATTTTCTTTTTCCCATTCTTCCAAATATTTGGTGCACTCTACGGTATTTTGGTTCCAGCGAGGGAAATGTGGAGCAAATAAGATGTAAGGGAGACATGCTTTGATCAGAAGCCCAGATACTTATGGATGGTTTTGTGGATTTTGTTTGGTTTTGCTCTGTTAGAGTTTGGGGGCTTTTTTATGGTTTTGGTCTAATAAAGGACATTTGATATTGTATTTATTCAACAAGTTTAACTTATTTTAACCTTTGACATCTCTGGAGACTACAGTGTACTGAGAGCTGCCACTGTGACACCAGCTATAGAGACCAGAAATAATCTGCTGCTGTGGGTTGGATGACAGTCTTTTAAGAGAGAACATAGGAAGAAAATTCCTCACAAAAATGGTTTCTTCATCTGCACCCTTTGCTATCAAAGCATTGTAGAGTCTCAGCAAAAATAATGAATCCTCTCATTACAAAGTAGTTTCAATTTAAAAAATAAATGCCAGGTTAACCAGCTTTTGGAAACTGGTGGAGTCAGACCTTTCGAATGTAAACAAAGTGATACTGGACCCAGCATAGCCTTTGTTGCTCTGAACCTGTGAATTTACTCTCACAACAATTCTATGAGTTCTCATGGTTTTAGTTAGAACATCACAAATTCTATTATTTTACTTTTCAGCTCAGTCCAAGCTGCACATTCTGAAACAGACTGCATGCTTTTGCAGAGGGCATCTGCTTCTAGTAGTGGTAAAGCTCAGTGTTTCCAGTGTTTCTACCAGTACCTTCTATGCAGGTCAAGGTCCTTGCTAATTGAGTGCGTTGCTACCCAAATAAGTGCTTTCCCAAAGTGACCTTTCTTAGTCTCTGGTGCTGTAGACTGCTGTGTAATGTACTAACCTACTGATCCCATGTTGCCTTCAATTTTCTTCAATGCTCCCTATTTTTCAAATGCTTCAGATTACGTTCACCTTGCACATACAACATCCATTTCTAACATAGTTGCCTCCTGCAATTGATTCGGGCAAATTTTCCAAAGGTAGTACTTAGCACATTGGAGACTTTCTACGTGCATACCATGCTTAAAATAAATAAATGCACACATAGATGATACATAGATGTCAACCTTTAGTTCTCATTTTGAAGGCAGATCATGTTATTTCATCATCTGGAGACTACATCAATGATTGTGACTTAGCTGCTTTAGAAAACATTCTACAAACACCAGAGGAGAGACAGGTTATACACAAAAAATAGTGTGTGAAGGAAATACACATTGTGTATCTATAACATGGGCCATATCCCAGTTCCACTAAGATTTATGGGAGTTTTGCCATTCACTTGAACAAGATCAGTAGTATACAAAGATGAATTTGCTATAAGCACATACACTGGCACTTTATGGGTGTGACAAGATAAAAGCCCTGTGTGAAGTAATGAAATCAATTATAACAGTGCTGGGTATGTCAATCTTCCGTCTTCTACATTCAGTTGCTAAATCAGGAAGGTTAAACATTTCCTTCAGGAGGCAGAGAATCATAAAATTTACAGATAAAAAAAATTCTCTTAGACCTACTTCCTGCCAACACAAAATTATTCCTCCCTGTACCTTTTCTGACCCTCTGTGCAGTTTAGTTTTACACCACTCTAATGTTGTGGCATCTTCTCCTCCCTGTAAAGAATTATTCTAGCAACTACTTAATCACACACTCAAGCCAAGCTAGATTTTTTCCTAGAAAATAAAGCCAAATTACAAACCCCCAACCATATATTGCTCTGAATTTCCTCTTACCATCTCAGTTTACTTTGAGCCAATTTGAAAAATGCCTTTTTAGAACTCTTATCAGTTACATATTTTCCTGCTTTTCGTAGTCCACCACATCCATATGTGGGCGGTAGCAGTGGCTCATCTGTTACTAATGAGATGGTGAACAGCAGAAGTAGGCAGTGAGGTGAACTGATCATTTAGCTGCCTGAATTTTGAGTAATGTAATTCAGGAAGCGTGCTTCAGTGGAGACAAGAAACCTGAAATCTTGTAGCAGTTTATGGCAGGCATATTGGAGACCTGCCAAAGGAGGGAACTGAAACTGGCAATGCAGGAGACCCTTTTCAGTATGTTCATAAGGCATAAACAATGCCAACTCCCTTGATACAGGATGTCCTTACTTTGTCAACCATATCAAAGAGGAATTTTGGGCCACATTTATCTCTGGGTAAAATCAAATGAAATAGTCCAAGAACCACAGCTTAGTTCTCAGTGACATACACATGCTTGTCTTACAATACAATACAATACAATACAATACACCAGGTTGGAAGAGACCTTCAAGATCATTGCGTCCAACCCATCAACCAATCCAACCCACCCAACAACTAAACCATGCAACCAAGCACCCCATCAAGTCTTCTCCTGAACACCTCCAGTGAAGGTGACTCCACCACCTCCACGGGTAGCCGATTCCAATGGCCAATCACTCTCTCTGTGTAGAACTTCTTCCTAACATCCAGCCTAAACCTGCCCTGGCGCAGCCTGAGCCTGTGTCCTCTTGTTCTGGTGCTGGCTGCCTGGGAGAAGAGGCCAACCTCTGCCTGGCTACAACCTCCCTTCAGGTAGTTGTAGAGAGCAATAAGGTCACCCCTCAGTCTCCTCTTCTCCAGGCTAAGCAACCCCAGCTCCCTCAGCCTCTCCTCATAGGGCTTGTGTTCCAAACCCCTCACCAGCTTTGTTGCCCTTCTCTGGACACGTTCCAGCAAGTCAACATCCTTCCTAAACTGAGGGGCCCAGAACTGGACACAGGACTCAAGGTGTGGCCTAACCAGTGCAGTGTACAGGGGAGAATGACCTCCCTGCTCCTGCTGGCCACACTGTTCCTGATGCAAGCCAGGATGTCATTGGCCTTCTTGGCTGCCTGGGCACACTGCAGGCTCATGTTCAGCCTACAATCAACCAGTACCCCCAGGTCCCTCTCTGCCTGGCCACTCTCCAGCCACTCTGACCCCAGCCTGTAGCACTGCCTGGGATTGTTGTGGCCAATGTGCAGAATCCGGCACTTGGATGTGTTCAATCTCATGCCATTGGACTCTGCCCATCTGTCCAGCCTGTCGAGGTCCCTCTGCAAAGCCTCTCTGCCCTCCAGCAAATCAACTGCTGCCCCCAGCTTGGTGTTGTCTGCAAATTTACTGATGATGGACTCAATTTACTGATGATGGTCTTACAGTTCTCAATATGGCTGAAATGACAGAAAAACTTCAGTTATCATTCTGTTGTTACTTTCATGCTTCCCCTTGCCCAGCCACTCTACAATGCATTATGACACTCCTTTATCCTGTTTCAATTACAGCAGAGAACACCAGTCTCCTTTCTCTTTAAGGATAGAAGTACTATGTTAAAAATATCAGGGAAAAGTACATCTAAAATGCATATTACATGTGCCTTCAAATAAAGGGAGCTTGAGAAAAGTAAGATACTACGAGAACACCTATTCACAGATGGAAGTTTTGCCCTGTTATTCTGAAGTACACCAAAAGATGTTTTGAAAGGCAAATCCTTCACAGATTCTCACTGAAACAAGACATGCACCTCTAGAGATTTCCCCAGCATCAAAAAATGTTACTTTATACAGAGGGAGAATCGGAGTCAGGTCAGGGCCTGCAACTGGCACAGGTGCTGCTATACAAGTATTGTACCATAGTAGCATGATGTAATGCTACAAACAACACAGTTAAGCCAAATCTCCTTTGGATTGCTGCAAGAACTACTCTGATGCTGCATGTAAACAAGTCTCTTGCCTATTTTGCCTGCTTTATTTGATTAGCCTTGTCAGAAGTAAAGATCAGGTCAAATTGTTATGGTCATTAAAGATGAAAGCCATACCTCAGGGAACAAAGTAAGAATGTCACTGATCAGATGAAATGGTGGCCTCGTTCAAATTTGGGTAGCTGTTGTCTTCTGGCGCTTCTGTCTTCAACAAAAGACTCAGTTCTGCAACTTCTGGAGCACTTCTTACCATAGAAGTGATTATTACTTGTGGTTTTGGGGTAGTAGATGCATTTCTTTTTCCCATGTGAATCGGAAGGTAAGTAACCATGGTACTACCATGCCATCACAAAGTGCAACAGCAAGGAAGACTCTGAGTGACCATCTTAAACACAGCTGTAACTAATGGAAATTCTTCAGTCTGGCATGAAACCTACATTTATGTTCCATCTCTTTCTCCAAAAAGTACTTGTGACTTTTAGATTGAAGAATTTTGTTTTGGCATCACCTGAAACACATTTTTCAAACGGAGCCATGGGAGGTCTATGATGCTTGCCTCTGTTGAAAACTTATGTGCAACTGCTGTGAAAAGAAAACCTTCCAAACACATTAGCTCTTAACTTAAAATCTTAAGAGGTGGCCAGGAAGATCAGCCAATTACAGCATTTTCTGACAAATACTGCTGTGATCTGTCTCATAAAAACCCATCTTTAGTAAAAAAATCATGTGCTGGGGACACAGCAGCACCAATTTTTTTGCCCTCTGTGACCCAAGTTTTAAAAAATTGGTAACTGAGAATTTTTAAAAGTTTCACTTTCACCTGATACATGGCAGCTAGGAGATGAAACTAAGGTGTTCAAGTTTCCCTGGAAGAAAGACCTCATTCACAGTCAATATAAGATAAATCATCTTACCAGGAAAACACATTTTATGACAGAATAGACTATTTAAGGCAGAGCAGATTATCAGAAGTTCTTCTTCCCACCAGATCAATTTTTCTGACAGGAGCTGAATTATTGCTCAGAAAACAACTAACCATGCTCTATTGAGTATTCCTAACTAATTTAAATATACTGCAAATCTAAAGTTATTTTACCTTTCTTCCAAGGTACTTCAGAAAGCCAAGAGTTTGTTAGTCCCCTAAGTTGACTGTAAAAATCCACCACCATTTTTCCACTATTCCACAGCAAAGAACACTTCTGAGAAGCCATAGTTGAATTGTGTCAGATGCCACTGAATAAAGGATAAAATATGGCAAATACTGAAGTTGCCTTTATGTTAAGCTTTCATTTCTTGCTGTGTCACCACCCTCTTCCCCCCGCCCCAATCAAGGAAATTACTTTTTCTGTTTGAAAGGGAACGGCAGTATTTGAGCTTGTTATCTCTGCTGCCTCGGAAGTAATCTGGCACTGATGTGCGCTATAGAGAACAGGATTGTGAGCAGTCGGAAAAGCACTTTCTCAGTTGCTTCATTAGAGCATCTGGCTACAGATTTCTCTAACCACTCCAAAATCAAAAGCCATTAGCTTGCTTACCTGCCTTTTTCCTCAGACTGCCTCTAAATTAGAGAACCTCTCTTGTTTCCATCAGTTGTATGTAGAAGAGGAAGAAGGACATAGGAATTAATTTACAGTTCCCTGAGAAAAAGGTGATAAAAGTGAAAATGTTGCAGCCTTGTCCTGAAGGTGAGCAGGAGTTGTCTTAGCAGAAGCTGTCAGAAGTATATAAGACCTACCTGAACAAACATGAAAGCTTTTCAAGCACCCTTGTATAGTATCCTGCTGCTTCCCCACTGCAAACCTTCATAGGCACGCCTCTTATCCTTTCTGCTGTTCTCTTCTCATTATCTCTCCCTCCACACGTACTTACCAAATCCCAGAACTAATTAGAGCCAAAAAACCCACCCAAACCCTCTGCAGTAGCATTTATCCGCTAGGAAGCTAAAGATCACTTATCAATTAGCCGTATTTTTCCTGCCTTTTCAGTGTACTTTTAGACTAGTTGCAAAGAAACTTTAGGTCAGCAAAAGGTTACACAGCACTCAGTGCAGATTTACACACATCAGGAAGGCTTGCTGCATAATTTAGGTCTAATACAGAGAGAGTGATTGCCCATTGGAATGGACTGCCCAGGGAGGTGGTGAAGTCACCATCATTGGAGGTGTTCAGGAGGAGACTTGATGGGGTGCTTGGTGCCATGGTCTAGTTGTTTGGGTGGGTTGGATTGGTTGATAGCTTGGACGCAATGATCTTGAAGGTCTCTTCCAACCTGGTGTATTGTATTGTACTGTATTGTATTGTATTGTATTGTATTGTATTGTATTGTATTGTATTGTATTGTAGTTCACAGAGACTTGCCCATATGCTGAGATTGAGCACAGTTCCATTTTCAAGGATCCCTTTCTTCTTTCAGTGATTATCTAGTCCAAGTTCTCCTCAGCCTTAGTTTAACCACACCTATTAACTACATCCCTGAGTAAATTACATTCTTGGCTTGCCATTTCAATTTCCTGGGGGCAAATGAAACTGATGGAAAGCATGGTGACAAGGGCATTGTTACTGCATCTAGTAGCCTGAGATGACTGCAAATCTAGGTATCATATGTAATGTTTCTGGGACAGATGCTATCAGGTCTTTTCATAGAAACACAGTAGCATCAGTGTACATTTGTAACATCTGTGCCTTGAGTCGTATATCCTTTATTCCCTCTTAAGTTTTCAGAGGCACTGCTGACAATTTACAACCACAGGGACACCTCAGTTTTCATCACAAAGTAAGGGAAAGAATAACCATGGAAGCTGTTGCACCAAAGGGACAGAGTAATTTGTGGACTTATTTCCTTCAGGGAGCAGCAGCAAGAAAAGATGCCAAATACACGCTCCTCTTAGTCACAGAAGCCTGAAGAACCACAGCTTCTGATCACAAGCAGCATCTGCTTTTAAGCAACTACAATTTATTTTGGTTCAGGTGCTGTGCTTCTGAACTCTGCCTTTTTACTCCTCTAGACACTATGGACTTCCCAGAAGCCCCAGTTTGGGCACAGATGTTGAGTGCTTCATGACTGCAGATGTACTGATGGAGAACAGGTATGAATGCAGAGTCAAGGCTCATCTGAGCAACAGGGTGAGCAGAGAATTAAGGCAGTTTTTCAGAGACATGAGGCAGTTCAGTCACAATTACAGCAAGTATTTCTGTGCTCATGGCATGTGGCAGTTTTAGGCTATGCCTTTAAAATTTAGCTGCAGATTTTGAGCAGAAATGTAGAAAAATATAAATAAGTCACTATTGGGTGTAAAAAGGAAAACAAAAGATTATTCTAATGAAATGCATTGGACATAATGTCTGGGATAAGAAAGCTGTACCATAACAATCTTTCACATTTCACTTCCATTCACATTCCTGTTCTCTTCTCTGGTTTGGCTGTTCTCCTTCGCTCGGGAGATAATGCTTTTGGCTGGCCTTGAGAAAGATAAGCTAATCTCTTTTTCTCTCAACTCCTCTCTTTTCTCTTTGGTATAAAGGGGAGGGGGAGGAGGTTTGAGGAGGCAGTGGAGCAGCTTCCCAGGTCTCTGGGGGAACCAGAGGGAGGCCATGGGGATTTCCGTGTTATGAATCCTGTATATTATGTACAGAAGACCTTGGGCAACCAACTCTGCTCCTGCCTATGTAAATGAGGTGCAGAATCGCCAGTTTGGTAGGGCTTTTTCCCAGTATTTACAAGATAATATTCTGTTGTATTCAAGGAAAAAAATTGAATCTGCATTAAAAAGACTGTTTATAATTGAAAAGAATTACAATTACATATACACACAGATATGTACAGCTAAACCACAAAATACATCAATATACAGTCTGACACACAAATTCCCACACAAGCAACCCATCTAGCAGGGAAAAATAGAAAATGTTATTTGAAGCATCATTCCTTAAAAAAAAAGACTATTATAAGCTTCAGTCAGGAAAAGGACCCCTGCTTAGTGAAGGATGAATCTGCTTCAAGACAGGCATTTGATCTAATATACACACAGTTACCTGAGCCACTCATAGGCATAGTTGAAGCACTGCTGGATCAGATTTTGTACGCAATCCAAGGCAGTACATAGGAAGACACATGAGCATCCACATGAACAGGTGCACATATGTCTGTGCAGTTATCCATAACATTGTGTAGCGGAATTGAGGGAACCTGAAAGTGACACCAGCACATATGTCCTTACACACCACTGCCATGACACCATGAATTCAGGCAACATGTCTTAACTTAGTGGATAGGTCATTCTCCAGATTCTGTTTTGCTTCTCGTGATTGTAAATATCTAACAAAACTCTCTGAATACTGTGCCATCATTGCAGTTATGAACTGTTTTGCTTCTGTTTAAAATACATGCTCTAGAGACTGTGGTATAATGCACTGTATCCAGCAAACTGAGTACCAAAGCTAAACATACCTAAGTCTACCAAATCCACTGTTTTAAGGACATTTTTTTAAGACCAAGAACATAACAAAAGAAAGCTGGTATTGATGTAGCTGCTGACCTTGTGACTGTAAACAAAAGACAGTTTTTAACCAGTAACGAACTTCACAAATATGAAACCTGTTCTGCCAGTGCTTGCAATTGTCACTGATACACTCTGCATACAAATCAGTTTTTACTGGAAAACAGATTTCTAGATGTGCTGGAAAGAGAATGCAGGATTTCCATGGCTTCAGAAGCACACACCAGTCAGGTCATTTATTTTTAAACACACTGTATTAAACCCAAGTTAATAATTAAATTAAAAGAAACAAATATATCTCAGTGCAAAAAAATCAACACTTGGGCCTCTAAAAGCATCCCCTGAAAATAATACAGATCTCTCTTGACCTCATATGGATTTGACAGATGCCCACAAATCTGCAATAGAAGACACATCTGTACTTTAAGTTAAATTAAGTTTAAGTGTCTAGTTTCCTCTGCATTAGGAAGCAGCAGCTGATAAAAAACTGCAATGCCCTAAATTCAGTTGCCTTGAGTATGTTCATGTAGACATACTGTATTAGATTTATCATATAGCTCTTATGAAAACTAACAGGCATCAGTTGGTCTTCATTTTCTTTAATTTAGCAATGTACATGGGGCCCCATGCTCTACCATATTCTGGAAGAACCAGAAGTTCATGCTGTTGCATACCACCCAGAAAAGTGAATTCCTGAGAAACAGCTTTGGTCATTCCACTTATGTCTACAGGTGTAACATTAGTGAAGGAGTTTAGAATGAGATTTATTACATCACTGTTTTCTGCCTTTGAGAGAGTGCACGTAGAATAGACTAGTGACCCACCGGGGCGCAGTGCTTTAATAGCAGACCTGTAAATAATGAAAAAATCAAATCAGTACAACCAGTGACGTAGGAAAGGCAGAGGAGCATGGACAGACTTACAGATCTGGGGTTATAAACAGACATAAATAAATATGATAAAAGTAACATAAGGAAAACATCTTAACGGTATGCGACAGTTCATAACCCTACCTGCAACACGTTTGGGAATTCTCATGTATTGATGTGTTTTCAGTTCACTGAAAGCATTCTCTGTGCAACAGGGACAAGCAGAAAGCAGCATCCATTCAGAGTTACAGAACATTTACATGCACAGCACAGCTCTGAAAATGCTCCAACTATGCATACAAAATGGGTGACGCCACACCAAAAACTGCTAGCAAGACACTTAGCTAGCAACTTGAGTGAACAAATACTAGAACATACAGTTGCACTAATAGCCTAAACTAATTACTGGGCTCTAATTTTAGTGATTTCTCCAGATTTTGCAACTCCTTTAGAATGCAAGAGGCCTTGGAGTTTTCACTGCACCACTATTTGCAACCTGACTTCCTAAGGAAATACAACCAAATGGACCATATTGTCTGTTCATGGACTGGTATCACCAGCTTTTTGTTACAATTTCCCTCTCCCCTGTCCATCTAAGAGGGGGAGTGATGGACAGCTTTAGCAGGTATCTATCCCCAGCCAGGGCCAAACCACCACCAGAAGAAAAAAAGGGGCAGAAAAAACCCCACAGATGAGGTGAGCAGCCTCCATATGCAGCAAGCCTGATTCTAAGCCCAGATAAAAATACAGTGTCATTGAGACAGCAGATCCTGTAGACAATCTGATAACTTGCCAAGGGTGATAGCTGAACAAAAAAAGTTCAGAAACAAACCAAAAAACCCAGAAAACACAAGGGGAAGAGTCATTTTGACTGAATTAAGTCTTTTTTGAGGAAAAGAATCAATAAAGAAAAGCCTCATCACAAGCAGGATCAGAGCAAAACACAGATGAAAGCTTCTTTGAATGTCCTGTCCAAAACAATAAGGAAACACCAGAACAAATCATTGTTTCAGACAGAAATAACACAACTATGTTCACCTTCCCAGGTGAAAACTCCTGTGTGTTACACTCAACCGGTTCCTCTGGGACTGTATGCGCTATCTAGCTCATTTCTTCTCCAAGTCTTGGTTACATGAATCAGCAAGCCAAGTACATAGTTTACTGGAGTCTATACTACTCTAATTTTAGCTAGCTTAAAAGAACAGAGCTCTTTAAGCTAATGATGCTCAAAGGAAAAATCAGTCTTCAAAAAAAAGATGGGAGAGTGAGGAGAGGGCTAGCACATTTAGCTCCAGTGTGCAGTTCAATTTCAGCGCATTATAGGTAAAGAACAGGTTACAGAGAATAGAATATAGAATAGAATAGAATAGAATAGAATAGAATAGAATAGAATAGAATAGAATAGAATAGACCAGACAAGGTTGGAAGAGACCTTCAAGATCATCATGTCCAACCCATCATCCGACACCATCTAATCAACTAAACCATGGCACCAAGCACCCCATCAAGTCTCCTTCTAAACACCTCCAATGATGGCAACTCCATCACCTCCCTGGGCAGCACATTCCAATGGCCAATCACTCTCTCTATGAAGAATTTCTTCCTAACATCTAGCCTAAACCTTCCCTGGCACAGCTTGAGACTGTGTCCTCTTGTTCTGGTGCTGGGTGCCTGGGAGAAGAGACCAACCCCCACCTGGCTACAACCTCCCTTCAGGGAGTTGTAGAGAGCAATAAGGTCTCCCCTGAGCCTCCTCTTCTCCAGGCTAAGAAACCCCAGCTCCCTCAGCATCTCCTCACAGGGCTGTGCTCCAGACCCCTCACCAGCTTTGTTGCCCTTCTCTGGACACATTCCAGCAACTCAACATCTTTCCTAAACTGAGGGGCCCAGAACTGGACACAGGACTCAAGGTGTGGCCTAACCAGTGCAGTGTACAGGGGCAGAATGACCTCCCTGCTCCTGCTGGTCACACTATTCCTGATACAGGCCAGGATGTCATTGGCCCTCTTAGCCAGCTGGGCACACTGCAGGCTCATGTTCAGCACCCCCATCAACCAGCACCCCCAGGTCCCTCTCTGCCTGGCTGGGCTGCTCTCCAGCCACTCTGACCCCAGCCTGTAGCACTGCCTGGGGTTGCTGTGGCCGAAGTGTAGAACCTAGCACTTAGATGTGTTCAATCTCATGCCCTTGGACTCTGCCCATCTGTCCAGCCTGTCGAGGTCCCTCTGCAGAGCTCTCCTACCCTCTAACAGATCAACTCCTGCCCCCAGCTTGGTGTCATCTGCAAACTTACTGATGATGGACTCAATGCCCTCATCCAGATCATTAATAAAGATATTGAACAGGATGGGGCCCAGCACTGATCCCTGGGGGACACCACTGGTGCCTGGCTGCCAGCTGGTTGTGGCACCATTCACCACCACTCTCTGGGCTCAGCCTCCAGCCAGTGCCTAACCCAGCTCAGAGTGCTGCTGTCCAAGCCAGGGGCTGACAGCTTGGCCAGGAGTTTGCTGCAGGGGGCAGTGTCAAAGGCCTTGCTGAGGTCGAGGCAGACTACTTCCACATCCACCAGGCAGTCACCTGGGCATAGAAGTACTTAGTCTGAATACTTTTCCTTTGACTGGGCCTAACCTACTCATCTTATCTAAAGCTACTACAAAACAGAAAGCTTATCTCAGACCTGTGAGTAGCTTTTGAGAGTCTGCAAGCATGTTTAAGAATGTTTTGGACACATGCTGGTATAGGACAACATTGAAAATGCTGCCTTGAGACCACAAAACAGAACAGGTGTCATCTGAATTCCCCTTCCAGATCTTATTTTGTAAACAAGATTAGCAGATTTGGGTCTCCTTGTCATCAGCATGACCAAGGATTCATTCGTAAGAGTATGTGTTCAAGTAGAAGTTAAGAGACTAGGCTTCCTATCAATGGAGGGAACAAGCTTATCTAAGGGACAGGTCAGATCTGCAGCATAACTTAACAGACATCTAGCAGAACCTACCACTGCTACCATGACTCCACCCTATAGGAATGTAAAATTTGTCTTAGATTGGGCATCCTGATTATCCCTCAAATCCTTCCTTAAACCTTAACTCTTAGCAGAAGGCATGTAGTGTCCAAGTACTTTGTAAGTGCAAAACATCTGCAATAACTGTCAAAAGATCATACAGTATTTTTTCACCTTCCTCTTATTATATTGTTTAAAAATAAACTACATTAAAGATAATTAATCTCCAAGGTTTTTTCCTCTTAGTGGTACTGATGACCTTTATTAAAGAACTAAAACTTTAAATTCAAAGATATATCTAATTATACCTATTTTCACAAATCCAGGTATAGAAATTGACCACAATTCATTTTACAAGTTACAGGTACTGATACTGCAAAGTTTCAGGCTTTGTAATGGAGAAACCTAAGAACACACTTTAAAGGCACAGTAAACTTCTCATGTAGCCTCAGGATTTGTTCCCCTTTTCCTACAACCTTTTTTACTGTAGTAACTTGACAACCCTAAAAAAGAAGCATCACTATTGGCAGATGACAGGTTTAACACAGGATTTTATGCTGCGTGTTATCATACTACACCACTGCAGAAGTGAGAGGTGGTTGTTTTAGTGCTCTAGGATAATCAAGGCATGTCAGAAGAGACTAGAATTGGTGAAATGCAGGACAACCCATTGACATGCTGTATTTACCACGTAAGACCTGCTCACAAGATCTCCAAGGTTAGTTCTTCCAGGAGAGGATATAACAGTGCACAGAAGAAATAATTCCATCATAGACCTACAAGTACTACTCTGTGTTTCTTAAAGACTACACACACATTAAATTAAAGGGGAAAAAAGTCAGCTCTTTTCTGGGGTTCAGAACACAACCTTGGTACATATCAGCATTTAAGAGACTTTGGTGACAGTCCATAATTTTAATGACATTTTCAAATCATCAATAGCTTGGAATCACAATAACTGGAAAGTGCAGTGTGGAGTGAGACTCACTGGCGCATCGCTCTGTAGAAACCCATCTGATGCATGACTTGCTTTGAACTACTGACATCATAGCCACCAAATTCACACTTGAATCTTTCCAGTGTACAAGACACACCTGCACTCCAATCAAATAGTGGTTGACATCCATGCCACTCAGGAAACAGCCCAGTAACACATGCAGAATGCTCATCATAAATGAGGTTTTAACAAAACACCTTACAGAAGTATTAGCAATACTCTCTTTTGCAGGGCATGTTTTTGGATACAGGTTCACAGACATGTACTACGGAAGATGCATTAATCTATCTGTGTAAACTGCTCATATTACAGGACTACTAGATAAGATTTTTGAAAGAAACATACTTTTTTCAGGAAGTCATATTTAGTTTATTTCTCAAGATTTGCCTGAAATCTAACAATGGAGAAGACAGTAACAATACATTAGAGAAAAGAGAGCAGTTTTATTGTTTAATATCTATTTATTAGGGAATAAAGACCAATCAAACCACATGACACCTCTAAAAATAAAAGGCTCTCACATGGAACTAAAAAGTACTTAGCCCAAACCTAGAAAGAGGATTTTACACACTTCAACAAATTAAACATGATAGGCTGACATTTTGTTCCTTCTAGAAGTCTTGGTGTCTCATACATCTTTTTTAAAACAGGCACACAAGAAAGACATATTTTATACTATAGCTAGCATCTGCATGTCCAGCATACTCTGCCTGTGCTTGGGTCTGTCACATGCCATTGGAAGGGTCAGCATTAACTAGGTTCATATTTCAACTGTTTTCAATATTAAAGTAAAAACATTACATATATTTTAGGGCAATTTTACAATATAACCCTTCAACAGTGGGCAACTGAGATGTATTTTGGATCAATATGCAAGATAATTCTTATCAGAATAAAAACTGCCAGTCTTTTCATGAACTACTAAAGAAATAGAGAATCCCAAGTTGCATTTGTTTTTATCCTCAACCTGGTATTTTTTGATTAAAGAGACTCTTCTTCCATTTACAAGAGTCCACACGGACTGTGGCGACACGGCCTGCCTGTTGAATGTTTGGCAAGTCAGAATGATAGGGAAATTCCTCTGTGTCAGGCAGTGACAGAGGAGCACAGCAGAGAGAGACACTAGTTCAAGTACTGTTGGCATACCACAAAACATGTGCTTCTACTGTTCCTAAGTAAGCTTTGCTACTGTGAAGGGAGATTGCAGTTCAGAGCAACACACCAGTAACAGAAGAAACACAATGCAAACTGGTTTTTCATTGCTGTTGTGTCTGGGGTTTTTTGTTTGGTTTTGTGGGGTTTGTTGTTTTATTTGTTTTTGTAGTTTGAACTACAAATAAAAGTAGAGACAGTCACCAAAAACATCCCAACCAACAAACAAATGCCCTCAGGTCACTCCAAAACATCCCTGAACTTCACCGAGGGAGCTCCTGTGCAGGAGTCCAGCACATTCTAAAATATAAATCTGTGGCAGAAGAAAGCTGACTCCCTTGTACTCCTCCTTCCCTCAAGACATTCAGCTCTGTCACACTTTAAATGCCTAACACAAACTCAAGCAACTTCAATCACAGTAACTTTTTTTAAAGGTACAAGACCCTGGCTCTCCCTGACTTTGCAAGGAACTTTTTTTCCCCCCCCCATCAGTAGCAAATCACAAAAAAAACCTGAATCACTTTCCCTGGACAGAACACCTGTTGAGTATTGTGAGTATCTGTCCTTTTACTTCATCATTACATGTCCAAGCACTATAAAGGCTTCTGTCTTAATCAAAGAAACGATACAGTGGTACCATATACTAAATACATGGTGGTATAGCAATCAAAAGCAATTTTTGCCTTTACTCTGCAACAATAAAAAAACCACTCCTGCAGTTAAAAGCACAAACTTCATCCTCTAGATTCACGTGGAAAACTTTTGTTCTGGTGAAAACATAAAGGTGAATGAATGTGGAAGGAGGTGTATGAAGATTTTCTCAGTAAATCCTCTTATTTACAACACACTGTGTGAAAAAGACTTTTTCAGCAAGTCAGTCTGTATGTCACGTATCAGGGAAAACAGAACAGCTTGTAACTTAAGGTGACTTATTTGTGGCCCAGGTTTTCACCAATATTTTTAACATTTTTTCCAAGATAGGTTTTTTTTGAATTCTGGAATGAAGCAACTGAAGCAGGTGCTGTGGTATGCAGATTAACCTTTAGAAACAGGCTGGCAATTCTACCTGATGACTTAAGAGAAACAGACAACCTCATTTTACTTCCCATGTGCGCAGACTGGTGAACCACCATACAGAGTCTGGATGGCCAGCTCTGGGACTGGAGCAGCATGACAAACACAGGTTCAGAGTATTTGGTGTGATGGGCCTTGTTTTTAATTTTTCCTTCCAGAAAAAGCACATACGCAAACCCTACCTCCCAAACTATTCAAGGAGAGAGAAAACTATTGAAGTGGTTGAAATTTCCCCCAGCAGTAACTTTGCCAGACCAAGTCAGCTAGAAGCAAATGAAGCTGTACTCACAAGCAAGAACTACACTCTACAATGGAATGCAAGGAACATGTACAAAATATACAGGATTTACAATATTATACAGATATTTACAATTAGCAAACAACATGAAAAGTCCCCTGGTCAGAGACCAGGGAAGCCATTCCACTGCTCCCCCACTGCCCCCCAGTCAAGAGAGAGAAGGAGTGGAGAGAGCAGCAGTGGGTTAGACTTAGCCAAGGCCAGCCAAAGCACACAGATTATCTCTCCAGAGGGAAGCGAAACAGCCGAGATCAGAAGAGAAGAGAGAGAATTACTACGGTGCAACTTGTCATATTCCAGAGATTTATCCAATTAATTTGTTTAGAATAATCTTTTGTTTTCCTTTTAATACCCAATAGTGATTTAAGTATATTTTTCTAGCTTTCTGCTCAAAATCTGTAACTAAATTTTAAAGGCATAGCCTAAAAGCACCACAAAACCAAAGAAACAAGCAAGCAACTTCACAACTTCTGGTACTCTTTTCTTGAAAAAAAAACAGGAAATTTCAAACATTATGTGATAACTGATATCCAAAGCAGGAAAGTTCTTTGTACAGTGGAAAACATGAATATTATCTCACTATTGTGCTCCACTTCCACAGGGTTGTAAGAGGACATACGTATGCTATACAGAGTCAGACATGGTTCCTTAGGAGTTTATTTTTACAAGCAAAATGGGGATTGAAGCATTTCAGTAGCTATGAAGAATAAATGGTTTTCTGGATTTCTCAAGCCAGGCTCAATGCTTTATCCAGAATTCTGAAAATGAAAGTGCATACAACCTCAAAGAGGTCAGCTACGAAAAGAGCCTTTTGTACAGCTTGTTTTGCCACCAGCAATTCAAAGCACTCTGAATTATGTGTGCATTTCTTAGGTGTTCAAAACAAACTCCCTCCTAGCTAACTACTAGGGAGAAAAAGAGGTAACAACAGAAAGTCAGCCAATGTGTACCTTTCAAACTTAGTCTGAGTTCCTGTTATTAAACATCAATTACAGCTGTTTAATTACCAGGAGATGTTGTGTACAGAAGAGTTACAGTACTCTGAATGCCCTTCCTGCACTTTCTAAAGTGAATCCTGAACGTTTTCTTTACAGCTGAACCTTAACTCAGCTTGTTTCATCTGCAGTAACTGGGCTAAGAAAAATTACAACATCCATTAACCAGTCAGTTACTATGCACTTAAGCTTAAGCCAAAATTGATTTTCTATCTGAGAACCATTAACACTGGTAAATTCACTTAGGTGAACCACTGCATTTCGTGCTAGCATTCAGTATCAGGAGGTGAATGCTCTTTCCTTACTTTGCAATTGTTTTCTGCATGAACAAATAACAAGATTTGCTACATGTTCTTGGATTACAGCACTCAGCAGGGAAGCTTATAAAACTTGCTGCTCATCATTTATGCCACTAATTTACATTTCATATTTTATTGAACTGAAGCAGGAAGATCACTGCATGAATGTCAACACTTCTTCCAAAAGGCTTCTCTGAATCCTCTGTGTACTTAAAAATTTACACTGCATTTATAATGCTTTTCCTTCCTTCACTTCCTTACTGATGTCCCCATCTTCCCCTTACAGCAGATCTGCAAAATAAAGAAAAAACAGAACAAAACCCAAAAAAATCCCACCCAGAAAAATTGATCTTCTCCCCACAAGAAGATCTGCTAAAAAAAGAACAGACAAAAATGCAAGATGACCATACTCAGAAAAACAGATTCCAAGATTCCAAGTGAAGAATTTATGTAACTAATAAAGAGGGGAAAATGAAATTTAGGGCTATGTCACTTGCCAGAAATGAAAACAGACCTCCCCTTGGTGTTTCATTCTTCACAATTCTGTATTATCCTTAATACTACTGCTGAACTGAAATAATGCTTCATCCTCCAGTCCTGGCTCACCGGTGAGGTCCCAGATGACTGGAAACTGGCCAATGTGGTCCCCATCCACAAGAAGGGACGGATGGAGGAACCCGGAAACTACAGGCCAGTCAGCCTGACCTCAGTGCCAGGGAAAGTGATGGAACAGATTATCCTGGCAGCAATAACTGCACACCTGCAGGATGGCCAAGGGCTCAGGTCCAGCCAGCATGGATTTAGGAAGGGCAGGTCCTGCCTCTCCAACCTGATCTCCTTCTATGATCAGGTGACCCGTCTGGTGGACGTGGGGAGGCCTGTGGATGTGGTCTACCTGGACTTCAGCAAGGCCTTTGACACCGTCCCCCACAGTAAACTGCTGGCTAAGCTGTCAGCTCATGGTTTGGACAGTAACACTCTGCGCTGGGTTAGGAACTGGCTGGAGGGCCGAGCCCAGAGAGTGGTGGTGAATGGTCCCACATCCAGCTGGAGGCCAGTCACCAGTGGTGTCCCCCAGGGATCAGTGCTGGGCCCCATCCTCTTTAACATCTTCATTGATGATATGGATGAGGGAATTGAGTCAGTCATCAGCAAGTTTGCAGATGACACCAAGTTGGGAATAGATGTTAGTCAGTTAGAGGGTTGAAAGGCTCTGCAGAGGGACCTCGACCGACTGGACAGATGGGCGGAGTCCAATGGGATGACATTCAACAAGTCCAAGTGCCAGGTGCTGCACTTTGGCCACAGCAACCCCATGCAGAGCTACAGGCTGGGGTCAGAGTGGCTGGAGAGCTGCCAAACAGAGAGGGACCTGGGGGTGCTGATCGACACCCGCCTAAACATGAGCCAGCAGTGTGCCCAGGTGGCCAAGAGGGCTAATGGCATCCTGGCCTGTATTAAGAATAGTGTGGCCAGCAGGAGCAGGGAGGTCATTGTGCCCCTGTACTCTGCATTGGTTAGGCCACACCTTGAGTACTGTGTCCAGTTCTGGGCCCCTCAGTTTAAGAAGGACATCGAGACACTTGAACGTGTCCAGAGGAGGGCAACAAGGCTGGTGAGAGGCCTTGAGCACAAGCCCTATGAGGAGAGGCTGAGGGAGCTGGGGTTGTTTAGCCTGGAGAAGAGAAGGACCAGGGGTGACCTCATTGCCCTCTACAACTACCTGAAGGGTGGTTGTGGACAGGAGGGGGTTGGTCTCTTCTCCCAGGCAACCAGCACCAGAACAAGGGGACACAGTCTCAAGCTGTGCCAGGGGAGGTTTAGACTCGAGGTGAGGAGGAAGTTCTTCACTGAGCGAGTCATTCATCATTGGAATGGGCTGCCCGGGGAGGTGGTGGAGTCGCCGTCCCTGGAGGTGTTCAAGAGGAGACTGGACATGGCACTTGGTGCCGTGGTCTAGTTGTGAGGTCTGTTGGGACAGGTTGGACTTGATGATCCTTGGGGTCTCTTCCAACCTGGGTTATACTGTGATACTGTGATACTGTGATCCTGGGATTTTAAGCATCATCTTCAAATGTTACAATATTTCTTAGCTAGTCTCAACAAAATGCCTGGGATCCAGTTTTTGGTTTTGTTTTAGGGATACAGGAACAAGGTGAGAAATGCCCAAAAGCATAAAGCATCACATAATCTGAGTATGTAAATCAGAGGCAGCTCTGCAAGAGTTGACTCATATAAAATGCAGTACAGCTGGATTAAAGCAGGTTCAGCTTCCCTGAATATTACTGTATGTATCAGAGATGGGACTGAAACTCAATGTTTTATTTATAATCCTGCACTCTAGCCATAAACCTTGAATTGAGCAGCATTCCACAACTGCAGTTTTGTCTAACTTCCAATGCACTTGTATGAATCATTTAGCCTTTCCTGGTCTCAATGCATCATTTCCTTTTGCCCTGTCACACAGCATCCGGGATATCTTCAGCACAGAATAGTCATTCAAAAATGATCAAAGGAGCAATAAAAATACAGCTATACCATTTACTACATGTCAAGTAGTTTACCTGACAGCACTTGTAATGTCTAACTCTTGGACCTAACCATTTATTTCCTACGGTCCAAAATCTTTCAAAAAAGAAAAAAAAAAAACCCACTGTACATAACAACAGATAGGTAACTTCACAGAACTGCTGAGATCTATGTTGAAATTAGCTTGAAATTACCATCCTTTTACTTCTATTCACGTATCTAAAGCATTTTGTCCTTATAAATCCAACTCTTAATGCTGTTACCATGGTAAAGTATACTTTCAACAGAAGCAAAGTTCTCTTGATTTCAGAATAATGTAATCTGATTTGGTCTGACAGGAGAGCCTCCTTTTTGAAACAGATTCCTGCTGTCATGAGCTTGCATGGTTTAGTTGTTGGTTGCATGGTTTAGTTGTTTAGGTGGGTTGGATTGGTTGATGGGTTGGACACAATGATCTTGAAGGTCTCTTTCAACCTGGTGTATTGTATTGTATTGTATACTGGAGCTCTCCACTCCAGGATCATGATCTGAAGTGATTTATGCAAATTCTCAGAATTACTCTCCATGATATATGCTTTGTTTTAATAGGGGTTCAAAAATTGGAATGTATATGTCAAATATTGAAAAGGAAAAACTTAAACAGGTCAGTATTTTAAATGTGATTGATTTCTTCAAAGAACATGATGCATTACTGCAATAAGATCCTCATATTTCTGTTATAAATCATAGCTTCTGCTAGGCCTTTTTCAACTGGAAGTCAAATAAAACTATTGTGAGCTGCAGCAATGGGAACTCCCCATAAAAAATGTCCTGTTTCTTTTTTTGCACTATGTTATCTCTCCCTCAATTTCCTCTGACAGATAGACTTCAGGTGTGACTGTTACTTTGCAAAGAAACACTGAAGTCTAGAAGGTAGTACTGGAAAACTGCTATTATTTTTCCCTGGTGAGAATGTAGAGTTTGAAATGTTTCACAAATTAAAAGGTGTAATACACAGCAGCCTTGATTTTGATTATTCAGTGGATGTTCTTGACAAAAAACCAAACAATTCTATCTCCTCCACCAAACCCCACATTCTTCTACCTTTTTACTCTGTCCATTATGATCAGTAGTCTGCTGTGCTACAAATAGTCATATGGAAAAATGACGGAGCGGCTCGTTCTGGAGGTCATCTCGAGGCACTTGGAAGAGAAGATGATCAGGAGCAGTCAGCATGGATTTACCAAGAATAGATCATGCTTGACTAATCTGATAGTGTTCCATGACATTGTAACTGGGTGCGTAGATGCAGGGAGTGGATGTAGTCTACCTTGACCTTAGCAAGGCTTTTGACACTGTCTCCCACAACATCCTTTTAAGAAAGCTCAGGAGATGTCTGATAGAAGAACAGACAGTGACATGGACTAGGAAATGGTTACACAATAGAGTGTGAAGAGTGGTGACTGAGGGTGCCAGGTCCAGCTGGAGACTTTTAACTAGTGGAGTCACCCAGGCATCAGTGCTGGGTCCAGTCCTGTTCAACGTCTTTATCAATGACATCGATGATGAGACAGACAGAGTGTCTGCTCAGCAAATTTGCTGACAATACCAAACTGGGAGGCTTCTGAAACCATTTTAGCTGTTTCCATCAGAAACATTTTGATATGGTACCAGACTGTTCTGAGTTACCTGATAAGGAACATATATGGGAATAAGCAAGTCAAAAGGACTGCACAGCAGTATGGCAGTAAAGGACAGAGGCCTCACTGTTTATATTACTCCATACAAACTTCCATGTTCACATTAACCTAGATCTAAACAGCACTGGAACAACAAACTCATCACATTCTTTTCACGTGGTGAAACTCAGTTTTGGTTACTAAACATAACACATCTTGCCTCTGTGTCATGTTATTAATTATCTAAAGCTCTAATATCATCCCTTTACACTTCTCACCTTAGCAGCTGGAACTGTAGAGATGGTAATTCCTCCCTTTGTATTAGTCGAAGTGTAGCTTGTTGAATATCGGAAGAGAATAACCAACTTCTGTCATTTGAACAAGGAGCATCAACCAGCACCTGTGAAATAAGTCACAGCAAATGAAACAATTTACAATGAAGACAGTCACTTTCTGAACACAGTGTGCCAAAAATCTGTTCAAACTTACTTTTGCAAACACTTAGAAAAGCCTTTTTACTTTCTATTTGACATTAAAATTGTTTAATGATTTTGAGATGATTTCATAGAGTTATTTGGGGAGAGGCAAGATAAGAAATTACTACAAAACCCTCTCTCCAAATAGCTCTCACTTGGTCCCCTCCATCCTAACTGCATACTGTGCAAAGAACGCTGCTGCAAGATTGTAAGAATTCACCAAGGCCAAATGGGTAGCATCATAATAAGCACACAAAAGTCTTCCTAAAGTGATTCCTGAGGCTCTGCACATCCTGCACTTGACCTTGGTTCTCCTTGACAGGTCAGGTATTTTTGTGGAGGCCAGAAAAAAGAATGTGAAAAATAAAAAGAGAACAAGATAGGCAGAAAATGAAGCAAAATGCAGAAATACCACTTCCTAATAACATTACCTTGTCATACAATTCAGGCTTAAGATCTCCCATCTGTCTACCATCCAGTGTAGAGAACATTATTAAGTTAATAAAAGGATCTGGGACGAAGGATTCTATTGTCTGTCTCAACCATCTTGACCTCAAAACATCAGACTCATTAAGGTGAAACTGACCTTAGAAAACAATTTAAAAAAAAAAAAAAAGTAAGCACCCTAAAATAAGTCTTTGGTGTTTGTTTTGTTCCTTCATAAATACAAGGAGTTACATTGATTTCAGAAGTTCTACTGCTTTACCATGGTTGCCATAGTTTATAGCCTGTGTGCTTAAGTTACTGCACATTTTGACAATGCCAAATTTTCACAAACTCAACCAAATTTAAACATACTCCTACAAAGCAATCCATAGATACTGACTAGCAAATACTTACTGCAGCAATAAACTTCCACAGGAAAACAAACTTAAAACATTCTCCTTATCAATCCATTGATAATCTTTCAAATAAACAAAACATCAGGTTTGTGTTTCAGAAGCTGAGTGGTTTTAACAAAAGCCTTTTGGTTGCAGTCACTTTTAACAATGTAGCCAGAGGAGTTACTCCTTGAGAAGAGACAATGGTTTTGCTTGTAACTCAGACCAGAAATACAATGGGCTTTTCCCATTAGTTCTGTTTTCTAATGTAGTAAAATCTCTGTTTTCATGCTCTACCACATTTGCCACACAACAGAGTAAATCTTAGCATTCTCTGAGGTGTATTAACAATCAGCTTCCTTCTGTCTTAGGTTTTCAGCAACCATTTGGTATCAGAAACAGCCATGAGGTGTGGGTTTTTCCCCAAACCTTTTGAAAGGGAAATCCACATCAAATTTACCTCACTGGCATCACCTCATTCCTCCAAAGAGGGCTGTAATCAACAAGTGCAGGATGTGATGGTCTCATCATTAAAGAATACAAGGTGCTGTAAACACTTTGAGACAATTACTATCCGAGATAGCCACAGCTTGTTTTAACTGCCTGGCCTAGAAGACCTGCTTGCTGCTGCCTTCTAAACTCTTTGATTATCTTAGTGCCCTTCTGCAGCATCTAGGTGGATTGAGACACGTTGCTTATTAAATGCTGACACAGAACAATTCCTTATCATAGGCTTTCTCCCTCTACGTAAATCTTGTACATTTAATTTATTATGCTCTGTTTACCATCTGTACACTTAAATTGACTTATACTGTTTGCACAGCATTGATCAGAGAAGGAGCAGAGGAAAAAGAAGAAAAAAAAAAAAAACCAACAAAAGTACAAGTATTCTGAGACTGCAGATTGCTTACCTCCTTGTGCCAATATATCTATATGATTTCCAGTAACTTCTTGAGAAGCTGCAATAAGGGAACCGGTGGAGGAGGAAAAACATTTGCTGCTGCACTTCTGCCTGTCACTCTGCAGTAACCTATATTTAAATAACTACCACATTTCTTATACTCTTTTAAGTAAACAGACTTCATAAAAATCTTACTGAATAGCAAGGAACTACTTGGAATATAAACTCTTGTTTGCTTATTTGCCCCCAGTCCAAACCTCATACAGAAACAGCCAAGGCACAAGAGCCAGAGATCAGCTTCAAAAAGCATCTCAATACATTACCTGGATAGGCACACTGCAGTATAGCTACTGATTTACCCCCTGGAGCAGCACAGAGATCCAAAACATCTTCCCCATCTTTCACTTCTAATGCCAACACTGGCAACAGTGAAGCAGCATTCAGCAGAAAATACTCTTTCAGTTTGCCAGCCCGGTGTTTTTGCGCAGGGAATCTCCCAGGAGTTCTCCTGATGTAACATCGAAATGATGACGGAAGATAGGGCAAAGGTGCTGGAAAGGCAGGATGATATCCCTTCACACGCAAGGTGCTCTCCAGTTCAGCAGACTGGCTGAATTTGTTAAGCAGAACAGCATACTGCCAGCACCATGGGTGCATGAGTACATCTCTAGAGCAAAAACCAGGAAAAGTTATTTAGCAATCTGACAAATAAAATGAGCTTTCCGTACTGCAAGGAAGCCTCTTCTTACATAAGGCTAATGATCTCACCTTTAGACGACTCTGATGTAATCAAAAGGGAAATACTTTGGTTAGATACAATTAGTAAGACTATACAAGAAAATAATTTTAATAAGAAATCAAGCCACTGTTCAATTATTGCATTTAAAACACTAATTTCTTCTGAAACAAGAGTTTCTCTATTTTTCATAATTCTTTAACAAATTACTGCAGAAATACTGAAGTCTAATGCTCTGATTATAAAGTCTCCTTCTCTAGGGACAAAGAACAACCGTAATCTTAGCTGTAAGTATCACTACAACAACAAAATCACCCTGGCTGTGCAAGGCTTTTGCCAGCCAAATGCAGTTTTTAACAAGTGTCCTTTTCAAAATTTCATTTTATGTTCTGCAAACATCGGGCCAGAAAAACTTCAACTAAGGGACGCTTTTGGAAAGTAAAAAAGCAGCACCTACCTGGTGGGAACACACCTCTTTCTATTTCAGTTCACTTTGTCAGAGCTTTTTTACATGATTGCCTTCATTTTGTATTTTTTTTCATTTATCATCAGAAAAATACTTCTCTGGAATATTCATTGTCTAAACAAAACATATACATTGATCCAACCTAAAAGAGTTTTGAGGTTGATTCACTTAAATGAATACTACACACCTGTGCCTTTTTTCAGGTTTTTGGTTGCTTTGGTTGGTTTTTGGTGTGTGTTTGTGGGTTGTTGTAAGGGGTTTTTCTCAATCAATGGAGACATCTATTTTAAACTACTTTTTAATCCAAATAGGCTAAGCCAAAGTGGTAACTTAAAGGAATCATGTGGTTCCTAAGACTCCAATTATGTAAGATTCTTCTCTCTTCAAAGTAACACAGCACTGGTCATGAGAGCACTCCTCATGGACTTTAATTCAAATTCAGCTGCTTCAGTTTAAATACCTCTTTAAAAGTTAAGCAGTGAACTTCTCCAGAACAGTTCTTCTAATGGCTTTTCTGTGAGTGCCAACCACTAGCTATCAGGGAAGCTAGCTCTATATACTACAGCCAGTTCTGCTGCAGCTGTGTAATCAAGGCCCAAATTCAGTGACAGTCTTTTCTGTACATGTTTTTAATAGTCAGCTTCTTCTAATGGAAGAAATTAGGGGATGTACTTCTAACGTATTTGTCTCAGTCCCTCCAGATACTATAAAGTTGCAGGAAAAAAACCCAACAAATCCCTAGCAGCTGTTAAGCATAAAGGGATGCTTTCTGGAACATGTTGTAACAAAGCAGTCAACAAGCACATACTATGGCAGCCTCCTTGCAGTGCCTATGCATACAGGAGAACAGAAATTTCATCACATCCAGGAGAATCAAGTATAAAAATAAAAGAATCCAAATTTTAGTCCCATTATTTATCACATTTATGCTGTTTCTAAGCTGAGAATAAACTAAAGCTACAGTCTGTGGCTCTTTTCACAGTCATTTTATGAAGCACAGAAAAGAAAAGTAACAGAACCTCCCTTCCCCCACCTCCCCAAAACAGACCTGATGCGTGTCCATGTATCTCCTAGTTCTGTTGTGTACTGCTTCTCAAAATGATCCAGAACAATCTGACATATCTGCTTTTGATGTTTCCCTTCTGTTTTATTTCCCAGCTTCAGAGAAAGAAAAGCAGAAAAAGCAGTAAAACCAAACAAATTAAACCTCCCTAGTTCTCAATAGAATTATGAAAAGAATATTTTATCAATTTAAATCTACTACAGATCACTGATACTAGGATGCTCAAATATCAAGGTCACATCATGCATGCATTCAAGATCTAACAGACATTTCAGAGAACAAATAAGTTAAGCTACCATACACTTTTCTTTCCTACTTGTGAACAGGTCATTCAGAGCTTGCTGATACCACTCCTCCATAGCTTTGCTAATAATATTGTGGATCTTGAGACTCTAATACTCAAGGAGCAAAGTAAGCAAGGCAGAATTCTGATCCCACACTGTGACCACCCCCGCCAAGATATACCCGTGTGCATAACTAAAAGAAATTGTGGAGTCACTGTGGAAATCACCTGGAGTTGAGCCACAAAGCACTGCGAATACTGATTCCAGGAGTAAGTTAAAAAACAACAAAATATTGGGTACACCCTTTGGTCCTTTTCTTATCCAAATGAAACTGTTTGAGAATATTGTGTTAGAGTTGAACATACTGCATTGGTCTTACAAGGAGGAGCACTGATCAGAGGCTTCACGATGTAAGAAGGGTTACTTTGTACAAACAGCACGTCGTGTTAGGGCCTATATCCTGGAAGAAGGGATGAAAGACTGATGATGCCTAGCCCGTGCTGGAAGTTCCTATCAAACGAAGTAAAACACTGCAAGAGGTGCTCTTAAATGGAGGAGAGGTCTGGGGTTTATGCATGTTGGGAAACACCCTGAGATGTGTCAGGACTCTGGTAGGAGAACTAAGATTAGATTTCTGTGAACTAACTTCATTATAATGTTAAAATCCACATGTCCTAGCTAGAAAGCCCCCTACCCAAATAAACCACTCACCCTCTGAGCATGCCTAATGAGTTTAAGAGAAGGTGTATCTTTAAAGTGAAGAAAAACCAGCTAATAGCCAATTATCAGGTGCTGACATAAGGCACTGCCAACATATTGTGGATTAAATATCCACCACGGTAAGGCTCGTGGGGACAGCCGGGTCGCGGGTCGGTGCGAGGCTGCCTCCCCGCACACTGAAGGGAAGAATACACTTTTCGGACAACACTTTGTCTAACCTATAAAAGCATTTTATTTGGAAGAAGAGGAAGAACTTTTGGGTTCTAAGCAAACGCATGTTATTCAAATGGCAACCCCCACAGGTGTTCACTGCATTTTGCTAATTTTCCTCTCTAAGCAGAGGCAGCAGCTCCGCACCCATCACCCTGCTGCCTCTCCTTCTGCCACACCTCCGCCCCGCCGAGCTTAAACAACCGCGCATGGCACAGCCGGAAGAACTGCTAAGCTCTCGAGTGAGTTCTCTTGCTTTTTAAACATGACGGTGCAGCCGTGGGCTCGATTTCTCTCTGCAGAACGAATAAACCGCCGCACACAGCGAACGCCTCCTTTTAAACTGAGACGCTTGGCTCTTCACCCACTGACCGACCCTTGACTCTGCCCTGCCCGCAGGCAGACGCAGCGGCTCCGCTCGGGGAGAGGAGAGCAGAAGCCGCTCTCGCAGGACCGCTCCCGCCGGCGACAGCAGAGGCTCCTCCCGGACAGGTGTATGTACGGCCCCTAAGCCGGAAGAAGAGCACCCGCCCGGGACGTTCAGGAAGGGGCCGAGAGCCTCTCCCGCCTCGCTTCCGGCTGCCGCACGCCAGCCGCGCCGCTGACCCCTGCCCGCGCCTCACCTCCTCCGAGGCCCGAGCTGCCGCTCGCCGCGGCGTGAAGGCGGCCCCGGCGCGCTGGAGCGGCGGCGGCAGCAACCAGGCCGCGGCGCGAGGAAACCGCATGACCGGAGCCGGTGGAGCGGTGGGAGCAGGACGCCACCTGGCGGCTGAAGCGGGCAGCTCCGATCATCCGCCCGCCCCGCCGGCCGTGGCCCCTCCTTCCGTACGTCTCGTCGCTGCCAGGGGCGGGCTTGAGTGTTTTTGTTTGTGTCTTCGGTTTCGGTGGCATTGTGGCTTCCTGTTTTGCCACGGGGGGCTGTAGTGTGTCCGGTTTCTTCTGCCTTCCCAGGAGATAGACCGGGATTACACAGCCACTGGACCCTCAATTAATCACGTTATAACACTGATCCTCATCCCACAGCCCGATGGAGGTGTGTCCCGGTTTGAGCTGGCAGCGAACTAGGTTTCTGTTCAGTGATTTCAGCTAAGTCTCTTCTAAGTGACTGTCGTTGCTGCAGTTAACAGCCACATCCACTTGTAGAAGTAGTGAGACTGATGTAAGTTACTACCAGGGATAAGAGGTGTTCTACCTCGAACCATGTGAGAAAGGGACGTAACAAACTAGTGCCTCTTAAAATGGGTGGGAAGGCAACTGGGGAGAAAGGCAGCTGTTTAAATAAAGTGAAATCGGTGGTCTTAACGAGGCAGGCTGTGGGCAAGTGGAATGGTAATTTTCATGTATATCTCAATAAACAGCCACCAGCTCTGCAGGTCTGGGTCATTTTGCCCACTCTGTGGCAGTGGTCGCCTTTTTGCAACCTGGTCAGTTGTATTTCTGCTCCCCGTGCTGAGACTGGCAGGTCCGGGATCAACGCTGCCCAGGGAGGTGGTGGAGTCGCCGTCCCTGGAGGTGTTCAAGAGGGGACTGGATGTGGCACTTGGTGCCATGGTCTAGTCATGAGGTCTGTGGTGACAGGTTGGACTCGATCTTTAAGGTCTCTTCCAACCTTGGTGATACTGTGATACTGTATTGCTCGATATGGTCAGGAAAGCCCACAACTGTAGTGTATCCTCTCATTAAACTCCTCAAATATTCCTACTTTCAATAATAAATTATACTTAAACATTTAAATGTCTGAGTAAGGTGCTTCTGTCGATTCTAGGTTTCAGCTCAAGATCATGGGTGGGTCAGAGGGCTGTAACCCCTCTGCTGTGAGGACAGGCTGAGGGAGTTGGGGCTATTCAGACTGGAGAAACAGAAGACTCTGGGGATGCCTTGGTGATCCGATCCTGCTCTGGCAGCGGGGTTAGACTAAGCTGATCTTTGAGAGCCCTTCCAACTCCACACATTCTGTGATTTATTTTGAGGCATTGATTACCTTTTACATAAATTCAACTCATGAAAAATACTATTCCTTATTTTAGAAAATATATTTATTTTGCCTAAAAAGTATTTCAAATGTTGTGCATAGATAATGCAAAATGTTCTACTTAGGAGGCAAATTCCTGTGTTATTACCACTCATACAATTAAGTAAAAATTCTTAGTTGAATGCACTGATAGACTTTAAAAGTGATTCTATTGACAATGAAAAGCATTGCATCAGAACATGACAAAATCTTCTGATTTGTGCTATATTATCTCTCAACTTATAAGTGGGCAAGTTTGTACCTCTCAAATACAAAACACGCTATGAAAACACTTTGTACACATACATGTATATATAACTTTGTGCAAATCTATCAGTACATTCCACATTTGACCACAGTGCAGTTGTAAAAACTTGCAAAGATTCCTTCTAGGTCACAAGGTCTCGATTTTGTACATTTTAGCAATGTAAATGAGACTTACAGCCATTAAACATTTATGACTATACTTTCTTCCAAACATTTGTAAATTTATGATATTATGGGAAACATATTGTGCATTGGTTTGATGCTCTACATAAATGTTATAGATTGACAGAATGGTTTAGGTTGGAAGGAACCCTAAAGATCATGTAATTTCAAGCCCTTGCCATGGGTAGGGACACCCACCACTAGACCAGAGTGCTCAAGGCCTCATCCAACCTTGCCTTTAACACCCCCAGGGAGGGGGCATCCCCAGCCTTTCTGGGTTTTAGTGTTGACTTGAGCAAATAAAAATCAGGGGAGTATAATACTGAAAAGAAGTGGTGCAGTAGGTTATTAAAGAGCATTTAATTTAAAAAAAAAACTGTAGGAAACATTTTTGAGTATTTTGGTCATATTGGTAAATTTATTTTAAGATCAGAAACAAAACTGCCATGTGTCAACACAACACACAACAGGCATTTCACATACCAGCATCTTCCATTGCAGTTTTTCAAATCTTGTTATCACAGCACTAGTTAGCCGTATTTTGAACAGACTTAGTGTTAAAATAAAAAGGTAACACATTTCTAGAAACTGAGGCTGTAAAAAAAATAAGCTTGTGAAAGTAGAGCCTTTAAGCCAAAAAAACCCTGAAGTGGAAACATAGCTAAAGACAGTAGGACTGAGATTGCACACCAAAACTTTATGCACACCTCACCCTCCTCTGCTTACCACTGCCTTTGTTTGAAGTGAAAATTACTAAATCCTGAGAATAATCAAACTGCCCCATCACATCCTCTCACTGAATTATGAAACTTGGAATGTTCCTCTCTGCTCATTCCAAACTTATATTCTCACAACGGATTTTTTCTCACACTCAAATATACTCTAAAGACCTTAATTAATAATTCCATTTTGACTAATATGTTAGAAGTTTATTTGTGCAACTGATTGCCTTGAAGGGGATATGGCCACGCTCTTAATGTCAGTGTTAAATGTGTACATTATTGCACCATTTTAACAGCTTTACGGAAGACTAAGAGTGTAACAAAAAATCAGGAGGTTCTGCTTCTTAAAAAAGCCTTTGAATAGGGGTTTCATCCTTGATGAAACTAAGAGGTATAACAATATATATCTTTACACAATATACCAATGATTGTCTTCAATGTAAGAGGAAAAACATTTAAAATAAGAACATATTAATCTAATCGTAACCCTTGTTTACAGAATCATAGAATTGTCAGGGTTGGAAGGGACCTCAGGGATCATCTAGTTCCAAACCCCCTGCCATGGGCAGGGACACCTCACACTACATCAGGTAGCTCAGAGCCACATCCAGCCTGGCCTTCAAAACCTCCAGGGATGAGGCTTCCACCACCTCCCTGGGCAACCTGTGCCAGTGTCTCACCACTCCCATGGGGAACAACTTCTTCCTAACATCCAATCTGAATCTACCTATTTCTGGTTTTGTTCCATTCCCCCCAGTCCTGTCACTCCCTGACACCCTAAAAAGTCCTTCCCCAGCAATCTTGTAGGCCCCCTTCAGATACTGGAAGGTCACAGTAAGGTCTCCTCAGAGCCTTCTCTTCTCCAAACCAGGTGAATCCAAACTCTCTCTCTGTCTCCATAGGAGAGGTGCTCCAGCCCTCTGATCATCCTCGTGGCCCTTCTCTGGACATCTTCCAGCACCTCCAGATCCTTCCTGTAACAGGGGCTCCAGAAATGGACACAGTACTCCAGGTGGGGTGTCACCAGAGCAGAGTAGAGGGGAGAAACGCCTCCCTCAAACTGCAGGCTGCGCTTCTTTTGATGCTGCCCAGGATGTGATTGGCTTTCCAGGCAAGTGCTCACTGCTGGCTCACGTTGAGCTTCTCATCCACCAACATTCCCAAGTCCTTTTCTTCAGGGCTGCTCTCAAGCTAGTTGCTGCCCAGCCTGTCTCGGTGCTTGGGATTGCACATGATTAACACATTCCATGGACGTGCTATCTGCCCTTAAACACGTGTGGCTTCTATAGTTTGCAAGACGGTATTTTATGATGATTGCGATTAAAAACTGTCAGAGCTGATCTGCATACTTGTTCAGTTTCACATCACAATTGATGAATGAATTAGTGCAAAGTTTTCACTATGTACAATTTTCTTGTATACTGTAGTAGATGACACAATGTTCATGTCTAGTTTTTTCAACTAGATTTATAACTTATGCTGAACTCCATTAACAAAACACAGAGAAGTCATGTAAGAAAGCTTCCCGAGGATTGAAAAAGCATTACTGTGTATAAAATGTATTTATCTTAAAGTTTCCTTTCTACATAGCCCATCTATTTCAGATTGCCAGAAATATGACATATGTATCTGGTAATGTAATGCCAAATAGAGGTACTGCTGCTGTCAGAGAAATGTAAGTCAAACACAATCCATTTGTATACATTTGCTTCAGATTTCTAAAGCTGTATCTGTATCATTTTGCTGGCAGCAGGTATGCATGTCCTCTCAAACTTTCAAATAATTTTATAAAAAGATAGAAAAATATACTCAATATTTGTTGCATAACTTTCCTATCTTCATCCTATCATACAAGAATCCTACAAAATTCTTTAGAATTATTTGTTAGCTGCAAAAATACCAACTACTGCAGAGAACCTGGAGAAGAATCTCGGTGAGAACACACAATCCAGTATTATGGAATCTTGGAAGTGTTTGTGTTTACAGCTAATGTATTTCCACTAGTAATCCAAACAAACATTTAATGCCATGTTCACACGGGCACCCACATGGACCATTCTTGATTTCATGCTAGATCCTGAAGAAGAGCTGGTGATGTGAAAAGTAAACGACAAAGTCTGATCAACTACGTAAAATATAATGTACTTCATGTTTAACTGTCTCCAAGTTATTTTGCAGTAAGTTGATAGATTGTCATCTAAAAAAATTTCCTTCAAGGGCAAAAAATGTTTCTGATGCATTGTTTTTATTTTAAAAGCTCTTAGTGATCCAGCTAAGCAATGACATCATGGGTGTCACTGTTGGGTCTTTGGCGTACAGTCAGCGGGGGCAGAGGCTTTCCATAGAAATCTGTGTGAGAAATGGCAGAGAAGGAAACATATTAACCTGTCATTTACCATCTGCCTGACTTAAATAATGTTTACATGAAGCAAATTCTTGCTTCCTTAATGAAAGCTAGGAAGGCTACAAGTTTAGAACTAATTCCTACAAGCAACTCTCAAACAGTGCTAATAAATGTTTGGAGGTGTTTTGGCCACAACAGGGTTTAACTACATTTTGTTATACATGTATCCACATTTTTGAGATCAAGCCAAAAGGTGATCTGCAAAATTCCCTAAAAACAGGGAATGAGACAACCAAGCTGTAGAAATAACAACTGAAGAAAGGAAATATCAAAATCTGAATGTGGCTGTAGTCAAGTCTGCATTACAGTAAAGTTTTAAGTGACAGCAATGCTATGCAGCATCCAAAACTTTGGGACCCTTTCTGCTTGGCAGACATCTTGAAAGCCATTCTAAGTTTCTGAAAGAACGATATTGAGAATTCTAAAATAAGCATTTCCTTTTGTCAATAAAAGACGTTAAAGTAGTAAAATTGTTCAAGACAAAGTTATTAACTACACCAGAAGAGAATAAGCAGCATTCTCAAACACTGTAATTGACATAAAAGAAAAACTACCAAACATGCAGACTGCTGCATGCAAAACATTTCACAAGCAAAATGGTATCATGAAAGATGGTAAGAGGAAAGAGGCAGAAATAAAATAAAATGTAGCTGTTTGAAGCATTCAAATCTCCATTTTGTTCATACAGATATCCTTCTCCTCAACAAAGCCTCGATGCTCTGCTAACACAAAATTCAGCTTTAATAAATCATAATTTTCCAAGAGAAACATATTCCACTTGTGCTGCATGTGCAGGAACTCGTGTGTACGATTCCATTCCTAAGCGAAAATTAACAAAAGCAAATTGGATCACATTGCTCAAAGAGTATGTGTAGATGTCTGTAGGTTCAAGGTTTTAGTTATCCTTAATCAGTAAAGTGATAACACTTATATTGTTGTTGTAAATATTTCAATAGAGCTAACTCAGTGTTTCAGAAGCATGTGAAAAGCAACAAAATTTCCACAAATGATATCAGGTGAATGAAAACTTGTGCAATGGATGGCTTTGTTGGTGCCTTGAGGCCTGGCAGATGACTTTGGTACTGCCAGATGATTTATCATTATTGCAGATACATCCTCCTAGAATCCTTAGCATGACTGGAAAAATTGCAGTCTTCAGTGAAAAAATGTGTAATGAATAATTTATATAATTAACTTCCTTGCCTGTTAGTTTTGCCTGAACAGCCAACGTAACTTTCTCTACTAAAAATGGCACAAAAAATGCTCAATACCAATGTACTAAATGGCCTGCTTCAATTTTTTTTGCACATTAAATTATTCAGACACATTTATGTCTCTGAGAAAGCTAACATTACAACTAGACCTCTTAAGGCTGTTTAAACCTCACCCTACACTAATTTTGTATATTCAACTACCATACATCTGTGAAACTTCCAGAACATTATTTTGAAGACAAAACTAAAGGCGTAACTGCTATCCTGATGGAGACCTGGGCCAGAATGAACAGGAATACAGAAAAATGCCTCTTCCTGTGGTTTTTCAAGTACTAGCAGAAACTGACACTTCTAAAAGCCATACTTGTTTTGAAGGTTAAGGTGACTGAGAAATTATCAATACACTCTTGCACACAGATTTTGAGAAAATCTGCATAACCAAGGCTCTTCACAAAGCAGACTGTTAAATACTTTCCTCTTTCCTCACTCTTATGCACACTAGAAGTTTTACCTGGAGTCCTGACAAAAGTGTCCTGGGCATCCTACTGGTAGAGGGGTTTCTCAGCCTGGTCTACATGAAGGTAGGTGCTCATTTACACCATATACTGCAACTTAGCCAGTAACAGTTTGTCAAAGTAAACTGTTAAACAGAATGCATAATTGCTGTAGCAAACAGCATACTTCGGAGAATAATACAAACAAAACCAAAGCAAACAAAAAACACATAAAAAGAAAGCTTTACTAAGTGCCAGCTAAAGGAGATAAAACATCCCACTGCTTTAAGCTTACACTGCAAATTGTACCATCAAGCCATTTATATCAATTAATTCTGAAAGCAGTAAGGAAATCAGGCCTTTTTATTTCACAAATGTTGCATGTCTGAAAAATAAAGCTATGGGAAAAGGTGTGGGTAAAAACTACCAAAACCAAACAACCCAAAAACAAACCAAGAAAGAAAAATATTTCTCTGCTGAAGGGACACCCCAAAAGGAGTTTGGTTTCAGAACTCAAGGAATATTTGAAAAGCAGGGATCAAGACAGCCTTCAAAGGTCTTGGGAAATCTTGAATGCATTTCCAAGCAAGAGCAGGTTCTCCACCTGCAAAAAATGTAAAAATTCTTTGGAGAAGACTATTGTGTGACAGAAAAAAGACAAGGACAGATGGCAAGCTAAAATCACTGCAAGAAGGAATTCTTATTGTTAGGTTAGCAGTTGAACTCAATGATCTTAAGGGTCCTTTCTGGTCTAAATCATTCTATGGTTCTCAGATAATCTAAGTAAAACAAAAAACCAAACCACAACTGCTTTAAGCCAAATTGATGCTCTTTGGTATCAGGACCTAAGCAAAGCTTTGACAATGTGGGGACTTACGCATTTGAAGAGGGTTTTTTCATTTATGAATAGTGCTGTCCTAAGAGATGTTTCTCAGGAATTTTTGTACCTCTGTGTCTCAAAATTCCTCAGAAAGACAAGTGTTAGCAAAGAGCAGGCAATGTCTTCAATTTAAAGTCCTGAGCACTCCGAGTTTCCTCTGATCTCAATGGTTATACCTCTGGTCAAGAGACCATTCCCCTACCAACATCTTTTCCATTATTATATTCCAAAACACTTTCATTATGATCCTTGTTTTACAGATACACTACATTAACGCAGAACTCAGGTGACTAACTTACACACCTGCCAGCAGGAAACATAGCTTAGGCATTTTTAAAGAATCTTTGTCTCTCCCATGCTCTTGCTACAAAATACAACACCTCCCTTAGATGAAAGCTGAGTACCAACTCTTCCCCCTTTCTTCCCCTCCCTACCTCTGCATCTGGCTTTTCCTTGTGGCTGCCTTCTCCCTATATGCCTTTAAAAAAAAAAAAAGAGAGCAAGATGCTTTTATGATTAAGATTACAAATGACATTGTGTGCACATGAATCACGCCTTTCAGGCATCCTGTGATTTCTTGGCAGGTATGTTCAGTACGGTAGTAAAATCAGTTCAAGTCAAGGGTAAGCTCAAAAATCACTAATCATGCTGAGGTCCTTTCTCTATAAGTTCCTCAATTAATGTTTTCTTTGTTCAACTCTAGGAAGTGTTCCAATTGCTTTAGTTTGTTACCCCCTTCTCATATGACTTCAGGTGTCTCCACATCCACTTGGCTTTTCAAAATTTGCAAAATAAACAATTAAGAAAAAATTATCATTTGAAACTGAGGAAAAGATGCAGTATGAGCATGTGAAAATTCCCATGGTCTTCCAAAATGAGAAAAGAGTCATTGCCAACGAGAGCAATGAAGAATGTGCCTATTACACCTTAAGACTTCCAGTTAGCAAATTTTTCTCTGGACAGCTTGTGAATTTTCAGGGACCCTGGCTCTTCACATAAAGCAGGGGATCACAAGCTTTATCACTGACAGCTTTGACTGGAAAAAAAGAGGAAAGTCTATAGGCTTTGCAAGTAGGGGCAAGCAACGTGAGAGGACTACAAGGATGAAGAAAGGTCATGCAGGGAGAAAATTAGAAGGGCGTAAGCCCAACTAGAACTTAATTTGGCCAAGTCTGTGAGAGATAATAAACAACAAAAGGAGGGCCAAGGAAAACCTCCACCCTTTATGGAACACAGGCACAAGTCATAAGGATAAGACTGAGGTTCTTAATACTGCCTTTGCCTCAGTCTTTAACAGCAAAATCAGCTGCTCCTTGTATATGCAGCCCACTGTGTCAGAAGATGGAATTGGGGAGCCGAGCAAAGCTCCCTTGATTCAAGAGAAAATTATGAGGGACATGCTCTGCCACTTAGATACACTATGGGGCCAGACAGGATCCACACAAGGGTGCTGAGGGAGCTGGCAGGGGTGATCTCCAAGCTCATTTCCATCATCTATCATCAGTCCTGGCTGACTGGGGAAGTTCCATTTGACTGGACCAAAAAGTGGTGGTAAACAGAGGTAAATCCATCTGACAGCCAGTCACGAGTGGTGTTGGCCAGGGCTCAGCATGGGGCCTGTTCTGTTTAACGTCTTCATCAATGACCTTGATGAGGGATAGAGTGCACCCTCAGTGTGCAGACAGCACCAAGCTGGGCAGGAGCGTCCATCTGCTGGAGGCAGAGGGACCTGGGCAGGCTGGATCTATGGGCTGAGGCCAACTATATCATAGAATAGAATCAATAAGGTTGGAAAAGACCTCAAAGATCATCAAGTCCAACCTGTCACCCAAGACCTCATGACTACTAAACCATGGCACCAGTTGCCACGTCCAATTCCTTTTTGAGCCCCTCCAGGGATGGTGACTCCACCACCTCCCTAGGCAGCACATTCCAATGGCTAACAACTCTGTGATGAACTTTCTCCTCATCTCAAGCCTAAACTTCCCCTGGCACAGCTTGAGACTGTGTCCTCTTGTTCTGGTGCTGGTTTGCCTGGGAGAAGAGACCAACCCCCACCTGGCTACAACCTCCCTTGAGGTAGTTGTAGAGAGCAAATCAGATTAACTGATTCCCTTAGTCACTTGGACAATAACGTTGTCACTCTTCCCCTAGGACTCTTTAACCAAGACAAGACGACTACTCATCAAGGAGACTCAAACACAATGCCAATAATTTAAAAGACTGACTGTCTTGGGAAAGTACAAAGACACTGAAAATGAAAATCCTATTTAAAATCCCATTCCTTAAACACTTTAAAGCATTTCCATAAAATGCTACGTATATATGTATATACCTATGTATACAGGTAAATCTCACATTTCACTAATTTAGGATGGGTTACCATGCTGGTCCTAATAATCCAATTATTACGATGGGTTTCTCAAAATGTGAAACGAGGCAATTTCAAGTACTCCACAATCTCCCACACCATCCATAGGGTGCCAAAGAAGGCCAAGCACTGGGTTCTGCACTAGGGTCACAAAAAAATCCATGCAGCACTGTAGGTTTGGGGAAGAGTGCTTGGCAGAGAGGGACTGGGGGTACTGGTCAACAGCTGGTTGAACATGAGTCACCAGTGTGCTCAGGCAGCCAAGAAGGCCAACAGCATCCTGGCCTGTATCAGGAATAGTGTGGCCAGCAGGGGCAGGGAGGTGATCATGCCCCTGTACTCAGCACTGGTGAGGCCACACCTCAAACACTGTGTTACACTTTGGGCCCCTCACTACAAGAAGGGCATTGAAGTGCTGGAGTGTGTCCAGAGAGAGGCAATAAGGCTGATGAGGGGTCTTTGACACAAGTCCTTTGTAGAGCAGCTGAGGGAGCTGGGGTTGTTCCATCTGGAGAAGAGGAGACTGAGGGGAGACCTTACTGCTCTCTACAAATACCTGAAAGGTAGCAAGGTGAGGGACAGCCTCTTCTCCCAGGTAACAAGTGATGAATGAGAAAAAATGGCTTCAGGTTGCACCAGGAGAGGTTTATGTTGGATATTAGGAAAAATTTCTTCACTGAAAGGGTCAATGCGCATTGGAACAGGCTACCTAGGGAACTGGTGGAGTCACCATCCCTTGAGGTATTTAAAAGATGTTTGGATGAGTACCTTAGGAACAAGGTCTTAACAGATGTGTACAGGAAGATGTTAGGTTATAGTTGGACTCGATGGTCTTTTCCAACCAGCTGGTTCTATGATACCTCTCCTTGCAGAACAATAACCTAGTTTTCAGTTGTAAGCCTGCATTCAAGTCTATTTTGGGCTTCATAACAGAGATTGCAGTCCCTCTTTTGGAATTGTGTGACTGTTGTAGGCTATGCCTTTAAGAAAGGGACAGTTACTGGAACACTGGCTGAATGTTTTGATATAAAAAGGAAAACAAAGGTATTCTAAACGAATTTCATTGGTAGATTGGTAGAATGCAACTTTAAATTTTAGTTCAGTTTGAATCTCAGTCAGTCATTCTCTGTCTGTTTGGAGTTTGAGTCTGAACAGCTGCTGTTTCTCTCTCTGAGCTTGGCTGCTGACCTTCAATTAACAAGATAAGAAACTAATTCTTGTCTTTCCTTAGCACATGCTTTTAACTAACAGAATCCCCTCCTTAATAATTACTTCTCTCTCTCTCTAACCCTTTTTGGGGAAAAAGGGAGGAAGGAGGAGAAGGGGGTTTTGGGGGGACCCTCCTCGCTGGAGGAGGGCAGGTTTTCTGTGTTAGGTTCTTTGCTGTGTATTTCTGCATATATTGTAAATACTGTATATTGTGTGTATATCCACTGCACGTCATCCTGCTTGTAAAATATAGCTCTTATCCATTTTGCTTCTCCGACTGAGTTAGCCATGGTTTCTGTGTGTGTGGGGAACTGAACTTCTCTCACCACCACAAGTTGCTAACATTATGCACTAATTCAGAAATGCTCACATGTCTTTAGTTTTCCTTCTCACAAGAAATTAGCCCTAAGTCAATGACAAAAACTTAGAGGGTATGCTTTTAAAACCATATGGAACCAGTACCTGTGGGCAGAAGAAATTTTAGACTATCTCAAGAGGCAACACAAGGCACCAGCCAGCAAATTCTTCTGGATGTGGGCTATGGTTCATGGAACTACAGAAATACTTGAGGCCCATTTGGGTTCAGTACTATGAAGTGATTAGCACTTCCAGTAAAAACAAACAGGCAGCTGTGAGAGACTAAAGCTTATCTCTCCTGGTGACTCAACAAAGATAAAATCACTTGCTGTTTGTCCAGGCAATAGCTGATGTGCGTTGGGCAGAGCCACTGGAAGGACTCTTGGAAGGTGCAAAGATAACACTGCTCACGGGACTGCAGCTGGCCTACAACAATGGTCCAAGGGCCCAGCATTCACACCTTCAGGACAAGATCATTTCCAGCCATCAGATACCCCAGGAAAGGACAATGGTTCCTGATATGTAAAGAGTGTGTGGGTAGCTAGATGGAGCAGGAGGAGGCGGAGGCCTTCCCCCCTCCATCCAGTGGCTGCCCAAACTCACCTGAGTACACAGAAAGATTTCCTGGGGAGCGATACCTGGACCTAAAGATGATTTCCCAGAACGATATCCTGGGGAACAACACCTGGACACTTGCCTAAGGGCTAAAAAACTGTATAAAAGACTGGAGCAACTGCTGGCTAAGGAGGAGAAAATTGGAGAAGCAAGATGCAGAAGAAAGCAGACGGCACCACTCGCTGGAAACATCCCGGGGCCAACACAATGGATCTTGGACTCTCCGTGCCCTAAGTTCCAGCTGCTGCAACTCATGGAGCTGAAGAAGCTGCCCAGAGGACCTCATCCCTTCTACAGCCAAATCCTCAGCACCCTTCCTCTACAGACCCAACATCTCCTGCAGCACCGTTTCTCTACAGACCCAACATCTCCTGCAGCACCTTTCCTCCACAGACTCAAACTGTCTTGGGGGTGAGAGGGGTGTGGTAATATAATTCTTTCCCTCTTCTCCCTTTCTTCTATTCTCTCTCTCTCTCCCTCTGATCCCTCCACTTTATTTATGTCCATCCAGTGTAGTTATGTAATAAATAGTCTAGCTGTTGATATTTTGGCCTCGTTTGTGCCTCTAATTTCACAGCACGGGAATATTCATTAAAAACCTCAATCTCTTTCCCTCTCCGGATCGAGACAGCAGCTTAGTGCAGAATGGCCTGGATGTGGAAGAGTTACTATGGATGCCAAATTAATAAGGCCTGATGGATCTCTCCAATCTTGCTTTGGTCTTTCTGCTGTATCCTCTCTGCAGAGTACCTCAGACTTCTTCCAGTACTCAGGTAACCCAACTCCTGCCCCCATTACATCAGATAATGATGAGCTTCTGATATCCCATGCCAGTTTATAAGGGAATCTGAAAGAACTTACACTTTTGGGTAAAATGAAAAATAAGACTTGAAAAATCAAAAAGATGTTTTCTACAAAGCAAAAGGGTTAGCTTTTGGTCAATGAAAACTGTGATTAAGAAATAGGAAAAGAGATGGAAAAAAATAACGTAGAAGTAAATGAACAATGGAGAATACTTTCTGAAAATACAAAACCCAAAATATTGTCAGTTACCAGCATGATGTGTTTCACCAAGAGGCTCAAGTTTTCGAAGTCTATTAAGCTTGGGAGTTCCCCAGCCAACTAAAGGAAAATAAAGACAGTTAGCACACACCACAACTGCGCTTGATTCCGAAGAAATGTATGGAAGACAGTTCTCTTGGGAGAAATCAAAGAATTTAGAAATGCTAGAAGTATGTAAGATATTGTATATGTGGTGAATAAGAATGAAAAACTTTAAAATTAAACTGATTTACCATTAAAAATATTGATATTTTTAATCACTTTTTCATCAGTGACCAGTTAAGTTTCTGACTCTCTTTGTGTGACAATAGTCACATCTTCCCACACAGAACAGATCAAATTAGTACTGCTTAAAGTATGTGCCATGAATTGGGAAACCGCATCAAAGATTTCCTACAGAGTAAAGTTTATCTCTATATGAAGACCATTCAGAATTATTCAGAAATTAATATTATTGTTAATCGCCAACTGAGACATTGATTATCGTTTGTCAGTACAGTTACCTGGTGGAATAGATGGCGGTGTTGCAGCATTCTTGGGAACAGCGTCCTCTGTATTAACAGGTTCTACTCTGTGGCCCCTTTTTAATTTTGGCTTCCTACATTTTTTGTTATTATTATCTATATCAAACAGAAATAATGCATTATACATCATATGGTTATATTCAGAGAATTATCTTAGATCATCTTCTAATACAATGGTTGGTGTGAGATACATCAGTGTTTTCAATTCATGCTCACAAACAAAATCATGTGAAATGTGAAATTTACACTTCTTTGCTATAGGAAATAAGCTGCATGTGTAAAATATATGCAAATTTCATGTTTTAATAAAGTGGACTACATATTTGATAATGATGAAAATCAATCAAGTTTCAGCTACTGTGCCAGTTCACACCAACAAACTTTTGGGAACATTTTCTGATACAGTATCACAATGGTGTGTTTAGGTTTTCAATAGATTAAGCTGACGTGTGGTATCACAAAAACAACGCAGAAGAGAGAACGCTGTAATGAATATCATTAAGTGACACATTGAAAGGAAGCTGTTTTACCTGAGTAAAGGCACTTTGAGGCTTGCTGCTCGTTCTCTTCATGCTGCAAAAGCTGTGTAGTTGTAGAACTGCATTTTTCTAGTCTACTATCATTTGTACTTTGGCTGCTGCTGCTCGATAAGTGCTGGGTACCCGTTTGCTCCTGCTCTGTTTGCGGTTTCGGGGCAATCGTAGCCTTTTCAGCCTCCAACCTCTGCCGCTTCTTTTCCTTTTCAATTTGCTTTTCATTCTAACAAAAGGAATTTTTTTTAAACAACTTCCAATGCTGTAATCTGACTAATAAGACAGGAAAGTTATTTTGAAAATAAAAAATGTCCTAGAATATTTTTTCTGTCCCACATCTAGCATAGAAAACATTTTCAAATAGGTGAAGAAATTAAATATGCAACATTTTGTCCAGATGAAGGAAAAAAGGATAAAGAAAAAAATATTAACAACAAAAGCAACTACTGTCAGGCTTACAGACTACTTTTTTTGCTTTCCTTTTGGTCTGAATTTCATATGTTATCACACGACACCCGAATTAAAAAACATGGTACAATAAGAACTACCTGACCTCTAAAAACAGGTTAAGGAAACTATATATTAATATTATTTTCATATTTCAAAGCTAAGAACATTTCTCGGTTGTCTTTGGCTTCAACAGAAAGCAATTTGTGCTCAGAAATCTAAATATTTGTGATGCAGGCAGGGAGGTTTTGTACGACTTACTGTATCGCTAAACCGTTTTACAAGAAACTAACAGATCTTGAGTGTTTTCCACTCCTGAATATCCAATAGTTCAATTAGGAAATATTTACAACACCTGCCCTCCAATCAATACTAGGGGATTTTCTTAACGTGAAAGCTTTGATTCAATGCACACAAAGCAAGACTGCCAAAGTTAAAAATAATAAAAGAATAACATTGGGCATACAGGCTTAGAACAATTATTTAGAGAACTCCCTCCTCATACAAAAGTTAAATGTGGCAACCGGGAATAAAGTGCTGCTGGACTTGCTCCTCAGTAACCACTAATACCTCAGTGACAGCCTCTGCTGAAGCAAGCAGCAGTTTGGGATACTGCTGAGCATGCTAAAGATGAGTTCCAAAACAACAGGTTTAGATTTTAGAAGACCAAACACCAGCATGCTCAGGGCTCATCTGGAAGATCCCATGGGAAGATTCCATGGAGCTAGCAAGTGCTGGGAGTTTTACAAGAACATTCTCATAGACCTACAAAACCCTCTAAAGGCAGGGGAAATTGGGGGAACCAGAGACCCTCTTGGCTTAACAGCAAACTTCTGGGTCCGCTCAGAACTAAAAGGGAAACATACCAGAGATGGCAAAGTGAAACACTACCTATTGTAGGTTACAAGGGCATTACCAGGGCATGCAGAAATGCAGTTAGGAAAGCAGAAGCTCAGCCTGAACTGGAATTGGCCAGAGATGTCAAAAACATCAAGAAAGGGTTCTTCAGACACATTAACAACAAGCAGAAACAGAAAGACTAGAGGCACACTATTAAACAGGAGAGGTGAATTAGTCACCAGCGATGCTAAAAAGACAGATCCTCAACACTGTCTTCAATTCTGCCTTTACCAATGCTGTCAGGTCCCAGGCCATGGGAACAAAAATGCACGTTGATGAAGATACAGACCTATGTTCAGTGAAGGAAGAGTTGGTGTATCAATTATTACAGAAGCTTGACCCATGAAAATTGGATGCCTCAGATGCCATTCATCCAAGGATGCTAAGAGAGCTGGCTGATGTGGTTGTGAGGCTGCTCTCCATAATCTATGAGAAGTCATGGACAACAGAAGATATCCCTGAGGACTGGAAGAAGGCTAATGTCACACCCATCTACAAGAAGGTTCCAAGGAAAGATCCAGGCAATTATAAACCCATTAACCTCACTTCAACTGCCGGGAAATTTATGGAACAAATCCTTCTGGGGACTATCACAAGTCAACTACAGCATGTATTTGAGAAAAGCCAACATGGATTCAAGAGGGGCCAATCGTGCTTGATGAACCTGATTGTCTTCTATGACAGGAATTTGCCCAGCTGATGCAGGGTGAGTAGTTGACACTGACTACCTGACTTTTCCAAGGCTTTTGACACAGCTCCCGACAACCTCCCCCAGAGAAACTGACACATTGTGGCCTAGATAGGTGGCCTGAGTGAGGGGTGGGGAACTTAGCGACAGGCTACACCCAGAGTGTGGTAGTAAGTAGTTGTCAAAACTGGCCAGTCACAAGTGGGGTCCCAACAGTTTAGTATCTTTGTAAGTGATCTGGGTGTTGGGATCAAGAGCACCTTGATGAAGTTTGCAGATAACACAAAAATGAGTGGATAGGTTGACATGCCAGAAGGGAGAGCCACATTCCAGGAAGACCTAGACAGGCTGAAGGAATGGGCTAGCATGAACGTTATGAAGCTCAATGGGGACTAATGTAGGGCCTTGAACCTGATAACCCAGGAGTGCAGCTCAGACTGGGATCCACCTGGCTGGAAAGAAGCCCTATGGAAAGGTACCTGGGGTTTCTGGGTGGATAACAAGCTCAGCATGAGTAAACAGTGTGCTGCAGTGGCAAAGCAAGCCAACAGGATGCTGGGTTGCATCAACAAGGGCTTTACCAGCAAAGATAAAGAAGCCTTTATCCCACTCAGTGCTTGTCAGACCACACCTGGAGTACTGCATTCAGTTTTGGTCCCTGCTGTACAAAAAAGATGCAGACAGGCTGGAAAATGTCCAAAGAAGGGCCACAAGAATGATTACAAGGACTGGAAGACTTGCCATATAAGCAAATGGAAGGGCTGAGAGAACTGGATTTGTTCAGCCTTGAGACATCTTAGGGAAGACCTTATTACCATGTATCAGCACATAAAGGATGGCTACTAGGAGGACGGAGACTCCCTTTTTGCAAGGAGTCACATAGAAAAGGCAAGGGTCAAGGGTAGCAGTTACTCCTGGGGAGATCCAGATTAGACTCCAGAAGAGAATTTTGCACAATGAGAACAGTCAGACATTGGAATAATCTCCCAAGAGAAGTAGTGGATTTCCCTGCATTGGACAGTTTTAGGACTCAGCTTGACATGGTGCTGGGCCACCTCATTTAAACTAAACTATCATCCAGAAAGGTTGGAGCAGATGATCCTCAGGCTCCCTTCCGGCCTGGCATTCTGTAATTCTGTCATTTTAAATGAACCATTTTTCTCATTACCTCTCAAACATTTGTTAGCGGTAGGTTTACAATTACCCATACTCCCACATATTCTCATACCTCAGAGATTACAGCAGATATAGGCTGGAAGGGGTTTTCAGAGTTCCCAGGCTCAGGGTCTTCCTCATCCGGTACACTTCTTCCTTCTTCTCTTTCCCTTTTTTGTTGTTGTTCAGTTTATGTTGTTGATTTAGTGGGTTTGGTTGTTTAGAGGGTTTGTGTTTTGTTGTGGTTTTGGGTGGCGGCAGGGAGAGGAAAGAGAAGGAATGAACAAAGAATTATGATGAAGAAGAGCCACACATTTTATGTAATAGAGAACATATACTAGGTCATCTAAATCATCCTCCAATTTATTCCAGCTGGTTTTTCACGATATGCTTCTGCATTTTCAAAAACATTCCACGGAAATCACAATGACAAACTAGCATTAATAAAGCACAAGAATACATTATGGTAGAGGTAAAAGCATATGCTGCTCTGAGGTGAAATGTTCAATCAGCACTTTAGGGAGCAGAAGGAGTTTCTGAGGACAGGATAGGTGAAGAATACATCTTTAACTGGAAGGATTTCCTTGTTCAGCTCAAATTTTAAGCTGCCACACTGCTCAGCTTATGTTCTAATAGTCAGGGAATCATATTTGCTTCAGCTAGGCTCAGACAAGTTTAGAAATACACAAAACACTCAGTGTACTGTTGTTGCACCAGCACTAGTCATTTTCTGTGTACCAGATGTGTGTTGAATAATACATCATTAATAAAGCATGTGATCATCACACACTTTTCATCAATTGATCTGACGTTACTTGTGCATAGGAAGTCGCTGTTACACCTCATTTACAGCTGCAAGTAGGCAACAAAAAGCAGCCCAGGGGATTATTAGAACACAGAATGAAACACAATTACACCTGAATCAAGATTAACCTGTTTGTTACAGTAAAAAAACTGACTGGACACAAAACAGAAAAATGAGAGTTAATGCTATCTTTCATTACTGAAGCAAGCCAGCAGCTGTCAGCTTTCCTCCAAGACAAAACAAGTTTATAAAAACTTGTAAGCATTTAATCTAATTCGGGTCCAGCCAATTATTCAGTGAACAAATAGCATTAAGATCACTGAGCAGGGATAGAATACAATGAAAATGCCCACATCATCAGATAATCTCTTTGAGACGTGTTCCAAAGTCAAGCCTCCTTGATAAACTTCTCAGTGTGGCACAAACCCAACACAATCCAACACGGTCAGAAAGTTTTGTCTCTGCAGACATCTGACAAGATAACAGGGTTTTATCTTTATGAAATGTGTATGAAGAGCCTGCCAAATTCCAGATGTTTCAAATATGCTAACTAAACTGAATCAGCAAGAGCATAAGCCAAGTCACTTCACAGTTATTCCCACAGTAACTAAGACTCACCAATCTCTGCATGTATGGGGCTGATGGAGGGACAAGACTGCTCAGTGAAATTTTGTAACAATGTTCCAGTAAAATGATTAACATCAGTCTGTAAAAGTTGGCTGCTGCTGACCACAAAGGGTTTTGAAAGGAAGCATTTTAAGGACACTGATATACTTGAAGGTGTCCAGAGAAGGGCAACGAGGCTGGGGAGAGGTCCCAAGCACAAGCCCTACGAGGAGAGGCTGAGGGAGTGGTGGAGTCCCAGGGCGTCATCGTCCCTGGAGGCATTCAAAAAAGGACTGGCTGTGGCACTTGAAGCCATGGTTCAGTTCTAGTCATGAGGTGTTGGGTATTAGGTCATAGGTTGGACTTGATGATCTCTGAGGTCTTTCCCAACCTTGCTGATTCTGTGATTCTATGAATGTGTCCTGCTTCCCCTCTCCAAATCATATTAAGTCTCTCCATGCCTCATCTGCTGGATATCCTGAAGTTTATTAAGGAAAGCATTGAATAAAATTTCCCATCTAGTGTTTGATATTTGCTTATAAAGTATAACACAAATTACCAAAAGTTTACCTTAGAACATATCTGAAGGTAACAAGATTAAATTGTTGTTGGCCATTGGAATGTGCTGCCCAGGGAGGTGGGGGAGTCACCGTCCCTGGAGGTGTTCAAGAGGGGATTGGATGTGGCACTTGGTGCCATGGTTTAGTAGTCATGAGGTGTTGGGTGACAGGTTGGACTTGATGATCTCTGAGGTCTTTTCCAACCTTATTGATTCTATTCTATGATTCTGTGAATTACAAGATACTTTTTTAGTTATTTTGGCAAGGACAAGTTTACTCTGCAGCCACCTTGCAGTTCTCATTCACAGTACATTTCCAGCATAGAGCAAATAAAGAGAATTCAGCAGGCAAAAACTTGTTAAGCATTGAAGAAAAGGTCTGCACTTCTAATATGGAAACTCTTGTAAGCTTCAAGTCCTGATAGCTTGGTTCAGGAAGGAAGTATCACAGAGAAAGGGAGGAATAAGAGGGTAAGAGAAATTACAGATAAAGTACCTTTCTTCTCGTATCCTTCTCACTCGTTCAGCTCGTTCTAGTTTCTGTTGTTCTTCATATGCCCTTTGTTCTGTAGTGTCTCTTTGGATGCGCTCATTTAAGGCATCAAAATCTTTTGCTATGATATACAGAAGCCAATATAAACCCTTTTTTATTGATTTATCTATTTTTTTCCCACAGCCCATGATCGCTGAGCAAGGTTCCTGTAAATGTAAGGAGAGGAAAATTATTTGCACTTCAAATTCCTTCCTCTGAAAACAAGCAATCAGCAAAACAGAATCATAGAATTGTCAGTTGGAAGTGACCTCAAAGATCATCCAATTCCAAACCCCCCATCATGGGCAGGGATACCTCACACTAGATCAGGTAGCTCAGAGCCACATCCAACCTGCCCTTAAAACCCTCCAGGGATGAGATTTCCACCACCTTCCTGGGCAACCTGTGCCAGTGTCTCACCACCCTCATGGGGAACAACTTCTTCCTAACATCCAATCTGAATCTACCTTAGTTTTTCGTCATTCCCCCCAGTCCTATCACTCCCTGACACCCTAAAAAGTCCCTCTCCACCATTCCTGTAAGCCCCCTTCAGATACTGGAAGGTGACAATAAGGTCTCCTCGGAGCCTTCTCTTCTCCAAACCAGGTGAATCCAAACTCTCTCAGTCTGTCTCCATAGGTGAGGTGCTCCAGCCCTCTGATCATCCTCATGGCCTTTCTCTGGACATGCTCCAGCATGTCCATGTTTTTCCTTTAATAGGGGCTCCAGAACTGGATGCAGTATTCAAGGTGGGGTCTCACCAGAGTGGAGTAGAGGGCAAGAATCATGTTCCTCAACTTGCAGGCTACACTTCTTTTGATGAAGCCCAGGATGTGATTGGCTCTCTGAGTTGCAAGTGCACACTGATGGCTCCTGTTGAGCTCATCCACCAGCACCCCCAAGTCCTTTCCTTCAGGGCTGCTTTCAATCCAGTCACTGCCCAACCTATCTTGATGCCTGGGATTGCCCTGATGCAGATGTAGGATGTTGCACTTGGTCTTGTTGACCTTCATGAGGTTGGCTTCACCTCTCCAGCCTGTCATGGTCGCTACGGATGGCCTCCCTTTCCTCCTGCGTCAGCCACCCCACACAGCTTGGCAAATTTGCTGAGGGTGCACTCAATGCCACTGACCACGTAATTGACGAAGATGTGAAACGAGACTGGTCCCAGTACTGATCCTTGAAGGACTCCACTTGTCCCTGGCCTCCACTTGGACATGGACCCTTTGGGTGTGGCTGTCAAGCCAGCTTTTTATGCATTGAGTTGTCCATCCACCAAATCCATATTTTACCAGCTTGGAGACCAGGATGTTGTGCAGGACAGTGTCAAAGGCTTTGCTCAAATCCACGTAAATGATGTCAGTTGCTCAACCCTCATCTATTAATGTTGTGACCTTTGCAAAGAAGGCCACCAGGTTTGTCAGGCAGGATTTGCCCTCAGTGAAGCCATGGTGAAACAATTACTGTTTACTGTCAAGCTGTCAAAACACTGAGAAGTGTGGGGAATTAATTTGCTTTTAGGTATTCTATAAATTTAGGTACTTTCTGATCAAGATACAAATCACAGAAAGAGAAAATGCCTGTTTCAGCTTTCATTGTTCATTGTTCTTTCTACTTATTAAAATCATTAGTCCATGCACTATTGTCAGCAGATACTAACATTAAATAATTACTCAGGTGGTTAGTTAGTGATTTAATAATTATCAATAAACAAATCAATTATATTTTCAAGTTCAGAAATGCTTTCCAGAACGTTTTGGAGCGCTGTAAGGGTCTTTTAAATGGTTGTCTGAATAACTGAATAGATCCAGTTGTACAGCTGACACAAATAAATGGTATTTCACAGTGATTGTGTTCAGGATTCTGTTTTTGGAACACATTTTTGGAACACCTTGAGAGATATAAAATGTCAAGACAAAAAATTCTATATTATTCCTTCATTTGCCAACCATTCAAATGGCACATAGTCAGGCATGGTATGTACCATATACAACATACAGCAAAAAACCCCAAAACCTCCAAAAAACAAAAACAAGCCCCAAATTTCTACATCCCTGCAGAGTGCAAAACCTCATTTGCATTTTAATCCATTCATTCTATACCCAAACGAAGGTGCAAACATGAGTGCTGTTCACTACAGAATACTACAATACTCTCTAGCAGAACCTGATCAGGGAGAAGCTGTACAGGCAATGACACCCTTGTTTCTCTGAGAAACTTTTAAAACCTAAATAGAATATTAAGTATCATTTGTATACATCAGAGGATTTTAGCTCCTCCCTTCCCCTTGCTGATTTCATTGTTGTTTTTTTTAACATGACTGTGAGCACTACCTCCGAGATGTAGCTATCCTGGGAAAATATTAACTAGAAACCAGCTCCAACAGTGGTTTTTGGTGATTACTGTGCTGGGAATTAGTTGCCCTAGGAACTAGAGTAAGTGCTCGCTGTTTGCCAGATGGTGACACCAACTAAATGATGGTATTAGCCATGAGCAGAAATGAGACAAACACCATACTGAAACAGTGATCCTTCCTAGATGCCACCATAGTCCAATCAGTCATCTTGGTTCTTTTTAAAGGAAGGAATACTAGATTTGCTGTCCAATTCAACAAGTTTTAAATCACACCATAACTCATTACTTTTACATGGTTATAGAATGGTCCAGCAGCTACACTCTCAGGATGCTTGTTATAAACATTTCTTCAGTAGATCCAGAAGCAGAATCAAACAATGGTAGGTGTTGGAAGGACCTCCCATTGAGTCCAACATTCCTGCCAACACAGGATCAACTTTAGCAGGTCAAACAGGAACATTTCCAGACAGATCTTGAAAGTCTCTAGAGAAGGACACTCCACAACCTCTCTGGACAGTCTGGCACCCTGAAAGAAGCTTTCCCTCATGTTGAGGTGGAACCTCCTGTGTTCAAGTTTGTTCCATTGCCCCTTGTCCTTTCACAGGAGAGCAATGAAAAGAAACTAGCACTGTCTGCCTGACACACACCCTTCAGGTATTTGTGAACATTAATAAGATCCTCTCTCAGTCTTCTCTTTTCAAGACTGAACTTGAACTGGGGAGCCCAGAACTGGACACAATACTCCAGATGTGGTCTCATTAGGTGTCATGGATTGAGTTGAATCTGCTGCTGTTATTCACACCATGCTGCAGTCATGCCAGCTTCAAAAATGAAAGTACTGGCTTGAGCAAAGTATTATAGGTTTTGAAGTTCAGATTGTAACATGGGAGGCTGTTCTGGTTGTTGCTTCTAAGTTCTGGGCCCTTGGGTGTTGGTCCTTTCTACCAACCAGTGGGACAAGGAGGGATGGGGGAGTAGTTTTCTGGCTGGGGCTTCTGGCTTACTTGCTTCTGCTTGCTGTTGCTTTGCACCATGCTTTTTCTGCAAACAGGCTAAGGTGATTGTGCATTTTGTACCACGTTGTTCTGATTTTGCTCAGTAAACTCTATTCTTATTGTGCTGATTTTGTGTCTTAATCCTGAGGTTTTGTGTGTTACTTTTCCCTCACTTCAGTGTTGGGAAAATAGAAATAGACAGGTTAACTCGCTGGTTCTGTTTGACCCATTTTATTCTGACTTAAGCATTACATTTGGGCATAGTAGAGGGAGTGTAGAGCCTCCTGGACACATCTTTCTTAATGCATCCCACGATACCGTTTGCCTTCATGGCCACTGCTGTCCCACATGGATAACTCATTATCAGCTAGGACTCCAAGGTTTTTCTCCATGGAGCTGCTTTCCAACAGATCAACACATAATCTGTACCAGTGCCTGCTGTTGTTCCTCCCCAGGTGCCACACTTTACACTTATTTTTGTTAAGCCCTATTAGGTTCCTCTTTGCTCAGCTCTCCAGTCTCTCCCTATCTCACTGAATGGCCACAAAGCCTTTCAGTGTGTCAGCCTGTGGCACTTCAGCCAACCCTCCCAGTTTGGTATGATCAGTGAACTTGCTAAGAGTACATACGCTCTATCCTGTCATTCAGGTGATTGATGATATGCTGCGTAAGACTGGATCCAGTACTGACCCCTGGGGAACACCACTGGTTACTGATGTCCAACTGGACCCTGGACCCTTGATCACAACACTCTGAACTCTGTTGTTTAGCCAGCTCACAAGCCATCTTATTGTGCATTCTTCTAACCCTCAATTCCTGGGCTTGCCTACAAGGACGTTAAGGAAGACAATCTCAAAAGCCTTGCTAAAGTCAAGGTAGACAACATCCACTGTTCTCTCTGTATCCACCCATTCAGTCACACCATCATAGAAGGCCATACGTTAGTCAAACGTGATTTCCCTTTAGTGAATTCATGCTGGCTATTCTTGATAACCTTCTTTTCCTCCATGTCCTTAGAGATGACTTCCCAAATGAGCTGTCCAATCACCTTTCCAAGGATGGAGGTGAGGCTGAGGTCTGTAGTTTCCTGGATCTTCCTCCTTGCCCTTTTTGAAGACTGGAGTGACACTGTTTTTCCTCCAGTCTTTAGGTACTGCTCCCATTTTCCAGATCTTTTGAAAATGATGAAGAGTGGTACAGCACCATCAGCCAGCTCTCTCAGCACTTGTGGATGCATCACATCAGGACCACATGTGGGTATTCAGTTTGTCCAAATGATCTCTAACCTAATCCTCATTGACCAGTGGAAAGTCTTCCTTCTACCAGGCTTTCTCTCTTACTTCCAGAGTCTGGGATTCCTGAGGGCTGGTGTTAGCAGTAAAGACTGAGGCAAAGAAAGCATTCAGTAACTCTGCCTTGTCACCAGGGCTCACACCTCATTCAGCAGTGGACCCACAGTTTCCTTATTCTTCCTTTTGCCACAAACCTATTTGAAAAAGCCCTTCTTGTTCTCTTTTACTTCCTTTGTCAGATTTAGTTCTTAAGAGGGCTTTGGCTGTCCTTGTTGCATTCCTACATACCCTGGCAACATTCCTGTAATTCTTTCATGTGACCAATCCCTTTTTCCACATACTGTGAACTACTTTCTTCCACATGACTTTTACTAGCAGCTCCTTGCTCATCCATACAGTTCTCCTTCCTCCTCTACTTGTTTGGGTTTTTTTTACTCAAAGGAATGCACCTATCTTGAGCTTAGAGGAAGTGATGTTTGAATATTAAACATCTCTCTTGTGCCCCGCCCTGCCTTCCAGAGTTTTGGCCCACAGGATTCCTCCAAGCAGGTCTTTGAAGAAGACAAAGCCAGCCCTCCTCAAGCCCAGAGCTGCAATCCTACTTATTGCCCTGCTTCTTCCTCATAGGATTCTAAACTCTATGTCATGGTCACTGCTGTCAAGGCTGCTCCCAGCCTTCATGTCCCCACCAGACTTTCTTTATTTGTTAACGCAAGGTCCAGCAGCGCACCACTCTCCTCATTGGCTTCTCCATCACCTGCACCATGAAGTTACCATCAATGCACTGCAAGAGTCTTCTGGACTGAGCATGCCTAGCTGTGTGGCCTTTCCAACAAATATCAGGGTGACTAAACCCACACATGAGCACTAGGGCATGTGATCTTGTGGCTACTTCCAGCTGTCTGTAGAAGGACTCATAAACACCTTCTTCCTGGTTTGGTGGTCTGTAGTAGACACCCACAACAGTTTCACCCATATTTGTGTGCCACTTAATTCTTACCCATAAGCTTTCAGCACCTGCTTCCTCCCTCCCTGGGTAGAGCTCAGTACATTCTAGTTGCTCTGGCACATACAGAGCAACACCACCACCTTGCCTTGTTGATTCATCTCTCCTAAAAAGTATGTAGCCATCCATGACAGCATTCCAGTCACGTGAGCTATCCCTGTAATTGCCATGGATTATTGCCCTGTGACCAAACACAGATCACAGACCTACAAGGTAAAGAGTGGAAGTGCTTGTAGAACAGGTATATTGCTCTATCTTTGTTGGGATTGCAGGGATTTAGTTTCAGTTTTTCACTATGCAGCACAATCTCCTACCTTTGCTGCAAGTTTACAAATAAATTGGAAATTGAAGCATCTCAAGATGTACTTACAATCTGACATAGACACTTGTGTTCATTGACAAGCTTTTCCAGAGATAAGGACTCAATTACATCTGCTTCTGACAGAGCTCCTTCTCTGTCCTGTTTATTTGCCAGCCTAAAGAATAGATCAAAAGAAACATAAGAGGTTCTCAGATCTCCAAAAGCTAAATTTTTTACAAAACAGGAAACAGAAGAGGAAATGCCTGTTTCAGCTTTCATTGTTTATTGTTCTTTCTACTTAATATATTAACTCCTTAGTCCATGCACTATTGTCAGCAGATACTACCATTAAATAATTACTAAGGTGCTTAATGATTTAATAATTATCAATAAACAAAGCAATTATATTTTCAAGTTAAGAAAATGGATGTAAAATCCATACTGTTCTACATCTAAAGCTACAAATTACAACTGAGCGTATGGATCAAAGTTCAGAACTTTGGAGCTTCTCAAACCATGCCCATTTCCCCACATAATACTGCTTCATGATCATCTAAAGTCTGCCTGCCATCCAGAATCTCTCTGAGATCAAACAATTAGACATGTAATGCTTTGAAACTGCTCTTCATAAGCAAAACTTAAAGACTGAAGGGGAATGTGCATGAAGCTTGCTATATAAAATGTATTTTATTACCAAATAGAGGGATGAAAAAAAAACACCCCAAGTATATGAAACACATAGCTTACAAAATAAGAATACTGTAAGATGAAGTGCCATCATGACCTTATTCTTAGAGACTCCAGACTTAAGTTTTTGGGGGACTGTTTTTCTTGATCAGATTCATCTTCCACACACTCTGTAAGTACAATGCTTTTTAAAAGGCACAAGACAGATCTGGTTTCTGGTTCTAACCACAGAAATAAAGTTGCTTCCTCTCTGAAAACTCCTCTATATATGAAATGAAACTGGAAAAGCTTCTGATCAAAAGCTAGAAAAGGTACTTCACAAACGACATGTATGAAAAAGTGAGGGTAACTGTCAAAACTGGTATGGAATCACTTCTCACAGAAAAGCAAAATAATTTCCCTTATGGGGATTTATCTCAGCTATCCAAGTAATAACTTCCATGAAACTCACAGGACTTCACTATCCTCAAAACTTCAATTTCTTGATTATAATAGATTTAAACTGGTCAGCATCCAAGAAGGTAGGATGGATTAGCAAGGTAAGTTTACCTAAGTAATTAGGAATGTGTTAGCCAAGCAGATGTACTCCCTAAGAACAAACTTAAAAAGGAAACTTGCAGTCTGGTTGGTCAGTGATTTTCTGAGTTCACTTGTAAGCAAATGTTAGTAAGAAATGGAGAAAAGTTAGACAGAAATCCAAACTGAATGTTATAAACAAACAAACAAAAATGACAAAAAACACATGTGAAATCATTCATGTTTCCTGAGGGTCTTAAGAGTTTTACAAGGAAAAAGGAAAGAGTTGTTCTCATCTTCCATAAAAACTTTGTGGCAATAGGAATAGTTCTTTCCACTCCCATTGCCTTCTTTTAATTAAAAGGTTGTATGGTAAAATCCCAGGAACTATGAAAAGATATTAAATATTATTCCTGTCTAAAGTTACTATTTTTAAGCACAAAACCTGCTACTGTTTCCTTTGAAGCACTGTAGACCATTTTGGATTACAAACATACAATACAATCTTATTTTGTACTTTCTGCAACAGTCATAATCCAAGCAAAGTGCAAAAGCTGCAAGGAGGAGTAGTGCACAGCATTACGAAAGCTTAAAATTGTGTTTGCCTCTAATAAAATAATGTTGGCTTGAAATTCAGCAACCCTTCCATTACATGAGAACTCCTTGAGATGAAAGATTCAACTTTTTGAATAAAGCCACAAATATTTGGCTTCCACGAATGCAATGGCAAGTGGTTTTGAAACCAGAGATCATAGCCTTTCTTCTGACATCTGAAGTTACCATCATCAACTCAAATGGCTTTTAAGGAATGTAAGGCCAAAGCTTGTATTTAGGATTTATCATACTACTTGCTGGGAAGAAACAATGGAAAGACTTCAATCCCTTGATTAGCAGAACTTGTCAGCACTTCAGTTTAATCTAAGACCTTATTCCTTCCTATTTTCCAGTATCACAGTATGAGAGCCTCAGTTCTTAAGTATTTCACTCCCATGAGAGCTATTAGCTTCAAACATCCCTTCTCAGCCTTCTCCAGGCTAAACAGGTCTGAGTCTCTCAAGCTTTCCTGCTAAGAGAGATGATCCAGTTCTCTAACCATGCTTGCAAAGTCTCTCTCCACTAGGTCCCGGTTTCTTTTGAACTGGGGGCCCAGAACAGGACACAATACTCCAGATGTGGCCTCACTAGGGCAGAGTAGAAGGGCAGAAAGACCTCCTCAACCTGCTGGCCACACGCTTTGTAATGTACCCCAGGATACCACTGACCTTCTTGACCACAAGGGCACATTGATGGTTCATGGTCAACCACCAGGACTCCCAGGTCCCTCACTGCAGAGCTGTTTTCCAGCAAGTCAACTCCTAACCTGTACAGATGTGTGAAGTTATTCCTCCCCAGGCGCAGAACTCTATGCTTGCTCTTGATGAATTTCATGAGGTTCACATCTGCCCAGATCTCCAGCCTGAATGGCAGTACAGCCTTCTGGTATGTCAACCACTCCTCCCAGTTTGGTATTATGAGCAAACTTGCTGAGGGTACTGTCTCCATTCATCCAGGTTACTGACAAATATGTTGAACAAGACTGGACACAGTACTGATCCCAGGGAACTCCGCTACCTACAGGCCTCCAACTAGACTGCACCACTAATCACAACCCTTTGTGCTCTATCATTCAGCCAGTTCTGAATCTACCTCACTGTCCACTCATCTAGCTCACACTTCCCAAGCTTACTTATGAGGATGTTATAGGAGACAGTGTCAGAAGTTTTGCTGAAGTCAAGGCAGACAACATCTGCTGCTCTTCCCTCATCTACACAGCCAGTCATGTCGTCATAGAAGGCTATCAGATTGATCAAGCATGATTTCCTGTTGGTGAATCCATGATGACCACTCCTGATAACCTTCCTTTCCTCCATATGCTTAGAGACAGCATCCAGAATGAGCTGTTCCATCGCCTTTTCAGGGATGGAGGTGAGGTGGACTGGCCTGTAATTTCCTGGGTCCTCCTTTGTGCTCTTCTTGAAAACTGGACTGACACTGGCCTCCCTCTAGTCCTCAGTCACCTCTCCTGTTCTCCATGACTATTCAAAGACGATGAAGAGTGCTTTAGCAACAACATCTGCCAGCTCCCTCAGCACTTTTGGATGCATTCCATAATGGCCCATGGATTTGCAGGTGTCCAGCTTGCCTAAATGATCTTTAACCAAGTATCTTTGACCAAGGAACAGTCCTTCTTCCTCCAGAATTTCTCTATTACTTCCAGGACCTGCAATTCCTGAGCAGTAAGGAGACTGAAAAGGCATTCAAGAAAGAAGAAATTAAAGAAAGTTCTGGAAAGTAATTAAAAAATTGGAAACAATTATGTCCCACTTTTTTTTTCTCTTCACATAAAATTACATAACTGCACCATTACTTATGTTATTGGATTGCACATTCTACGAAGTGAATATAACACTAATGTCCTATAACTTGCAGTAGCTGCTGATTTTTAATCTCTGCTACACTGAAAGATGTAAGATTTGTCCTTTTGGCCAATTAGTTTCCATTTTCTCCAATTTTAGGTCCAACTTTAAAATATTTTAACTCCGTTTTTCAGGTAAATACATTAATAGATCCATGAACTACCCTTACTTCATGCTTCACCGTAGAAGTAAGCATTCCCTTGTGCTCCATAGGTAGGCAGTGCTCCACTTGCAGCTTAGAGGGCCCCTATCTAAGGAGCTGCTCCTAGACACTTCCTGCTACCACGCAGCTCCAGCAGTGATCCGCCTCTCACTAAGGCTGGGTTTCAAACAGGCAGAACAAGATTCCCCAAGTAGAAAGTAATCAATTTGCTTGTCTGCTGCAGGTGCAGAAGTCAGCTTCTCTCTCACCCCACTGCTCCTGAAGATGAACCCTTGGACACCCATATAAGAAGTAGAAGTGGAAGGCATGTGGAAAAAAACTTAATGGAATGCCACTCAACACACACTACTTGGGCAAATATTCAAAACAATGTTTTTCAGATATACCAAAGCTCACTCTCAGGAGTTCTTCTGTAAAGGAAACAGAAAATCACCAGCACAGGATTAAAAGGTAAAGAGTTAATTTTTAATTAATGTTTTTGAAGTTGCAAATATCAGAAAGTCTGTGGGATGTGGTTTAGAATGGAAATGTGCCTAAGTGTCAATACAAAAACGGATGTTTGCCCTGCAAGACCTGGATATTTCTCTGGGTGAATATAATCTCAGAGGTCTGCTGCTCAGATACAGGAATGACAGGGTTTGCATAAAACTTCCTTCTTTAGTGAATACATCAGAGTTATCTTAAAGGACAGACTTTGATTTTATTTTTTCAGTTCAGTTGAACTCACATCTAGAACTTCTTCATGTTTGAAGCACTGCAGAATGTATCAAAACATGCCTGAGAGCACAGGAGAATGTCTGTTCATTTATCATATTCAGTTTGCTGAGTAATAAGCTTTCAGATATATAAAATCATGCTTATTTCAATTTCACATAAAGTATATATGGAACATTCTTAGTGTTAACAAATGGAGTTTACACAAGAAATAAAGAAAAAGTAGGCACCAACTACTTTCATAGCAAGTTGGATGTTTTTTAAAAGCAGCTAGAGAGCTTTTGAACTTTAAGAGTCACGGGAAACAGTGTGGAAAGGGAGTGTATGTGTGCATTGGCACAGCTGACATCTAGAGTTCAATAACAATCAGATGACATGCCAGAGAAAAACGAAGTCTGACTGCAATGCCTATGCATTCCTTGACTATTTCTAAAATATAAATTACTGAACAAAAAGGAAAAAGAAAGAAAATAAATAAATCAGTATTAAATTTTTCTTTATAATCCAACATATTTGGTGGGGAAAAACCAAACAATATGAAATGGACACATTTGTATCTTGGCTTTCATCAAAAATCCAGGAAGGGGACCCAGGGTTTGTTTGGGAAGAAGCAAACACGTACATGTGTTTGTTTTCTTGTTTTGCAGACTTGGAAGGTTTTTTAAACACTGTTATTTTCCAACTTAAAAATGTCTCCCACAGGTATGGGATTCTCACACAGCAACACAACACTGAAAATGAAATACTGTAGAGGGTATATACTCTGAAAAGTGATCTGTAACCCTGTCTCAGATGTTGCTTTTAGGATTAAGTTTTATCAGAGTCAGTTATCACAAACCCAAAACTTTGTGTCAAACCTGCAGGACGGTAAACCAAAATTAACAAGAACAACAATTATAATGTGTTTAATTTTTATCACCTCAGGTCTGAATCGTACTCCTGTTTACCAAAAATGTATTTCTCTGACACACTCTGCTCTGCTACCAGTTTAATCACACCTATTGATCAAATAGACTACACCCAAAGAGGTATCTGAGCTCACATCCAGATTATGCTCAGCATCCAGCTGTGTAATTCCAAATGCAATGACAGTAAATTATGCTGCCATGTATTTTTGTATTAGATTTTTAAATATTGTAAATATGAATTATTTTCTCAGACTCTATTTCACCTTGCTCTATCAATGCCTAATCATTAAAGTTATTCGAAGTTGACTACAGGATATGCTTTTAAAAAGAGCTGCCTGAAAATCCTTACATTTATTACAGTTCCAAGGCTGTGATCTGTAGCCATAAGGTCTGAGAGAGACTAAATGTTAAGCAGGTGGGATGTTGCACAGTACAAATTTCAAGCCTGCAAGTCTACTGTCAGGCAGACAAAAATCTTGAAACTGATTTATGGCAATACAAAGTCATTAACAAGTAGTTCAAACTTTATCTTATTAAGTGGAAAGAACTTCACCTCTCCTCTATCCTGCTGTAGCCTCTTCTGTTGCTCTGAATTGATTTTCAAATGCTGCTATAAAATATATCAGTATCCAGGACACACTTATGATTTTTTTAGTAGATAAGATTATGGTTTTCTTTCTGGACTTCTGTTTCATCTAAGTGGCCATCCGATTTGCAACAGCTAATTAAGGGAAGGTGCTGTTTTCTACTATTCTTGCTGGAAATGAAAAAAAATAGCCCAGGTGTCTATAATACCTACTCTGACTCCCACCTACTCGAAGTATCTCAGTAAATCTCTGGTTTAATAGGTAAAACACCACCACAAAAATGTTAAATAAATTCTTCAGCTCTGCTTTTAACCAGGGGACACTCTGTTCCTTTACCAATTACACAGAATAATCTACAGACTAACAGATTATGTAGAGTGAGATCATTGTTTTTTTCAGTCAGCCCTTGTAGGTGCTGTATGCATCACCACTACTATAACTTACATCAGTGCAAAAGCATCAACTCGCCACCTTGCCTTACCAAAAGTATCAGTAGCAAACATGAGGGCTGCTACCCGTAGACAGGGAAATGGTGGCAGATGCTTTTCCTCAAGTCTTCCACATCTGCAGCCACACATTCATTACAAAGGTTCCAAAACTCCAAGGAACGATCTCGGATTTGTCACTTTGCATCTTGGAACCAAACTGCAAACCCCTTCCCCTTGTTTTTCTAACTGTAATGTGAGATGTACTGACAGCGTAGACATTATTAAAGTAAAACAAGCTTGCCATACAGATGATTCACAAACTGCTGTATTCTCCCACTCTACTAATGGTGAATACTTTGTATTATTCCCTGCTCTCAAGATTCTTTTCTGTCGTGCGATACCACACAATTAACATAAGACAGCTACATCTCTAACAGCATAATTATTACAGAGGTCTGGCCAAACACCCAAGAACAGTTGAATTTTAAGTAACTGAAGTATTTTTCCCCTCTACATCCCCCTCCAGCAGCATAATTTTGTTACACTTTTCCAACAACTTTGGACTCAATCCAACCTATTTTATTCCATCCGACTCTCATGTTTTAACTCAGTATCAGCATTCCTCCACCTCCGGTGATCTATTTCATGCTAATGAGAGAACCACTTGGTTTCAAATGCAGCACTTCTACCCTCGTGAATACTGCTCATCATTTTGGTTTCACTAGGTAGCATTATGCCAGCTATGGTGGGTAACATTGTCTCAAAGGTACAAGCAACCAGACTGTATTTCCTCGATGTTATGCAGTCCCTAATGCAGAAACATGCTACAGATGGTTTCTGAGACAAACGCTGGCAAATACAAATGACCTTTGCATGGTAGTCTTTTTTCACATGAAGAACGAGATAGTCATTAGCACTTAATCCCCTGTGCTGAACATGCTGCATGTTTAGATTTTGCACTATCATGTAGTACACACATAAAATTTAGTGACCTGCCACATATAATGGCACCTTTTTTTAGGCTCATGATCAGGGCAAGCTCTCCACCTTTCACATTTTCCTACTGAATCACTACCACGCTTCCTGCAAACAGAAATTTGAACTCAGAACTAGTTTTAAATATTTTTTTTCCCAAGGACTTATCATCTTAACACAGAGATGCTTTAGAAGGTATTTTCATCCACCCACCTTGCTGTGTGATAATCCTTGGCTCAAGCATGTTTGTTTACAAGGTATTTAAGTTGAAGAAAACTTTTTAAACAAAGGAGAAAAACAAACAGAGCCTGTAGCAAGATTGCTTAGTTTAGTTACTTCAATCTTCACGTAACACGGCAGAATTACAAAAACCATCACACGAGTTCCTTCTCTTCTTGTGAGAACAACAGTGCACAGCCTTTGGAGCAAACTGAAATTTCAACTCAAGTGCCCAGTTTTCCCAGACAGACTACTATAAGTATCTTAAGCCATAGACACTTCAATGGTATGTGCATCTCACTATTTTTTTGTGGTTAAGACACTTAGAACAGTAATCAAGTTCCATACCAGAGTATAACCCCTAACACAACTCAAAAACTCCACACTTGTAACCTGAAATCCCTTTGGGTGATGTTGCCTGCAAGTGTCCTCTACCCAGTGTCCTTATTCAACTCATAACTAAGGAACACAAAACCAAACTGACCCTTAATTTTGTCACCATCATTTAAAAGAAACCAAAAAAGTAGGTATTTAAGAGAGGTAAAGAAAGGAGTATGATGCGAAACATAGATTATAAATGTCACAAATCTATTAAACAGAGAATTATGACCTTGATTGTTGGCAAGACCACTTCTCCTGACGGACCACAGTACGTTAAAATGAATATAAGGCAGCAGGCAAAGTACATCAAAGATCAAATACAAGCAGCCTTTTCTATCAGGCATTTTAATAAAGGTGATGAATGTTAAAGAAATAGTTAACAGTCAAGGCATGGGAAGGAAATAAAAGAATTCAAAAAGAAGCTCCCTGTTTCCCAAGTCTGCTGATGAATTGGAAGAATACATGGCTGCCTTGCAATTAAACAAAAGGACCTTTATTTAGGTCCTTGCTTTATTTTTTAATTCTCCTTAGAAAATGGAGAAGATAAAAGGTTTCCATCAAAATAATTCTCTCTGAATTTAGAACACACTTTATCGTCACGACAGACTACTGATAGTGGTCCCCTAGTCAGTATGCTGAGGTAATGGCCATTATAAAGACTTTCCCAACCACATATGTTATCAGTTTGACTGGAGAGATTCATAACCCTGATGGGCAATGCAGTAAAGTTATCAGAAGGCAAAGACTCTTTCAATACCCTTAAAACATATTTGGCAAGGATGCAAAAAGTGCATTTCTGAACCTGACAATTAAATGTAACTATATATAGAGATGCTGTACCAGAAGAACAAATACTAACTTAATGAGCAGTGGATCTGTATGATAAAAGCACTGTAACAGGCAGGGAGGAAAGCTTTTCTAGAAGATCGGGATCAGGAGCTCAAGTTGTGTTCTCCACTATCCCTCCCACGTCGGCAATGGATGAGGGAACACTGAGGAAGAGCCAACAGGTCAATTCATGGCTCTGGGGCTGGTGCCATCGACAGGGATTTGGGTTCTACAATCATGGCTTGGTTTACAAGGCAGCAGAGCTGAAAACAACTTATGGGACACACTTCTCCCAGAGGGGGAAAAAGGATCCTGGGGCAGGAATTGGCAGGGCTCATTGACAAGGCTTTAAACTAGATTTGAAGGGGAGAGGGGTTAATAGTCTCCTGCCAGCCTGTGACAAACAGAGGTGCAGCTCACCAGAGGCAGAGGGATGGAGAGCTGGTAAGGGCTCTCAACGTGCTGCCCTGAGGCAAGCCACGAATGACACACCAGGACACCCTGTGGAAACCAAGGGGAATTGGCACATGAGGAGGACAGGGCCAGCCCAGCTGAAGTGCCTCTGTGCAAATGCACACAGCTTGGGCAACAAACAGGATGAATTAAGGGCACTGTGCTGCTGGGATGCCATGACATAGTGGGCATTACTGACACTTGGTGGGATGATTCCCATGACTGGAATGTAGGGATAGATGGGTATAAGCTCTTTAGGAAGGATAGGCAGGGAAGGAGAGGAGGAGGTGTTGCCCTCTATGTCAATAACCAGCTGGAATCAGTGGAGCTCCACCTGGGGAGGGATGATGAGCTGGTTGAGAGGGTATGGGTTAAAATTGAAGGCAAAACAGTGGAAGGAGATATTACTGTGGGGGTCTCCTACAGGCCACCTGACCAGCAGAACCAAGCAGATGAGGCCCTCCACAGGCAAATGGAAGCGGCTTCCAGGTCACAGGCCCTGGTCCTCATGGCGGATTTCAACCACATCTGCTGGAGAGACAACACAGCAAGGCACCAGCAATCCAGGATGTTCCTGGACTGCATATGAGACAACTTCGTCCTCCAAATGGTAGAGGAACCAACAAGAAAAGGTGCTCTGCTGGACCTTGTTCTCACCAACAGGGAAGGGCTGGTAACCAATGTGAGGCTCAGAGACAGCCTTGGCTGCAGTGACCATGAAGCAGTTGAGTTTAATCTCCTCAGGGAATCAGGAGGACGTATTCAAAGCTTACGACCCCAGACTTGAGGCGTGCAGACTTCGATCGCTGCAGGGATCTGCTAGCCAAAGTGTCGTGGGACAAAGCCCTGGAGGGAAGAGGGACCCAGGACAGCTGGTCAGTATTCAAGGACCACCTCCTCTGTGCCCAGGAGCTATGTATACCAACAAAGAGAAAAGCAGGAAGGAATGCCAGGAGGCCTGCCTGGATGAGCAAGGAGCTGCTGGACACACTATCACTTAAAAGGAAACTCTACAGGAGTGGAGGGAAGGACAGCTGGAACAGGGGGAGATAAGGAAGCTGCCTGAGCAGCAAGAGGCCTGGTTAGGAAAGCCAAAGCAGAGCTTGAATTGAATCTAGCCAGGGAGGTTAAAGGGAGCACTAAGAGTTTCTACAGGTATATTAATGGCAAGAAGAAGCCCAGGGAAGGTGTGGGCCCCCTCAGAAAGGAAACTGGTGAATTGGTCACAAGTGATGTGGAAAAGGCTCAATAACTGAAAGTGTTCAAGTCCATGGGACCTGACGGGATACACCCACGGGTGCTGAGAGAACTGGCAGATGAGGTTGCCAAGCCCCTCTCTGTTCTATTCCAAAAGTCATGGCAGGCTGGGGCAGTCCCCAAAGACTGGAAAAGGGGAAACATTGCTCCCATCTGCAAAAAGGGCAAGAAGGAGGAACCAGGGAACTCCAGGCCAGTCAGTCTCACCTCTGTGCCTGGAAAGATCACGGAGCAGATCCTCCTGGAGGCACTACTGACTCAGAAGAATAGTGAGGAGGTGATTTGGAACAGTCAGCATGGCTTTGCCAAGGGCAAATCCTGCCTGACACACCTGGTGGCCTTCTCTGAACAGGAGACAACATTAATAGATGAGGGGCGAGCAACTGATGTCATTTACCTGGCCCTGAGCAAAGCCTTCGGCACTGTCCTGCACCACATCCTGGTCTCCAAGCTGGTGACACATGGGTTTGATGGGTGACCACTAGATGGATACAGAACTGGCTTGATGGCCGCACCCAAAGAGTGGCTGTGAATGGATCCATGTCCCAGTGGAGGCCAGGGACAAGCAGAGTCCCTCAGGGATCAGGCCTGGGACCAGGCTTGTTCCACATCTTTGTGGGTGCCATAGACAGTGGCATCGAGTGCACCCTCAGCAAGTTTGCTGATGACACCAAGCTGTGTGGTGCAGCAGACACGCTGGAGGGAAGGGATGCCATCCAGAGGGACCTGGACAAGCTGGAGAGGTGGGCACAAGCCAACCTCATGAGCTTCAACAAGACCAAGGGCAGGGTCCTGCAGCTGGGTCGAGGCAACCCCAGGCACAAATCCAGGCTGGGCAGGGACTGGCTGGAGAGCAGCCCTGAGGAGAGAGACTTGGGGGTGCTGGTGGAGGAGAAGCTCAACAGGAGCTCTCAATGTGCACTTGCAGCCCAGAAAGCCAATCAGATCCTGGGCTGCAGCAGGAGAAGTGTGGCCAGCAGGTCAAGGGAGGTGCTTCTCCCCCTCTACTCAGCCCTGGTGAGACCCCACCTGGAGTACTGCCTCCAGTTCTGGAGCCCCTATTACAGGAGGGATATGGACGTGCTGGAGCGTGTCCAGAGAAGGGCCACGAGGATGATCAGAGGGCTGGAGCACCTCTCCTGTGAGGACAGACTGAAGGAGTTGGGGCTCTTCAGTCTGGAGAAGAGAAGGCTCCGAGGTGACCTCATTGTGGCCTTCCAGTATCTGAAGGGGGCTACAAGAAGGCTGGGGAGGGACTTCTCAGGATCTCAGGTAGTGATAGGACTAGGGGGAATGGAATGAAGCTGGAGGTGGGGAGATTCATGCTAGATGTGAGGAAGAAGTTCTTCACCATGAGAGTGGTGAAGCCCTGGAATGGGTTGTCCAGGGAGGTGGTTGAGGCCCCGTCCCTGGAGGTGTTTAAGCCCAGGCTGGATGAGGCTCTGGCCAGCCTGATCTAGTGTAGGGTGTCCCTGCCCATGGCAGGGGGTTGGAACTAGATGATCCTTGTGGTCCCTTCCAACCCTGACTGATACTATGATACTAAGACAAGATATGCCTGAATGACCAAACTGAAATACCAGATGTGCATTCCTACTTTTTTTCTCCCCAAATACATGTAATAAAAGCACATGAATTATCCTTGAAGTCTGAGTATAAATGTCAGTATTGGGCTACAGTGGGCCTAATTCTTCCTCCCATCCCTGCTACCTCCTCCCTAATCCATCCTGTAGCCCTGTCTGTTCTTTGGCTACATTTTCTATCTTGCATTGCTTCCAAGCATAAACAGAGAGGGTGCAGAGGCACATCAGCCTGACTGAGTGATTGCAGGTATATTATTAGAGTAACTCCATTTCTACAGATTACCTTCTGTTAAAGATCAGCTAGCAGCTTGTGATTCCAGATCCAAAACTATGGTTTTAGCATCAACCCAACAGTCAACCCAACATTTCCCAAGGTTATTTTTTGTCACAAAGACATCCTTTTTTTATTTGAAACCAGCATGCATTTCACTTGCCAGGATAACCAATCATATTGCCTTGAGCACAAGCCCTATGAGGAGAGGCTGAGGGAGCTGGGGTTGTTTAGCCTGGAGAAGAGGAGGCTCAGGGGCAACCTCATTGCTCTCTACAACTACCTGAAGGGTGGTTGTAGCCAGGAAGGGGTTGGCCTCTTCTCTCTAGCAACCAGCACCAGAACAAGGGGACACAGTCTCAAGCTGCACCAGGGGAAGTTTAGGCTCGAGGTGAAGAGAAAGTTCTTCACCGAGAGTGATTCACCATTGGAATGTGCTGCCCGGGGAGGTGGTGGAATTGCTGTCCCTGGAGGCGTTCAAGAGGGGTCTGGACATGGCACTTGGTGCCATGGTCTAGTCGTGGGGTCTGTGGTGACAGGTTGGACTCGATCTTCAAGGTCTCTTCCAACCTTAGCGATACTGTGATATTTATCGACAAGCACATTCAAGGGGTATGTTTTAAAGGCAAGCCTGATAGGATGCAAGATATGAAACTACAGTTCAGTTGCTCACATTCCACTCCTGAGACTGCTGTTTAAACATGAAAAAAAATTCTGTTAACAGCAATCTTAAGTATTTTCTGCTTACTTCTCTGCAAGTTTGATATTCGAGAATGTTTGTAGACTTGCTATTTGAATTTCAATGCATCCACTACATTGAAAAGTAGATGTCAGTTGTTAATAGATACATAAAGATGAAGCTCATTATATTTCTTATGCTCCTGTGTTTTAAGTTATTTTTAGATCATAGAAGAGTAATCATATGAAAAAGTGGTAACTGCCCTTTAGAGAATTTGTACTGAGTTTTAAAGGTGTAACTGCATGACTGCAGGCACGTTTTAGAGCTTCTGAGTAATTACTTACATTCTCTTAGATACAGAAAGTCCTGTCACCATTAATTAAGCATTAATGGTGCCCTTAGAGATTGTTTTTGATCACAGGCTTATCAAGCCATACTAAATTAACATGGGTCAACAAATATGTCAGGATAAACTATAAGGATTTTCAGGTCAGTTCTCTGAAGCCTTGTTTAGGACTCCTGGTTCCTTTCACACGCCCCAGACTGAGCTTCCCCGTGGCAGGCTTGGTGGTGCCAAGGTGCTCTGAAACATTCCTAAAGAATATTATCAAGATTTCTTCTGTGGGGAGATACACAGCAAGACAGGCAATGAAGAGGAATTACTGCAACAAAATTAACATGCTACATTTTCCTGACCCAAAAGTAATGTTTTCCAATAAATTACTTTAAAGTTTTTCCGTTGATCAGAAGCATCAGCACGTTACTATAGCTAGTAATGACTGCCAGGCTTCCTAGATTCTCTCGATGTGAGTAAGCAAACACTAAATTCAGACATTAAGCCACTAAGCGGGGAAAAAAAAACAAAACAAAAGACCAACACGAGCAGTAACGAAAATCCACACTAGGGTAGAATGTCAACATTCTCTCACAACTGATCTCCGCAGTCTTGTTTCTTAGCTAATCCTTCTGCAGACAGCCAGATTTAAGTTCAGGGAGGACATGTTCACATTGTTCAACTCCATGACTTACATTATGTAAAAATCTCTTCAGGGAATTTAAACATGCATATGCAAGGAGAGATACTAAGGTGTTCAACTGTAATGAAATCATTTGCACATTGATAAGTTACTGGACTGATCCTTTGCAGTCACTGCAAATGCATTCATTTGGACAATATAGAGAAGTGCTGCATTTGCTTGCATAATTACATAAATAAATAAATACTTGCCAGCTGGGTTTTAAGAAGAAATGCATCTATAAAACACATCTATCAAACTATTTCATCAGACTGCCATGAAATCACTGCAACTAGCCAAACAATACTATTGCACTGTTCAACGTGTACACTCGAATAGCCTTTTGGAAGACACACATTTGATGTAATCAGAAGACACCCAGTAAAAACCCCATCATTTTCTAGTTCTGAACACTTTATTTTTTCTATTCTTGATCATAATCCAAGGAAAACATTCATGTAGAGTTTGAGGAAAATCTTCCTTATAATCAAAAATAGTTGAACTTCAGTATTTTCTAAAACACACACAGTAGAAACTTGCCCACACAAGAGCTCTGGCAGAAAACAGAACTAAATTCACTTTCTATTAAATAAGAAACAGTACTGAATTGTATCCCATTATGGTGTACAAAGCCTACTTGCATAGCTTATGAAGACTGCAAATGACAATGTAAGAATAGATTACAATAATCAAAAAAAGGCCTAGAAAATTTTCTGCCACATTAGTGCTACGAATCCTCTTCTATAAAGACTCAGACATTGGGGAAAAACCAAAACAAACAAAAAAAGAACAACAACAAAACCCCTAGTGTTGTCATGCTAAATGATTAGAATTCTGTGGGGTTTTTGGTTGGTTGGTTGGTTTTGTGGGTTTTGTTGGGTTTTTTTCCTGTAGCATTAACTGCCTCAGTCACTAGCAGTTTAACTTTCCAGGCAAGGGGAGGCAGGGAAAATGAAGAAAGGTTTTTCAATGTGGCTAAACTAATAGCTTAAATTAGCTTATTCATGACAGAACTCAATTTCTTTAAATAGTCTATCTCACAGCCTCAAAAGCATTGAATAAGGAATTAAAATAAAATAAGAACCTGAGTTACTCCTCTCTTCCTCCCCCAAATAAAAGTCCTCTCCACATGCTACATTCCTCATTGTTCTAAGTTATGGACCCTACACCACAAATCTACAACAAAAATGGGCTTGGGCTACGAATCGCTGCACACGGCAAAGCACACCAAAGGGAAGCAGCTGAGGGAAGATTGTCAACCACACACATCTGGAGATAAATTGAAAATGTAAGTCACAATTGTCTTACAGAAAGCAGATTAAATAGTGGATTGCACTGACACCACCTATCTTGCATAAGATAGTTCAGAATACCTTACACTTCCTATTCATTGCTTTTGTGCAAAGAGAAATAGCTCTAATCTCCAAAACCAGTTTTCATGTATACATATAACTGCTAACACTGATTGTTGTTACACTTTGATTACAGTGAAACAAGAAACAAAATATATATTGGAGTTAAATCCTTGTGTTGCAAGAGGGGAAAAGTACCTCAAAAAACGTGAAGACAAAACCCATGAAAGATCGACTCCAAGAGCTTAAACTAAAAGCTAAGGAGCTACAGACAGATGGAGAAAATAACGGTGCAACTGTGCAAGAGGAACAGCAGGAGAAATTTGAACAGCAGGCCATTATTTACGAGAAAGAGCCCACAACTGAAAGGCACCTGCATGAAATCCAGAAGCTTCAGAATGAAATTAATAATCTGGTGGAGGAAGTTGATAAATTCAGTCGACAACAAAAAAGCCTTGTATCTTCCATGAGAAGATTCAGCCTTCTTAAAAAGGAATCTAACATAGCAAGAGAAATAAAAATTCAAGCAGAACACATACAGAACTGTTTGGATGAGCTGTCAAAAACAGTGAAAAAGCTGAAAACGAACATGGGCCATCATGTGCCACAGTAAGAATTCTAGCTTCCCAGCGTGCTTTCTTATCCCTGCGTTATCTAAATGCTATGCTCTCGTACAATGATGCTATAACAGCTAAGCAAGAGAAGTGTAGAATGTTTATCGCCCGACAGCTTGAAGTAGCTGGTAAAGAGGTATCTGAGGAAGAAGTCAACGACATGCTCCAACAAGGAAAATGGGAAATTTTCAATGAGAATCTACTTACTGAAGTAAAAATAACTAAAGCTCAGCTTTCAGAGATTGAACAGAGACACAAAGAACTAGTCAATTTGGAGAACCAGATGAAAGACCTACATGACCTTTTTATCCAGATGTCAGTTCTGGCAGAAGAACAAGGGGAGATGATCAACAACATTGAAATCTGTATGAACAACACTCAAGAATATATTCAAGCTTCTAATGAAACATTTGGGCTTGCAGTCAAGTATCAAAAAAGAAACCCTTGCAAAGCAATATGCTGCTGGTGCTGTCCATGCTGCAAATGACAAAACAAATAAACTGTTTGAAATACTAATGCTTCCTATTTAGTACACTAATCTTGTAAAGGAGTCCTTCCCATTTCCTTTCACAAAGATCTCAGGAAAAACTGCATTGTTTTTGCCAAACAGAGCTAGAAGCATGTACATACAACTTCTTTATTTCATGGTTTTCACAGACACACATGAAGTAGGGGAAAGGGTAAAAGAACACTAGTGACGCTTTTGTTCTTCTACTCAAAACTAAAAGCATGTAGCAACAAACTACCTATACTTTTGGGAAGCATTCAAAATGTTGTTAATTCAAAGAGGGAGTTCATAAGAAGAGTTCAGTTACCTTTCACAAGACAGTAATTAGCATTTCTAATTGCCTTGTGTGGGTTTTTGGCACTCATCTTTGCTTTGTTCACATTCTAATTTATTTATTCCCCCTCAATTCTGAAATTCAACAACAAAAAAAGAACCCATGTAAAGCAGACATCATTAGCCAAAACATAGAACATAATGCCTAAACCAAACAATATGTCAGAAAATAGTTATCAGGAGCGTCTCAATACTACGTCTACAAGAAAAGTTACTTACAAGCTTACTTACCTACTCAACCCCATGAAATAATGCTCACGTTATAGTGAGACAGCGTGTGCCGTCTTATGGAATGCAAAACAGGCACTGGCTTATTTATTTTCATGCTGTATTCCCTACAGACAGGGGCTGAGTTGTGATTTTCTGAACACATTACTGACCACTAAGAGCAGAAGACCATGTTATGAAACCTACAGGGACACTTGTTAGCAGCCCTCTAAGAAGCCAAGCATTAAGGAACTGACAGACATATTTACATTATTCAAATACATAGAGAGATCCCTACCAGGAGAGGATAGAGGAATATGATACTTTCTTCCACAGTGACAAGACATATCCTTACTGTTCCATAACCTATTTAGATATGCAGCTTCCTCTGCAGACTGACTTTTACTAATACAAAAACAAAGGAAAAAAAGGTAATTTAAAAATAGAACTCCACCCTCATAAAACATAATCTATAATCAGAGAATTATTTAGCATGGAAGGAACTTGCCTTTATAGTCTTCTTGGAATATGCACTAGACAGAAATAAAACCCCATTTTCTTTTCAGTGGTGCCCAGTGACAGGACAAAAGAGCAATGCATACAAAGTGGAATACAGAAAATTTGGTCTGAAAAACTTGTTTACTTTGTGGATGACAGAGCACTGGAAGAGACTGCCCACTGAGGTTGTGGAGCACCCTTCTCTGGAGACTTTCAAAACCCACCTGGATTTGGTACTGGACAACTTGCTCTAGGTGAACTGTTTTCACAAGGGGTTTGAAATAGATGATCTTCAAAGGTCCCTTCCAAATCCTACCACTCTTTGATTCTCTTTTTTACTTTCAGCAGAACAAAAGTACACAATAGATAGCCTTTTACTTCATTCTCGGGCCCTTAAAAAGAAAGGCATTACACTAGTTTTGCAACAGATTACTTGAGACAGCATCAACAGATGAGAAAACCAAATTACAACAATCAACTGTTTTACGCAGCATGCCCCACACAGGAGTGTCACACAAGCATCCTTATCCGTAAGAGAAATGCATTCGTGGACTAGCCCTTCCTCTTTGCACAACAGGTGTGTTTCTTCAGTGCAGTCTCACTAAACAAGAGCTGTCTGTTAAATTCTGGGAAAAACTGCTCAAGTTTTACTAATATTCAGGAAGATAGATGCCTGTTCACAGACAAGCAAATAGCTGAAGCAGTTTTCAGCTGTGTGTATTGGTTAGAAAATGGCAAAACAGAAACATACATGACAGGCTGAAGAACAACTGAGAAGAGAGAAAAAAACTTGTGGAAATCTACTTCTTAATATAAGGTATTAATAACTGAAAGTAAATAGCATAAACTACAACTTGTACTGACATAATGAGAATTTGATATTGAGTATTCAAATGGACTAACAGCCCAAATTTTGCAGTAATCATAAAAATAACTCTAGTGTTTACTTTAGTTACTTAGCTATAGAGAAGAACAGCTTGAAGTAGAGCTGCCTCTGTTCTAATAAGAAAAGTGAACTATTAATAACTAGAACACCTCATCACCAAAGTAATAGTTTGAAAGTAGTTTCTACTATAAACAAACAAACAAAAAAAACCACCAACCTGCCCAGCAATGTCTGATACAAAAATAGCAGGCACAGCACACAGACTTGTATTTCCTCTTGCATGTGTTTCATGTCAAAGCAAAAAACACAGAAAAATCCAAAAACCAACCAACCAAGACCCAAACATAAAAACAATCCCAAACCAAACCAGTATTTGCCTATATAATATGAAGTCTAAATGCTTCTTTCCAACAAAAGGGGGAGAAAATTCTAAGAAAATTTTGATTTGCATACCTAGAGAATCCTTCAGGATGCCAACAGAAGAATCGACCCATGCGCCTAAGAACTGCCAGATCTCTTGCTTTCTACAACTCCATTTCCCCATACATAACAGACTGATTAACTACTTAAGCACTTCAGTGTTATAAATAGGTATTGAGCAATGCAAAGATAAAGAAAGTAGTAGCACAAAACAAAGGGGAAAAAACAGATAAAAAATGGCAAATCTAAGTTTGGCAGCTCTCCAGCCATTCCGACCCCAGCCTGTAGCTCTCTGCATGGGGTTGTTGTGGCCAAAGTGCAGCACCTGGCACTTGGACTTGTTGAATGCCATCCTGTTGGACTCCGCCCATCTGTCCAGCCTGTCGAGGTCCCTCTGCAGAGCCCTTCTACTCTCTAACTGACCAATATCTGCTCCCAACTTGGTGTCATCTGCAAATTTGCTGATGACTTTCTCAATCCCCTCATCCAGATCATAAATGAAGATATTGTAGAGGATGGGGCCCAGCACTGATCCCTGGGGGACGCCACTGGTGACTGGCCTCCAGCTGGATGTGGCACCATTCACCACCACTCTCTGGGCTCAGCCCTCCAGACAGTTCCTAACCCAGCACAGAGTGTTGCTGTCCAAGCCAAGAGCTGACAGCTTGGCCAGGAGTTTGCTATGGGGGACGGTGTCAAAGGCCTTGCTGAAGTCCAGGTAGACCACATCCACAGCCCTCCCCACATCCACCAGGTGGGTCACCTGATCATAGAAGGAGATCAGGTTGGAGAGGCAGGACCTGCCCCTCCTAAATCCATGCTGGCTGGACCTGAGCCCTTGGCCATCCTGCAGGTGTGCAGTGATTGCCGCCAGGATAATCTGCTCCATCATTTTCCCTGGCACTGAGGTCAGGCTGACCAGCCTATAGTTTGCAGGTTCCTCCATCCGACCCTTCTTGTGGATGGGGACCACACTGGCCAGTTTCCAGTCATCTGGGACCTCACCGGTCAGCCAGGACTGGAGGAAAATGATGGAGAGCGGCTTGGCAGCTCATCTGCCAGCTCCCTCAGCACCCTAGGATGGATCCCATCCGGTCCCATGGACTTGTGGGTATCCAAGTGGCTCAGCAGGTCCCAAACCAATTCCTCATGTATTTCCAGGGCATTACACTGCTCCCTGACCTCATCACCCAGCTCAGGAGGCCACTTGTCCTGAACTCTTCCTGCTTTGCTGTTAAAAATTGAGGCAAAGAAGGTGTTCAGGACCTCAGCCTTTTCCTCATCTTCAGTCACAGTGTTCCCCTCTAGGTCCAATAAGGAGTGCAGGTTCTTCTTGCCCTTCTTTTTAGTGTTAACATATTTGTACTCTACAAGTAAAACAGGATGAGAGTTCTAGTGAGCATTACTTAACAGCAACTGCAATTTCTCTTTGAAGCTTTTCTTTTATATATTTTAATGTAAAGGTAGATTAGGAATAGAACTCTGACAGATCAGAATTCTAGTCCAGAAGCAAATTCCTGCCTCCATGACACTCTGGTATCACTCTTTTCCAAGTTTTATCAACTAATAAGGAAAATACTACAGAGCACAAGTAGAAATATGATACTGATTACCTGGTAACTCTAATGTTCCTTTATAAATATACAAATCTAATTGTACGATGAACAATGGTTTATTTCAAAGTCTATCTTACCTACCAGTCACAAAGATTTTATTTTCCCCTAATCCAATTGATGTAATTTTTTTTACTGTTATCTACCATGACTACACACCCACAGAACACCCCAAAACTACTGCCTAAGGATGCACAGTGATACACCTGATACTGCACACACAGCAACTTCTGCACCTGCCTTCAAAATTCAGAACAGACTTGCATCCAGTCTTTCAGCGTACTTAGATGCTTCATTGTACTGCAAATAGCACAGTAGGGCAAATACTAGACGAATTCAGTGCTGCCTGCTGAAGTCTTGGTATATTAGTTCAATCTATGATTAAAAAGAAATATGAACATCCAGTAAAAATATTTCAAGCGTTTCATTCTGATCAAGTTACCAATACCATACCACTTTCGTAATTCTTCAAAACATACTTTGAAGTTACAGCTCCCTCCTTCTCATTCTTTTAGAGTTTAGGTTATTAGTTTTGGAGATGGCATAATAATTCAAAAAATAATTAACACATCATAAATAAGCACTTTGTATTTAAGCATACAAATGACACAGTAGAGAAATCTGTGCACCTACAGACAGCAGAGAATAAACAAATGACACCTGCTTTTATGCTTCTCCTTATTTCAAGTGCTGGAGGAAAGCAGCTTCTGGAGTATGGAAATCACGGAGAAGGAGTCTCCTTTGGCATGAAATTATAACAGTATTCTACTGTGGTGGGCAAAGCCCGAAACTACCACATCTGTTAAAACAAAGATAGATTGTGCTTTGCACTGCTCACTTACACTTGAACTTCCCTAGATAAAACACTCACAGACGTCGCAGGTAACACGCACAGAATACAATGCACTGATCAGAAACTTAGCAGTAAGTTCCCTAATATCTTTCTATGTGGATAACAAGTATCTCATTATTAAAAATTAAAAATCAATAAAAATTGCAAAATCAACCCAAAAGCTGAGCATCCTCAGAAGAAGGGAAAGTTTAAAAAGGCTATCTTTGACTGGAAATTCAGAAATCTGCTGTTTGCTTTATTCTGCTCTTGATACCTGGTCATTTCTCAGTTTTAGGCACTTAAGGGAAAACAGTTTATGCTACAGAGCTCTTATTCAGCAAGTACGAGCCATGGGGATTCGTAACTCCCACCACAGGCACCCAAGGGAAAGGAAGGTGCTCAGTTGCTAAGCACTTAATTTTCATGCACGAACTCAAGTGCTTACTGACAAAAACTTCCTGCTTCATGACACACAGGCTTCACAGTGTAAGAAATTCTGGGGTTTACATGATTTGAACATGCCAAGAAGAGCATGGTTATGCCATAATCATACTCACCAAACAGAAGATGATGACAATGGAGGAAATAATTCATAGCCCATATGAAACAAAGAACTACTGAATCCCTCCACAGTACTAGGATGCTGCAAAGGCAAATTCTGTCCAAAGGCTCTTGGCTCAATCAGAAGGCAGTAACATCAACAAACTCAGTCACATTAGATTCAGTTAATACTCTCTGCCTATTGATTAGCTACAGACATGGATCCTAAAGTAGGATCAGGTCCCATGGGAGTGTGGACTCTCTGCAGGTACAGCCAGCCAACAAAATAAACTCTGTTATGGGATTGGGGCAGAAAGATTTTTATCAAAAAAAAACCAAACACAGAAGTTGTATTTATTTAGAAACATAGTTTCTAACTGCCCCAGCTTCATTTCCAGAACAGATTTGAGTTAATTACCTGCATTAAATTGGTTTTATTGACTTCTCTGCACTACTAATATTCAGATAGCAAAAGAAGTTACAAATCTATTCCACTATTTACTTTCTGAACTACAATGCACTTGATCAAAACAATCAAGACAGTTTCAATCTCAAACCCCCAGATCAGTAACAGGCCTCTCTTCTCAGATCTAGAGATTCTTTATGGTCTTACGCTGCGTAATTCCTGCATTACAGAGGACTTATGCCCCGCAGACATAACAACGTATTGTCCTGATAAACCATTTTGAACTGTTGTAGTTTATTTTGTAAAGTCAGAAGCCTATTTGTCCACGAGGACCTTCTGTGTGGCTAAAGTTAATAAAATGTTATTTCCAATATTTCCAAGCAAAGGTGTTCATGAATCTGTGTGTTCCGTGACTACCTCTCAGCGTTCTGAAACTTCAACTTTCCTTAATTCAAGCACAGAAATAAAAGCACACGCCCAATACTACCGGAGTCAGCCTTCTTTAACAAGATGTTGCTGATCGCGTATCAGCAGCACCACCGTGTGTTAAGTGAGCAAGTTAGTGCTGAGAGACTCCAGGTACTGCAAAATATAATAAACCATTTACAACTTAAGTAATTAATGTAGGAATAAACAGTAACCTATTTTTACCCCACATTGCAAACTTGCAAAATCTTTATCATACTATTTTAAGTAATATTATATTTTTTTTTAGGTTTTAAAAAAGCCCAACCACACTTCTTATATTTCCACTGTTAATGAAAGAGAAGAAAAATAAATTCGTCTGAGAAGGACTGAATAAGATCAAATGTCAGATGCAGTGAATGGATTCAGTACACCGCCATGTAAAACTGAAGAGGGAAGGCAGAGAAGGCTTTTTTCCAGTAGTATGATACTAATACTGTCATAAATATATACTTCATAAATACTGTAGAACTGTTACAGTGTACTTTATACTTATGTTCACACTATACTATACATAAATATTTCCTTAGAAGGTGTATTGAAAGTCAGAATTCACAAACTTCCAGATTATTATTAGAAGATTCATTAATATTACTTACACTAAAACGGGTTTTCCTGATATCTTAGGGCTGTTTAAGACTTCTATCATGGCTTGCTTTGTTTCTTCCATTCTTGCAATGTCACTGGAGTCCACAACAAATATTACACCGTAAGACTCAGCATAGTAATTTCTCCAGATATTTCGAATTCGTTTTCCACCTCCTAAATCAAAGATAGTGACTTCAAACCGTCCCTGTTTAACGTCAATCTTGGAAAATCCAACTGTTGGAGCCACATCTTCAGGAGACTCTGTCGAGGTTCAAAGAAAGACATTATTGAAAAGTGTCTTTAGTAATTTAAAGAGGGTTTTATGTTGTGTAGCAAAACTCATAGCTTAAAAATATGGAGCAAACACCATATTGACACCATACTGCTAACCACGTATTTTTTATGTCAAGATTTTCCCTCTCCTGAGGTAATTTCAAATTAATACACTCATCTCTCAGCTACTTAACATAGATAGGAGCACCAGGGGGCAGAGATAATAAGAGCAAAAAATGCAATTTATCATATTTAACACCACAGTTAAATTGCAGTGGTGTTCGGCATACTGCACTTTTCACTTTTCCTCTCACCACCAATGCTCCATCTGAATTTTCTGGTTTTAAGTTTGCCATCTATAGCTTTATGTTTAATACTTCTGCTTGCTGTCTCCCTTCCCAGATGTCAAAAAAACCAAAACCAAAATCTATAGTCATCTCACACCACTAAGCTGTCTCCACAGGTGTTATTTAATTGGATCTCTGCAACAGTTTTACGGAGCCTGGTAGCACAAGACAGAGGAGAAACATGTAAAATTCAACTTGTTGAGAGGAAGAAATTAAGGCATAGTAAGAAGTACTAAGCTCTGAAGAGGAGTACAGAAGCTAATCACCACCAGCCTTCTGCTACCATATTCCTTTTTGAAAGAATCCTTCACCCAAAGCCAAGATGGGCATTCAGAACAGATTTCTTGACCAGAACAGTTAAGCTAAGACTTCAGTAAAGGAGCATCCCAGACCCCCATTTATGAAAAACCACAGGTTCAAACCACAGCAGGTTTTATTTTTAAGAGTGCTCTGCACTGTGAACCGTAAGTATGTGCTCTTACAAGACAGAAAAATGTCAACGGGAGTGTTGGTTAAGGGCAAAAATTATTCATGGTGCTGAATGTAAAGGGATATTGCTGAAAAATCTCCTCCTATTCTACAGTGAGGTTTCCAATAACAGTCTTCATGTAAAAACAGGGTGGGCCATATTTGCTGCAGCTCTATTTGGCAGGTATGACTTTGGTGATGTTGATCTGCCTAGGTTTAAGAGTCCTAAGAATTTAAATATACTTGGTTTCTGCAAAACCTCAGCCATTTTAACTGCAGTCTTCTCCTATAGGCTGTTTGGTGCACAGCCAAACATATTGGGTTTACCCAAAAAAGTGGGATACAGCTAATAATGCCATTACAGTTGATTTTGAAACAGAACAGATGGCCAAATAATGACACACATTTTCAGTGCAAAGATTCAGGAATACAAATGAGAGAACATTCATAACTTTATTCACACTTTAGCAAGTCCATGAATTTACATAACATGGATAAACAGAAAGTCAAGGTGGAGTCTCCAAGTCTGTCAGAGAACTACCAAGTACACTCTTGTTATTACACAAGATCAAAGTTATTTAGAAAGGAATCTCACAAGAGGAATATAAAAATAACACTACAGACTTTTTGCTTTCATAAGTACAAATTTTACCTCAAATTATATCCTGCATGAATGTGCCAGTGGATGGTGCAAAGTACCCTCCAAAATCGAGCGGTTTGTTACTGAATTAAGTGTATACAAAATCACTACCATTTTTTTCTGCTGATAGAATAGAATAGACCAGGTTGGAAGAGACTTCAAGATCATCGCATCCAACCCATCAACCAATCCAACCCACCTAAACAACTAAACCACGGCACCAAGCACCCCATCAAGTCTCCTCCTGAACACCTCCAATGATGGTGACTCCACCACCTCCCCAGGCAGCCCATTCCAATGGGCAATCACTCTCTCTGTATAGAACTTCTTCCTAACCTCCAGCCTAAAACTCCCCTGGCGCAGCTTGAGACTGTGTCCTATTGTTCTGGTGCTAGCTGCCTGGGAGAAGAGACCAACCTCCACCTGGCTACAACCTCCCTTCAGGTAGTTTTAGAGAGCAATAAGGTCACCCCTGAGTCTCCTCCTCTCCAGGCTAAGCAACCCCAGCTCCCTCAGCCTCTCCTCATAGGGCTTGTGTTCCAAACCCCTCACCAGCTTTGTTGCCCTTCTCTGGACACCTTCCAGCAAGTCAATATCCTTCCTAAACTGAGGGGCCCAGACCTGGAAACAGGACTCAAGGTGTGGCCTAACCAGTGCAGTGTACAGGGACACAATGACCTCCCTGCTCCTGCTGGCCACACTGTTCCTGATGCAGGCCAGGATGCCGTTGGCCTGCTTGGCCACCTGGGCACACTGCAGGCTCATGTTCAGCCTACCATCAACCAGTACACCCAGGTCCCTCTCTGCCTGGCCGCTCTCCAGCCACTCTGACCCCAGCCTGTAGCACTGCATGGGGTTGTTGTGGCCAATGTGCAGAACCCGGCACTTGGACGTGTTCAATCTCATGCCCTTGGACTCTGCCCATCTGTCCAGCCTGTCCAGGTCCCTCTGCAAAGCCTCTCTACCCTCCAGCAGATCAACTCCTGCCCCCAGCTTGGTGTCATCTGCAAATTTACTGATGATGGACTCAATGCCCTCATCCAGATCATCAATAAAGATGTTGAAGAGCATGGGGCCCAGCACTGATCCCTGGGGGACGCCACTGGTGGCTGGCTGCCAGCTGGATGTGGCACCATTCACCACCACTCTCTGGGCTCGGCCCTCCAGCCAGCTCCTAACCCAACACAGTGTGATCCTGTCCAAGCCATGGGCTGACAGCTTGGCCAGCAGCTTGCTGTGGGGAACAGTGTCAAAGTCCTTGCTGAGGTCCAGGTAGACCACATCCACAGGCCTCCCCACATCCACCAGGCAGTCACCTGATCACAGGAGGAGATCAGGTTGGAGAGGCAGGACCTGCCCTTCCTAAATCCATGCTGGCTGGGCCTGATCCCTTGGCCACCCTGTAAGTGCTGTGTGATTGCACTCAAGATGGCCTGTTCCATAATCTTGCCTGGCACTGAGGTCAGGCTGCCAGGCCTATTATTCCCTGATTCATCCAACTGACCCTTATTGTGGATGGGCACCATGCTGGCAGCTTCCAGTCTTCTTGGACCTCTCCAGTGAGCCAGGACTGCTGAAAAATGATGGAGAGTGGCTTGGCCAGCTCATCTGCCAGCTTCCTCAGCACCCTAGGATGGATCCCATCCGGTCCCATGGACTTGTGGGGATCCAAGCAGCTGAGATCTCTAACTATCCCCTCCTCCTGGAAGAGTGGGAAGCTAATATAAAATAAGTATTACTAGAACCATCCTTTATCTTATATATACACACATGCAGTTTCTCCTTTAGAACCTTTTCATCATCGTATGTTCTTACAATACTGATTTTTGTATGAAGTTTGCCAACAACTATGAGTAACTGGACGGTCACCTGAAAGCAACCTCAGCACACACACAAAAAATAATTTGAAAATCAAGTCCACTGATTTGTCTGACATATACTAAGGTGTAAAACACATCATTAACCACTGTATTTGGTATCACTGCATTAAGTCGAAGTAATTATTAATTAGAATGTGCTCTACAACCTTCAGAGTTTTTGTCCTACACTGATCTTCACTTGAAGCAGCTGATGCAAGCAGATGGCTTGCTTGTAGTTAGCCTGTTACTTCCTATTTGAACTAGTGAAAAAACCCTTATTCTAGTCCAAAAATAGGTTATGAAGCTCACAACAGACTTTGTTGCAATGTAGCATTTTGCACAGTTAACAGTTCTGTAGGCAATTCTAGACACATAAACACCAAGGCACTTTGAACATTTGGACTTGGTGTTTCCCAACTAAGATAATTAAATGCCTTGACAGACTATTTTCTCCGTGGACTAAGGCCTCTAATACTACAGAGTGCAGTGCCTTGAGAGGCAGTTCTTTATATACTATCTACCTTGCCTCTACACAATACCATTACACTTGAAAAAAGATGTAAGAGCATGGTAGCAACCTCGTTGAATTACCACTGACTTGTTTTACGTTAGCTCAACACAACGTTGAGCACAGTGGCAAATAAGCAAATGCAGAGTTTGCCCTGCTACTTCTCTGAGCATGAAGTACATGACTGGGAGCACATGCTTTAAGTTATCCTAAAATTACTTGCTTGATATTAAAAATCAGGATCTTTATGTTTCAGAGATAAGGTCTCCTTATCTTTCTGACCTGCAGCTCGTCACAAAACAGGACCTGTGGCATGCTCACTTTGGCAAACCACCTTTGTACTACTTTTCAATGCAAAACTACCAAAATTTTCCTTGAGCCATATGAGTGAGAAAGATAAACTAAGAGATGAAGCAATACTTTTTAGATTAAAATTATGGAAAATTAGTAATTGTACTCTTTCTTTTAATTAGATTATAAACAAATTAATTGCTTACCTCCTTGAATTCCTCGGACTGTAGCAGTTTTACCAGCATTATCAAGACCCACCATTATTAGTGTCACCTTCCTCCATAGGAAAACAAAACAAAACAAAACCAACAAAAATATTTCAAATCCTTTTTTACCTCTAGATAGACATCACTTATTTTGTAACTTTTTAATATGGCATAGCACCATAAATAGTAGAAAGAACATGTATCAAAACACCAAGCAGCAGGCAGTGTTATGACTGTGTAGCTGATGTTCAATAGGTCAAACTATCTGACAGAGCAGGGTATGAAATGAGAAGACTAATATTGTGCTCTATGTTTCATATGAGACAATGATTTTGCTTTCAACTTGTATTTGCCTGCTGAAATAAAAGGTATGTGCTTTTTTGATGTGGTCATGGTCTCCAACAATTTCTGTAATTTCATTTCCTTTCCCCTGTATTTTTACTGACTCTCTGCCTCAAAGTTGTGTCTATATTAGAAATTTATTTCTATCTGAACAACACTATACAGTATATAAAACACTTGTGTCAGATGCTGTAAATCAGCAACACTGATACTCATCAGGCCTTTGTTTCAAGCAGGAGCAAACTGGGCTGCAAACATACAAACCAGTGGTATGCACAATCTATTAACAAAGGCTATACGGGCTAGAATTTATCCAAGGAAAGATTTTAAGTAGAACAGTAAGTAAAAGCTTATCTATGTGTACACTTCAATTGTTTCTCCTAGTCACAATGACTCAGGAGTCAAAGGAATTTTTTCAGTTGTATGCTCATTTAAGTGAAGGAATACTAAAACAGTTACCTCCAGCCTTAAAACTATAATAGCTTCATTGTACATTAAGTATAATTTATGCAAATTCTTTCAGAAGATCCAAAAACCTCTGAGGAAAAAAACCACCACCAAACAGAAAGATCATTGCAATAGATCTCTTTGATCAGCTGCACATTCAGTTGCATTAAAGAGCAAGATCCTCCTACAAGTGTGAAGCACAAAAAACATGTGAGGTACCCTTTATTTCCTTTCCCCGTAGTTTGAAGCAAACTATGCACTGCCTGTGCATCTCTATGAACTGGAGGGAAAAGGATGAAGGATGCAAAGTAGATGTGACAGAAACAAATGGGAATAGTGGAATCACATAGGTGAGAGTGGCTACTCACAAAATGCAGTATTAAGATGCTCAGACAACGGTAAGACAACGGAGCTTATGGTCTACTCTTTACAACAAAGTGTCTTAATACATTACACTTTGGAATCTCAAAATGCAAAAACTAGCCAAACATCAAATAAAATTTACATAAACATTCTAGCATCACCCCACAATGTTCAACTTGAGGAAGGACAGTCTTTTGAACTTTGTACTTTCCTGATGTCAGAAAAAAGTACCTGATTTAGAGACAATAAACACTTCCTTTTTAAGTTCAGAAGACACATTGATTCTCTCTTGGAGAAAAAAATTAAGGATTTTGTCTTGAAATCAAAAGTTATGCAATAATCTTATATAGCAAAGAGAAACTCATAAGTAAGAGAAAATGAAATACAGTTTATGAAGGGCAGCACAGAAATGTAAAATGTTTCCATATATTTACCTAACCGGTTCCTGCCATCGTTTTAACCAGCTGCAGCAATTGGCCATTAGACTGAACATTCCTCTTCACTAGCCATTCAGAGCCACAAAAGCTAGAGAAACAATGTGGGCAGGCCAGAATAACCCTGGAAGGAAGATTGCAGAGGACCAGATGTCAACAAACAACCACAAAACAAACACACCACAAAACAAAAATAAAAAGGAAATGCACAGTTAGCCCCTACATCTATCTAAGGCAAGCCACATCCCCAGCAGTCTATTCAGTGTATGTCATACTCGGTAAGCCCTATCACAGTTGCATTGTGTCTTTCACTTTCCCATCCTCCCACACTTCATCTGCCCCTGTTTTACATTATCTGGGCTGCAACAGCACAGTATTTATAAATTATATTAATCCAAGACCACCTATGAAATTCCAGTGCTTGCCTCACTAATACATCTCACAGCTCTGCTGAAAGAAAATAACAATTTCAAGCATGTAAGAACATAACAAGGTAAGACAGAACAAGCAAAGTATGTTCTACCTGATAAATATATTAACTTTTTTTTTCCTCCACAAATAGAGCCCACAACAAGGACAGTGGGCACTTTGAGGAACTGGGAACTTAATACCTAGTAGCTGTCACTAATTTGTACTCTTCAAGCCAGAAAAGGAAATGGAGAACAAACTATGACTGAGAGTAACATGTGCACGTCTATTTCGTTATATGCACACTTAGATATGAAACAGTGAAGTTTACACAAACCACACAAATGTACAAAGATGGAAAAGCTTTAAAATTCCCTTAGTTATTCAGCTATAACAATCCTACTATGACCAACAGCAGCTGTTCAGGTAAAGGCCTTTCACCAGCAAGCGTGTGGATGACATGATGATGTACAGAGCCTGGCTCTTCTTTTTCTGACAGCAGTCTGTATGCCGTGCTTGCTATTCTACTTCTGGCTAAACTGCTGCTGCTAACGGTGCTTGCACAGCATCAAGGCCCTGAGAGCTCCTTCCCACTCCGACCTGCTCCTGTATTCTTGCAAAGGACAGTAGGCTAGGATAAGCAAGACGCTGGGAGGGCACACGGCCAGGGCAGCCCACCCCAACTGATGGGAACTCAGGGAAAACAGGAGGAAGATGGAAAGTTCATGGTTACTGCATTTGTCTTCGCTAGCAACTATTAAGCATGCTGAAGCCCTGCTTTACAGAAAGTGGCTGAACATCTGCCCACTGATGGGAAGTAGTCACTAGTTCCTCTTTCTACTTCGCTCAAGCATGAAGCTTTTTCTTTCCCTGCTAAACTGCCCTTAAGTCTTCTCATCTTCCATCATCACCCTAATCCCATGTAAGGGGAAATGAGTAACTCACTAGGTGAGTAGCTATCAGGCAGGACTAACCCACCACAGACCTTCTTGGTGCCAACATGGGGCTAATGACAATAACAGCTTTGATCTGAGCACATTACAGTTGCTAAATTGGCAGGCTCCTGCGCTGGTCACTGAGCTTGCTTACATTACTGTGTATTGGAGTCCACTGCTTGTGTAAAAGGCTGTTTAGATTGCTCCTCCCCTGAAAAAGAAAAGCCATTTGTGGGATTATGTTTGCTCAAGTGGATTTGGTAGGTACTGTGGAAAGATGGTGAAATCCAGTGTGTATCTGAAGAAGATTTAAACTTGGGGGAAAATAACCGTTAATTTGAGTTGCACGTTACAGGAACAGTACAGCAAGAATGACAAACTAAATGAGGATGTGCCTTGTGAGGAACTAGGCTGTGACTCAACCCAAGTGAGTCTTGGCACCCAATAGCCCAACATGCCACCTTCCCAGCCTGGAGTGACCACTTCCAGAGATGGAAACAGTCATCAATGGTTCTTATTTGAGGAAGAGGCTTGGGCAGCCTTGGGAATAATATCCATGCATAAATCATGAAACATGGTTAATGACAAACCAATCTCTCCTCCAGAGATTATCACAACCTTTGCAGAAGGAGTGTGTACTACCACCTTGGTTCATAGGCATGTATCATCTTGATCCATTTTTATGAGCAGCTTAAGTTTTAACCCAACTGGATTCATATCAGAAGAGCTGAGATGTATGCAGATATTCCCTACTGCTAACTTGCCTCCACAAGCAGGTTAACAAAGAACAGTGACAGTCTGAATGACCATGGCAAACTTCCCAAAGCTTTTTTTCTCGAATTTATTTTCAAAAATAAATTACTTTCACATTTTAATTTACAACTAACCTCAAACTATAATGATTTCAACTGATACAGAAAATTGAACTTTCCAAAATTGTCATCTTCCCAATCTAGACCAATAAAAGTGGAAAAAAGACCAAAAGAGGGGAAATATCCCTAACAAACCTATTTTGTCCCAAATAAACTATGGTGGTTTAGCTAATTTATACAAGCACCTTTTACACAATTCACTGTCACTCTACATTAAGCTTCTGCTATGATAGAAAACTTTTTCAGTTATATCAAGCTTTCACTTTATTTAAAACATAACTAAACAAATAATTTAAAGCTCACCCTCCTCACAAAGTTTAACTTCCTACTGTGATGTTTTTTGTCTGACTTGTCTGAATTTTAAGAACATTCTGAATTTAAGAATATTGTGTTAGATTATGAACAGCAATGAAGAGTGATTGAGCAGTGAAAGCAGCATATTCTACAAAAATCTGAACATCACCGTCGGCCAAAATTGCAGTGTGCAGAACAGGTGCAGAAGTTCAAGCGAGAACTGTAACATCTTCAAAGACTAAAGCAATAAAAGTACACACGAGAAACAGTTCTACGAGCACTAATTGTTCTGTAAAGAAGTTACTAGAAAACTAGCAGTTCAAGTGAGTTTCTGCCTTTTCCACTCACATTCCTTACATTTCCAAAAAAGAAACAGCCCTAAAATCCAAACTTTGGTTCCTTTGTACTCTGTACACTTCCACTGTAGGGGTACTTGCTATGTTTTATAAACCAAACATTTCAGAGAAAAATCTATGCTCGGTTGCTCAAAGACTTAGACGCAGACTTCCCAAACACTACCTGCGTATCTCAATACAGACACATACCAACACGCTTTATTTATATGGCGAGACTGGAGGCGAGCTGCAAGAAGCTGGGCCCGAGACTGGCGGAGCGACCCTCCACCGCGGCGACCAGAAGAAGACACCTTGCCGTACCACGGAGCACTACAGCTTCAGGTCTGATCCGAGCTGCCAGGCTCTCGGCTCTCCTCTCTCCTCTACCGCGGCACCACCGGCACCTCGCCGCACACGGCGCTTCTGGTAAATCAGGCACCGGCAGGACCGGGCAGGGCCGGGACGGGGACAAATCGTACAACTGCCTCACACCAGCAACTGCGCGACCCCTGTCCCCGCCCTTACCGGTCGCTCCGCAATGGCACGAGGCGATGAGGCCACGCAGTCTGAACGCTAACGAGCCCTCGTTGCCCACGGGTGTTTCGCGCCGCACTACCCGTCCCCGCCGCGGCGGAGGCCAGCGGGACTGGCGTTGCCCCAGGCAACAGGAGGCCGCGACCACAGGCGGGGAGCAGAAGGAGGCGTCAGCGCCCGAAAAGGCAGTTCGTGAGTCACGTGCCCAGCACTCGGCTAACGTGAAGCCGTTCATTGGCCGAAACCCAGACTCCGAGCCAGTGGGGACGCGTAGGCGGGCCAGTAACCCCTAGTTACCCCTAACGAAAGGCAGAAAGGGACAAAATTGTTGGCAGAAACGGAGCGTGAGGCCAAGCTACACCAGTGCTCGGAGGAAGCGCGAGAGGGCGGGCCCGGTGCCAACCAATAGGAGCAGGCGCCATCTTTCGTGCTGGTGGACGATCAACCAATTAGGTTTGAAAGAGCGAGGACAGAGCGCTGGCCCCTGGTTCCCCTCCCCAAAAGTAAACAGCGGCTCGCGTGGCCCAGGGCGGTGATACCTGTTCGTGGTTTGTAGCGCTGCTTTGTACCACTCTTGCTGCTGTGACGCCCGCCATGGTTTGCGCTCTCTCGCTCGCTGTACGCGGCGCGCGGCGACAATGTCCGCACACTCCCCCGTGCCCGGCTGCCGCAGCCGCCGCGGCCCGTGGCTGGTCCTTGGCGCGGCTCGAGTCTGTGAGGCGCTGACCCCGGCGCCCTGGTGACGCTCCCGCAGGGCAACGCTGGCCGGACACGGCCCAGCCTCCACACCCCGTCTCTCTGCCCCTCCCTCCTGCCTTCAGAGGCTCGCCTACAAGTCGCCGACCCGGCCGCCACGCAGAAGAGCTGCAGCACAGTGACGGTGCTGTGTCCAGTCTCGGCTCCCCCGGTAGCGATGAGGCCGTGGGGCAGACGGTACTTCCCGCTGCTGGCAGGCCTGGCAGTGGCCATCGCCCTTACGGAGGCCGCGACCTGTGAGTGAGGCAAGGCGCGGGGAGCGGGGTGGCGAAAGGCGTGTAGGGCCGGGACGCGGCGATGGCCCTTGACGCCCATCGCGCTCCCAGCCGCACGTCCATTAGCGCCGCAGGCGCCTGGGGCCGGCTACGAGTGGTCCTGCGGCAAGCTGCCAACCCGGGCTGTTGCCCGTGGATCTGGGGAGTGGGTGCCGCAAGCTTTGGTACTGAGGTGCGGGCGGTCCTCCCCGTGCGGAACGCTGTATCGTGCCCTCCTTTCTTGCAAAGAAGCTACTGAACCACCGCGTTGGTGGAGTTCCTTGATCCTGACGGGTTTGGACGTTTTCTCTAAGCCAGCGGTTACTGTTAGCGCATCAGAGTTGTAACTTGCGGTTCGTCGCGGTTCTGAAGCTGGTCGCAGCCGAAATACAGCTCTGCAGCTCAAGGGAAAGTGTGCCTTCGCTTGCTGTCACATACAGACAACAAGAAATCGAATGTTATGTCTTTGATATAAAAGTCTTTGAGCTTAGTAGTAAAATAAGACTGTATATTCAGAACAAACAGAATTACAGGTTCAAAGTAAGCCTGTTTCTGACCTGTTTCACTAATGATTAAACAGGTACAAGAAGAACCTAATGTTTACTATTCAGACTTCTGCTTGAATGCTAGGGATTCTAACCATGAAGGCAACAGTACGGAAGAATGAAAGTTCTTGTTACAACGTTTTTTAACAAGTCCAAGAAATAAACCTTCTAAGAAATATTTTGTAATGCTCATTTCTGCTGTTTCCATCACATTTTCGGTTTGTTTTCTCTTCCCCACTGCATACATTGTCAATTTTCTCTTTTATGAATAATGGGAAATCCAAAGTTGTCCTGCACATGCGAATTGTCTGTGGTCCGTGTAGTCCATTTTCTGCTTCTGGCTCCGAACAGTGCCAGAGATTTCTGGAATGGGGAAAAAGGAAAGCAAGAAAGCTGCTTAACAGTGCAGCTTATACCATTCAATAATCATAAAGGACAGTTGCCTTTCTGCTAGTCTTAGTGGGGTGCATTTGGCCCAATATCTAGTGAGGAATGTGCTTCAGATAAGAAGGAACAGGCAGACATTAGCAGTATATTGTCTTTATTTTGTTGGCTGCATAAAGCTTCATGTCACAAGCATTTTGGGAGACTAGTCACTGAAATTATGGAACTGATTGCAACATAATAGCTGTACAAGCAAGTTGATGACACTATACAGTGGTAAAACATGTCCTTTTTATTCTATTTATTTGGTCTTCTGAATTTAATGGGCAAGAGTTGTGGAAAGCAGTTGTAGCTTACAACTGGGGTGTTAGATAACCACCTCGAAACTACTCGGCTTTTTCATAACCGTAAGGCACTACACAACCAGCTATAAGGAGCCACTGAGTCTCATCCTCTCCCACTCTTTCTTTTCAGTAGCATTACTTCTAAACAGGTACTTGATAAATAAGTACTGCACAGTGCCTATACACCTGTTGAAATGATGAGGCGTTTGTATTCCATAAGGCTTCAGTGATAACCAGATCAAACACAGAGAGTTTATTAATAGGTTGGGCAGGGTCAGCAGTGGGCTGAAGTTTCCAGTAGTCAAACTGGCAGCAGTATTAAGGATTTTTATTTTTTTTTAACAAAGTTGCTATTACTGTCTTTGTAAGGAAGAAACAATTGAATAAATACACTACCAATTCTGTGCATGGGAGCTGAAACATTTGCACTGAAAATAGGGAAATTGCATTGAAATATGTTTTATTTAAATTCAAACATCATAGGAAATCAACTTAGGATAAGGCTGAGCTACTGTGCCATAGAGGAAAAGACCTGTTTCCATTACCCCACTGAATAGAAAACATTTTGGTGTAATGTTCTCGAGAACATTGCACACACTTCAAATTTTCTTGTGCTTTATATGCTGAAAAACTGAATGAAAGTGATGTAGCTAAAGGTCAAACCAGGAGTGTTTCAAGTCAGCTGTGAATAAGTCTCATGTACACTGCAGAGCCTCTGCCCCAAAGCTATGTGAGCATGCTTGCACTGGTGGAAATATCCAATGTAAACAAACTCAGCAGGTGCTATACAATTTTGCTATTTGGATGTCCCTTTTTTTGCCTCAGGACAGATGGACTTTCTGCATCCTTCTTTTTACTCTGCTTTAATGTAATCACAAACCCAGGTTAATTAAAATGACACTTCCAGCAACAGTTGGTAATTTTTTTTTCTGAGTATGTTTCCCAATGTTGTTAGGGCTCAGAAGAGCTCTCATTAGGCCCTTCTTGCCCCTTCATCTTACTGTGCTTTTTGCCAGTCTTCCAGCACACAACATGTTAGTGGTGGCCTTGTGGACTGAGAGAAAAAGTCTAGGAGATCGACAGCAATTTCCAATTCATTGCTCCTCCTATTGGCTATATATATGAAGGCTGTGTAACAACCAGAAAATCCAAATCCAGATCTGGAAATACATTGTCAAGTGCCCTTGAGATGTACTTACAGCATACCATAAAAATCTGTGAAGGTGTAAAACTGTAAAAGAGGAAAGCAGCCTTGAATCTTTTATTTCCTGCCAAGAAAGGCTGGAACTGAAGGCCCAAAAGTTAAGATCATACTTTTCTTTCTCCAAGAACTTTCCTTAAGAATCAGTCTTCAGACCTTACAGTATTCTTTCCATTCTCTCATAAGGCCACCATCAAGATGTATATAAGAAGAAATGATTAGTCAAATACAAGACTGCTGCCTGCTCTTAATAGGTTTTTAGTAGGGAAAGGCACATAATCACAGACCGATAGAGGCTGGAAGAGACATCTGGAGCTCATCTAGTCCAACCCATCTTGCTGAATTTTCCTGGTCTTCACCTAGATCAGGTGACACAGAAATGCATCTAGATGGGTTTTGAAATTCTCCAGAGAAGGAGACTCTAGAACCTTTCTGGGTAGCATGTACCTGTGCTCCAACACTCTCAAAGACATTTTCCCTTATGTTAAAGTGAAACTTCTGTGTCCTAATTTGTGCCTGTTGCCCCTTGTCCTGTCACTACTTCCACCCTTTAGATGTTTATAAGCATTAGTAAGATCGCCTCTTAGTCTTCTCCAGGCTAAAGAGCCCCGGGTCTCTCAATGTCTCCTTGTAAGAGATGCTTCAGTGCCCTTTATTGGCCCTCTGTTGGTCTCTCTCCAGTAATTCCCTATATCTCTTGAACTGAGAAGCCCAGAAGTAGACACACTACTCCAGATGTAACCTCACTAGGGCAGAGTAGGGGGCAGAAGCACCTCCTCAATCTGCTGGCCACACTCTTCGTCATGCACCCCAGGATACCACTGGCCTTCTTGACCATAAGGGCACACTGATGGTTCATGGTCAACCATGGTTCACCTCTGCCCAGCTCTTCAGCCTGTCCAGGTTTCACTGAATGGCAGTACAGCCTTTTGGTATGTCAGCCACTCTTCCTAGTTCTGTATCATCAGCAGGCTTGCTGAGGGTACAGTCTCCATTCATCCAGGTTCCTGACAAATATATTGAACAAGACTGGACACAGTACTGACCCTGAGGAACTCCACTAACTACAGGCCTCCATCTAGACTGCACCACTAATCACAACCCTTTGTGCTCTATCATTCAGCAACTTCTGCCCACTGTCCATACTTCCTAAGCTTACCTATGAGGATGATATAGGAGACAGTGTTAGAAGCTTTGCTGAAGTCAAGGCAGACAACATCTGCTGCTCTTCCCTCATCTACACAGCCAGTCATGTCGTCATAGAAGGCTATCAGATTGATCAAGCATGATTTCCTGTTGGTGAATCCATGATGACCACTCCTGATAACCTTCCTTTCCTCCATAGGCTTAGAGACAGCATCCAGAATGAGCTGTTCCATCACCTTTTCAGGGATGGAGGTGAGGTGGACTGGCCTGTAATTTCCTGGGTCCTCCTTCCTGCCTGATGGAGTGACACTGGCTTTCCTGCATTCCTCAGTGACCTCTTCTGTTTTCCATGACCTTTCAAAAATGCTGGAATGTGGCTCACCAATATCCATAGCCAGTTCCCTCAGCACTTAAGGGTGCATCTCATCAGGGCCCATGGATTTGTAGGTGTCCAGCTTGTTGAGATGATCTGGTACTCCTTGACTAAGGGAGAATCTAACTGTGCACTTTATGTAGGGGAAATCTAAGCTACTGCTTTACCAAAAAGATAGACTTACCTGAATGAAAGCGAATAGAGCCATTTAAAGTTACAACTTAACATGAAATACATTTAAGATGCTATAACAGAAAAGTACCTTCAGGTCATTGATTATCCAAAGATGCAGCACTTCAGAGTGCTTCAGTTTTGTTCTCTGTCACTTTGTAGAGACAAGGCCTTAAGTAATGGGTTTAGGATGGTATGGTTTTAGTTACATGTCACCTTAAAGCTATTCTTCCTTCAGGTTCTGGGTCTCTTTAGCTGTTCTTTCTAATAAGCCTTCTAAGTTTATTCTTCCCTGTTAGTAGAGGCATCGGAAGGCTGTTCTCTGATGCTTGGCTGATGACATGTCTTTTAGAAGTGCTCTGGGTTTGAGGTATTACGTGCAAGTGTCATGACCTTCACACCATTGTGCTAGCCTGAGAGGTTAAATTGTGTGAAAGCTGATACAAGAAGGGGCTGTCTAGTAAATACATGTTGGCCGTTCTCCTTAGCTCTGTCAGCTGGACTTTTTCCCATTATGCTCATCGTTTTAATCACAAGGTATGTTCAAAAACAAGGCAGTGTAATTCAATTTGCTGTTCCTGTAGTGTTTTGTGCTCTACAAAGAACATTGAAGCAAACAGATATCTTTCATTTTTAGTAAAATGTCTTTCAACTCACTCACTTGTTAATCATTTCTGTAAAAGCCAATCAAATTGCAATATAAATATAGGTGAAAATCAAGTAATGGCACATAGCGGGATGGATCGGAAATACAAAAGCCAGGATTGTAATTTTCTTGGCAAAATGTGAATGTGTTTGTAGATTGTCTGCCTTGATATTTCTCAGGATATCATTCTCACCTTTAACTTTGTCTTTACAGTTTTCAGGTTTTGGTTTGGTTTTTTTTCCAGTCACTCAGGACTTTCCGTGTCAAACGGCTCCCCCACATGTAGAAAGCAGAATCCCTAGGATTTCTTGCCCACATTTTCTGAAGTGATAGCAAACAGCAGCCCCTAACTAAGCATTTCATTGCAATGTTTGTATTAGATTCTCATATTTGTTCAGTGCTTAAACTTTTTAAAAGCTGTTTTAAAATAACTAACAACAGAGCTCTTTTGTTTCTACAAAGTTTTATCTCACCAGCATGCCTCTCAGTTCCTGGTGAGGAACCGTCGAGCAAATTCTTTTATGGAAGAAAGTAAGAAGGGAAATCTAGAAAGAGAGTGCATTGAAGAATTATGCAATAAAGAAGAAGCCAGGGAAATCTTTGAAAATAATCCTGAAACTGTAAGTATCAAGTGAATATCTACAAGGTAGATAGTTGTTCTTTGCAGAGAGAAAGCTGGAAGTACATATAATACAAAGGTAAAAGAACCCCAACGTGCAGACCAAGAATTGGTTCAAAACTGCTTTGTGTGTAGAACCTTCACAGTTAATAAGCAAAGACAATAGTAGAGTAGATATTAATTTCCAGTGGGGATCACCAGTTTCAGACCACAGTTGTCTGCAAGCATTCCGCATGGGGAAACACCATTGGCTTCAATTAAGATTTTACAGAGGATGCATGCATGGCAGTGCAGCCCTTTAAGCACAGATTATACCTGTTACTGCAGGCTTTTTTTCCTACTGGGTAGAGCTCCTCAGTTCATTCTCACTGCACACTGTTTAGTATTAGCTCTATTTTATTCAGCTTTGTACTATAAAAGGTTCATTACAAAATATATATGATGAAAATGTGTTGTTATGCAGACTGTGTCAGTTCCTTGTTCTGTCTTTTATAATATTGTATGTAGTTGGATATCATGATTGATAAGTTTACTTATTTTCAGTAATCAATAATCAGGGTTTTTTTACTATTTCTGTTTTAGTAACACTTTTCACTTTATGTGAAATGAATTGCATGCAAGATGTTCAACATATTCCAGGGGCTTTTGTTTATTTTAGGGTGTAAAGGGACAAGATCCATTTGAAAAGACAATTTTCAAAGTCATTTCAACACATAATTCATTTTCATTACTTTCAATTTGAAAGTGTCCTATTCAGTGCAGGATCTTAATCACTGAGTCTTTTGTGTACTAAATATTCTTCTGTCTTAGCCCAAATAATGGTGATACAGGAAAGTTGGTCTGCATTCTGTGAGTCAAAATTACTTTACTTCTTCTGTAGTTATATTGCAATGTATTACAATACATTTTACAGTGTATTCAGTGCTATGTTTTTCTGCAAGTCTATTTATCTTTATTTTTTTCTTACTCATTATTTTTGGTTTCTTTCTGCAGGAATATTTTTATCCCAAATATTTAAGTAAGTACAAAAAACATAAACAGCTCTGGTGTATAATTCATTAGTCTTCTTACTTGTTTAATACTAGTTCAGTTATCCTGCCCATAATGCTTATATGAACTCCATGCTGATTATAATGCATAGTAGATCCTAGGCAGCTCTGTGTGCTTCGATCCTAGCAGAGGCAGCTGGAGGATCGGTCTGTGATCAGCTGATTTTAATACGCCTGGACAAGTTTTCTAATTAGAGCTGTGAGAACAGACTCTTTGAAGATGCCAGGCATAAGATGATGTAATTTCAGTTTAAACAAGGGTTTGTATCATAAGCAGATTATGTGCATGTTTGCAATTGCAGGTTGCCTTGCTGCCCATCGAGCAGGGATTTTCAGGGTAACTGCAGTTACTCCAGATTCTCCAGCTGATCTAAGGGCTTGTGTCAGTGGTAAGTGCTGCTGTTAAATGCTTTACCTAATTCACTCAGATCTAAGAGCACATGTGTACATGGCTAGAAAGCAGTTCAAGTTGGCAGAAAAAGAGACAAATCCATTTAAGTCAGGCTAACTCAATAGTCTGATACAGAATTTGACAAAAAAATACTGGGCAAGATGCAGCATTTTCAGAGCAAGCTTTGTACGTTATTGTTTTTAACTTTATAAAGCGTGCTGGAAAAGAAACACCATGAACTTCAAAATGGAAGGCAGAATTCTTCCAAAAAGATAGAAGTGTCCTACACCAATCCACTTATGTTCCCTAGTACTTACTCTGTGCTTAACCATATCTTTAATTTGTATGCCTGACTCTACATCTATCAGGTCCTGTTGTGTCAGTTAAGGGAAGAGACCATTTGGTTAATTCTCCTTTCTGCCACTTTTTAGCCCATGATTATACCGTAACCCATCATAAGGTAGGTAACACTACTGGCTGAAGGAAAAAAAGAAACTTGCTGGAAATCATAGTGATTTGCTCCAGACACAAGCAGGTCACAAAGCATGGAAGTTGTGATGTTGGTCAAACACTTTAATTTTTGTACCTATACATTTAAGTGCAGTGTGAATTGTGTTTTTTCTAGTAAATTCTCAGGGAGAATTGTGTAACGTATTCCCTCCTTGTCACCGTGGCTCTCCGAAATTCTGAGATCTCTAGAGCCGTGTTGCATCAAAGCAGCTTTCGGTTGTTAACCGCCTAACGCTGTTTTGTCATTGAAAGCAATGGAAGGCAAAAAAATGTGTAACAGTTGCACTGTACGTGGCCGTGGATGAACATATTTTCCAGGTCCATTGGCAGTGTAGCTTCTGTCATATAATAAAGTGTAGTCCCACTCATACTGCTCTTTCTCACTCTCTGATTGGAGGTTGTGAGAGGAGAAGATTCATCAGAGCTGCGTGAATGTTCCGAGTTTCAGTATCACCCAGTGAAAACAACTAGCTTACTTGGTAGTCATTGTATGTCTTCATTTGAGTTCACATTATGAAATAAAATTAAATAAACTATTACTATGGGCCAGTCACCAGGGTAAAGGAGAAATAAAGTGGTATGCCTAAAAAATTTGAGCATTTTTAGGGCTTAAAACATTCAATGAAATTTATGCACAGTTCTGGCATGCAGCTTCTACTGAGAAAGTGGAATTTAAAATTCACAGTAAAACTATATAACCTTTTTAAAAATATGTTTGCACTGAGACAAAGATTTTGTAATACTGAAAATGTTTTTTAAAATCCTTTCAAAACGAAAAATCTGATTTGCCTAATGAGAGATAATAAGAAGTAGTTCATCATAATACAGTATAGTTTGAACTAGCTGAAAAAAGCCCCAAGTAATAAAAGTAACAGTGCAAGCCAAAATTGAGAAATGAGGTCACTGTTTTCAGATCTGTCCATGTGACATATTTCAGAACACAAAAGAAGATGTGTTTTAAAGACACGTTTCTGGACAGACAATTGCAAAAATCTGTATATATATTTTTCTTAATCGCCATCCAGGAGGGAAAAGGAAAATTTTCAGAAGACCTTTATTCATACATTTCTAAGTCAAGCAGGTATCTATGCTTCACCTCTAAGTCCCTAAACATCTGTAACCCATAAATTTGCATACCAAATTGCATTTGAAAACACTTTAGAGTCCCTGCATTTCTGTCTATCCAGCCACCTTCAATCTGCCGACATTTCACAATGCCAACCCAGTGCCAACCATCTTCTCTCATTTCAGAACCTCACGAGCCATCACTGCCTTTTTCTCAGAAACACTTACAGTCAAGTTGTTCCCTGCTTGCCTACTCTGGTTCACACACTCGTTTATGGACCTACAAAGGCAGTAAATAATTTTTTCAAAACCTACAAAAAATTAGAAAGTTCTGGAACGTATGTTTGGAAACTGCTTTAAAGGATCTATACATAATCTGCATTAGTTGTATTTTTTCTGCCAGACTTCATCTGCAACTGGAGCCAACATTACATGACATGCTGTACCTATTCTAGAGGTGCTCTATAGTTTCAGAGCTTGGCTGGCCTCTGGGCTTTTGGACTTACTTGCAGCCAGCAGAATTTAATTAGGAATAAGATTTAATTGACAAATATACTAACACAGATTTTGTTTAGCTTTCTTAGTCACAAAAGGCTAATGCTGTAATTCTGTGGGGCTTAGTTCTTTTGTTCGTTTGAGGGAAGTAAGAAACATTTACAAAATCCAGTGAGGCCTTATGTACAGAATCGTAGCAAGCTCCAGTTTTCAGGATCATTAGCCTTTCATTCCACTTTTTAAAACCTGAACATCACAAAATACTTTCTCTTTTTCATTCTGCTATCTGTGTTTTAGGGTAATAACTTTTTGAAAAGCATGCCTCAGAGTGGCGCTCCAGAGCTTCACAAGAGTGTAGCTTTACTCTAGAAACAATGTATTTGTAATGTGTGGAGGCCTGCAGAAAAATAATCAAAAAAGCTGCCAGCATATTCAGGAGAATATTCACTAGAGTGATTACTTATGTGGTATGATGATGGAAGATTATGAAACTGGTGGGAGAAGTTATGTATTTTGGTTAGAGAAAAGAAAAGGCAGTTATTCTGTGCACTCTGCCCCAATTTGTGTATTTGAGCCTTGCTTTCTGGGATCTTGCTAGCATGTACAAAGTGTCTTCAGTCACTCTGTATGAAACGAACTTGTTTGTCATTGAGGTTAATCTATGTAAAAGGTGATAGCATTAGGCACTGATTTTTCTAATCTACCCACAGGATCTGGACAGCCAAGGCAGCCTGAAGCATTAGTTTCTCCTTAAATGTGACGCTCCTTGACCAGAGAAACTGAACTCTGTAGCCTTAGATTCTTGGTTTTCAGTATTTCTAGTACAACTTGTGGTAATATGATGGGGCAGAGCACTGTTCTTTACAAAGTGAAGTATGTCCTTAAAATGTGATAAAAATAGTATCAAGTCTGTTTGGTCACATTTTGCAGGGATTAACACATCTTAGTGAATCATTTGTTTTCTGGCTATTTTCTGTCTAACAAAGATACTGCTTTGGCAGGGGGATTGGACCTGATGGTCTCTGGAGGTCCCTTCCAACCTGTAATGTGCTGTGATACTGTAAAGAAAAAGTGCTGGTGGCTTTGTGTTTTCTCAGTCACTTGCAAATTCTTGCTAACAATAGCAGGACGATTGCACGGGTACTTGATACTATGCTTCAAGCCCTTTCCTGTTTCTAAAGATACCTATGGCAAGAGAAGAAGGAAGACTAAACCGATCCTTGAAGAAAAATAACCCTAAATAACAAGTCTTTTTCCAATGTTTTCCATCCCACAGGAATTTCAAACCAGTGTAGTCCTCTGCCATGCCATAAAGATGGCTATAAGGATTGCATAGATGGACAGGCCAAATACACATGTATCTGTAAACCAGGATGGCAAGGAGAGAAATGTGAAGAAGGTACAATCTCTAATCTCATTAAGATCTTAATTCTCAGAAACACAATTGTAGTTCTACTATTATTGAGTAGCATCAGATCTTTGAGTGTACCAACCTCCACACAGCTGTCAGTGCCTTCCCCTCAGCAGAGATTTTTGTTTTCTTTCTAGATATAAATGAATGTGAAGACTTAAATGGAGGCTGTAGCCAACGCTGTTCTAATTTACCTGGAAGCTACCGTTGTTTGTGTGAAGATGGTTACTTCATGCATTCAGATAAACGGGAGTGCGGAGGTAGGAAGTGAGGCTTAAGGAGAACATCATGAAATGGAAGTACGCTAAAGAGCGGAAAGAGTTTAATCCAGTAGTTCCATTCATGCTCTAAGTCAGCAGAAGCCTCTGAAAAATGCAGTCCTACTTCAACTTGGCTACTCATTCTACCTGCAGCCCTACACCGATGCAAGCATTTGTGTGCCCATATAGTGAACCAGAACTGATGATTGAAACCAAAAAAAAGCAAAAAAGAAACCCCAGCAGAACCCCAAAAAGGGAATAGCTTATATTCTGCTTCATTACTGTAGCTCTGTAAAGCTCTATAACCAGTTTCACATACCCTTTAAGGATGCTTAAACTGGACTCTAGAGTTGGTTGACTAGCTAACACTGTTGCCGTGGAAATCTCATCTAGTAAACACTGGTTCCAGCTGATTCACTCCTAATTAGTGACACTGCTCTTCTTGGAGTTTGAAGCTCATTGGAAAAGAAACTAGTAATGAATCTGAAAATGCTCTTACCAGAGAGAAAGATTTGTCTTTTATTCACAGCATAATTTTCTCCTGTGTGAACTTGTGCCTCATTATCAGCCATGACCTATGTGCATCATTCCATTCCAGCCAGAAATTCTTACTGCATAGTTAGGAGAAATACAGCCTCATTCTTTTTAATGTCATATTGCCAAAGTATGACAACAGGTTTGGATAATGTCAAATAAGTTAATGTGTACAAATACCTGTGAAGGCTGTGTGTCAAGAGGAAGGGACCAGTTTCTTTTCAGTGGTGCCCTGTGATAAGACAAGGGGCAGCGGACACAAACTGGGGCACAGGAAGGTCCATCTCAACATGAGGGAAAACTTCTTTACCGTGAGGATGGCAGAGCACTGGAACAGGCTACCCACAGAGGTTGTGGAGTCTCCTCTGGAAACTCTCAAAATCCACCTGGACACACTTTTGTGTGGCCTGCCCTAAGTGATCCTGCTTTGGCATCCAACTACAAAATTATACATCTAGAAATTTTGAGTACATACAGTAACTGTGAAAAAGAAGGCTGAATTCAGGACATCTTTGACTTATAAAATGTTTTGAGAGTCCTGTCAAGCCAGTGGCAGAATCTGTTCCCTTGTACACCACCATTTCCACAACATAGTACAAAACAACAGAGAAAACTAAAATGATTCCTGCACGTACAAGTGGGACTTGAAGCACTACCAGAGACCAATATTTTTGTGTCTACAAGACATTCAGTAAGATTGATACTATATGCTGCATCCAGTTGTCACATCTTCATTTTAAAAATGACATTGAAAACTTGGAAACAACACAGAAGATAGACACTAAAATGGTTTAAGGGATGGAGAGACAGTGAGGGAGTTGAATACCTGTTAGCATAGTCAATTAAAACATGATTGTGACGTGAGTTGATTGTAACATGAAAGCCTAATATGATTATCTCTTGTCTTTCTGGGTGTCTTTTTCCAAGATATGATATTATTATGCACTTTAATTTTGTTTATAGGAAATCTACAGAGTGTTTCTCTATCTTCCTTCTTGGACATATGTACCTTTTCCCGTTGCCAGAAAACACAAGAGAGAATGAGATGAACAGAAAACTTGTTTTTCACTGAGGGCCTGGAAAAGTGCCTTTTGGAGACCTCTGAAAGTTTTTATAGCTTTAGCTTTAGTCTGCTGTGAAAGTATGGTAGACCTATCATGAGCAAGCCAGTTTGCAAGCCTCAACTCAGTTTTGGATAAAGTTAGGAAAAAAAGGATGGGAAGGAATGACTTGTTTTTAATAGTTTCTTTATATTTCTAGATATAAATGAATGTGTGTTACATCCAAACATTTGTGGGACAGCCATCTGCAAAAACACCCTAGGAAAATATGAATGTGCATGTGCAGAAGGGTACACATATAATTCAACTTCCCAGAACTGTGAAGGTAAGTTTTTACCCACCTCCCAGTACCTCATCTAGTGGTGTATTTATCAATCTTCATGTGTTTATTACAGTATGGCTCAATTGATTGTTCTTTCAGAGGTTCAGATAGGCTGTTACATACAGTGTACACAGCTGCAATGATTAACTCCCAGGCACTGGAGGGGTTTATGCTTGTAATAGTTTAGCACAAGGGCTAGCCTGCCTGCTCCCCCAACACAAGACTGAGAGGAAAAGTAACACACAAAGCTCAGGGCTGAGATAAAGAGATAAGAGTTTAGTGTAGCATAAGGTATCATAAGCACAATGCATAATTACCTTAGCTAATAATCTAATTAACAATACATTCTTACCTTAGCGTAGCCTGTTTGCCAAAGAAGTGCAGTGAAAAATACACAGGGGAAAAAACAAACAGCATCAAGCAGAAAACCCAAATGGGCAGCTCCCCGATGCCTTTCTACCACCGTGCATACAGGAAAGAGACCACACCCAGGAACCCAGAACCCAGCAGCAGCAACCAGAACAGGAAGCCCCCCATGTTGCAGTCTGAGCTTCAAGTCCCATAGTACTTTGCTCTAGTTAGCATTTCCATTTTTCTGAAGCTAGCAGGACTGCAGCATGCTATGAATAACAGCATCAGGTTCAAATCAAGCCATGACAATGGGGCACTCCCATGTTCCACTGTATGCAGGATCATTTTCTCAGTTCTCCAAAGCTCTCCTCTTCCACTTTAGAGAGGACTTTCTGCTCTTTGTCCTCTTACTATGAGATTAAAATGTTGCTAAAAATGTTGTGTCCTTTTATGCACTGAAATGAGAAAATGTTAAGGGTAATTAATCGAATTCTCACTCCTCATAGCCCTTTTTGCAGATACATGTGTTGCATCAAATTGAATATAAGTATTTCTTCTGAAACATGGTTGCCAGAAGGTTGCAAGAAGATCATATTAACCATCAGAGTCATACCTCTTAGAAGAAGGATTGTGCCGCTAATCTTTCAGACCTTGTGATGACATTAAATGACATATCAAATCCTGTCTAAGAAAAGGATTGTTCAGACTTACAGGAGTGTAGCCTTGCAGAAATACTAAATGGCATTAGCTTTTCATTGTCATATTGCATTGGGGTGGCCAAATTCAATTGTGATTATCAGAAGAGAAAAAAAATTGCTTACATTTATGCACAGCTGTCTCTATGATGACAAACACAATTAGAGTGGAATAGAAGAGGGCTTTTGGTGTTTTTTTCTCAGCCTGTTCCTAGGAGAATATTGCTAGTTTTTCATCCCTGCCTTTTGGGAGACACTATCAGAGAAAGATATTTGTGCAGTCCGGTCTTTGTTTCGTAGAAGCAACACAACTTTAAATACAGATTTTGACTATCTTCTCATTACCTTTGCATTTTCAAACACCTTGACAAAAAGGGGATGGTAGGAATGAGTAAGTGTGATTATTGTACTAGAAGGATCTGCCTTGTCGTCAGTATTGAGGAGACAAACCAAGCTGAATCTGTATTTTAGAGAACATCCAAAGTTCTGGCTTGTCTTTCCCCACATTCTTCTTCCTCTCTGAAAGGATACCTTCTCTTAAAGAAGTGATTAAACCAATTAATCAAATAGCAGAGTATGTCTGTATTTCAGATATTAGTCCTTCCTTAGCACATAGTCTGAAAATTTGAGACAAGAAATCAAGGTTTCTTCTTCCCACATGACTCGTTTAACACTGCCTACTCACATCAGTGCACATCTCAGGGCACAGTATGCATCTTTTCTGCGGCTGATTTTATCATGTCTTAGCAACTTATTTGGTGCAAGCTGATTTGGCCTTTCACTGAAAGCAGCTGTATAAACCCAGGTTGCTGCTCAGATTCATGGATTTGTGTGAAGTATAGGACTGACATTTAGACAGATCTGTGAGAAGCCTTTGAAAACACTCAAACAAACATGTGAAGATGCTGACTAGAACTTAGGAACAAAACCAAACAAAAACAAACAGCAGGATAGTTACAGCATAAATTACTAAAATAAGCCTGTAAAAATACTTCATCTCCTCCAGGCTGTGCATATCAGCATTTCTGTAGCAGGACAGGTATTTCTGCGTAGGGAGATCTTTCCATTTGGGCTCACCCAGGATTCCAGAACATCTGCTGAGGAAGTGGACTTTTGCCTATCCAACAAACTTAGCTGTCCCTCTGCTGGTATAGTACACTCTGGAGGGAGGCTTTACTCTTGAGCAGTAGGTTTGTTTTGGGGGAGATGTATAACCCTGCAAGACTGCTGCAAGTCTCTCAGTAATTGTTTTAATGATAGAAATTCATCTGTCAAGCTGTGTGATAAGCTTCCAAATAACATCATAAGCCTCTATCTGCAGACCCTGGGCCTGAGGAGCATGCTGGCAACTAACTACTGTTTTCAGAGTAATTCGGCACTCAGTTACTCTGGTGTTGCTGGTTAACTAGCACTACTTGTAGTATACTATTGTACTGCTAGATGTTCAAGTGTTGGAAAGGGTATAGGATTTTGCACAGAGAACGGTATGTCTTAAAGTATCTGCACAGGATCATGCTTCTCTGCGAAGGGCATGGGAAGAAAGGTGCTTCTCTCTGCTCCAGTTCATCTTGTATGGAAATGCAATTTTTTCTTTCATGTCTCCTCAGTGAGAAGCGGACAACAGGCTGGGGTTTATATGTTTTGGCTTGGTTTTTTCCTTCTCTCTGTGTGCTCATGCCTATGCAGGTTTCTTGACCTTTTCAGATCTTAAAATGATTGTAACCAGATTTTATTTTCCCCCAAAAAGGAGACAGGATAGGAGACAACATGGAGAGTGTTTTCACCCATTGCCTAGTATGGTTAGGCTATGTTTGGATTTTGTCATTGCTTTATTGGCATCTTAGCTAGGATGGAGAAACAGTAGTGGCAACACCAGCTTCATGCTGTAACACATCATCTTGTGGTCTTAGTTTTAATAGACATCAGATTGCCAGTCACCAGAAATTACTAGAAAATTATTTTCACAGTAGAACCCCTTTCACCAAGCTGAGCTTGCAGTCTACTGGGTTAGGCAACCTCTTTCAAGACCATTAACAGCTTAATGATATCTAAATGGAAATAGTGCATGTGCCAAACAAAAGAGTAAGAGCTAGTCTAGTTGTATCTGGAGGATACAAAAGGGTTAATAAGTTGCAAATATGCATCAGCATAATATTTAACAACTGGCCGAGTCCTGCCACACGACTAATGGGGCATGTATTACCTCCAAAAGATATGGAAAGAAGTCTGAGTAAGACGCCAGAATAAACACTGAGATACTGCGACTTACCCTTGCATCTTACTCTCCTGAGAAGTACTACAGGTGACATCAGGCCAGAGTGAATGAAGCAGGAGGTAAACCATGAGTAGAGAGTTGCTAATTTATAGTTGCAGGAGTCTGCACCTGTGCATATGTATATACATGCAGAGTAACATGTTTAATAAGACAGCTTTCTCAAATCTGAGCAAGTATTCACCTTTGAAGGAATGGTAATTTCAGACACAGTCACAATTTAATTTATGTGCCCTAAAACTCATTAAAGTTACAAGGATGCAACACAAAAGAAATATGCAAAATGTCAGCTCAACTTGAAGAAACATCCAGTACTGTACTTCTATAATAAAATTCCTTATGCACCTAGCTTAACATTTTGGATGGATAAAACACCTTAAGGAGCAGAGAGAAGCAGAAACATCTCCTGTATAACTTTCTCTGCAGCTGTGAACCTAAGACAAGTTAGCACTGGAACAATCTAAAATGCCACAACTGTCATCTTGCCACTCAGATTTTAGGAATTGTCTTCCAATATGTATCAAACCTTTCTCTAGAACAGGAAAACAATCTGGCAGTGCTTGGTGTTCAAAGGCTTAAAGTCTTCCATATGTCTTTAGAGCCCAGTGTATCCTCAGAACCCAGTGAAACCAAGCAGTTGTTTTGAGTTGGCTGTCACAGAATCACCATGATAGTAATGCAGAGAACTCCCATTAAGAACTTAATTTCTTTTCCTATCCCTCACCTTCTTCCACAAGAGAGATATTTATGGTGACATGGAAGCAAGGAGGTAGTGGAGCTGGCAGTAGAGTGCTAAGAGTTTCTCCAAAAAGGTTTTGCAGTTGTTAGGTTTTCCTCGGCATTAGTTCAGTTTAGCAGTAGTCACCTGCTGGATTGATGTTACACCAGAGAACCTAGCTATCTTGTCTGTTATTCCACCAATTTATTGTGTTAGTTCTCTGTGGCATGAATAATCTGAATAAATGATTCTGTGTGCCTCCATTTCCCCTAGATATTGATGAATGTGCTGAAAATGTTTGTGCTCAACTCTGCATAAATTCTCCGGGAAGTTACAGCTGCTATTGTGATGGCAAGAAAGGGTTCAAGCTCTCTAAGGACATGAAGAGCTGTGAGGTAAAACTGCACTGCGTAGAATTCCCTTGAGAAGAATCACAAAGTTGGATATTTCTTGATGGGAGGATAAGTTAGATTAAAGAAAATAGGAAGATATTTGAGAACCAATTCAAATTTGGCAAGAAAGCGTTGGGGACTCTGAGCTGTATTGGCTCACACAGCAGATGTGGTATGGATTTGGATGCCATTCAGTTCATGCATGTTCATTTAGAGGAGTCTTGTCAAGAGAAACTTGCCTTGGCCAGTCATCTTTATTCCATGCTGCTTCTGGTATAAGCCCCAGGTTTCTCCTTTCAAACAAATAATTCCTGTTCAGCTTACTCAGGGCCAGAATATGCCAGTTGTCCATATGCTCCCCTATTTTCCTTAGCCTCCCCAGGAGTTTTCACTCACTCTTCCAGAATTACTTTGTGCTTTTTTCCACACTTCTACACACTTAAACAAAAGCACGTAGTACTTTCCAGTTGAAGAACGTCGTGCAGCCAACATTTGCTCTTCTTGGTCAGTTTGAACAGTTACGCTTCTTGCTAATGAAAGTTTGAAACTCAAGGGTTTTCTTGTGAGTGGTTCTCTATGGACTTTGACAGGTTTAGGCCGAGACTTGTTATACAAACTGAGTTCAGACAACTTTAACAAAAACACTTCTCTAACGTCCTAACAAAATTCACTTGAAGAGTAGGAACAGATCAGAGACAAGTTTTAGGATGTATGTATTAGGTTTTGTTTGTACTTTCTGGAATTTAATATCTGAACAACGCTTGCAGTCATTATATTTCATTTTGCATTTCATTCTATCCTCATGTGTTATTTTCAATGCTGTTTTACTGAAGTGATTAAGTCTCTATCTGGAGGTTAGTTTCAGGGCTTTTTAACTGGAAAAAACGTAATCAGCTGAAAATACATACAGTCCAAAGAATAGCGACACTAGCCAGCATAAAATGAAGTAGCCATAGAATTCAAGATGAGCACCTGTGCATTTAATGAAACTGCTGCATTGTGAGTACAGAAGTCAGAGTCGGGGTACTACACTGCCATAGAAGATATTCAAGATGTGTTTTCAGAAAGAACTTGAGATCAAAGAGACTTTTAAGCTCTTACTAGTCAGTGAGACAGGTGCTCTAAATTACATTCTGGAAGAATCTTCCCACCTCTGTCCACATACAGAGTGTAGTTTCCTAAAGGAAGTCTGAGTGCTTCACTTTTAAGATAAAACTGTAGATTCTACTTTAGTTATAACATCCCAGTTTCAGGAGACAAGTTAACAATGCCTTGAAGTGGATACTTGACATATGTTTACTGAATGTTGCACTGGTTTAAATTTGCATCACACATAAAATAGACATTATTCCTGGAATTAAATGTCTTGTTTAAAACTTCATGTAAATGAATACCTGAAAGAATAAGCCCCATTGCCTTCCCTCCTCCCTCCACTGCCCTCCACTCTTTACTGCAACTGCAGTTCCCTGTCTGTAATTACTCACATTGACTTAGCTAGCTAAATCTGCCTGATGGTTGTGTTGCTGTTCCTCAGTAGCTTTGCTCTTAGGAACGTGAGCATCGATGTGTCTCACCTTCACTGGAATTCTCTCTTAGCAACTGCAGTTCCCTGTCTGTATTTACTCCCATTGACTTAGCTAGAGTATTAGGATTAATCCTGATTTTACAAACTGTTCTATGCCTTTCGGCTGGCACAAATGCTTAGAAATACTTTAACAGTTTTCCTGAGAATATAGTTTTAAGAGCTTCGCATTGCCGCTAACTCTTCTCATAAATAGTGATTCAGTGCTGCTGCAGCAGGAGTTGTGGTGTTGATTTCAGCAATATTCCTTTCCAGAGCTGAGACAGGACAAGTACATTCAAGGAACAACCAGATATAAACATTTTCTATTTATCTGTTTCGTAATCCACATGTAAATTCTTGACTTTTATTCCAGGCAGTTGTTTCTGGTAGAGCTGTGAGTAGTTGTGGTCAGTGTTGATAAAGAAAAGAAAAGGTGATGTTGCTTTTTTTTTTTTTTTTTGTGACGAAATCTCAAGGCACAGCCCTGGCCACATTCCCTTCTAACACATGATCAGGTTTAGATTCCAGTCAGTTTTAATGATGGATTCTGACAGGACCCTAGTAGGTGAGTGTCACAGGTCCCTGGTCACAGTACCCTGCTATAAGGTTTGAATTCTTAATTCAATTACTAAATATTTAAATATTAGTTGCAATTCACTAGACCTTTTTCACTAGAAATCCACTAGAACTGGATTATCCTCCAGCTGCTTAAATAATGGACATTTCAAGCAAAACCAAACACCTCTTCATTTGTGTATAGCTATTTAATTCCTAAAAACAAGAGGGGTAAGCCATTGCTTATAAAAAAAGGAACACACGAACATCCAACGGCAGGAGTTGCTTCACCAACTGTTACAGTGCCTTAACAGCGTATTTTATTCTCTACCATTTTCAGTCTGTTACTGCATGTATCCCACTGAATCTTGAAAAGAATTATGAACTGCTTTACCTGGCAGAGCAATTTATAGGAACTCCCGTTCTGTACTTAAAGTTTAAATTGCCAAACATCACCAGGTAAGCATTTCTTATTAGTAAAAGTGTGCATTAAAATGATGGATATTTGTTTCCATTAATTTTCTGAGAAAGCATGTATTGCATGCATAGATTAGTTTACCATCTCCTCACTGGTTAAGATATCTTTATATGGAGAATGAATTAACTCAAGTTCCAACACATACTAGCACTGAGAGGAAGCTGGAATAATTTGAAAGCAGATAGGCAAAACTAATATGTCTGGAGTGACTTTACAACATCTCTTACTGGTGGTACAGTGTCCTTGAGCCACCTCATCAATAGGGACAGCAGCTTGCTTACAAGGCAAAACAGGTTTCTTCCAGATACCTCAGAAGTGGGTAGGAAGCAGTGGCAGCTGCATCCCAGTCAGGAAGCAACACACAGCTAGGGCAAGGCATGCACCAGTGGCACTCAGATGTGATCATTTCTATGATTAACAGGGCTGGAATCTTCCAGCTGTTATAGTCCTCATTACCGCTCCTGTTGTAGGAAGAAATGTATAGGCTGGGTGAAAAAGTTCAAAGAGATCGAGACTTAAATGGGCAAAAAGAAGAGGACTGAGGGCAGTAAGTTTAATATGCAGTAAGTCCCATTGGTTTGTAGACAAAAGAGTAAAAAATATGCTTACTCATCCTCTAAAGAAAAGAGCAGGGGATGGGGGAGGTGGATGGTGGAAATATAGATACAGGAGGGCATTTAGAATTCTCAACATAAATTCAGATGTTATAGGAAAATTATTACTGTGCAACTTACAGCTGCAGTTATATATGGGAATGGCTTTTGTTTGAGTTTTGCTGCTACTTCAGTTCTGCTGTTATCAGCTGTAACATGCTGCACATAGACTTACTAAGAAACAAAACCAGGCCAGTGCTTCCTCTCCAGGCCCACCCTGTGCTTCCTTTCACAGGGTGTTCCAAGGACACCTATAGGACACAGTACCTTTCTAGAGTACCATCTATGTGATTTACATAATAGCTGTCGGAACCATTGCTAATGACAGTAACTCCTTCACTACAGCAGATGAAATTGCAGTGTTCTTTGGCTTACTGACTGAACAATTGGAGAGTAACAGCAGCAGCTACTGAACCGGTGATTCCCAGAGCCTCAAAACCTTACAGAAGGACTTAAATGTTGATAACTTTTTCCTCTGCTGCTATTCCAAGTTGATCAGGCAATTAATGCTGTCCTGGAAGACCTTGCTAATACAGAATGATTTTTCTGTGAGTCTGCATGAGAGACAGTGGCATCTAGTGGACAAAGAACAAGAGTGAGATCAACCTGAGTTCTTAACTACAGCTCCCTTAATTCTTCCTTTTGTTGTCTTCAGAAAATCCTAACTTTCCTCCTTTCACCCATAATCTATTCTATCAATCCCAAAAGTTCTGGGAGACAAGAACTGGTTTTCACTACAATTACATGCTCTTTCTTCCACTGTACAGGTACTGTATTTAAACCATAATTCTGTTATATGCACACATCCAGTCAACTGCCAAGATCCAGACAACAAATTAGAGAATGATGTATAAAAGGCAGCAGTAACCAAAGCAAATTGTTAGGTTGCAAATATTGCACGGCAATCCACATCGTATCTCCACAAAATGCAATAGGAATGTTATGTCTCTCTCTTTACTCAAGGGGCTGTGATATCCTTCACACATAAAGCTCACAGCAGATTTGAGAACTAAACCAAAGCTCTTTCAAATCCCAGGTTGTTAATCTCAACATTTGTTGTGGGATTCAGATGAACAAGGCTTACATCAGATTCTGCTTTTGGCTAATTGTGTGCCAATATCGCAACTGCTCAGATTCAGTGTTAACCAAAAGGTTAATGTCTATGAATGTTGGGGTTTTTTAATACTTTATTAATGAGTTATCCTAAGCTTTACAGTAGTTCATGTTTCCTGTCTTCTTAATTAAGATTCTTTATTCACAATTCAGATTTACAGCAGAATTTGATTTCCGAACATATGATGCAGAGGGAGTTATACTATATGCAGAATCCCTCGACAATACAGCATGGATCTTGCTTGCTCTTCGTGATGGGAAGATTGAAATTCAATTCAAGAATGAATTTGGAACAAAAGTCACCAGTGGAGGCAAAGCCATTAATGATGGATTGTGGCATATAGTAAGCTGGGTTTTCTTCTCCCCTTTCCTTCCTTTAACCCCCTATGGGATCATCCTGTCTTGATAAGTAAAGCAGGGAGAAGCTAAGCAACTACTGAAAAGGCTTAAAATTATGTCCTCAAACTTCAGATTTAAAAATCAAAGAAGATATGTATAAGAATGCTTATATCTGGGAAACTGTGGCACCTGTTTTGATCAAAACCAGAAATAATTATCACTATTGGGCAACGTAAGAATTACTCTCTGTAGTCACGAAAAGGAAAGAAGCAGAATGTTTTCAAGTGTGATTGTGTAGTCAAGTGCATAGTTGTCAGATACTTTGTCTTGCAAACAAGGTACATACATTTGCTAGACCAGACATCCATCTTGTTCTTCACATATGCGTGCCAGAGATGGAAGATCTTGCTCACTTACGTGATCTATAAATCACACCAAATTCCTAACATTGGTTAGGTTTTGTTTGTTTGTTTTCAAAGAGGGGACAAGAGAAGCTGGGATTCTGTGTAGACCTCCTGTTCAGTATAACTTCTGTTCAGTAATCCTGTCTAGTACAACTTTGCTGAGGTTAAAAATATACCCTGATGCCTAAGAACAACAGGAACAAGCACTGAATGTATTTTGTCTGCATGGCATCTGAAGGTTCAGTTCTCTGTAGCAGATTGCAGTGGTGTGGAGAACTGTGTGACTGTACGCCGAATGTGGATTTGATACAGAGCAATTGTAGGAATCGGCTTCTTGCAAACTCTGTAGTGCATAAAGCAAGCTCATCAACTGCGTGGGTTTACCCAGAGGTGGGATAGGGGTGGAGTAGAATATCATCCTCCTGTGGATTGTCCATGGATATGGACAGTTGTGATGACTGCATTTATGACTGCATTAAATCTATTTAATGTTATACATTCAGAGAAAATTTACTAATGCTTCATACAGGTATATGCAATTAGTATTTAAAAAATTGTATGTGTTTGTGTGTGTATATATGTAACTAATTGTATTTAATTCTAGATATCAGTTGAAGAACTAGAACACAGCATCAGTGTAAAAATAGCTAAAGAAGCTGTGATGAGCATTAACAGTCCAGGAGCTCTTTTCAAGCAATCACAAAGTTTCCTGGAAACTAAAGTGTACATTGCTGGATTACCTCACAAAGTGAGCAACAGTCTTGTTAAGCAGGTAACTGAAATAAGAGGTAATTAAACCACAGTTTTGAAAATAAGCATGCACAAAGTTTTGTAGTTGTTAAAACACAACACTGATGGCTTAATCTTTCGGGATTTTGTATCATGTTTCCTACTCTAGCTTTAAGGTTCCCTAAGTAACTGCCACTTCTGCTGTGCGAGCATTTCAGAGTGATTCATGCTGCTTGCTTTTGCTAGGCTCTGAATAGAAAATGGAATTCACTTTGCAGGCAGCAGAATGAGCTTTCATTTTTACTAGGTTTTATAATAGCTCAGGATAGACAAGGGCTGTGATTCTTTCGCTTTTCCGTCCTCAACAACTGTCTTGGCTATGGGTACAGTCGAGCCGCTGAGTCTGATTTGCAGTCCAGAATTCATTTTAAACAGAGGTGCAAGAAGTAACTGAAAGGTAGAAGCTGCCCTTACAAAAAACAAATAAATCCATTTTGGCTCAACAATGAGGAGGGAAAAAATAGGAAGCAATACAACATCCCTTTATGCAACAAAAAGTAATTCCTGAAATTCCTTCTTACTTTGGTAAAAGAAGATGAAACCCTGAACAAGGAACAGTTCTATTAATTGCTGTCTTTCAGCCACAGAAAAGCTGTGGTGACCTAAACAGAAGGACAGCATGAGCTTTAAACATTTTGTACAGATCACTGACATCAAAATAGGAAATGTTACTGAATCAGAAATACCTTTTGATGACTGAGATACTGACTGCATGCCATCCCAGCATCAGTGCTGTAACCTCTGGGAGTGATAAGGCTTTATTCACCTCCCAGAAGTAAGTTGACATGTCAAGTAGTGCTTATTATTAACAATTTTAAAACAACTTTGAATGCAAACACCTAGTGCTGCAATTCTTCTACAGATCAACCCTCGGCTAGATGGGTGCATTCGTGCCTGGAACCTGATGAATCAGGGACATTCAGGTGTGAAAGAAGTAATTCAAGAAAAGCAAAGCAAACACTGTTTAGTGTCAGTGGGGAGAGGATCTTTCTACCCTGGCACTGGAATGGCAGCATTTCAGATAAACTATAGTAAGTATTTTTCTATCTCTCCCTATAGGTGTTTGTTGGACTTGTGGTGTAACTGATGAATTGTTAAACAAAAAGAGACACACAGAAACTAAGCTGTAATGCCACTGCATCCAGTAATGATTCCCATTGCTTCCCTTACAAATTTCCTTGAATGAGAATGCAATTTCATTTCCAAAGTGTTTTAGGAAATGTATTCCTTATTTGCAAAGTACAGGCACTGTTGGATGCAGTCAATGTCCACAGATCATCAATGGGGAAGGCAGTCATGATCTAGTGGAGGAGTGAGGTTGGAGTAGATGACCTTTGGAGGCCCCTTTCAACCCAAACCATTCTATGACTCTGTTTTACTGACAGAAAAAGAAGATTTGGTATGGAGAAAAGGATCACTGACAGTTGTGTGTGCAATTCCCCTTCTTATCTAGAGGTTTTAGGTACATCTCTTGTTCCTCCCTGAATCCGGAACTTTAATGCCTGACCTCCTACCTTAATTTCACAGTTTCATTAGGTTTCCTCTCATTCATTCCCTTGTAACATGCTGCCATGACTTCCCCTCACCTTTCTGTTTGGGTCTGCTGCCATGACTTCCCCTCACCTTTCTGTTTGGGTCTGCTGCCATGACTTCTCCTTACCTTTCTGTTTGGGTCTGCTGCCATGACTTCACCCCCTCTCCTTTGTGTTCTCCCCCATCCCCCCCCCCCAAATCTGAGAGGCTGCTCAAACCTATCACTGCCCTTCTATGAGCTTTTATAACCCAGTCTCCCTGTTATTTTAGATTTGTGTTGGAATCCATCTTCACCTCATATTTTAGGATTTTTGCTTCGTCAAGAAACCACTAGATTTAAGTGGGAAGATGGGGAAGAAAAAAATACAAATGATGACAAATACTTTTTTTAGAAGTAATTTTTGTATTGTTTCACTGTGAATGCATGATATGAAACTACACCACACCCTCTGCAGATTTACTTTATGCACGTGCAGATTCCCATTTTAGTAGTGGAACTGCTTTGGAATGTGAAACTGTATGAGAACTGTAGATCTTCTACTCAGTGGCAGTAATTTGTGAGTATATTAGATTTTTGTGAGTATATTAATTTATGAGTATATTAGATTTTTGTACTGATCTCTAAATTGATATGACACCTGTTCCACATTAAAGTGGAGAAGATACAACAAAAACAGTCAAATAAGCAGGGAAGATTAGGGGAAATGCAGGACTATGCTTCCTTTCTATTCTCTTTTTTAGTGTTTTCTTGGGGGGGTTAGTTGCTGTTGTTTGGTTGGGTTTTTGTCAGGCTTGGGTTTTTATGTTTGTGGAGGTTTTTATCTTTGGTTGGTTGGGGTTTTTTTGACTTGTAATTCTTTCTAAACATTCCAAAGTTCACATATTTTTTTGGAGATTAGTACTTTTTTCCCCACAGCGAGAGCATATTAAATAGTAATTTTTAACAACATTAATTCTTCATTATCAGATGGATTTATTAATTTAAATTAACTCTTTTTGCAACAGACAATCCTGACAGTGATGAAGACTGGCTAATAAATGTGACTCTGACTATTCGCCCATCCACAGACACTGGTGTCATGTTTGCCTTGGTTTCTAATGAAACAGTGCCACTTGCTTTGTCCATAGTGGACTCTAACTCCTCTGACTCACAGGTGATCTTACAATTGTCATAGCAGCTGATACATGTACAAGTCACAGCTCTTGGTTTTGTCTTGCTCAACTTACTACTCCACTGGGGAAAAATCAAACTGAAAGAGCTACTCAGACTTACTTGCTGGGGAGCTGGTAGGCTGAAAAACATTTTGCAAAGCGCTTAGATCATACAGTGGTGTGCAGAAAAGACATGGCTAGTCACAATTGCTACAGCAGTGACTAAGCACTAACCATTGTTGTGTCAAGTACTAGCCATTTCACCACGTCATCTTTAACTTTTCCTTACAAGTGCACAAAGCAAAAAGAGGAATTTGAGAGAAGCAGAGTATCTCAGTAATGGCATCGTGTTAGTTCAGTTTATAAGAAGGTCTTTTTGTCCTTAAGTTTCTGTTTACACCTGTTTACATCAGGCATCCCAAGACAGAGTGTGATTGAGCACTATGGCTGATCCATGCTTTTGTCCAAAATAACAACCCGTAGTGAATGTTTGGTTACCTTTGAAACTGCAGCAATACTCTTCCTGGCTGTAAGAGAAATAAGATTTCACCACAGAAGCATAGTCAAAGATTTTGTACAGTGAACATTCTCACTTAAGAATTTAATGAACATAAATAAATGGCATTCATCAGCAAAGATTATGATTATGCATCAACTTCGATAACTTTTTCAACTTCAGATACTGTGGTTTTTAAAATGTGGCTCCAACATCTCATTTTTTTCTACTTCCAAATATAAAATGCATCAGAATTGTGTGTTAAACTTATATGTAGCATCTTTTGTGACCTACTATTCTTCCTTTTAGAAAATCATTGTGACTATTGGAAACATCACCGTTGCACATCTGGAATCAAAGAAATTATGTACACCCAGAAAAGTGCTGATTGGACTTGTAGTAACGAAACAGCAGCTTGAACTGTCTGTTGATTCACACACAGACAGAAGCAGTTCAGAGCAACTGTCTTTCTTGCATCAAGCAATGATGGCAAATATTGTTACCTATTTGGGTGGCCTGCCAGGTGAGCTTAATTTCGTTTCATTACTTTGATTTATTTATAGGAGCCTGATTATATTCAGCCTTACCCAAGCAAGAAGGCCTACAACTGCACAAAACGACACAGGTTCTTTCCCAAGCGCTTCTCGTTTCATACAGCCTATTCAGCTTTTGAGGGAGCCTGCTTTTCAACAGTAGCATTACTCAGCCCATTAAAAGGCATGAGTCTCTCTCTTGAGGTCTGAATTTGGAAAATGTCTGAGGGGGACTGAGCATTGCGTATTTCTGACATGCCACCAGCTGGCACAATTTAGGACCTGCATCAAGCGTGTGAGAAACCTCTGCATTTGTAAGTAAATGGCCAGAGGTGAAGTGGAAGTCAGGACCATAATTTCAGTAGTTTAACTCTGGTCAACAGACGTGTGGCAATATTTCTGAGACAGAAAATATGTTGAAACAGCCTACATGTTGGAATTGATTTGTTCTCTACAAGTCTTCATAAGCTTGTAGTCAAGGATATAATAACAAGGTGGAGGCACAAAATATGACCATTTCTCATGCATTTTTTTAATGGATATTCAATATTTTGGGAACCTTATAACCAGATAAGTTCAATCCAAATTGAGTGTGTAGAATGAGAAAAATGCACTAACGCTGCAGTACTGTCACATACCACAACAGGCAAGTGTCAGTGTTCTGTAATTCCTGCTCACTTATAGAAGAGAGATGAAGTCAGTATTTACTTAGTAGAGGCAAGTTAGTAGGTTAACAGAGCCATATTAACTAAGATTGCAGTAATGTCTTCATCTTTGTGATATTTAAATGATTCTTTCTAGTACATTGCCAGCCACAGAATAATTGGCACCTTAAGAGCTAAGACCTTGACTTCAGTTCTGCACCACAAATGGATAAGAAGCAAACATCAGTTACATGCCACTTCTTAAGTACAATCTCTCAGTTTTGAAAGGTATCTTCCACATGCAAATTAACAAAAAACCCATGAACCTTTTCTATTTCAGAGGTTTCAAAAAAGCAACAGAAAATCCTGTGTTGTCCATGACCCTCTTCCACAACAGTCTGTTACCAAAGACTGAAAGTGTAGCGTAGGAAAACTGCTTTAGTTTGGCTGCACCAATTCACTTGCTCACTGTTAGCTCACCCCTGAAAAGTCTGTGGAATTACTGAGCAGTGTAAAATGGTAGGTAAGGATCCTAACAAAAATCTGGTCTTCATGAAGTTCCTAAAGTCCTCATTTTTGATACACATTCTTCAAACTAGTACCAGTGTTGGAAGCATGCCTGCACGCTGGTGCAGGCTATCTGAGACTTCCATAGTCCCATGATGGCAGCGGTACCATCGCTGGAGTGAAACAAGCAGAGGGACACAATTCTACAGAAGGGTTTGTGCAGTACTGTAGCTCACAGCAAAATAAAATCAGGGCAACATTTCTTGTTCCCAAACAATCAAGTTTATCTTTAGGAGGGTTAGGATGATTAACATCTGGAAAAACAAGACGATACACTTGAGATCAGCTCTTAGGCATCCTCATCGTAATTTATGAAGGCACTTGGATCATCTTACATCTGCCTTTTAAGAATCCAGTTGTAGCCTAAGACCTCAAAATAGTGCCTGCTTGATTTTGTGCTTAACATTGTTTCCTGGAAGGAAGGATATCCATGATCCGGTGTTTCCATAACCCAAATAATACCTAAATGAGCAACAGATTGAGTCTTTTACAGAGAATCCACTCTCAAGAAGCAGTGAGTAAGCAGTAAAGTAAGTGGAGTTCCCAGGGGTTCCCTAACCGAGAACTTGTAGATTCAAATTCAGAGTAGCTTTCTGGCAAAAGCAAGATGGTTCTTTCTGTGACCTCTAAACTCACAAGCATCTGTTTGTAGGTCAAGACAAGAGCCATGGGTTCCAGAAAACAACCTGTTGATTCTGTGTTGTTAATACAGGAAATGCTACTATGAAAAATCCAACGTGTGTTTAGGTTTCTGGATGGGAATACTCTGCTCACACACACTTCAGATGCTACTCACCTTTCTCAGTCTTTGTTGACTTTATCTCAAATGAAAAAGGGAGACGAACCTCAGTGTTTCCAGACAGATAGCTCTATTTTTTCCCTATGGCTGACTAATAGATGGGGAATGGAGCCTTCCCCATGTTTTTGTTAATCTGAAAAACATGTGAGAATTTGCATGCCTTGTCCTAAATGGAATGTGTTTCTGTGCAGATGTTCCTCTGGGTGCCACATTAGTAACCGTTTTTTATAATGGCTGCATGGAGGTGGAGGTCAACAACAGACGGCTGGATCTGGATGAAGCCATTTCTAAACACAATGACATTAGATCTCACTCATGCCCGCTGGTTATGCAGTAGCCCTTCAATTCTTAATTTAACTGTTTTCTTTCAGATGTAATTTGTGTAATTAGTCTCACACCACAAGTAAGCCTGTGTGATTCTATTCAAGATGTGACAGGAAAATAGTCGATGGGATGGTTTTCCTCTCTTTTACATACAGCTAGGGGGAAATACCCTCTCTCTTCAGCTGCAAAGAGACAATCAAGAACAGAATTCTGTAAAACCTTCTTTTATTCACATCAGTGATAAATCTTACAGGGTAAATTTATCATCTGTGTTCATACTATGCTCTTGAGACGTTCTATTTTGAGAGAGAGATTCAGGAAGTCCTGTTTAGAACTAATTTCAAGTCTTAATTTTCACATATCAGCAAAAAAATTACAAGTTGCAGATTCTGTTAATGTACTTGAAACTAAAGACTTTCTTGGGCATAGCATACAAAGGAAAATCTCTCAAGTTTTCTGAAATGTGCTTTTGGTAAAAGGAAAAACCAGCTTGGGCGCTGGATGCCTGGATGTCTGTGAATATGTTTACAAGCTGTATCAATATCAGTAAGCAGCTTCAAAACTGACATGCTTTTATAGGTAGCTCAGTTCTTGAAAGTAACTCTTGTTATACTACCAGCTTTAATTCTTCTATCTTAGGAACCCAGCTTTAGACTTTTAACAGCATTCTGGTAATCAAGTAATTTAAAACACACTGCAGGCATTTGGAAAGCACGGAGGAGCACTGGTCTTCACCACAGGACATCAAACTGGAATTCACTGAGTTGAGAAATTGTGTCAAACGTTTCTTCCGTTTGTGACAAAGCTAGCACTCTTTAATAGCAGCACCCTGTACTAGTCCAGCGTATTCCCGTTATTCAGGTCGACTTTGCATTCACAGAGCCCCTGAAGACATTTGTTTGTCAGCCTAGTGGCAGCTGTTCCTATCATACTCAAAAGCCTAAATTATGCTAGCAGCAATAGAATGTAAAGCCAGATTCCTCTCAGCCAGCTTTAATGGAACAGTTAATTAGCAAAGTGTTCTTTTCCTTAGGTGTGCTCAGTTTCAGATGTTCTGATATTTGTTTAACATTCCTTGAGTGTTCTTTGCACTTCCATCCTCATTTTAATACAACCAGAAGCCTCCCTGTGAAACTCACCTGGTGGTTCTGTTAGCCCCAAATTAAATAAATAGAAGGAGAATTGATGGAAGCAATAAATACATAGTTATCTATCAGACAGAGTTGCTTATCTGCCAGGACTCTTGACCTGAGGTTGACCTCGAGACACTGAAGTGGAAAGGTATGTACAGAAGGATGGATTGTGACTATTCATTTTGATGATTGCCTTTCTCCAGAGGTAATTCCCGTGCCACTAGTGACATTTTGTCATTGTTGAATACTCATAGTACATGAATATTAGAGAATCTGAACCCATTTCTCAACATTGTTGCTTTGTCTAAGGTTATTCTTAATTCCACTTCCCTCTTGTGTAATACAATACAGGACTTCCTCTGACTTTCACACCAGCCAGCTCCTGTAGGTAGCTGCTTATCCAGCAGCTATGCTATGTGTCTAACACACAGGGGCTAGTTACCAGTAAACTGCTAGTTCACTTTTCTAGGATGGCAAGTTTAAAGAAAAACCAACAACTTGATTTCTCTAGACCACATGGAGGAGAAATTACTGCAGACAAACATCCCTCCCTGCTCTTCGCCCTTCCCAGCACACATTCTTCATTTGGGCCTAAGCTGCAGAATGACTTGACCCAAATAAGGAGGTTCTGCAGGCAAAGCAGAGGTAAACTGGCACTGTTGGCATGAGATGTATGATCACTAATAGTATCTCAGCAGCTCCCGCTAAATTCTGGAAAGACCTTGCGTCAGGCTCCGTCTTGTACAAGAAACAGAAATGATGAGATGAGGAACACAGTGTTAGCAATAGTCTAAATGATTATGTCAGCCTGTGTGAACAGAAAAAAAGGTTTGAGGTTTTTGTTGTGTGGTATTGTGGCTTTTCTTTTTGTTTGCTTGGGTTTGGGGTTTTTTGTAAGGTTTTGTTTGTTTAAGTGTAATAAATGGTATGGAGGGGAAATGAAAGAAAAAAATCATTTTCTCACAAAGACACCTCTTCTGGTGTTATGGAATGATAGTTTAGGATGTTGTAGGCACAATGAAGCCTCTTTACTTTTCCTAGTAGGCAATGAAGCCACTTTACTTTTTTATGTAAAAGTGCCTCCCTGTTGTAAGCAATAAAGCAGCATTTGCGAGTTTTCATGTGTGTATCGTCGTTGAGTTTCGCTCTGCAAGCCTTGTTGTAGTGGTCAAATGGATTATTTGGGAGATTGTGGTAATTCTTAGCACCAAAGAAAATAATTGACTCAAATTAGTATGCTATCCAAATAGGCATCCATCACCTCCATATAAAATCTTAAGTTTGTTGCTTGTTTAATACTGCATTAGGAAATTCTGCTTTGCTTAAAATTGTACGTGGAAGATCGGAGATCAGCGAAAGTTACCAATTCCTGGGTTTTCTCCTTCATTGTATTTAAGCATCATCATTTCAGAGCATCTGGACCTTTGTGCTTTTTTAGCTCCTGTGCACCAAGTGTTACAAATCAGTATGTCTTAATTCCCTCTAAAATTAAATCTAGTCCAGGAATTGGTTCTCGTTTATCTTAGAGCAGCTTCATTCTTACATGCATGGTCTACATTGACTTTACATGCTTTCATGCCTGCAGGTCTCCTGGTAGGCTGAGGTCAAACACCTTCACTCTCGATACTCAAGATTAGTTCTAGAGCTGTCATCTTCAAAGAGAGGCCAAATTATTTTTGAGTCATCCTAGTCCCGCTTATCACTGATGCTGGTCCTCTGATGTCATTACTCGTATGTACATCTTTAATATTTTGTTGCCTTGTTGTAACCACCCTGATTTGTGAGGAATTACATGTTTCATCCAACAAAAAGAGCAGTTGTGTGCCAAAAGAATTAGATACAGGGAAAGCAGCTCATACCAGAGGGGCAAGAATCACTTTGTGAATAAAAACAAATAAAAATCAGTAACTGAAATATTTAGACTGCTTTTCTCCCAGCTTCTTTTCCTGACCGTGGTCCAGCAGCAGCAGCTCAGAGCCAAGTGAGCTATGTTCCTGTCATTTTAAGTAGCTGATCACCTGACATTGTTGCACTGGGCATATCCTTTTGTTGTAAGAGTAGTTAAATTTCAAAAGGAATATGCAAAAATGCATCTAAATAATAAGCTGGTTCAGACTATCAGTATCACCAAGGTTGGAAGAGACCTCAAAGATCATCAAGTCCAACCTGTAAAGGACTAAAGGAACTTGTGTTGCTTATAGGCACTTGAATCAATCACAGGGTTGGATGTTGACACAGCTGTATGTTACTCAGGAGTTAATTATGTAGCCTTTTTTAATATTAAAAAGGGGAGGGTTTAAAGGCATTTGTAGCATCTCAGCAAATAAGGAACATGGAAAAAAACACAAGTAACAAACTGGTATCACACGGTACACAGCCACAGAGTTCCCACCTTGTGATTCAGATAAGGACCACAGGAAATGCAACAAAAACACACACACACACTGCACCCATCCACCCCACCCCCACCCCGCTCCATAGTTGGGTGCATTTAGTGAAAAGCAGGGGTGCAAAATACGCTTCTGTGTGCACTGTTGGCATGGTCCCAATTTGCATACACAAATGGTTAAACAATGAAGATGACCCCAGCTGCCCAAGCTAATGAAATTTGTAACTGCCTTTCAGTAAAACCAAACTCAATCCAAACTCAATCACAACCTAAACTGAACTAACCCAACTCAACCCAAACCTGCCATGGGAGCAAGCATTACTCTGCTAGCCTGTGGTAGAATGCTCTGTTATTGCCACCAGCTGGTCACAGATGCCTACTAACACAGCCCACTAAAAAGCAATTGTCTCTCTTAAACCTGGTCAGAGGCCAACTTTTTGCTTAAAGAGTTTCTTCTGGAGCAGAAGGTTGTGTAGATTTAACAAACCTGTTTGCCTGGAACAGGCAAGCGCTGTCACCTTGTAATTCATGACCTTATATTGCCACTCTGGGCAACAGAGGCATTAAGCAAGCTGCGCAGATGAAGTGAAGTTTGTGTCTTAGCCATGGTTTATACAGTTGCAAACAGTTTTTCAGAGGATTCTTAAGTAGCTCATTGGCAGCTTCATGAAATCCTCATAGTGATGTCATTACTCTGCATTTTTTGTCTTAGATGTGAAACAGGATGATACCAGGATCTGCCTGAAACTGTCCTTCTATCCTCTGGAGTAGGCCAAACCCCACAGTCTTTGGGGTACTCCAATCTGGACAGGAGAATAGACCAGGTAGAACAATCAAGTGAGGGGCAGCTATCCTGTCTTGACAGGTGAAGGCTGCTCTTTGCACAATGATAAATGTATAGTATTCCCATGCATTCTCCATATAAAAAAAGGACTGTATCTTTAAATACATGATAGGTAAGAACAAATGTTTCAAGCACAGTTGCCATAGGTCTTTTTAAAGCATGATAAGCCTTGCACTATTATTTTTCAAACTAGTTACATGAGGAAGAGTTCAAAGAAATAACAAAATTAGAATTTTTTCAAGCAAGCAGAGATGAATTTGGAGAAAGATGAGGTGGTAAGTTCCCTGCATGCCACTTAAAAGCCCAGTCGTTGTTTTAAATGATGTGAATTTTCTTTCATGTTTCAGTTCTGCAGAAAATAAAATAGTTTTTACTGGTGCTGTGAAGCAGGTCCCTTACAGAGTTACCCTCTCAACTGTTTGTCTGCTGTAGCAGCCTTTCTTCTGAACTGGCTTTGGACTTTTATCAAAAGGTAGAAGAAGACAGCAAGTGTCCCAGGTTCCCTACAACTAATGATACTTGCAGTTGATGCATTAAGCAGTTACTTTCTCTCTTTGGGATGTCAGTGATGCCATTAAACAAAGCTAAGTGAGGCAGAGCTATGTTCTCAAGGGCTGAAAATGTAGTTTTAGCTTATTTATAAGAACGAACAAACTTTGCCATTATTCCAGATGTCTGGCTACTACTGCCAGAAGCCTGAAGAAACTGTTTCTAACCAAGGAAATCAATCTTACCTTACACCTTTGTCATGGTTTGGGAGAGCAATCCTCCCACCACGGGCAGAAATAACGACTCAGACAAACTGCAAAAGTGAGGGAAAGTTTAAATGGAAAAAAAAAAAAAAAAAAAAAAAAAAAACCACAAATAAAGCAACAATGAAAGTTTTACAGAGAACCACAAGCACCCTGACAGAGAGAGATCCCATCACCACCTGGGGGTACACCCAACCCCCCAGGGCTCTTTCTCCTCCCCCCACCCCCAGCCTTGGGCCTGGGCAGGCCCGGGGGAGGCAGCTCAAGGCATTTTACCTAGGCAGCAGCAGGGGACGAAAAAGGAAGTGAGGACCCCGCGCGGATGTTTTATAGGGCAGCAGGCATTACGGGAAATGGAATGCCTGCTTTCCTGTGACCACTCCCTGGGCTGGGCCCACCCCTTGGGACCTCCCAGGTGTGGTCTGTGCAGTGGCATCCGGGCCAGCACCCAGCCTAAGCCACCACAACCTTGTTGTGGGTCTTGGTGTAAAAAACACCCTCCACCCTCAAAAAACCCCACAAACAACCAACCTCAACCAGTCAAACTTTTAGAGTGGACATTCATTCTTCAGGGATACACAGAATGAATATTAAACAGAACCCTGAAGCACTTCATGCCTTTGCCCAGAACCAATAGTTTTTCTTCATTATGCACACTGATTTTTTTCTGCTGCTCATGTTGGGTCTGACTCCTAAACTTCAGTGTTTCTGTAGGCAAGTAGCAAAACAATACTTGACAGAATGATCTCCAATGGTTGAAAGGGACATTAGGCATCCACCTGTTGTTGGAAGTCTCTGAAATGTCTTCTTTTTACACAGCCAGAAGTACCTGGTCTAAACTTAAACTGTGTGCCAGAACAAAGATCAACCTGGATACAAACAGAGATTTGTGATTGTGGTTTGGGGAGAATGCAATAGGTCCAAAGATCTCCAAGTTCAAACAAAAATAAAACATGTTTGTGACAGTACTGCACTGGAAGATTAATTTTAACTTGTGCCTGCTAAATATGATCTACAGTGAGAAAGCAGATTCCCAGAAGGAACCCTGCACTGCCACGTGAATTTTCTGGCCGTGGAAAATCTCCAGACTCACAGTGCAGGCAGGGACTTTACCACAGAGCAGCATCTGCCTTGTTTGTCCAGAATAATGATGATTAAAAAACAACCTGTGGAATGGTCATGCTAGGAGGAACTTCTGTTTTGCTGGTGATGGGAAACCAAAAAAAAACACAAACAACTGGCTCAATAAATTATGTTTAGAGGAATTACTGCAAGTGTGCTTTCTTGGCTGGGGCTTGACGTAGAGCCAGCAAGGGATTCAAGCAGGGAACTTTGAGATTAGTGGTTGTGCCTTCAGGAGAAAAAATTATTTGGAATCTAGCTTCCTTTCCCTGTATTTCCCCTCCTAATCTGGACATGCTGGAGAGTTGGGAGGAGAGACATTTAATGAAATACAGCAGGGGCAAGTTTTGCATCAGGGAAAGAGCCACCTCATGTACCAGTATAGGTTAGGGACTGATCTGTTGGAGAGCAGCGCAGAGGAGAGGGAAATGGGGTCCTGGTGGATAGAAGGATATCCATGAGCCAGCAATTTGCCCTTTGGACAAGAAAGCCAATGGTATCCTGGGGTGTATTAGAACAGGTGTGCTTAGTAAGTCAAGAGAAGTTCTCTTCCCATTCTACTCTGCCCTGGTGAGGCCACAACTGGAGCATTGTGTCTAGTTCTGGGCCTCTCAGTTCAAGAAGGACATGGAACAGCTTAAAAGAGTCCAATGCAGAGCCACAAAGATGATAGAGGGAGTAGAACATTTTTTTATGAGGAAAGGCTGAGGGAGCTGGGTCTCTAGCCTGGAGAACAGGAGACTGAGGGGTGACCTAATTCATATTTATAAATATGTGAAGGGCAAGTGTCAGGAGGACAGAGACAGGCTCTTCTCAGTGATGTCCAATGATAGGACAAGGGGGCAATGGGTGCAGGCTGGAGTATGGAAGGTTCCATGGGAACATAAGGAAAAAGTTTGTTGGGGTGACAAAACACTAGAATGGGCTGCCCAGAGAGGTTATAGAATCTCCTCCTCTGGAGACATTCAAAACTTACCTGAATGCATTCCTGTGTGACCTACTCTAGGTGATCCTTCCCTGGCAGTGGGGTTGGACTAGATGTTTCAAGGTCTCTTCCAAACCCTTAATGTTCTGTGATTCTGTCCCACCTTTCCCACACATTCTACAGTCTCTTCCTGCACAACGCTGTCAGCTGATCACAGTAGCCAGCAAAAAGGAAACCTCTTCCTTTGTGTTACTGTAGTAAAACTGACCAGCTTGCTGTGGGATAGGAAGGCAAGTTCCTTCAGGACTGGTGTCATTTACAATCAGCAGGTTTGTTTAAATGAAGATCTGTGAAGCTGACCTGACAAAGAGCTAAGGGAGGGAATCCTACGAAGATGACAGCCCCATTTTGGCTGAAACTGATAAAGCAGGGCTCAAATAATGGAAATACCCAACTCTGAAGCAGATTCTGAGGGCCAGGGTGCCCAAGTGGAGACCTTTCCTTGATTAACTGCAATTTTAATATTAACAATAACACCCATTGATATGCTAATGAGGAAATGCTAAACATGTATGACTATATTATTCAGTGTTCCTCCCATTTCATGCTAGATGTCAGCTAGAAGGCAAGGACAACCTGGGCTAGGATATAAAACCCACAAGAGAGACATTCCTCACGTGCACACTGCTGGCACTGGTACCAGGGCCAGTGAGGGGCATGCAGCGGGCCGACAGCAGGGATGCACAATGGCCAGCACCACCACCAGCTGCCACAGCAGCTGCTCGGAGGGAAAGGCAGAGATAAGGATGGTCAACAGGCTGTGCTCCTTTTTCCTCACCAAGGACACCTTTCGTGGTGAGAATTATGCCTTCAATATATGTCTTAACTTTTGTTCCATTTCTAATAGATTAGAGCTACTGCAAGGGTGTGCATGCCCCTCTTTGTCAGATGTTACCCAGGAACTGGTAACCTGAGATTATCTTGCAGTTAGTGCATTGATCACCAGTGATCTCAAATCTGTTGCATCTGTCGCTTTGAATAATTAAACCATTTGATTGCTTTGACTTTTGCACTTTTGTCGACAGAGGTCCTTATTGGGGTACTGGAAGGAGGGGAAAAATTAATATTTGCCAAATAATTTTAGCAGGAGTCTTGGACCCTGAGACATCAGGACATGAGGATCTTACTCTAAACACAGCAGTCTCATATATCTAATGATACAAAACCTTTGTGTCTCTCGCCTTGCAGGAATTCACGTGTGAAACAAATATTTTGAAGAAAGCCTGTGGGCCAGAGACAAAGTAAAACAACTCACTCTCTCTAGCAAATGTTGCTTTTCCAGTGTGAAAGCACAAGCCACTGTCCTCCAAACTGCTGTTCCTATGAATTTGCTCCAGGCTGGAGCCCATCATCCTCACAGCTGGAGTGAGGCAGGAGTTTTACAGTAGGATGGGGACTGAATCACCAACAGTATGCACGTTGTTTCTTCATGAAGGAAACCAAACTTCATCCAAGGTTTCATCTGGCAGCATCTCTCCAATGCAGTCCCCAGTCACCTTCCTCTACAGTATATAAAGAGCCATCAAGGGGAGGAAATGCCAGGTAATGAAGGGTAACTCAGTCTAGCAGGGAGAGTTATAACCACAGGCAGTGGCTGGAAGTTAAATCCACGTGATATAAAATTAGAAGCAACATACGTGTTTTTAACCATTACCTATTGAAATGAACTGCTGTGAGGTAGGTGGGTTTGGGTTTGTTTTGCTTGAATTTCTCAGACAAGAAGTAGCTGACCCTTCCTGTATCAGAAGATACTGCACTTGGAAGAAAAGCAGGCCTGAGCTTTTGAGTTGCAAGTATCCCTGAATGGGGTGAGCACTGCGAAAGACCTGAGATTTGTAGAGCCAGTGTTTCATCAGGAATATTAGGAATGACCAGTATTGGTACATCTACTCTTTCCATTTGAGCCATTAGTCAGATATCAAGTCTTGCCAGTAGCACCCCTTAGGAGGGAAAGTGGGCAATGAAGTCAGGAAAGTCACAGCTTTAAAAACACAGTTTATCCCCAAGTGCAGGAGGAATCACGCAAAAGTAGGCAGTGACTTTTCTGGTGAGCCGAAGCCCTTCCCCGTCACCTCAGCCTCCTCTCTTGGCTTTCGCTAGGAGTATGGCAAAAGCAGCACCATCAACTCTTCCGCCACTGCCTCTTTGGTACAGCTGATACCTGTTGCTCAAATAATCACACAGTTGTACCCCCAAGCAGCTCTAATCACTAAGTTTGCCTCCAGATTCTAGGGCAAAACTGCCTGTTTTGGGTTTTTTTTCTGGTAAGTAATTCTTACTGTTTCAGTTGTCCATTCCTTTAAGGATTGAAGAGGCTGCTTAATTTCACAGCATTGAGGAAGAAGAGGGACTTGCACTCCCCATCTCCCACGGATTTTCACCGCACACAGCCGACCAGTTCAGGCAGCGCTGACTGACAAGTTCAGGCAATGGCATGCAGAAGTAGGTGGATGATTGCTAAGACAGCCCAGCACATGCCTTGAACCCTGCAGGCAGGCACAACCAGCATGCATGGGTCACCTTACCGTTTCCTGCTCTTTTTGTTTATGGCAGACAAACTGGTTTAATTCATCAGCACAGGTGGCAGATGCTGTAATTGCACTGTAGATGAGTGCAATAATGTTATGTATGGTAGTTTCAAAAATACTCTTTTTCCCTTGGGACCCAGGGGGAGAATACTGCAGCTCTACCACATCCAGGCCTCAGCTCTGTCATGTTTGATCCTGCAGAGCTGCGAAGGCCCTAGATGCCAGAGCGATGGCAAGGGCTGCCCCCCACCCCCGGCCTCCAGCCACCCGCGCCCTCTGCCACCGCGGGACAACAGCGCCACAGTGTGGCCACTGCCCGCACTGTGCCGGCAAGCGTGGCGGGAGAAGCGCTGGGTAAAGCCTTCTCACCTTTTGAACAGAGGTGAGAGAAGCCTAAGCAGTGCTGGGGTGGCTCCTGCTGTGCCCTACTTCTCACCCAGCACCTTGCTCTTTCTCACGGGCCTTTCTTCCCCATTTTCTCTAGTTCTCACTTCTTTGCTGGTTAGGGAAAGAACAAAGGTCTGATTTGTCATGGGTTCACATCTCTGACTGCAGCTTAATTGCAGTCTATGCAGAACTATGGGTTCCATGAACCTGAAACAGATTATAGATTACCTTTAATACATATAATCAGTATATACAATCATATACAACATTATTTCATAATGTTTCCTACTACTTTGCACTGAGGGAGTCACTTGTAAGTGTTGTCTTTTTACTACTCACAAACTAGCACAGCTGAAGTATCCCATGCAGAAGCACTGAGGTTTCTGTCTTCATGAAACTTGACAGATCATCACATACACACAATATATTACATGTGCAAAGAGCCCACTGTGGCCCCTTGTGCTTATTTATGTCATCATGCAGACCAGTGAGCAGATAACCAGATACTCCTCACCCTTCTACTTCCTCTGTAGCCCACTCCCTTCACCAAGGTAATGATCAGAGGGATCTTTATCACTGCAATGACCTCTGAAATTACCTTTTGTCTCTAGCAGCTAATCACCCTGCCCCTCATCTGCCGAGGTGCTCTGCTTTCCTACGGGGGGCGGGGGGGTGTGTGTAAAAAAATTAACTCTGGGAATAATGAAGAGTTCATAACGCTTTCAAGTTCAAAAATAAAGAGATAAGTAAAGGGAATGAGGGGTGGAGAATTTAATGCTTCTTTTGATTAATTGCCTTTCTTCCCACCACCCCCAAGGACCATGCAGTCTTGACAGACACAAACCTTGACTGTGTTTACAGACAGTGAGTGCAGATGATAGAGGGAATGTGCAAAATTAATGTCAGTGACTCAGCGCACGCTACGGAGCGTGAAGGGACACGTTTCACGTTGAAACCAAATCGTTCAGAATGTGCAGAATACCCTAAACTGACATCTGCCACTCTAGTTATTTCTATTATAATTTTTAAATCCATCTTAAATTTTATTTTCCACATCTTGGAAGTATTAGATATGCAGCACAATATTATAACTGCAGCCATTGTGAGCTGGGATGTAAGTAAGTATGTAGCTGAGTGTTGGCTGGAATTCTGATTTTTTACCCTGAATGTTTTTCCAACCACCTTGTGGAAGCTGCCCAGTTTGAGGAAACCATCACTTCTGCCTAACAGTGCTGTGATCACTGATAGATACCACATTTCAGGGTGATCAGAGGATGCTTTTTCATGCCTGACTCTTCCCAGCTCCATCATCTTCTTTTTCAACTCTTCCCCTTCCAGTCCTTCATCATCAACAGCCCATTCCACTGCTGCTGCTTCTACATGCCATTACCTGTGGCCTGAAGAGCCACAATTAATGCCATTGATGCCATAGCCATTAGATTGAACTTCAAGGTGCAGAAAGAAGCCAAACACTGACAGGCAAATTTTTTTATACATTACTACCTCCTGGCAAAAGAAGTGTACGAGGATCTTTTATACTGCTTCCTGGAGTTAACACAGTGCCCACTGCACAACAGCAGGCTTTCCATGGTAATTGATGCTGCATTAAGCACCCCACACGAGGTAGAAGGAAACACAGAGCCAGAAGCCATCTTCTCTCCTGAGGGAGCAATTACCTCAGAGAAGCAGAAATTTCCTTTAAACAGCCACTGGGAATGGGCAAATGGTAACAACCTTCCAGGACTTTCATTTCCATTTGGCACACTGAAAATAATAGGGATTTCTTGACCGTGGTACTACTAGCTTGTTGGGATACTGAAAGCAGAAGAAATCTGTAAGTGAAGCAAGGAGCTCAGAAACTGAAGGTGGAATGGTTAATCTGTCCTCCTTTTGTAGCTAAAACCTTTCTCTTGTGTCAAGGAGCGGAAAAAAATAGAGTAAGGGGGAAAATCCTGGAAATGTATACAGAGTGCAAGTTAAAGGTATGAGAACTAGAAGATAATGGAAGCAAAAATAATTTTTAATGCTTTAGTTACTTCAGGAAAATAGGAAAATAAAAGGCCTCTAACTCTCTCCAGCCTTCCACGGGGTGCATGAGGCCACGGGAATCACGGCGGAATATAATACGTGCCTTCTGATACAAAGCCCAGACTCAGGACACTGCAGGCACACGTGAATTAGACACAAGCAGCTGTTCCACAGCACCACCACCTCAAGGCAGTTGTGACATGTCATAGTTGCCAATGAGCCTCCCGAAAGTATAGAATGTTTCTGCCTTCCAGCACATGAGAACTAACAGATTTTTTTCTATGGCAGGTACAGAAGCCCTGCCAAACACAAAAGCCTGACAGACAAAGGACAGGGGCTTGCTAGTAGCTGATAAAGATCAGCTTGCTGCCTTAAGATATTAACTAATTCTTCTGGGCCCAGAAGCCCTCAACCTGCTTTTGTGTTGTTTGGAGGACTCAGCCTTCCAGCTAATTAGAAATTGATGACAGTGCACCGTCAAATTAAGGTATAGATGGAGTCCCGCTATGGAGACATTTTGAATTGGTCTCCACACAGCAAACCTGGCAGTCAGATCCTCTCCCCTCGCACTGCAACATTGTTTAAGGAGCCTTCACACCCACTTTGGTGAGTGTAAAATAGTATGTATTTTGGGTCCCCTCAGTGGGAGATGTTCCCGTTCTGAGCGAGTGCACGTTTTGGTTCATCACTCTCTAGATAGCTTAATCGGTTGTGCAGCAGTATGCCCCAGTCAACATCTGAACCTGTAAGTTTATTGTTCCAGAAGGAGTGCTGAGTGGTTACAACAAAGCCACATTTTCAGGTGGCTGGTGATGTCTGTTTTGCGGATGCCTCCATGACAATTTCTTTGTGAAGAAGGAACAAGTACATTACAAAACAAGCTGCAGGATGCTTTTGCTCAGCAACTTTCTACATGTGAAGTCAGGCATTCAAAAACCATGGTTCAGGATAACCTGACACTTTTTCCTCTTCCCAGGGCTGTTATAGGGGACAGTCTTTTCAAAGGAGCTGTAGAGATGTGTTATGGGTTTAAGAAACTGAGATGTCTTAAACCACAGAGTGCAGACCTCCAGAGGCAGCCCAGAAAGTGCAATCTTCTGTTATTCCATTTCCAGATTGCCTGCATCTCCCCTTTACAAGGGAACAGCACAAGCTGTTGTCCCCTCTTCTTCTCCCTCACTCTCTCTTCCTTTGCAGCACAGACCTTATCTCTGCTATGCAGAGGAGGTTTGTGGCCTGGCTTCAGCCTTGGCTGGGGTAATTTTTAGCTGTGCCACTCGGGTTTGTTATGGGGGTGGGGTTAGATAGGTATGGTGGGGAGGGGGTGTGGAGGCCTAGGGTTTTGGCCTGGTTTGGAGGGAGGCTGTGGAAAGCTTTGGCCTTAGGAGGTGTGTTTTTTTTGAGAACCATGGCCAAGGTGGACTATGGGTTTTGTGCCATTTATATGCTTTGTACTGTTATACGTAGTTATGAATGATATTTCCAATTAAGCTTTCAATTCTCACCAATCCGGTGTGCAGTGTTTTTCTTTGACTCTTTTGAGAAGGGTTAAAGATCATCTGCCTTGCTCCCTAAACTGAAACAACTGGGTCTTGTGTCATGGGGCCACTAAAATGAGTGATCTCCAGACCAGCTTGTCCCGGTGGAACCTCCAATTATTTGGAGCCTGCAGCCATACGTTTTCCTTGGCAGGTTTAAAGACACGTACATCATACTTCGCTGTGTCAGCCAGCTGCCAGTTTGTCAGTACATCTTGCAGGCACCCAACTTTCTTTATGCTTTTGCACATCTACTCCAAAACTGCTTGTTGTAAGAACTACCCTATCATAGAAAAGAGGACAAAGTCTTTGAGCAAAACTACAAAAGTATTTACTAAAAACCCCCGAGTCACCTGAGTTGGGTGGGTCCCCTGAGAGAGGCACGCCCACCCCGGGTGTTCTGTGTATTCATACCCTCTGTCCAATCACCTGCTGCCCTGTCCCCATTTCCCACTGACTGGGTACTCAGAAAGATGCTTTCTGGCCATCTGTCATTCTTGTGCTGTGGTTATATCCCAATTGGTTGGTTCTTTTCTTTCCTTCTAAGGGCCTTTTACTTCTTCTTATACTACTACCATGTCTAAAGGTCACTTGCATCTCTCTGAAGTGTTTACTCAGTGCCACCCCTCCCAGCTGCACAGTTCCACAATGGCTGAAGCAAACCCCTTATTTACCATGCTTGTGGTTGGCTTTCCCTGATGCAAAAACCTCTAGCAGTTTTTTAATTAGAATGCTTTAACAGAGTATTTTTATGATCTCACTGTTTCATTGTCACCACTCAGTGTACTGGTGACACTGACAGCAGGTCTTTGTTTACCAGGCATGGTGGTATGGGTTGATGGGCTGAAGCAAGTGTTGCCTTGTCAGTTGCTTTCTTCTCACTTGTACTGCAGTGCTCAGCAAGCTCATGAGCTGAGCTTCCTGTGGTTCAACTGTAAAACAAAAGATATTCATACCATTTTCAGCCAATAATATCGAAGATCAATTAGCACTGAAATTCAGATCTCCTGGGAAAGAATTGGCCCTTTTTTTCTTCCAAAACACCTTGTCTTCACTATTAACCCTTCACTGACAGTGAGTTACATTCTTTATTACTCTCTTCCCCCCATATGAGTCTTTTTCCTTTATGCCTGGGGAAAGCAGTTAACTGTTAGTACAGCTGGAAAGAAACGGGATTATGATTATTATAGCAGCTGCAAAGTCATTTGTCCCATGGTAACACTCAGAAGGTTATCAGTTTCTGTTGCAGGCTCAGCAGCACCATCATCAGTTTTAATGTAGAAATGGGTCCGCAGGCAGCCAGGGGAATCCACAGCACCCTTGGACACATTTCAGAGAGTGGCAGCTGCAAGGGGCTGGCAATACCCTGGAAGATATTGTTTGGCACACAGCTGGACACCTGCTTGGTAGGATGTGCTCCCTGCCAAAATGGGCACAGCTGAGGGACCAGCAGGGAAAACCCCGAGGGACCACAATCAGTTCACACTGGGGTAAAGACATCCTTGAGGGTCCATGGCTTGATGGCCACCCGCACCAGGGCAGAGGCACTCCTGAGAGTAACACCTGGCAAAAGCAAGGGGAGAGGAGTCCTGTAAAAATTTATTCAAATAAAGGAAGAGTCCGCTGGGCAGAATCCCAAACTGCCAGAAGGTAGTTTCCCTTTTATCCTGAATTCACAGTTGCAAATTTCCCTCTCCCTTTCCCCATTGGCTGAAGTGGAATATACATGGAGAAACAAAACCTTGGTTTTCAAATGAGAGGCTGAGGAATATAAACTAAGACTAATAAAACAGGCTTAAGGCTTGATTTTTAAGGTGACAAAATCAGTTCTCAGCTACAGGCCACGAGAAGTATTTGACCAAAGCAAATTATTTCAATTGCCAAAAGAAGTTAGTTAAGATTTTACAGAGTCAAATTCTTACTATTTGAAAACCATAAAATCCATGCCTACAAGTTTTAATGCATTAAGAGTTTCCTACAGGCTGCTCTCAAACAAAAAACCCAAACAAACAAACAAAACACACACATACACACACAAAACAAACAAGCAAAACCCCCCACAGAACAACAAACCAACCCACAAAACCAGCACAAGCATCTGCTCAGACAATTAGATGGGCCAGCACAGCTGATTCTTTGCAGCTATCTGCCTGCCCCCACCTTCTACAGCAGGCTTTACTTCAGGGCAGCAAAGCCGCTATGACTTTTTAGCTGGAAAGAATGCCCTTAGCAACATTCCGTGTCTCATGCAGCATTAGCTTTCCATTTCAAAACTGCTTTCCATTTCAAAACTACAGTGCAGACATGGATGAAAAATAGTAGACAACTTTTACAAATTCTTAAATACACCTTAAAAATTCACTCAGAGGAAGAAATCAGCATCCGAAGAAAACATGTTTCCTTCATTACTATTAAGACTTTGATACAATAATGTGCAGTTGAGCACTGCTGGATATTTAGCTGATAGCCACATGTCAGAACTCATTTAATGCTCTGTGTAAGATCCCCTTTTGATTACTTTTCTTCTACATAAGGAGAACAGACAAAGCAGTACAGCATAACCTGCAGTAAGGTAGCTGGCCTGCATGATTACAGAGGTTCTGCTCATATACTGCTTTACAACATTGAAGCTTCCTAATTCAGAGACAAAACAAAATGAATGATTTTTCTGGTGGCTGCTCAGAACAGAGGGTCATGATTTCTACTGTTTAACATCTGTACAATTCACACATTTCTGCCTGCTTCGTTGCAGGTCAGCATTGTGCTTACTCTCAAACTGCTTACCAGACCTAGAAAATACAAAGGTAGCATCAAATCTTAAAGAGTACTGATAGACAAAAGAAATTGCTACTGAAAAGATTTGTCTTGAGCCTTGTCTAAATAGTGCTACAGCATACTGTTTTAAAGAAGTGGTTTGGACTCTTCTTTAAAATGCAGCTAAAATGGACATTGTTTCCACAGGTAAACCAACCAGAAGTTACTTCAGCTCTGAACCACAGCATCTAGAGGGAGTGATAAAATCAATTCCATAAATATTTCAAGTTTTTTGGCTCTATGCCACTTAAACCAATCCTAACTTTTTCCTTAAAGTCAAGGTTCTCAGATTTCCCCTGAAGTTAGTATTTTTCATAGGTGACATTTCCACAAAGCTAGCACACTGCTTGACATTCACAGCAGACATTTATACAATAAAACATATTAGCTGTGTCTAATGTTAACACCTACTAATTAGCCATCGGTCAATTTCTTTCTTGCTTTACCTTTCCAGTCACCAGTCGCATCCCCCAGGGATCAGTGCTGGGCCCCATCCTCTTTAATATCTTCATTGATGATCTGGATGAGGGCATTGAGACAGTCATCAGCAAATTTGCAGATGACACCAAGTTGGGAGCAGATGTTGGTCAGTCAGAGGCCAGAAGGGCTCTGCAGGGGGACCTCGACCAACTGGACAGATGGGCAGAGTCCAACAGGATGGCATTCAACAAGTCCAAGTGCCAGGGGCTGCACTTTGGCCACAGCAACCCCATGCAGAGCTACAGGCTGGGGTCAGAGTGGCTGGAGAGCTCCCAAACAAGAGAGGGACCTGGGGGTGCTGGTTGACAGCTGTCTAAACATGAGCCAGCAGTGTGCCCAGGTGGCCAAGAAAGCCAATGGCATCCTGGCCTGCATTAGGAATAGTGTGGCCAGCAGGAGCAGGGAAGTCATTCTGCCCTGTACTTTGCATTGGTTAGGCCACACCTTGAGTCCTGTGTCCAGTTCTGGGCCCCTCAGTTTAAGAAGGACATCGAGACACTTGAACGTGTCCAGAGAAGGGCAACAAGGCTGGGGAGAGGCCTTGAGCACAGCCCTGTGAGGAGAGGCTGAGGGAGCTGGGGTTGCTTAGCCTGGAGAAGAGGAGGCTCAGGGGAGACCTCATTGCTCTCTACAACTACCTGAAAGGTGGTTGTAGCCAGGTGGGGGTTGGTCTCTTCTCTCTAGCAAGCAGCACCAGAACAAGGGGACACAGTCTCAAGCTGCACCAGGGGAAGTTTAGGCTCAAGGTGAGGAGAAAGTTCTTCACTGAGAGAGTGATTCACCATTGGAATGGGCTGCCCGGGGAGGTGGTGGAGTCGCCGTCCCTGGAGGTGTTCAAGAGGGAACTGGATGTGGCACTTGGTGCCATGGTCTAGTCGTGGGGTCTGTGGTGACAGGTTGGACTCGATGATCTTTGAGGTCTCTTCCAACCTTGGTGATACTGTGATACTGTGATAAAGAGACAGCTTCTTTTAAATTTACTACACATGCTCAGAGGGACTTCTCTAGCCAGGAGGCATGTATAATATGAACATATTATAATAATATAATAGAGTTGCCTTAAGGCAACTAAAGGTTACATTTGATTTGATCATCTATCCACATGCCCATAATCATTCTTGCATCCCGTTACAGTTCTTACTTGAGCCTTATAAGAAAAATACCCACAAATGGTACCAATAATGTTTAACTTAAATATGGCTCCTTGTTCTCAGGGGACCTGCATCCTGAGCATCTTGATTTCAAAACAACATGGTTACCCAACTGTAGGTCTGTTTGATAAACTGAGATTATTTTTTTTTTTTCTTGACATCATTTGCCTGTACTATAACCTGAGAGCAAACAGTTCAGCTGGTACTGACTGGTCAGGCAGCAGCCTTCAAAACCTAGCTCTAACTCCTCACAAGACAGAGAACCTGAAGAAACAATGGAATACTTTTTTACCAAGTAGAAATAAAATGCAGCAGTGGAATTTTGGGTTCTTTGATCTAGGGGCAACTTTTACTGCACCTGACCTGCTGGACTTTGGTTGACTGGAACTATCCAGAAAGGGCAAGAGAGCTCTAGCACAAGAGTTGGCAGGGCTCATTGGGAGGGCTTTAAACTAGGTTTGAAGGCGGTGGGTGAGGAAATCAGTCTCTCCACAGAGGAGAGAGAGTGATATAAACTACTTTGGCCTTCCTGAGGGCAGACTTCAGCTTGTTCAAGCAACTTATTTGGAAAGTACCCTGGGCAGCAGCCCTTAAGAACCAAGGGGTCCAGGATGGTTGGAGCTACTTCAAACAGGAGCTCTTGAAGGCACAGGAGCTGGCAGTGCCCATGTGCTGAAATACGAGCTGAGGGGAAGGCTCTGGGCCTGGATGAGCAAGCAGCTCCTGAAGGGATTAGGGGAAAACAAGAGGGTAGAGGGAGTATTGACTTTGGAAAGGGGGAGGCAACAAGCGATACGTTTAAGGATGTTGTTAGATCATGTAGGAGACAAATTAGAGAGGCAAAGGCCCAGTTGGAACTTAAGCTGAACACTGCTGTGAAAGACAATAAAAAGCATTTTTATAAATATATCATGCTAAAAGAAGGGCAGGAAGAACCTGCACTCCTTATTGGACCTGGAGGGGAACACTGTGACTGAAGATGAGGAAAAGGCTGAGGTCCTGAACACCTTCTTTGCCTCAATTTTTAACAGCAAGGCAGGAAGAGTTCAGGACAAGTGGCCTCCTGAGCTGGGTGATGAGGTCAGGGAGCAGTGTAATGCCCTGGATATCCATGAGGAATTGGTTTGGGACCTGCTGAGCCACTTGGACACCCACAAGTCCATGGTACCGGATGGGATCCATCCTAGGGTGCTGAGAGAGCTGGCAGGTGAGCTGGCCAAGCCTCTCTCCATCATTTTCCTCCAGTCCTGGCTGACCGGTGAGGTCCCAGATGACTGGAAACTGGCCAAGGTGGTCCCCATCCACAAGAAGGGTCGGATGGAGGAACCTGCAAACTGCAGACCTGTCAGCCTGACCTCAGTGCCAGGCAGGATTATGGAGTAGATCATCTTGAGGGCAATCACAGGGCACCTGAAGGATGGCCAAAGGATCAGGCCCAGCCAACATGGATTTAAGAAGGGCAAGTCCTGCCTCTCCAACCTGCCCTTCTATTCTCCTTCTATACCCACGTGACTGCCTGGTGGATGTGGGGCAGGCTGTGGATGTAGTCTGCCTGGACTTCAGCAAGGCCTTTGACACCGTGCCCCACAGCAAACTGCTGGCCAAGCTGTCAGTCTCTGGCTTGGACAGCAGCACTCTGAGCTGGGTTAGGAACCGGCTGGAGGGCTGAGCCCAGAGAGTGGTGGTGAATGGTGCCACCTCCAGGTGGCAGCCAGGCACTAGTGGTGTCCCCCAGAGACCAGTACTGGGCCCCATCCTGTTCAATCTCTTTATTGATGCTGTGAATGAAGGGATTGAGTCCATCATCAGTAAGTCTGCAGATGACACCAAGCTGGGGGCAGGTGTTGATCTGTTAGAGGGTAGGAGAGCTCTGCAGAGGGATCTTGACAGCTGGAAAGATGGGCAGAGTCCACCATGATGGCATTTAACAAGTGCTGGGTGCTGCACTTTGGCCACAGCAATCCCATGCAGTGCTACAGGTTGGGGTCAGGGTGGCTGGAGAGCAGCCAGGCAGAAAGGGACCTGGGGGTAGTGGTGGACAGAAGCTGAACATGAGCCAGCAGTGTGCCCAGGTGGCCAAGGCCAATGGCGTCCTGGGCTGCATCAGCACTAGTGTGGCCAGCAGGAGCAGGGAAGTAATTCTGCCCTGTACTGAGCACTGGTTAGGCCACACCTTGAGTCCTGTGTCCAGTTCTGGACCCCTCATTTTAGGAAGGATGTTGACTTGCCGAAACGTGTCCAGAGAAGGGCAACAAGGCTGGTGAGAGGCCTTGAGCACAGCCCTGTGAGGAGAGGCTGAGGGAGCTGGGGTTGCTTAGCCTGGAGAAGAGGAGGCTCAGGGGCGACCTCATTGCTCTCTATAACTACCTGACAGGAGGTTGTAGCCAGGTAGGGGTTGGTCTCTTCTCCCAGGCACCCAGCACCAGAACAAGAGGACACAGTCTCAAGCTGTGCCAGGGGAGGTTTAGGCTGGAGGTGAGGAGAAAGTTCGTCCCAGAAAGAGAGATTGGCCATTGGATTGTGCTGCCCGGGGAGGTGGTGGAGTCACCATCACTGAAGGTGTTCCAGAGGGGATTGGGTGTGGCACCTGAAGCCATGGTTTCGTAGTCAGAAGGTGTTGGGTGATAGGTTGGACTTGATGGTCTCTGAGGTATTTTCTAACCTTATTGATTCTATGACTCAATGAGTAAAGACAAGTTCATTAGGAACCAGCCTTAGTAAAAAGCTAGTTTACCACAAAGCTCCTTGCATTCAGTATTTTGAAGTTATCAAGCATAATGCAAGAATTAACAAATGCTGCTACACTTGATCAATTGAAACTCAGGTTTAATGGTGGTACAAGGAGGAAAAAAGGACACATACCTGAACAGAGGGAAGGGACTGCCTGAACCACATCAGTTTAACACAGTAATGAAAACTACACTCTTAGTCATCTTCATATTTAATTCACTAAGTAAAAAGTAAGCTGCCAGTTAGAAAGTACAGCATGGAAAACAACAAAATATGCAGCTGAATGATCACTCCGATCGTTGCAAAGGTACCTAACTAGGCCTGGAGGTAGGCTTCTGTCCTCCCCTCAGGAATGCAGTTCTCCACACATAGCAGCACTCTGCTTCTTCCCAATTTTGCATTCAGGTTGAGTTTTATTTATTACAGCTTGGAAGCTGAAGAAACCACAGCTCAGCTATTTATTGGGAAAGGCTATTCCAATGCAGCATTTGAACTTCTGCTTAGAGAAGAAATCATTTTAGAAATTTAATTGGAAGGAGAATGTGAGATTCAGCATGTTCATAAAAATCAGGTCTGTACATACCTGAAACTTGTTTCCCTCAACCACCCCTAAGCTTACCATGTGATGTCTCTGACAAATGTCAAAGCCAAACAAACTGCTCCTGTGCCACAGGCAATGTTTCCATTCTATTCAATTGTGTTGGTGAAGCCACAGAGCTAAAATAAAACTAATAAAGGGTCCAAAAAAGCTGTGGATAAAGAAATTTTCACCTTGTTTCACCTCTCATCTCTTACAAATTTTTAAAATTAAAAAAGATAAAAATATTCAAGTTCTCCAATGACAATAATTTCAGCCATTAAGCTACGTAGTAATTGGATTCTTTATTTAGTATTACCTGTCATTGCAACTTTGCAGGGTAAGCAAATTGCCTTCTAGTCAATGAAATAAAGCAGTTCAGATTTCTTGATAAAACATACAAAAATCACAACTGTTATATTAAAAATTCTGTTCAAAGTATATACAAAATAGTTATCAAAGCACTGGGTTCATACAGTGTTGCTCTAAGTTATTAAACCAACCGCTTGACCCAAGAGAGCCAGTACTGGAAACGGATATCTGGTCAGCCCTCTCCGATTTGCCTGCCTGGGCACACAGCTAGAACGTGAGAGCTTGTGAGCCTGTATTCCTGATGGAGCTGGAAACACGAGGAAAAGAAGCTGTCGGCCCAAAGGAAAAACAACGGCAGTAACGTTCCTGAGTTGTCCCATTAAACAGTTCACTGATGACAGCAGTCACCATTCACATTGTCTTGCCTGTTCTCTCCAAAAACTTCTGAAGCAGCAGACTGGTTTTGGGGACTTAAAACATTCATTTAGACACCCACCAGTCCCAATCTCAACAAGCCAGATGCAAGCCTTCTTGTTACAACTCAGGTAAAAGTTTAAACTAGTGACCTGAAGCAAGCTACGGTTTGTGAAATCAGCGTGATCCAGTTCATCACATACTCCTGATCACAGATTTTTTTAACATAACCATGTTTTGTAACCAGTAACAACCAAACTAACTCTACTCCTAAGTATAGTATAAACCTAAAGTAATACTCTGAAATATTTCTTAGTTCTTGGAAGATGCCACAAAGCATCAACTGTATTAATACTCTGTATCTGTTTGTCATCCGTCAAATCTGACTCAAAAAAAGAGACATTACACAGCTGCAACCATTTCAATATTCAGCTGTGCACTGCAAGTGCTGTAAGTGTTCCTTTTCACCCAGTTGTGAGAAAACTGCTCAGAATTTCTGAGGTTCAAACACAGTCAGTTCTTTCCCATCATAAAACTCTTGCAGTTGACTTGATTTGTATTTTATGGAGGGTTTTTCAATTTGCATCCCAGGTTCCAGAGCATTCTGTCCAACTATTTTAAGACTCACAACTTTTATTTTCCAGGTATTTTCCCTAAAGGGACAGCTAATGAGTCCAAAAATTTGTTCAAAGATGCCCAAACAAATGTTGTCTCTATGTACTGTGCCAGCTACTGCTACCAGTACTAACCCATGTTGAGACATGACACATTTCAGTCCATTGGCATGCAAGTTAGGGTTGAATAGAAGATACTCTTCTTTAACCAATGAGAGCAGACGAAGGCTCACCATTTCTGCACCCACATATTCTTCCATGTTTTTCTCTATTGTGTTGTAAGAGAACTTCATTTTGGCATTCTCCCAAAAATGCTGCGGTCCCCATGTTTCTTCAGATTTTACTCCCAAAGGATGTTGAGAATTGAGGAGTTCGAAGAACCACTGACAGAATTCTTCTCCTAGATCATGAATATCGTCTTGTGACTTTTGCCTCCCTCCGTGACTCTGAAATCAAACACAACTTTTTCTCAGAACTGCTTATTATTAACACGCAAGTTTACCAGTGAGAGCAATGCAAAATCATGTAAATAATTATTGTAAACATTCTAACTCTTCTTCAATTTTTCCAAGACAGTGTGCCTAAAGGAAAACAATAAAGTAAAATCTTACTAAATTTTAGAATCATTATTATTTTATCTAGAGAATCAGAACAGACTCTTTGAAAAACAGTTCTTCAGTTTTGTCTTGGTTTACAGCTTATAAACGAAGAGGAAAATTCTGGTTCTGCTGGAAAAGAGCAGGAGAAGGACTTTTGAACAACTTGCACATGACCAGGATTGTCACACCAAGAGGCAAAAATCTCTGCTAAGTAAAAACTTCCTCGGTTAGTAAATTTTCACTGTTTTTTACAATTTCAGAAGGTTACAGGAAAACAAGAAGGATACAGACCCTACCAAAAGCTAATTGTGATGGTTTGAATCAGAACAAAATGGGTCAAACCAAACCAGCAGGTTAACCTGGCTATTTTCCCAATACATAAGTGACAGAAAAATAACACACAAAAACTCGGGATTGGGACCAACAAAAGCACAATAAGGACAGAGTTTACTGAGCAAAATCAGAACAACATGGTACAAAATGCACAATCACCTTAGCCTGTTTGCAGAAAAAGCATGGTGCAAAGCAGCAGCAAGCGGAAACGAGTGAGCCAGAAGCCCCAGCCAGAAAACTACTCCCCCATCCCTCCTTGTCCTACTGCTATCCTAGCAAAAAAACCCGCTACCCAAAGAACCAGCAGCAGCAACCAGACAGGAAGCCTCCCATGTTGCAGTCTGAACTTCAAACCCTGTAATACTTTACTCCAGCTAGCACTTTCAGTTTTGAAGCTGGCACGACTGCCTATGGTATGAGTAACAGCAGCAGGCTCAACTCAATCCATGACAGTCTCCACCCCTTATTCATGTAGTCTACAACTACATGAAAGAGAAAAGCAAAATTTAAGTACATTCAGTAAGTTGCTTATCGATTAGCTATTTGAGATGGGTGGTTATAAATTTTTATTATATATCACTATGCATATTATATTAAAAGTGACATTTGAGACGGGCGATTATGAAGCCACCTTTGGCTTAAAAGACACTTCTTGCTAAAGGAAGCTTCGCTGTAACACGCCACAGCCTAAGCAGCCGCGGTTTGTTACCGCTCTGCCTTCTCTTACAGCAGGGAAGATTTCTCCCTGAAGAACAATAGCCGTATTTCTGAATGAAAGCGACACGGCCGCCACCCGGGCAGGCGACGGGCTTTTGTGACAGAACTAAACCTACAGTCACTCTGTAGGACTTCGCAGTATTTGCAACCTGACAGCAGGACTTCTAGAAGTAAATCAAACGTCAAGTTTGCTAACACTGAAGTCTTGTTAATATGAAGTAATTAATTAAGTAGAAGTTTGCAGGCCTACACAGAAATGCTGTACTTGTCTCACAACAAACTATAATCAGTTTTTACTTTTTTTGAGTAGGTTTATGTTACCCATTTCATCAATGAGCCACAAGAACAAAGACCAAGAGCAAATGAGGATGTATGTTATACATAAACCAGTCGAATTTCTCATTCTTTGTGAATGTGTACTTGGCTTCAATCATAAAACTTCACTATGGGGTAATACTTGGGAAGTGTTCTTGCAAGAGGTAAGAAGGAAAACAGCTTACAGACAGCAAGGATTTCACTGTCTCTAGATAGTCTGACAGACTTTTTCACCCTGTGATGTACTATCGACAGTATCTCTTTGCTCTGCTCTGGGATGTGCCTTACCAAGGTATCACTAGTGTCGGATGGAGCTGGAAGATGATTGGGAATCCTGGATCTATACAAAAAGTTTAAGAAGATCAACCACAAGCAAAAATTACATGAGGCTAGGCAGGGTTTCTGTACCATTAAAACTGTTTTCAGTTTCCTCGAATCCATAGCACTGTTTGTAAACACTTTCCATTTTAACTTACAGTACAACTTAAAAATCAAAAGCATAAAGAAGACCCCACATATCAGAGCTCAAATGCATTAATGCAATTGCATGAATGCAAGACAGAAGTCTGTGCTCTGCAAACGATACGTTGGCAAAGACACCTTTAAATTACGCACTTAAAAAAGCCCAGGACCCGACCGGAAACAAGTCCAAGAGCAGCAGTGCCCTCCCAGCCCCACGTGAGAGCCACACGCGGGGCAGACGGCAGAAATTTACTGCGCTTACCCTGCACAGCCAAGCGTTAAGCATCCTCAGGCCTTTCAGAAAGCAGCACTCACCTTTGCCTTTGGTTTTCTCGCCTCTGACTCTGAGGGTCCCGTAGTCAGCTGCCTGCTCCAGTAGTGCTTTACGTGATCAATAAGCAGATGTTTCTCAGAGGAGGGAGGCACTGGGATTCCTTGTGCTGCCAAATACTTAAAAATTATTTCTCGGTAGACTTTCCTGCGTTTCAAAAGCTCCTCAGCACTCTGGCTGTAAACCAAAATAGCATGAATGGCTTCTGCAAGTAAAAAAAAAGAGTTAGCTAGCAGCTGCTTCTGTCATGATTTAAACCCAAACCGATGCCATTTCTTAAACTCCTGACCAGCACCTCCAAATGCCAAGTTTGTTTGCAAACTGTAATCTGACCTAATCGTACTGGACACAGAGGATACCCAAAGACTTAGGAATGTGTCTAAAGATGAGTTTGTTTTAATCGAAGACTTTGCTACCTTGTAATCCCTACTTCCAGTATTGATGATTGCTGGGAACTTATTATTTGGGCTTGATGAAAAGGATGCAACTTTTTCTTCTGAATTAAATTACTATTATTTGTCAAGTACTTTTAAGCTGTTTAGAAACTTCAAGTGCTTCAAGAAGTATAAAGCTTCTTGCATTTCACCTATAATTCCTGAAACACAGATAACCTTAAAATAGTTCCTTTAACATCAAATCATTCAGGGCTTCCTGCTTCACGTCACCATCCAGCACCTTCACGTAGCAAATGCTGAGATTGCTTTCGATCTCCATTTGAAAAGCTCTGGGATATTTCAAAAGAAGCCATCCACCCACCATCTTAAATCAAAAGCCAGACAAATCTTTTATGATTAATTTCTGCATCAAAGGGATAGTTCACAGGATTTGGTCAGAGAACACATCAGTATTTTGACAAATATTTAAGTTTTCAAATGTTTCCTGTGAACAGAAAATTGACAGAAACGCAGAGAGGTTAATCAGGTAAGCTCTGACTCCTCCTATGCTAAAGAATTCTAGTGCCAGCAGTGTGCAGTTTTTCAGACAGCACACAGTAGTTGGTGAAGGCAAGGTTCCATCTCAGTTCCTAAAGTCGGATGGAAATTAAACCTGGTTTTCCACACATATGTTCCCAGATTTCTAAGAAAGCATCACGCGTCGCAGCATGACGACACTGCATTGACACGTAACATAAACCCCCGCGGCTGCAAGGGTCTTCAGCAGCAGGAGGAAACACGACAAACTTTAACTCACTTCTAAAGTAGTTATGGTTACCAGCTGCTACCTGTACTGAGGCTAGGTACTTAACATGCTACCTGTAACAAGTCTAAATTTAAACAAAAGGAGACTGAATAGCTGAATTAAAAAGAATTGACACATTTTAATTTAACCTAAGTAGATTAAAAAGGAAGAAAAACAATAGCCTTCAAACCTTTTTAGAAACATGCTTGGCCAATCTTACAGGTCTGGGCCGTATTATGTGAAGTATTGTCCATGTGTTTGGATGAGTTTATTCGAGGGCAACATACTGAGTGACCTCGGGTCACTCACAAACAAAGTTCGGTTTTATGAAACAAATCTCAGCATGTACAAAGTAACGGGGGATGGTCACACCTGAACGTGTTTCTTCCTACAAAGAAGTAAGTTCAATATTAGATCTGGATTTTATGTAAGTTTTTAAACAGTCAAAGGGCGTAGCAGCGGTTGCAAAAAGCACGTGAGGGTGTCGGTGTGGTGCAATCTTAAGAAATGAAAAAGAAGTGACTGAGATCTGCAAATGTGCTAAAATCGCTCCCCCGCGAGGCGTTAAAACCCGCGTAGATACGGCGCTAAGGGACATGGTTCAGTGAGGATCTTGGCAATATTAGGTTAACGGATGGACTGGGTGATCTTGGAGGTCTTTTCCAACCTTTACGTTTCTACGATTTTACGAAATGCCACTAGGAGCCTTAAATTCCTTGGCCAAAACCCCATGCCACCAGCAGCCAAACCACGGCACTGCCGGATGCGGGTAAACATCCAAGTTAAACCCAAGCAAAATGTGCACAGCTACACATTTCGCTACAGCCCTATACCGGGCCAGGACGCTGCGAAATCCGCTCGGCAGCTTCGGTACCCCGGCCTATCTTGCCTACCTCCCAATCCGCCGCTGGAAGCCGACCAGCGGCGGCGGCGGACGCGCCCACAGCCCGCGGTTCCGTCTCCCTGTCCGCCCCAGCTGCGTTTGCACTGCCGCCAGGCTCGCAGCTGGCCGGCAGACTGTGGAAGGGGAGCACAGGGCCCAGGCGACTGCGACCGCCGGCGGGGCACTGGGGCAGGTCCCAGCAGCCCTGCCCCGGAGGCGAGAGGCGGCCAGGATGGGCGTGCTGCCGCAGGGTCAGCGTGTCTCGCACAGGCTCAGCGCACCTTGGCGACACTCCGGGTGCACAAGGCGGTTGGTGACGGTGTCCGTCAGCGCCATCAGCTCCTCCGTCTCGAGAAACTCCAGGATTTCGCGACACCCGGCTTTCTCCCGCTCGCTCAGTCCCGGCGACGCCATCGCCAGCCCCCGCCTGCGGAAGCAGCGGCGCTGCCGCTTCCCAGGAGCAGCTTCCTGTGAGGTGCCCTCGCTGCCCCCGCGCCCCGGTGGAAATAGCGACTGGCACCGAGGTTCCTGCCGCGAGCCGGCCGCGGGCGGGGAGGGCGGGGAGGGCGGGGAGGGCTCCCCCTGCTGGCCGAGGCCAGCCCACGGCGATTCGTGGAGAACAAGGACGAGGCGTGGCAGGGCCCGGCCCCTGCAGCTCCGCCCACGGACGGGCTCAAGCCCCAAGAAAGCGAAACTAAAGTGTATGTATGTCTGTGTGTATATGTATATATGAATAGTTGATAAGTAAGTATTGACCGTCTCGTCCAGCAGGTGGGAGTGTTGTCGTCCACACCGAGAGTGGGACCGAGGGCACCCTTGCTCAAGTTCAGTGGTGCCAGCAAGCTGTGGGGTACAGTCTGCACGCTGGAGGGAAGGGAGGGATGCTCCCTCGAGGCATCTGGACAACGTGAAAAAAAAAACTCATGAAGATCAGTAGAGCCCAGTTCAAGGTTCTGCACCTTGAGGGGTTGGAGGACCTTCCCTATGAGGGTGGGCTGAGAGAGTTTGGGTTGCTGAGCCTGGAGAAGACTACAGGGAGGCCTTTTAATACTTAAAGGGGACCTGTAGGAAAAAGTGATAGGATTAGTGGTAATGGTTTCAAACCAATAAAGGATAGATATTAGAAGGAAATTATTTGCTGTGAGGGTGGAGAGGCACTGGAATAGGTTGCCCTCAGCCTTGGAACTGCCCAAGGTGAATGAGGCTTTGAGCAACCTGTTGCCCATGGCAAGGGGATAGAACTAGGTAATCTTTAAGGTCCCTTCCAACCTCATTTTATAGAATCATAGAACATTGTGTTGCAAAGGAATTTTAAGTCATCCACGCCCATCCCATTCAGTGAGCAGGAGCATCTTTAACTAAATTGCTCAGAGCCCCATCGTACCTGCCCATGAGCATTTCCAGGCATGGGGCACCTACCACCTCTCTAGGCAACTTGCCTGTGTTTTACCACCTTCACAGTAAAAATATTGTTCAAAGTATTTCATCCCACTCTGCCCTAGAGTGCCAGTCCTGGGGCATATGGTGACTTCCCCTCCTTGGCACTTGAAAGCTGAGCAGAGGATTCAAAGGACAGCAGAAAGCAAATCTCCCACAAGTGTTTGATGACTGATATCCATTTTTGATACAGAGCCCACGTATCAGAGCCTGCCTGGAGACAGAAGCCTGTATACAAACAAGGCTCCTAGCAGGATCCAGCTGTGCACAGTAGTAGCCTCCCATGGATCCTCAGGAATGGTTCGTGGTTCTTGCTGAAGTCCAGGAGGATGCTTTCAGTGCAAACTGCCCTTGGAAGTCTAGTACTAGGCCTTAAACTATGGCAACATCTACACTGATCCCTTAGGCGGGGCTGGGGTATCTTTGGATGTCTGAGAAGGACAAAGGTGACATCGTCTCCCACGTGTGACTCAGGAGCTGTTGGACACCTCAGAATGAATGCAAAGCAAGTTACACCTGCCTGCAAGAGTGGGAAATCTGACAGCACAGCACCTGACCAATGAAATTAGCCAAAGTGGCTTTTCTGGTACATACAAAGTTTGAACTTTGTGCGGCTTCTCCACTCAGCAGTGTTTTCTCTGTCAGGGGCAGAATAACCAACGATGAAGAAAAAGGAGGAAAGACAAACAAAAAAGGAAAAGGTAGTGGCATACGTTTCAGCTGAGCTAAGGACAATAAGCTATGAGGGCTGGCGCTGAGTAAAATACAGATGCAAATGAGTGCTCAGCCTCACTGTGGCAGAAGACGACACTCTAGTCAAAGCCATAGGTGGAGTGATGAAGCCACTTTTGGTGCTAAAGCTGTGGTTTCAAAACCAGGAAGATATAGATCCCATAAGAAAACACACTGGTGCTTAAAGATAGGAGTTAAAATTACCGGTGCTGCTTTTGCACAAATACCTGAACACTTCTTTATGGTACATTGTGCTGGGTTACACCCATCCTGAGGGAGGGCTGCAAGAGCCCTGCTTCCCCAGGGGACAAAAGAAACCTGATCCAGGTGAAGAGAGAGGACTTAGTTCCCCCTCCCAGAAGGAGGGCTCCCCAGACGTCTAAGGTGGTCTATTCCACTTCCCCTTCCTGTCCAGCAAGCCTATAAAAAGGAAGACACTGCAGCTATTTTCCCACTTTTGCCCCTGCCTTGCCTATTTGAAAGGACCAAGAGCTGCTGCTGGCCCTCCTCGTGGTCAGGCCTGATCTTCTCCCTGCTGCATCCAGGCTTCTCTAAAGGACTGAAATCCACATACATCAGGGGAGATACAAGGCCATCCAAATTTGATTTTGTATATTCTCCTATTCATCCTTATTCCTTACCCTTGTAAATCCTCCCTGTTACTGATATATAGAGTGTTAAAAAAATTTACTCCTACTTCCAAACCAACTCCAGATTATTTTTTGTAGATTTACTTCCAGTCTCTTTGGGGGCAGGGGAGGAATTCTCTTTTTTTTTTTTTTTTTTTTGCTACCATCTGAGCTCTTAAACTCCAGTTCAGTTCTGATCTGTAATAACAGATGCCTGCTCTCACAGTCTTGTAAACGTAAGACAGAAGATCTGCAGGAACGGAGAATGCAATCCTACCCCCCATCATATGCAACCATTTTAGAGATTTATAGGAACTGTCCATGCAGATCTTTCAGGTTCAGTAGCAGGAAACCCAGGACACACAGCTAGAGTAACAGCTATTCCCTTGCTCATAGCAATGAATTCAAAATAATCCAGATACAGCTGACCAATTTTGCTCATGAATTTTAAGTATAACTTTTAAGATAATAACTCCATTTAAAAGCATGCTGCCTTTCTGCTGTGCCACATTTCCCCTTGTGTACAACAATTCAATATTCTTTGCGTGGTTAGAGGAACATCTTACAGCTTCTTACTAACACTGGCCTCACGTATAACATACACGGCCTTGTACAAGACCAGTTACTTGGGTGCTGTTCACGTAAAAGACAGACCTCTCACCACAACATGCAGTGCAGCATTCTGCAGAGCCAGCAGTTCAGAAACAAAAAATAAAGTCTTTAAAAATACCAATTTAGCTTGTCTTTTTGCTACTGAAATGCTGAATTTCTTAAAATGAATCCTGCAAACAAAATTCAAAATGCATCTGAGAAATATAAATGCCCTCTCGTTCCTTTGGGTTCCATTTCAATAAACCTATTCAGATTTGCAACCTTGTTGGGGATAATACCCCAGTATTTTAGAAGTCGGGGGGAGGGAGGGGGAAGAAAGCAAGATGCTGCTTTAAAAATGGAGATGGTTCCTGTGTTTTAAATTAGTACCTTTTTAGGGGAAAGGGGTGGAAGGTGAGGGGACAGGTTCATTAGGATGGTCACATTCCCATCAATCCTGAGATAAGAAATGTGTATTTTCATCACAAAGAATGGAGAGACTTTTTAATATTTAGCATGAGTACCTTCCCCTCCCTCTTTATTTTAAACTAAGGCAAGCCCTTTAAGTAGCATTACACCTATACTTTCTAAGTGTTTTCCCCTCTGGAGGCAAAAGGGAACAAAGGGGGAAAACTCAGGGAGTTTATTGTTTTTCCTTTCCCATAATTCATAACTCCTCTAGAGCTTTTATTCAAACTTTCAATTGACTTGGAACATTGACCAGGAATGTAAGCTGGCATTCCTAAAGAGGAAAAAAAGAGGAAAGATACTAGTCTGCGTGATCAAATGGTGAATAGAGCTATTAAACATTAATCAGCTGCCAGAATTCAGTCACTGGAAGTGATCCTCTCCCTCCCCATCCCCATTCATAATTTAATTTACTGTAAATTATATGCCTAATAATAATCCTGCATTTTGAAGCCACACCCCACCACCTATCTCCCCCTGGCAAACACCATACAAGCCTTTAAAAGGAACATGGGTCTGTTGATAATTTTTTTAACCACCACATACACCTTCTCCTTGCAAACTCTCTTCCTGCAAGACCTACTACCTCCGTCTCTGCCCTGCCAGCCAGCCACACGTTAAAAACCATTACACAAACCCTATCTCGCCAGGTCAGAATTTTCACAGGCCTGTCCTACCCAGAGACCCTATATAGGGTCACATAGGTGATTCCCATTTTCTCTTGTGTTCAAATTGATTCTCTTCAATGGGGAGCTATCACCTAAACAATACACAATGTCAACTATGTAGGCATATGCACTGATTACAAAGGCTGCCTATTTAAATAAGTGTTTGAGTGGCCAGTGTTTTGAAGATGGTGGATCACCTGGCATCTAAGGTTCAAATTGCTGATGCAAACTTTTCCTGCAACAGATGTGTTCTTCACATGTCTTAGACCAATGACCAAAAATAAGCTATGCCTCTCCCTCACAGACATGCTTTTCTGTTCAGTCATCTATTTGTGTAAGAACCTGTAGTAATACCATGACTTCTTAAAGACTTAGGTAAAAAGCAGGTAGTTAATTCGCAAGAAGGAAGGGGGAAGAGAGAAAGAATGAGAGGGGGGCATTTTTTTATTTCCTTCCTAACCCTGGGTATTCTCTGATATACTTCAATTGATTTAGTCTATTCAAATCCAAGTATCTACACACCTGCAACGTCAAAACCTGGCAGCTTTACACAGGTGCTGTGCAACAGGCAGGTAGAAGAAGGCAACTATGAACACTGCAGCAGTATTTGCAGAGTGATTCCCCCAAAGACAAGATCATTCTCTATCAACAACAAAGACAACGTTTTATTGAACAAATCTATGTACAGTACAAAAAAAGTTTTTAAAATGAAACACTACTGTTGATTTATTGCAGTTTGATGGCTCAGTTTTAATTTGTACTCTTATATAAAATGCAAAGTAAAATAATTTAGCATTCAACAAGGAAGCACAAATTTCCTTTCTTGCTGAACCTGTAACAGCTTTTACAAATTAAGAGTCCCAAAATGCATACACTGCATTTAATCAGAAAGGTGTTACACAGTACCAAATAAATTAAGAAAATAGTAACACTACAACCCCTTTGTCTTTTGTCCATAGCACTGGTGTTATACAATAAAATAAACGAGTACACCTGAACCTTCCATGTGATATTAAAATCACAAAGTTAATGTTATAAATTACCCAAACTACACAATTTATATAGTTTTTCATGAAGTACCAGTGACCTTTCCCCACAGATATGGCCACTTTCAACCTACTTTCAGTATTTCTTTTTAAAAATTAGAACTTACATGACCTTTACAGTGAACTCTGATCAGGTTAGAGTAGACAGTCTTATAAGGAAAAGGCTATATCCAAGTTAGAGCCACCTGGAGGAATGTTATTAGAATACTGTTATCAGCAATGAAATGCACAAACTTTGATCCAACAAAGCTCTTAAGCTCGTGTATAACTTTATAACTTCAGGCAGCCTTAAGGTATTTTCATGCTTACATGACACGTGCTTCGATATTTATTGCATCAAAGTGATAGATCTCGAAGAAGCATTTCCAGTTCCATCATACACCGCTTAGTGCCTGGGCAAAAAGTACTTTTCCATTCTAGATGGTAACATCGTTCAGCTCTAGATGTTGCGGGCTTAGAACAGAACAATTCTCAACATACTCAGTCCTTCAAAAACATGTAGAATTATCCACCATGCTACAAGTATCTTTTTCCCTCCTAATTGAAGTTGCTTAATATTGCAACTGTCTGATCATCCCAACAAGTACCAGAGAATAAAGAAAATGCAAAGTCTTTTGAAATAAAGAAATCATTACTTACAGTGAAAGTGTTAGCACTCACTACTCATAAATCGTTTCAGCGTATTTCTGATAGGTGTTAGGTGATGCTAGTGTTTACCAACTTCAGAATTCAGTTTTTCCCAAGTGCCCAAAAAGTAGTTACTGAACACATGGTATAAAAGAAGAAAATGGTAGTGTAAAAAAAAAAAAAAAAAAAATCTTTGAACAAAAATGAGTTTAATACAGGTACAAAAAATTATGGTCACAGTTTATGCATGCACATAAATGCATCCTACATGCTTCAAACCCAAAGAAAACACAACTCTCAATCACATTTTCAAAGGATCTTCAAACACATGGTGCTCCAGGAAAAGGCAAATAAATCACCAAAGATTAAAAGTATGTTAAATAATGATGTTTGTGCAAAGTCTTTTCATCCATTGACTGAGCTTTCAGATTTTAAAAGCTGTAATACTTTAAACTCATTTCCAAAATACATTTAAACAAATTTAACTAGATTAACAATGCAAAGAAAGGGGAGTGTGGGAACACCCCAGTTGATAACTCCAAAAAAGTGAACATGCTGATAAGGTCCCAATTAATGCTTCTTTTAAATGTAAATGGATTAAGATATGTGTATATATGTATATGCACATATAATGAATGATGTATTTAAATCAGGGGGTTTGCAACTGCAAAAAAACTTTATTTGGTGCCCCAAATGTGGGCTAGTCATCAGTACTGATATAATGCACACATACCTGTGATCATAATTTTATAACCTTTTATGCTCATCAACTCACAGTTAAGAAAAAAAACCCTTTCTGAATTCAAAAGAGCATGATTTGGAATTTGTGTTTTTAACCTCCCAGGAGAAGGTAGCAGAATTAAGGCAAATACCTGTTTAATTTCACATAGGGTTATTATCCTAGGCATCGCAGAATTATTGAATTCCAGAACTATTAAACAGCCTATTTTACAATGAAAACTTTAGGTCTGCAAGTGCGAGCTATTGCTTCATGAACAGATCTTTATGTCCCTTGCTTTAAGCAAGCTGATCGTACTATGCCATACATGCATAATGATGACCTATTCGGTAGGCAAAAGAACTGAGTAGGAGCTCAGCTTTTGTACATTTCTGTGATGACTCCTCTGAACACTACTGGTCTCAGCACTGTATCTTCCATGCCTATAATCCTATTAAAAGTTTCAGCTATCAGCATAGAACAGGATCCCAAGTAAAGCATTTTGAGGTGGCAAGATAGTGTAAGATAAAGTAGAGATTAAATTAGCACAGTAATTGGACAACGAGCATGCTGCCACACATCTGTTTGGGATGGGAAGACCAAAATCTAGAACAGTATCATTTTGGTTTCGGAATGTCTGGAATTCCCATGTTTATACATACACATCTTAATAACTCCAATTTCCTGCCTTCCCATTCTGATTGTTTCTATGAATAGCGAATTTTAGATAAAGTGCTTAACATTTAAGTCTAACTCCTTCACTAATGTCTGGGAAAGACATTTTTAAGAGATGCTACCTAGATAAGGTTTTAATGTATCTTAAGGTCGAGTCAATACATATTTACTGTCTAGAGAAAAGGAAAAAATAAGTACTTAATGTACTGCCATTAATCAACATGTGTGAAACAGGCTCTTCCTGATTTTTTTCCAACCTGACATGAGCTATGCTTTCTTTTTGCCTCCAAAAAGAAAGCCATCTCAAGTTCTTTTCAGTCATACCAACAACTGAAGGACCTCTGTATTTGCATAAAATTGTTTTACCGCTGTCCTGTAATGCACGCTTAACCTTCTTCACCTTCTGTATTTCCTTCAAACGGCTTCTGTTTATAGGCACACAATCTGTGCATGTCCTGCATCTACAGCAGATGTTTTACAGAACACTTAACATATACATTTATCCTTGAAAAGGGCTTTGCTTGCACACATCTCATTTCCACTGTGTAGAACTTTTACACTTAATATCACATCAACCGACTTTTCCTGGTATGCTCTGTACTTCCAAGTTTTAGTCTATTTGAGCATTCCATCCATCTAAGATTTCTTTCCACGTCCCTCTTTTTGGCTTTTAATTCTATTAAATGAGCTCTTTTTTTTAGCAGATAATGGAATCACACACTCGAGCGTTTTTAAAGGATGCATGGTTGCTCTACGGATTTGTTCTGCGCACTGCAATAACGCAACACCTTCTGGCACGCTTCCTTCCCAGCTGCGTGAACGGACGTTCACTAACCACACATTTTCCAACTGAAGCAGCCTTCAGAACTGACTGGGTTTACACCTCCGCATTCTTATTTTCCCTAAGCTTTCATACTAGGAAGACTGTGCCTGCTAAGCTTCAATCACACATTTGGAATGAATGTGGCTTTTCAGGTAACTGGTACTTTGGGGAGTTCATTGTAACCTTTCTGGACTCAAGATCTGCAGAGCTCCTCTTGTTCCTCTGTGAGTTTTGTCTAGAAAAATGTGCTTTTTATCAAGGTCATGGTTTGTTTGGGTTGGGGTTTTTTTTTTGGTTGTTGGATGGGTTTTTTTGTTTGGTTGTGGTTTGGTTTTTGTTGTTTGCTTTTTTTTTCAGTAATTCAAGACTGCTTTATGATTAAGGCCAACTGGGAAACGGACTGATGCTTCTTCATGTAGTGTTTTCTTACACCACTTCTTGTTTGGTAGATTTTCCCACAATAGTGAATCAGGCACCTGTAAAAGAGAATGCACTGGGATCAGAATGAAGCCTAACCACTGTAAATCACTTTCATCTAGATCACTGCTTGTGTTTTTCAACATACTGTTTCAAAAATGCAAGGAAAGACAGACTGAATTAGCCCTTTCTGTTTTATGATAAGCCTTTTCCATTAGAATTGCCTAGCAATTCTCACCACCTCTTTCTCATTTTAAACATGCCCGGTTCGAACTGCCAATTTACCACAGTATTGTGATTTAATTATCTAAGTTCTAGCATACTACACTTGCTAAGAAGTCATGTCTGTCTTATTCCATCAGGTTGCCTGTTTTCAAAATCCTTTTTGGTGGATATTAACCTCCAAACAAATCAAACCAGCAGAAATGCAAGACTTACTTTCATCATCTGAATCGAATCCAAAGAGCGTCTGACACTTCTTTTGTGCAAGGTGAGCCTCAAGTGCTTCTGAATTACAGTAGATGGTCAAGCAGTTGCCACATCTAAACCTTTCTGTTGATTTACTACAAAATGTATCTTGTTCAGAATGAGTATTTACTTCATCAGTCAAAATTTTTCTACGTTTTGGCATGCTAATGTATCGTTCATCAAGATAACTTGGAGGCAATGGTCTAAAATACGGTTTTGTTAAAATTACACCATATGAAGTATTCTCAGTTGCCTGATTTGGTTTAGAAGGTACTTGCACAGCAACAGCATTATTTTGTGGTACATCGTGACAATTCTGTAAAACTGGTAACACTGACCCATTTTCTGTCCTTGTTTCATCTGCCATTCTGCTGTTCAAAGGTATTTCTGATGATTTTGATGATGTCTGATCTAGTTCATTGTGCCCATTGACTAGTTGGTCTCTAACAACATTACAGTTTTCCGGTTTTGCATGCAACACGGGTGTTTTTTGGTCTACCAAACTTAAAACTGCAGTGCTACCCTCAGATAAACTTTCATTTCCATTGTGAATTACATTATTCGCTTTCTTCTCAATGCTTTGAATGTAAGTCTTTGGTTCTGTAGAATCCTTCCTTGACTTCCAAGTTGGAATTGGTAAATCTACGGTTTCTTTTTCATTAACTGATTCATCATCATCTTGGTAACTACACAGTTCTGAAGGATCATCTGAAGATTCTTTTTCACTTGCATCTTCTGAACATTCTAGTGTTTTATTTAGATAATGCTGAGCCTCATGATCATACAGCAAAGGGAGCTCCTCAAAGAGCTCACAGCATTCTGCAAAATTACACTGAGCTTTAAAAACGCTGTGACTTTTTGTATGTTCTGCAAGTTCAGCTGACAGCTTAAATCTCTGATTACAATTAAAGTGTAAACAAAAATAAACATTTGGATATACATGTCTCTTCAGGTGATCTATAAAATGTTGGGAATCAGCAAATTTTCTCTGGCAGAACCGACATTTTCCATTATTCCATTTCATTATATGCTCCTGCACTTTCAAATCAGTTGGATGAGCTTTTCTTGCATGTTTGTTGAGGAATCTTATCTTTTTAAACACTCTGGCGCAACCACTAGCAGGGCACTTAAAGGTGCCTTCCTCATCCATAGGATCGATGTCTTTTTGAGGGCAAAAAGCTCCATTCACTTTGTGCATAATAGGCAACTCTTTGTTGGAACTCTCTTCATCTTCAGGCAAACTTTCTGTACTTAAAGCATCAACAATATTATTGAAACAACTGTCACTGCTATTTTCAGTAGCATCATCCTGGTCATTTAGATGGTTTTCCACTGTATTGAATACCTGTTCTGCATGCTCCTTCTCCACTTGGACCAGCTGGTCAGCACTCGGAGCTATTGCAGTCTCTGGTTCATTATCTTTGGAGCTATCAGAATTCCCATTTTCAAGAGACAGAGAAACACCAGAACATTCTAGTTCATTAAGCACAGGAGCCTGCTGACCAGCCTCAAGAACTGCAGCAAGATGTTGCCTTTCTATCTTCCTGACATGATTCTTTAAGTGCTTCAGCATAAGTCCTTTTTGTCTGAACTTCCTAGTGCAAAGTACACAGGAAAAACTGCCCTTTTTTTGGTGAGCTTGTGCATGTTTCACGATGTGACCACCAAGAAATTCCTTGTTGCATATCACACAGCAATGCCTCGGTACAGTTTGATCTAACATTTCAGATGCCTCAAGAACTTCATGGTTCTTTCTGGCATTACATTTGGACTGGGCTTCAGAGAGGTCTTCGGGGTCACGCTCCCTGTTGTTTACATCTGTTGAACAGACACATTCCTCACTCAGAGCCCTGTACTCTATCGTCTCTGTATTTGCAATAGAGTTTTCCAGTGTACTTTCACATAAACCAATAAAGGCTTTATCCCCTAACAACGCTAAGCAATTCTGCTTGATCATCAAGAAATTCCAAAATTCAGGATCAAAAAACAAACCTTTTTTCAGAATTGGGAGCAATTCAAAACGCACACGATTCTGAACAGAACTAGTGCACTCATTGTACTCTTCATCTGCACATTTATACAAGTGTTCAACAGTGTAGTACGAGTCCAATGTGCGCTCAAGAAAAAAGATTGAGAGCGCACATATTCTGAGGATCTCTAAGTCATTTGGCAGAAAATGAGCAATTGTTTTATAAATAAGACTTTTCATGTTGGGATCTTCACGAAGGTCCAACTGTAGGGCACATCCACATATCTCAACACATATCTGAAGGCCATCTTCACCAACCTGAAGAACGGAAATTACAGGCTACGTAATTATATAGTATGGATAATGGTTAAAAGTAACATAGAAACCGGTTCCACAGCAAAATAAGAAAACACCAAAAACACCTAACTAGGACCAACAAAGAAAAAACAACTGGTATAAACAATGTCCAAATATCCAGTCATCAACATCCTATGTATTTATATTTATCCATTTCCAAATAAAGAGTTCAGAAAGCCCCCAGGTGAAGGTTACCAGCAGGGTGCGTATACATTTTAAAATAATCCTCAAACAAGACAATAAAATACAGACACAAAAATGCTCAAAAAGTAACATCTGGTTTGCACTGAGAGCTATACAGCTACTGTCAACAAAGCTTCAGAAACTTTTGCCACATGCAGGTCTACAAAGACAATTCATTTGGGGAGACTGCAGCAAATCACATCAGTTATAGCAGTATCTGCTTCTGCATCTTCATTAGGTAGGCTGCTTCACACTATAACTTGGCAGTTAACTATGTATTTGTCCCTGCTCTAACTAATTTAATGTGCATGGCATAAAAATACAACTGATAAAGTATTACCCTCAATTTTGAATAATGACCAACAGGGAAACCGTAGCCACTGCTGGCCAAGCACTCTGAAAGGCCTGACTTCTAAAAATTGACTACCTATGCTTCAAATACACAGAAATCCTATTCCATGCTTTAGGCTGGAGGCCTTGCCCTCAACATTTAATTTGGAGGGATAATCAGAAACATAATGCCCAACAAGTAGCAGATTAAAGTAAAAAGACTTCCAGGAAGCTCAGAAATAATTAGTACCTACCTACATTTAAATGTATGTTAAGAAACACATACAATGCTTTGTATGTAGAGAGTTAAAAAATACCATCATTCAGATGCAAATACAACTAGTATCTATTCCTGTCACAGCAAGTACTTTGGAATAGATATACAGATTAAAGTCTTGGACAGCAGCAAATCATTACATTTAGAACTGTGTAGCAGCCCCTGTGACAAAATACTTTATAATTAATTTAGGGCATAGCATATGAATGAAGTCTATTCAGGCAAGTTGGTAAAAAACAACAGCTTGGAAACAGCTTGCTATCCTGTGTGCAAAACATGGCACATTACAATCTTTTTCAGGTGTTTGTATGGGAGAGTGTAAGACTATGTGCTGGGTTACACCCATCCTGGGAGCAAGGCTCTCTCAGCCCTCCGCACAGACTAACACCTGAAGCATGAAAGCACGCCTCTGTGAAGCAAAATTATGTTTTCTCCTATCTTAGCCTAGCTTTTCCTTAATGTTCCATTAAGCACTTCTTCAGATTTATTTAGAACAGGTAGAAAGATTCAAAACTTACTAAGATTATAAGGCAGACACAATGGCATCACAGAAGGCCTATTTCTTTAATGAGCCAGGAGGAAAGAAAAAAAAAAAAAAAAAAAACAAAACCAAACAAACCCACAGAAAACCCACAACCAACAAAAACAGCAACAAAAACCCCCAAACCAAACACAAGAAAACCCTACCAGAAACCAAAACACAAACCAAAACAACTGCTCAATGCATCTTTCATATTTATTCCATATATTATTAACTTCTTCATTTATTTATAGAGGATGACATTCCTTAAACTTACTGCTGACAGAAAGAAAAACTCAGCAGTCCATAAAAAGAACACAACAAAACCCAAGCATTTCAAACCACAAACAGGCCACAGGCAATCATAATACTGAAGCACATTCTGGAACTTGACAACATTAAGTTGATAGTGTGTCCTTCCCTGTTCTCTCTTAACTTTCCACAAAGGTGGCCTTTTGTAGTGGTTTAACCCCAGTTGGCAACTAACTACCACACAGCTGCTCACTCACTATGCCTCCAGCAGGGTAAGGGAGAATCAGCTGAAATCACTGAAGAGCATCATTTGTTCTGTTCTAATTCAAAAACCAGTACACCATTACACAAAGAGAACCTGTGTTTACATTAACTAGTAAAAAACCCAAACAACAACAACAAACAAGAGGGATGGGGGAGTCAGGTGGAGTTATACAGAACTTACTTCATCCTTAATCACCTTCATGAAAGGGAAAATTACTCTGACATTTGTAGCAATTCTTAAAAGCTGGTAGCACTGGTCGACAAATACTTGTTTTGACGGGTTAGATTTAAGCTGCAGTTTACTCCAAATGAAGATTAAGTCCCTATAAAGGACAGGATAAAATATTTGTATTAGATTTTTAGAACTCTATCACTAAGCATGATGCATTACTAAGAACAACTGTGTGTATATTCTGTAGCTAAAATCGTATTTGAGAGCATACTATCAATCTAAGACCATGACTGTACGCAGGGCACAATGGAAAATGCACTTTATTACTTTTTTTAAGCATTCAGGGTATCTCCTATCACTGAGCCACTTAAATATGCAACAAAATACTAATATATTCAACTTGGTATCAACTTGCATAATCAAATCAGATGCCACAGCACCTAGCCCTTAACACCACCAAGCAACAAATGTCATGCTGAACATGCTCTTGGGATTAGTTAATAAAAAAAGTTATTTCCAGTGCAAGCATGAAAAATCTTGCAGGAAAACATCTGAATGTGGAAAGCCTTGTAGAAAACTAGCTTCTGATACAGCCCACTGACAGGAAACATTGATGTTCTCATGTTATGCACATTACAACAAAACTGTCTTTCACTGCTGTCATCACCAGTTTACTGGCCAACAGCAGTTCCAAGAACGTCTCAGGTGCTACAGCTAGACATACATTTCAATCTGCAATTAAACAGCATTTGACTGACAGAAGGTAACACAAGAACAGACTGCAGCAGAACTCTTTTGCAGGTAATGCGCCTGTGAGCGCCTTCACAGCTAACTGGAATTTACAGCCTGTAAGGTCTATGAACATTAATTTAGAGACTTGGAAAGGTAATTTGACTTCAATTTTTGTTATAAGAAAGTTTGCAAGCACAAAGATTTCACACAGAAGTAGATATAGTTAGGACTAACTGGAATGGAAACAGAGTACCAATTGACTTCAGTTCTCTGAAGGAAGACACTTTTTTATTCCACCAGCCTCCCTCCCTCAGAAAAAACAAGCCCAGCTGCTGACAAAATATTTGGCTGATCTTCTAGAGCCTCTAGTATCTGCTGGATGCAAATCTGGTAAGCCTCTCAAAATCTGAAACTAGCTAGTGTGTTTGTGCACCAAGCCATTCATAAAGCTCACCAAAATTCTCAACCTGAAGTAAAAAAAGAAACAACATTTTTGCTGTAAAATGTTACAGCAGTTAAAGAATACAACTTATTCTCTGCTTTGCCTCACACTATTTCAGAGCAATCCATTCAACACTAATCCCAGAGAATTTCAGAAAACTCAACTTATTTTTCTAAGATTAGAGTTTTAAGTAGCCTACCACGTGTTCAGACAAGTGTGACAGCTGACACAAGAGTCAAAATGGAGAAAAATCAATGTAGAAGCAGCAGCTTCAGTGGTGAAGAGCGAGCTGCTAGATCAGTTTGACCACTTGACTATACTCTGATGTGAAATAGTATTTTAGTCTTACTCTTCCATGTAGGCTTCTCCTTCTCAAGCACATTTTAGACTTTGATAATCATTAAGGATTAAAGTATTCCTGAAGAGCTGATTGGACAGTTTCAACTGCTTAAATGCTTTCAATACCAATTTTAATGCTGAAATCAGCAGTACTTGAGATATTTCTGTGCCATTAACCGCAGATTATAAACCTGAGATAATGTAGGCAGGAGTAGCCTTCTATTTGGTCAATTACTATGTCACAGTAGTACTTAATGACATTTACTTCTTGCATAGTAGAACTTAGTATTTTAAACACAGGCCTCATTGTGAACTAGAGACATGCATTGGGGCAATTTCAAGTGAGACCACAGATAGGCTATCTTTACTAGAGGCAATCAAGTAATCCAGCCTGTTAACCCCCTGCAAAATACCAAAACCTTAGCTACAGCTAGAAAGTCTACCTTTTCTTAGGTACAGATATCACACTTAACCAAAAAGTTACCCAATTCACAAAATTATGTAAAGACCAAAGACTGAACATGTAGGGGGGGGGGGGGGGGAAATCCTTGAATTACTAAGCTTATTGCATAGGAACCACTTGAAAACAGCCAAAACTGCATTTTAAAATTGCCTGGAAGAAGAATGCAAGCCATTCTGCTATGCTTGTTCTATCAGAATTTTGGCTACCTTCCTGAAGGGACATCACATTTTAATACTGATCCCTTATAAGTAGCTTGTACACAAGTATTTCTAGTAAAACTAAGCACAGCTTGCTTATAATTTGTAAGTGGCTTTTCACTTCAGAAAACACATTCACATCATCTGGATCTAGACTTTATTCTTAATGTCAATAGAGACAGTAAGAGTTTTGTGACAGAAATGGTTTCAGTGTGAAAATTTCCTGCTAGATTCTTGCTAGATCTGCAAGGTCCTCAATTCCATACAAGATGTGATTGAGTTATGTTGTGCTGAAGACATTAAAATATCCTCTAGACAAATACATGTGAAGTAATTTAACCTAACTCCTACCTCTTAAAAAATTTGAATTCAAGTACAGTCATGCTTACATAATCTGTTAAATATTATATAGATCTTTTTGGGTATGAAACTGTTATGGTTTGACATCTGTAAAGAATGAAAAAGCTACTCTACCTGCACAGATATAACTGCTCTGAACTCTAAAGACACTCAAGTTCCATATTCTGAATGAAAGATTAAAAACACTGGGATAACGAAACGTTTTTCGTGATAGACAGATATCTATATGCTAGACAGTACTTTAAGCTCTTCTGAAATTCCATTTTGACATTGACTTTGTGAGAACATAAGGACAGATGTCTTGTTCTGTGTAACAGTTTTCAAAATGGGTGATTCAAGACGATCAGCTGGGTAAGAGCAAAGTTTATGTTACTAAAACAAAAAACATTAAAAAGTAGGTTTAATTCCAATATTTGAAATTAATTTTTTACATGTAAATTACATCTGCAAATTTCCTGGTAAGTAACAAGTCAGGAGATGAAGCATTTGGGAAGGAATCAGTGAAGTTGGATTCCGTTCCAAATTTACTCATTGGGTTCACACAAACTTCATACCTGAACTTCTTCATCTGTTCTATGGGGACAGTGGGGCCCACCTTTTTCTAGACAGACGACAGACTGAATGAAAAATACACCTAGTGGTATCTATAACACTACAAGGTGTTGGCAATATGTCGTATCATAATTACTCAGGACAATTTTTATTGGTGAAACAGGCACTATAATGTCTGGCCTTCATTACTTTCTCGGGGCGGGGGAGGGGGTGCGGGGGAAAGACAGAGACACCATACACCATACTTTTCAATTTCCTGCCTCTGGGAACAGGGAAATCCTTCATAGATTCTAAACTCCATATTAAAAGTAGTTATGCAGATTAATATTTTATCTCTTTTCACTGAAAACTAAAAATAATCAAATCTGTGTGACTAAGCCTTTTTCCAACAACTACATAATAAAGTAAACAAACTAAGCACACTTTACCAAGGAATGCAGATGTTACTTTAAGTACAGAAATTATACAGAATGAACAGAAGGATTATCTTCCTTAGCAATCTTTCAGTTGACAGTTGACTTTTGGGAACTCTTCAGTAAACAATTCTTAGCCATAAAGATATACAACTGTCAACCTGATTCAGTGTGTATGAATGTATTTTTCCTTGTTTTCCAGAGGGCCATCGTTCATGTTATGGCTTTGTTTATGCAGTAAAATCTGCAGAATTCATAACACATTTTCAGAACTCTTTTTTTCCTAGACACATTGGTGACATTGCAGTTTGGTTATTACATGAAGCATCATTCAAGTAGCAGAACAGCAATAGATCTGCTTTGTCCGTCTCCAGGCTATATACTGTTACGCATTGTTAACAACAAATACTTATACACATCAACAGCTGAAAGTATATAAAGGTTCACCCTTCTGTTACTGTGAAGCAGCTAATAAGTGTTAAGTACTATGGAGGGTACCACCATACATGATTGTGTTGAAGGCAACAGGCGTAAGAGATGCACTAAGAATGTTTTAAAGTCATGTTAGAATGTTTTTATCTGGTATTTTAAACTTAAGTTACATCTCAAAGTTTAGATGAGTTTCTTTTAAGCAATAAGATTATCTGCTAAGATGCTTTGCCAGAAAGAAAGTATTTACCATATACAATACATGTCCCCATTCTGAAGCTGTGGGACTAGGAATGATTCACATAGATGTAAGGCTAAGGTAGTCTTCCCTTCTTTTTCAGTGTTGCAGATGATCTCAATTCCACTCTTGCAATCGGTCCTCATCAAGTGCTAGACAATTAAAATAAAATCAATTTAGATAAGTTGGCTAATGTGAAATAAAAACCTATCAGACCTTGCTATAGTAAAGAAGCTACTGAAAACTGCAGGAATTAGCATAGAATTCTTTTGGAACAGCTTTTGTGTAGGTCTGTAAATAAGATTTGGATGTATTTAGAGTTCTTTCATATTTTTCAGAGTAATGGCAATCAGAATTATTGTCTGAGAAATTAAGACTACACAAAAGCACTTTCTTGCACTACAGCAGCTTGATCTTAAGGTTAAGAAAAGCATCGTTATCTATTAAGTGCTATTCGTGATGAAAGTAGGGCTGTGTTCAATTGCAATGTCATTTTATCACCAAAACCAACTCTCATGAAACTTCAATGTACCAAGCACTGGGCCAACATCAATTAAGTTTAAGTGATTTTGCTAAAATATTAGTCAACAGTAAAACAGTCAATATGCTCAAGTTACAAAATATTATTGACTTAAGATATTTTAGGAAATATATCTACATGTAAACTTGACCTAAAACTTGCATTAGGTCAACAAGATTTGTAGTGCTTAACATTTAACTTCCCAAAGTTTAATCCAGCACTAGGTTAAGCAACACTGGCATAATTGGCTGATTTTATGACATTTAGTTGTACAAAAAAAAGAAGCTGCCCCATATGCTCCTCTTGACAATTTGTACACAGTCAGCATAATGCACCACTTCATTAAAAATCAATCAATAAATACATGTATACCGACAAACAATACCTCCTGGAACAGCTGATCTTCTAATGGTGACATATAGAGACAGGTGAAAAGCGCTTGATGGAAATAAAGATCTTTACTGATATCGGGATGATTTATGCAAGATTTGATAAGAGCCATTGCCTCAGGGATGCGTTCACAGGCAATAAGGTATCTGGCACGTAGTTCAAAGAACAGTGGATTTTCAGAGCTTAAATATTTGTTAACTGTACAGAAAAGAAAGATTTAAAGGTAATTAGAATATGAAGTCCAAGCAACAGGTTTAAATGTCATTTTTTTTTTAATAGCACAATGTCAACAAAAAAATATTAAAGAAGGCCCTGCTAAAAAGGCTATTATATAATAAATAACACAAAGAGTCTGTCCTTGTGCTTGGAGACAGAAATTGTCATTTTTCCTACACGAGGAACACAATTCAGTACTGTACTGCTAACACAAGGTGCTGCAAAGTCTTAGTAAAATAGACACTATATGGAAGCAGATACAAACATTATCAAGAAAAAAAATACCCTCTGTCTCTGAGCACTGGAATCTGGGTGAGTGTTGTAAGTATAGGATCCGCTTCACTTCAACTGCTACAATTATAAATATTATTAACAAATGTAAGTATCAAAAATTATAAATATTTTAAATAGAAATAAGGATACTCCATTAAAACAGAGGAAACTAGCATTTGCTTTAAGTAGCTTTGAAAACCTTGCTTTTCTTTGGACGAGTGGAAAACATGCTTTATCTTCCTCTAAAAATGTGCTACTGGGCACAATTCTAAACCCCTAAATACCTTTAAATTCTAGGCCTGGAAATCTGTTCTTCTGATCTAAATGCTAATCCTAAAGCTCACACTTGAGCGAAATAATTTCAACTACAAGACTCAAAATACTTAACATGCAATAATTGAAAAATTATTCAATACATGGAAGACATGCTTTAGATCTCTATTATAAAAGTCCACACAGATTCTAGCCTCTCTTAGGATTACAAGTAAAAATAACATTCATTGGTGTAAAATGCAATAATGTTGCTTTGAATCTATCAAGTAAAAAAGTGTTCACAGCATATTGACATTAAAGTAATATACTGGACAATGTGGCTTGATTTTCCTCTAACATTCTCAATACCTGCCTTTTAATCCAGAGCTTCTAATGAAACCACCAAGCAAAAGACAACTGCTAACTCTAGTAGTATTTAGCCAAGTCTCTGTTACATCAAAATGGCTTGGGGAAAACAACATCTCTTTTTGTTCAAGCAGCATGTGTGCTGCTTTCCTTTAGAGCAAGGGATGCCAACCATCACCTTGGAAATCTATTAGGTGTTTACACAGGAGTTTACCTCTGCCTGGAAGAAGAGTTTTTATATTAATCTGGTTAGAATAATTATACATTTACATTGACTAAATGCATGTATGGAAACCAGAGAGTTTGAGGGACAGAATGCCCGTGTACGAGGTGAAACAGGGTAAGACAGGAATCTTGGACTCTGTGTTTAGAAACTCAAGGCCTACTTATCGTGCAAGACGAAAGCTGTCACACAACTATGTAATGCTTCGAAGAACGTTGATCTGTGGAACGCTTATCTAAGAAAACGTATAGATAACGGGAAAACAGCCAGGAACAGACCAGATGTTCCTGCAGAGGTGAGCAGAAGAACAGGGCAAAACCACCACCAACACCACACAACCAAAAGAACCAAAAGAGAGGAAAAATGCAACTGAGAGGAAAACCCTCCCCTGCCCACTACCAAAAGACATTGCCATGGATAAGAGGAACCAAATGCAAATGAATAGAAAATAGCATGAATATGTAGTATCTAACTGTATATTAACTCTGTAAAGCTTGTACTCAGATGCACACACTTGGAGGGGAAACTCCCCGTGTGTCCAGTGCTGTGCCTAGCACCGGACATAAATTATTAAAGAATACTTCAGTCTTAGCTGTTGAGTTTTTCTATTTCTCTGTATCAGTCTACTATGCTCTTCTAGAAGTTCACAGAAGGCTGCCTTATTCTCCCTAATGTACGAACATTGTATTGCTTCTATGTTTCTCTTTAAACCTAAAGACTGCCTTTCCAGCCATTTCAAAATAGACTGCAACATCTCCAAGTATGCTAAAATTTATGTAAAGAGAGACACAGCAAGGTGTCTGTATGTTGGCCTAGGCTTCTCCATGTAATTAATGAACTGAAGACAGGATTTTGTAGTTCACAGTACATATTTATCAAACGGACTTTTGCAAGTCAGTGACTCAGCAATAATATGCAGTTTTCAACATTTAGTGATCTTGGAGGGAACAAGAAGTTTCAAAATAGACACCAAACACTGCCAGCCTATAAAGCAGAACAAAATGTGTGCCGTGTAAGACTTTACAAGAATCAGACTTTAGAAGTGAGTCAAGAAAGAAAAAAGCTTCCAAAAAGCATTATCTGAAATAAACGTCTGTCATCATAGATGAGATATGCCAGACAGATGTGTGGGGATGTCAGAAGATAAAAGGAGGAAGAATACCTCAGCAGAGGGGAAGGAGATAAGACCTGAAACAACATGATCATCCAGTGACAACATGCAATCTCATTCCTACTGTGTCAGGCTGAAACTATGTAAAAATTCTGTTACCCATCATGTAGAGGCTTCATGATGACCAAGAAAATCATTAAGGCAAAGACTAAACTAATTCTTTGAAGGAGAGATATAGATTTGAAGCCTAACTTCAGATCATAACCACCAAAACTTCAATACTTTGTCATGTGATGCAGAACAACAAGGGTTTCATTTTGTTGCTGTAGGTATTTGACTAGAAGTTTATCAAATATACAATGAAAATCATGGGTAAACCATGTTACTGAAGTGGCTTCACAACAGACAAAAAAGATAGCGACTTCTTATATTTGCTATCAAAATTCTCTGGTTAAGGAGGCAGCTCACTAAGCAGCCTCTTCTGACTTCATAAGTCTCTTCCTCTATCCACAGAATGAACACACTGTCATAAACAGAGTAATGAATTTGAGTCATGCATTACACCGTAACAGCTGGAGAAGAACTACTATTTTCTATCACCATCAAAACAAAACAATTTTTAAGAGGTCCTCTGTGAACTCTGCCAACAAGTATGTAGCATAGGCTGTTATTTTAAGACTCTACTGTAGATTGGGTATCTTCTCCTCAAGATCTTGCATTAACATTCTAGTGATGTTTGTTTCCATGCACTAAAATGCTGTTTTACTCTGCAGCCTGAACAGAAATATTTCTCCTCCTCCCACCTCTAGAAATTACATATACATAAAGCAGCTATCAGGAGTAGTCACAGGCCTCAATCCAAACAGACCCAAGAAAGGACACAAGCCAGAGTATTTACAATTTAAAAAAAAAAAAAATTAGTCAGAATACCAAGAGATAAAAATACACATTGGGTCCTCCCCATTATCATATTACTTCAATAGTGTACCTAAAGTCAAGTCACTCTCCATGCTTTCAGGGGTTCAGCACCTGGATACAGAATGTTCATGTAATAAACAGCTGCTCAGTAGCCTCTTGTATCTGAATTAATGTGATCTTTACACTATAAAAGTAGACAAACTACTAGCAAAGAAATGTAGGTTTCATTCCAATAAAAAAGGGACAGATACATTTTGCAACAGAAAAACAGTCAAGTGTTATGCAAAGCCATCTGACAATGTTTGATCCTACTATCAAATTTTGATCCTACTAACACAATTTTCAGTACTTAAAAAAATTAATGTGGTAAATTGAATACCTAATTCCTGTGACACAGGCTTTGTTTTAAGAATTGCTTGTAATACTGGATCCTCCCATGGGCCACCATCTCGAATGATGCGAGTCACTAGTTCCAGGTTCGTATTTCTGTATCGATTTAGAAGGTTCTGACATTCCTACGTGTAAAAAAAAGCAACAATGAGAAAGAATAACAAAATGTTGTTTAAAAAGAGAGTCAGGCCATCCACAAGTTATGAAACAAGAAACCCCAGGCATGTTTAAATATTTCTTCAGTCAAAATTCAAGCTACAAAGTCTTTTATTCACCAGCCCTACACAAAGCCTTAGAGCAAGCACAGATATTCCCTAAAAACAGGAATAATGAATTGTGGAAGTCAGACTGCTCATGTCTCCTAGAAGCATGCAGCAAGAGCCTGTCATTTTCATAACAATGTAAAAACATCTTTCCTTGAGTGAGGAGGTATTACTGGCAAATTCTGCAGAAGACGACTTCACTTCATGCCAGTCTGCAGATTTAGACAAGCTGATGCTAGGTTTGTGATCCAGCGATGGCATCTGAATTTGAGTCACCAGCCCTCAAGCAGTCGTTTTTCTCCAAATCTCTACGCAACAGAAATGATGCCTGCCTGAAATCAATGTGAGTATAGTATTTTAGCCACCCATGATTTCCATGTATGCCAGGGTCCAATCCCTTTGTTATTTGCTGGTAAGTGTTAACATTCACGTTAATCAACAGCAGACTTTTAATCACAAGGTGTGTCTTTTTGTTTCAAAATTAGATAACTGAAGAATGGCTTCTATACACAAACTTCTTCACATGTTTTTTCTGCAAACTCTTTGCTACAATTACTTTTTTCTTTTATATTCAGATGAATATGTTTGCTATTAAAAGATGCTTAAGTAACTGAAATACTGGTCACAGAATTAACCAAGTTGGAAAAGACCTACAAGATCATCAAGTTCAATCCATCACCCAACACCACCTAATCAATTAAACCATGGCACCAAGCGCCCCAATCCAGTCTTATTTTAAACACTTCCAGGGATGGTGACTCCACCACCTCCCTGGGCAGCACATTCCAGTGGCCAATCACTCTGTGAAGAATTTCTTCCTAACATCCAGCCTAAACTTGCCCTGGCTCAGCTTGAGACTGTGTCCTCTTGTTCTGGTGCCGGTTGCCTGGGAGAAGAGACCAATCCCCACCTGGCTACAACCTCCCTTCAGGTAGTTGTAGACAGCAGTAAGGTCTCCCCTGAGCCTCCTCTTCTCCAGGCTAAACAACCACAGCTCTCTCAGCCACTCCTCATAAGGCTTGTGATTCAACCCCCTCACCAGCCTCATTGTCCTTCTCTGGACACATTCGAGCAATTCAACATCTTTCTTAAACTGAGGGGCCCAGAACTGGACACAGGACTCAAGGTGTGGCTTAACCAGTGCTAAGTACAGGGGCAGAATGACTTCCCTGCCCCTGCTGACCACACTCTTGCTGATACAGGCCAGGATGCCCTTGTCCTTCTTGGCCACCTGGACACACTGCTGGCTCATGTTCAGCCTGTCAACCAGTACCCCCAGACTGCTGCAAGACATGTGAAATGTAAGCAACTTCACCAACTACTACCTAATCATGTGCTTCAGAAAAAGCATTTGACAGAAGGGATCAGGTTGAGTGCTCTGAATGACCACAGCCCAGACCTGCCTATGGACAGTGATAACAGTACGTCTGTGCCTTTGCCTACAAGTGCTATGAAGACAAGTGCATTGAACAGTTCTGAAAGGTCTCAGGGCAGAAGCAGTCCTGTGCCAGCTGTAACAGCAGCATCTGTGACCAACATACAGGCTTCCGAAATCACTGTGCCACAAAAAGTGCCAGTGAAAGCTCAGGGGTACCTCAAATGAAAGCATTCCTCAAACTGCCACACAACCAGCCATTTCTCCATCACCAAAGCCTACCACCTCTAGAGTTGTTTCCCCAGTCTATCTATTAAATCCATCACCAAGAACTTCAGGAAATGTTGCAACAAAAATGCCTAGCCCTGCCACAGCAGTGAAAAGGACATCTTCTCCCATAAAGAAGATTCTCCTAAGAAAATGAAAACTGAAGAGCAGAACTAAAAGAGTGAAGAGCTGAGCTTTACAGATTTGAATGAGCATGAAAACATGGAAACTAAGGAGCAACTGGAGACAGAAGCGAATGTCATTACCAGCTTGATTACACAACTGATTCAGAAATCATCTAGAGAAAAAAATGGGTAAAGATATGTTTTGATACTTTCATTGTTGAGAAGTCAATGTATTTGAGAACTAAAACACAAAAGCACAAAAGAAGTGTCCTAGATTTTCTTTTAATTCAAAAAGCAGTCTACGAACATTTATTGCAGACTGCCAAAATGTCCCAGTACTCTTTATGCAAGAGAGCCTACTTGTTCCTGAGGCTGATAAGGCACTCCTTGACCCCATTCTTCCACCAATTCTAAGCACACATCTAATTGCTGCTGGTTTGACAATTAAGTAACAAACAGGTATAACCAGCAAACCAACATAAGGATAGCTACTTTTCAAACTGCTGTTCCATGATCAGTATCAACAGAAGAAACAACCCTGGTTTTCATCCTTTCTTTCCCTACAAAGTTTCCTCTCATGGTACCACAAATACAGTGAAACCCACTATCAAAAGAAGTTCAGGTCAAAAAAGACACTTACCTGAGGAAAAAAATAAAGTTTATCTTATGGTTGCATATAGCCATACAAAACTATGACCCAGTCTAGCCAGGAGTACAACAGTGTTAAACAACGTGAGTTTATACTGACTTGTTTATTAAGACAGAGCTTGAATTTCATAACTGTTCAAAACTGCAGAGGGAAATGAGGTTTCATGTCATGAACTGATATGCAACACTGCATGACATTAATTTCTAATTAGACAAACAGGTGAAGCTTTCCTCTTCTATATGGGGAATGCACTAATTGTGTCTTTAAGACTGGTATTACAAGAGAAGCACATTTATTCTATTAGCAATGTTAGAATAAATGGATTTCCCTTCAAATATCCTTTTTTCTATCTCCTTTGAGTACAAATGTAAGTAAAGTGGCTACACTCTTTCACTATAAAAGCATGTTTCCACCTGATTATATATCAACAAAAAAACGCCTTCATATGTACTAAAATAATATTAGTTTTATATGAAACTAGGCAACACTACCTGGATTGAAGCTAAAATATCTTTCAAAGGATCTTCATAGAACTCATCCTTTCCAAAGAACAGCAGCAATTCAAAAAAACTCCTGCAAAAAAGCACAGAAGTAGTGATTAAGTCAAACTAAAAATGTCAATTCAAAAAATGAAACTACTTATGTCTGTTACAGTTGTTATAGCACTAAACACAAAATTAAGACTATCATAAATTCTAGGCCCATGCCAGAGTCACTCCAAAATTTTGGCTAACACCCACACTCTTCAAATGCAACTCGTATTTCAACATTTTTATATTGGTCTGATATTTTGTGGTGGACTGTGGCTTGCATACACACCCCTAACACATTTTTCATCAGGCATCAAGTCACAAATACAGTACAGCTATAGATAAACTACCAAAACCAAACTGGTTATAGAACAGATTATACTTAAGCACAACTTAAAATCCCTTCTGTCATACTTTAAGTTTGTGACATTTAGATTCACAGTACCTGCCTGATCATCTCCTCCAAACATTCATGTCTTCCACACTGCTGCTCCCCATTCACCATTATGAAAGCAAGCCTTTCTCAAAAGCCAAAACTTCTGTCAGAGATCCAGCAAGTTTGAAGAAAGGAAAACTGTAAAATTACTATAGTATGCACCAAGCAAAAGGAGTTACATTCAAGGAACAGTAACTTCACATGAATGCAGATTCCAAACAATTCCCATTTTCAAGTATGATAAGCACTTTCTAACACACTTTATTCCATTTCAGCCTGTCTTGCAGCAAGACCCAGTGAAGTTTCTCTACGAAGATGCAGCCTCAAAAGGTGCCCTTCATTCCAAATTTCCAAATAAAAGCCTTTTGCTAGTAATTTCCTATTTCCAAAAATGGCTTTGAAGATTATTTTCAAAGGGACAGCTTTTGTGCAAACATAACTAACCCATCCTCTGCGTGGCAGTCAAACTAAATTGCAAAACTTAAGATTGTACCACCTCCGAGTTTTTAAAGAAAACTGGGTGTACGTGCAGCAACGTGCATTTGCAAGCATTGCCTGAAAAGAAATGGCAGATATAGAACAAAACAGGACTCGCCCTTCCAGCACCAGCTAACTCAATTTACTTGGCCTTCTTATTTTCCATCATCTTAGACTATTTGCCTAGCATTTTATTTATTTTTAATATAGCAACCGAGACAACCATTACAGAAACACCGTCAGGCTACGTAGGGATGCAACAAAGAAGGCCAAGGCCCCCTCAGAACTAAATCTGGCAAAGAAAATAAAAGAGCAAGTAGCACTTCTTCAAATACATCAGTAAGGTAAAATACAGAAAATGCAGGCTCACTGCTGAATGAGGTGGGAGCCCTATTTACAGAAGATACAGAGAAGGCAAAGTGCATTCTTTGCTTCAGTCTCCACTGGTAAGACAAGCCCTCAGGAATCCCAAACTCTCACCAGTCAGTGAGAATGAGGTTAGAGAACATTTGGGTAAACTGAACACACAAATCCATGAGTCCTGATGGGATACAGCACAAGTACTGAGAGTGCTGTTGTTGCTCTACTACTCTCCATCACTTCCAAAGATCATGGAAAACAGGAGACACGTCTGAGGACTGGAGGAAAACCAATGTCATGCTACTCTTCAAACAGAGCAAGAAGGAAGACCCAGGAAACTACAGACCTCACAGTCTCACCTCCATCCCTGGAAAGGTGATGGAGCAGCTCATTTTGGAAGTCATCTGCAAGCACATGGAAGAAGGTTATCAGAAGCAGCCAGCACAGATTCGCCAAGGGGACATAACATTTGACTAATCTGATACCCTTCTATGATGGTGTGACTGAATGGGTAGGTGAAGTGGATGCTGTTTACCTTGACTTCATCAAGGCTTTTGACACTGCCTTCCATTACATCTTCAATGACAATCTCAGGAAGTATGGGTTAGAAAAGTGGATACTGAGATGGATTGAGTACTGGCTAAACAATATTGCTCAGGGGGTCATGAACAACGAACAGCACAGCTGGAGGCCTGTAGGTAGTGGTATTTCCCAGGGGTCAGTGCTGGGCCCAGTCCAGTTTCACATCTTCATCAACAACCTGGATAATGGGACAGAATGTTTGCTGGCAGTACAAAACTGGGAAGATTGGCCAATAGACCAGAAAGCTATGCTGTCATTCAGCAAGAAATGGATAGACTGGAGAGCTAGGCAAAGGGGAACCTCATGACTGTACCTGGGGAGGAACACCACCATGCACCAGTACAGATTAGGGGCTGACCTGCTGGAAAGCAGTTTCATGGAGAAGGACCTTGGAGTCTTCGTGGACAGTAAGTTATCCATGGAACAGCAATATACCTTTGTGGCCAAGAAGGCCAATGATGTCCTGGGGTGCATTAAGAAAAATGTGTCAAGAAGGTTGAAGGAGTTTCTTCTCCCCCTCTACTCTGCCCTAGTGAGACCACATGTAGAGTAGTGTCCAGTTCTAGGTTCATCAGTTCAAAAAGGACAGGAAAACACTAGAAAGTCCTCAGAGGGCCATGAGAATGATTAAGGGACTGGAACATTTGTCTTGTGAGGAAAGGCTACAAGACCTGGGGGCTGTATAGTCTGGGGAAGAGAAGGCTGAGAAGGGAACTTGTTAATGTTCACAAATATCTGAAGAGTGGGTGTCAAGAAGGGACCAGTCTCTTTTCAGTGGTATTCTGAGATAGGATGAGGGGCAACAGACACAAACTGGAAGACAGGAAGTTCCACCTCAACATGAGAAAAAAAATCTTTACTGTGAGGTTGACAGAGCACTCAAACAGGCTGCCCAGAAAGTCGTTCTCTGGAGACTTTCAAAACCTGTCTGGATGTGTTCCTGTGTGGCCTGCCCTAGGAGATCCTGCTTTGGCAGGGATCTTGGACTCAATCTCCAGAGGTCTCTTCAAGCCCCTACCATTCTATGATCCTAAAAGCAGAATGGGAGAACTTGGCAAAACGTTGCTTTCCAGAGCACAGGTCAATTTAGGGCTTCACTTACAGAAGCATACTTCCAGGTAGTATTTGCAATTCAGTCATTTCAATGAAAAACAAGGTAGTTAGATCTCATGGATCTGCAGATAGCACCAGCACACCTAACACTGCTCTGCCTTAGGATTCTAAGAACTTTAATTTCTACTTGGAAAAAAGTGACTATCATGTAAAAAAGTAACTATCATTACTATCAGTAACTAACAGTCTGGAGTCGCTTGCAAAAGTCATGAGCAACAATGGATTTCAGAAGGGAAGACAGCACTGGGAGAGTTCTGAAAAACTGCATCTAAGGCATTTTTGAAACAGGACTGAAGAGCCAAGGCTTGCAACAAAGGGAAATACGAATAATTTTAAGATTATGTGAGACATTTTTTCTAAATTAAAAAGGAGAATAATAAGGAAGAGAAGGAGAAAGTAGAAGGTGACTCATGAAAGAGCTTCCAGTACTCTTCCAACCCGTAGGTTTTTCTTATTGATGGCAATTTATTTCCTGACTACAGCATTTAGAATTTTGTTGTGACAGCTGCCTTTTATTTTATGAACAAGGAACTCTTTTGCCAAGCAACTAAATTCATTGCAGTTGTCCCCAAATTTATAGTCTAACTCCAAGATATCTGAACACCCAAAGTACAAATTTTCTCCAGATTAGGCCCTTGACTCTCAATGCAAATATGGAATGAAATAAAAATTTTAAAATAAATCAACAAGCATCCAAGTAAGTACTTTTTTTTTCCCCTGAAAAACATTGGCTCATTTCATGCTGATTAACAGATCTTAAGTGTACTTGACTCTCAGGAAAGGTCAAGCATGAGTCATGTCATGATCTGGAAAGCAGCCAAACTGGAACTTAAATAAGACAGAACTAGCAAATGATGCATACATCCATTTTAATCTGCTTGGACAGATTTGAAGAGAATAGTATCTTGGGGAAAAAAAAGACTGGAAACTAACAGTGAAAAAGTGTGAATACATGTTTTTTTCCTATCATCTGCTCCATACTCTCATCAGATTAATAAAAGGAAGCTACCAAAATATTTGTATTTCCTAATGACCAATCTCCATTCAGTTAAAATTACTATATTCTGTTCCAGCTGTGCCCTGTCATCTTAAACCAGTCTACAGCATTGCACACCCACATTTGCATCCATCCATCTATAATCATTGTCTCTCTAGATTGGTCACATGACTACTTTGCTATTACTGCCAACAGAACATTGCCTAAGAACACTAGAGCATGCTGGCACCATTATTAAAACCTCCTGATATTAACTGCAATACAGATACTGCTTCATTTGTGATGAATAACAAGGCTAGTGTGAATAGGGAATGCAACAGTCATTACTATTAATAGTTAATCTGTTTACCACGGAAATCTTAATTATGACAATACAGTCAGGCATATTTTTTCTCTCAAAGAACTAAGGCTTAATGTACATGACATTTTCAAAGGAGACTGAAGTAAGGTTTCCCAGGTAACTGCAACTAGTAAGCCCAAGGATTCCTTTACATCACATGCAAAACTACAACAATCAAGCAGAATCAGAAGGGAAAATAAGCTGCCATTTTGGAATGAAGGAAAAACTCAGTGAGTAAATCCAGCTCCAAAAGTCAAGATAGACAACTATGACAGGAACTCAACCAACCCACTTTGAGATTATCAGGAAGTGGCCACCCTACACACAAGTACCTGAATTCCTACATTTTTCCTCCCAAGCTTTGATATTCAAAAGTATATAAAAGTGTGGTTTAAACTTTGAACATTTTTTCTAAAAGTCTGGGAGGGGAAAGGAAAAAAAAAAAGGCCACCAAGTTTTGCTGTAACTGCTACTTGTTCTCCAGCACTGGAGCATTCCAGGTGTCAAACACGGTGCTCTTACAACAGACTTAAGTAGTTGCAAGTCAAATAGCTTCATGCGCACACACAAAACAGTAAGTCTCTCTGGTAATGTTTCACCAACACTTAAAGGCAGCATATACCCTGTAAGATTAGAGAATAAAGCCTTGAATTCTAAGCAATTAGGGCTAATAGCTCAGGAACAGTGAGAAGTATAAGCAATCCAGTTCTCCTGAAAAAGTCAACTAGGAGAGGAAGACTATGAAGAGTATTTGCTTCCGATGATTAGATGAGGCAGGAGCTTCCATAAAAATACTTAACCAATCACCACTCAACAAGAAGTTCAACCAGCTGGACAAATAAATCTCATCCACTCACACTGAACTCACAACACAAAGCTAGTTTTTCGGGGTTTGTCCCCGTATGCTGATAGAAAATTAAGTATGCTGCAGCCCAGCTAAGTATCTATTTTTTCTGCTTCTATTCCACGCTGAGGTTCTGAAAACTGAAAAGCAGGTTTTTAGAACAGGAGAAAACCTCAACAAAACAACACTCCTACTTATCTACTGATCACTATCCTGACACTTTCAGCTTTCATGTGGGAAAAACATTGCTATTCTATCAAGATTTATGAGCTAACATTCTGCAGTTCTTGAAGTTAAATATGGCTTTTGGTCAGTTAACTGTGTAACAAGTAATTCCCATGAGCCTTTTGGTGACTCAAACATTACAATTTATTTTAAAATTGACTCATTTCTTCAGCCCTACAGGAAATTTCTCTTAACAAATACTTAACCTATTACCATCACTGGAGGTAGAACAGTAAGACACCCTAGATAATTTACAATTATGTACTACCAAAGGCTGGTCTTCAAATAATGCAAAATCTTCCCAAAAGAAGCTGCATAGTGATCACTTGTTTCTTAAGATTATTAATTTTGCCAGTAAACCCTTATGACACAACGTTGTAACACCCCACTTCAATATTGAACAAGGACACACACACACAAAAAGGACCAAGTTCTTGATTTTATATCCTCAGTTAGCAACTCTTGGTTCCACACAGCTATGTCACCTATTAAAGCCACGCTTGTACAAGCGCTGAGAATTTTGGAGACCCTTTTGCTATTGGACAGTAACACAGAGTCTGTATTTTAAAGGAAGTAATAAAATTAAGTAAGTACTTACAAAGCTAGGCTACTCAATACGTATTGTACGTGCTCACATTCAGCTGGGAACGACACACAGGCAGACGTGAAACAACAGAGCGCTGTCTGAAGCACCTGAAGCTGAGGCAAAGGAACCTGCCACCTTCCAGCATAGTCTTCAACAACCTAACAATGAAAACATTGAAATATATATTACAATAGAAAACATCAACTTTGGTCAGAAACAGTACATAGTTAATACTTTACCCTCTTTCTCCCTTAGAAGTAGGATTTGAGACCACAACAACCTATTTTGTATTATGAAACTGAAAAAATAAATAGAAACTTTGACCTACATTATGAAAGATATACCACCAAATATTCTTTTCAGAGGTTAAGGCAAGAAAAACTTACATGGCATCACAGTAGACATTATGCTCTACATTTAAACATAAGTTTTCATTTTGCAAGAGGATATAAATTAAGGTCTATAACCTTAAGGTCTGTATTTCCAGACATTCCATTCTAAAACTTTTCAAGAAGGAAGCAAGTAGCCTGCACTCTTCTAACCTCTATGTCAGCAGTAAAAGGCATGAACATACTGCTAACGCTTTCTTATCTGATCAAATAAGTAGATTTGGTCTTTTATGAAACTCAGGTTACTTATGCCCTGTTCTACAGTTATAAACTGCATTGCTATTTATAGAGAAACATGAGGTTGAAATATAGGTGCTTTAATGGAAAAAGATGAAGAAAAATCCATGCTTGGTCATCTGCTCAATCTTATTATATCAATAAACACATATTTCTGGCACTACCTATGCCCACATTGGGAAGCTCAATAACCCAGCACCATCTAGGTATCTCTATACTGAAGCCCTCTGAAAGGCCTAGTTCATTCAGAGCACTCTACGTATAACACAGAGAACCAAGTTCTACCTGAAGCACAGCAATAAAACTGATGTCTGTAAGGCACCTACCAGTTCTGTGACAGACTAGTCATTATGCTGCAATCCCTCAGCAAATGGAAGGCTGAGAGTTTTAGGTTCTCTCTCCTCCTTTTATCAACAGCCAGACTCATGCAGTATTGTAAGCTGCCTGAAAATCATGTATCTTCCACACACTGACACATAACTTTTCTTATTGTGCTACAGTCAGATTCCCTATGCTCACCTACTCTTGTTTTTTTGTTCCCTCATCATAACAGCACAGCTTCAATATAACCAGAAGGATGGACTAGCTGCATTTCAGAGCCTAGGGCACTTCTCCAGGTGAAGAAACCTAACTGAGATCTACATCCTGAGAAAGCAAGAAGCAGGAAGGGAAGCACAATGTCATCAGCTATGTTGTAAAGAGACTCTGCAGCATAGGGAAGAGACAAGTATCTGACTCCAAAAAAGCTATTAAGTGCCCATCTTAGTTATACCTTTCCACCTGCCTCAAAAGCCTTGGCATGGACTATATCATTAAAAAAAAAAAAAAAAAAAACCAACAAAAAAAACCAAACACACCCAAAAAACATGTATACCCCACTTCAGGAGTTCTTTTGGACTTAAAAGGCTGCATTCCACTTAGCTTTGTCTAATTCCCCATGCACTAAATAAAGGGCTTACAAGTCAGGTTAAGAGGCCCACATCTGTAGTTCCAAAGTTGCATGCTGAACTGTGTTTAAGGCTCTGCAACACAAACAGGCCAGTGTCCCATTTGTTAGACAGGGAAAAGTTACTGCATTTGCTTATTCCCCTCTTTAGCTAGGCATATACAAATTTTGATAAGATTCTGGGCCTAATGTTATTGTATTCCTTCTGCAAATAACGAGCATTCAAAAGGAATACAACAAAAGCTCATGCTGAAAATGAGACATTTCCATGGGTTGAGTTGAATCTGTTGATGATATTCATTACCATCCTGCCAGCTTCAAAGTGAAAGTGCTGGCTGGAGCAAAGTATTGCGGGGCAGACTGTAACACAAGAAACTTCCTGTTCCAGTTGCTGCCTCCAGTTTCCACTTTTGGGGTGTTGGTCTTTTCCGCTGGGGTGGTCACTGCATGCTTAGGTGGAGGGAACTTTTCTCACTGACTTCTGCTGCTGCTTTTGCTAAGCAGAAAATCCTTATTTCAACAAAGTGGGTTTTTGCTCTTTCGCGTTTTCCTTTTTTCTTTTGTGTTTGGAGTTTTCATTTGTTTGTTTTGCCTTTTTTGTGCTTTTGTTTGGTTGGTTTTGTTGTTTTGTGTGTGCGTGGGTTGGGTTTTTTTTTCACTTTCCCATTTGTGAAGAGAAGGTGGCAGGGCTTGTGAAAGCAGGCTGTGTTAACCCAGGATAACATTGTAGTTTCTGGAAGGTCCTACCACCCACACTTTAAAACAAGTCCTACTAATTGCTCTTGCTACACCTACAGCACCCATCTGAACCCAAAGCAATCTAATTCAGGAGCTAATTGGCAGAAAACAGACATCTCTGCAAAAAAGCCATCAGTCACCACATCATTTCTCTGTGGCCTGTCAACCTGCAATACAAATACCAGAGGAACATCATTCCCTTATTTAGATAGTTCACCTGCAAAATTTTCACAGCAACAGCTTTGATCAGGAAGAAAATCAGTAACTCTTTTTTTTTTTTTTTTTTTTTTTTTTTTTTTTTTTTTTTTCTTTTTTTTGCCTTTTAGTATGGATTCTTGAAACCACACATTCATCAGTCTCAGGGATAAAAACTGGTAAACTCTCTGTGGACTTGCAACAATCACCAATGAAAGATGAGGCAGGGAGGGAAGGAAATCAACTAAGTGCTAAAATTCCAAACCACACTCCACACACATTCTATGTGGGAGGCAGAGGGGAAATAATGTGTATTTGTGTTTTCTACATCTATGTATGTATCAATGACTGTTTTTAAGTAAACACCCGGGATGGCTTTTTCTGTAAGAGAAACTAACTCTAAATTCAAAACACTCCACATGCCACGCTGTGAAACCTGACTGCAAATGAGAACATGGATAAACATTTTCTCTTTTTTTTTTTTTTTTTTAATAAAAGACTAAACCAAACTTGACTGCTTCTGACATTTACTTTAAGGAAAGCAAAAGTCAAAGGGCATGCATATGTTCACTGCCATATTGTGTCATGAGAGAGCACTTCTGAAAATCTGATTATGCTGCTTAAGTACTACCAACTTTATTTAAAGCTTATCAGTATATGAACAACCACACTATTTTCAATATAATGAAGTCAGACAAATAGACAACACATAATATTGTCAAAACAAAGAGGCCTGTTCTTTATCCAATACACAGTGCATTAAAAGGAAATTACATTTTTACATTACTTCCTGCAACAATTCCCTTCAAGAACTCTGTTAGGGTGCAATTTTTATGTACTTAAAAATTCTCCATGCATTGTTTCCCAGTTAATCTTTACTTTTTACATTTCTACGAACCATGAAGAAACTATAGGGCCTTCTGTTTTCCCTTTCTCTTTCAGTGTAGATACAAATACTGGCAGGGAGCCTGAAGCATCCTTCTGACCTCCTACCTCCCCGCAAGTTCAACTCCACCTTTATCCCACTCCAGTAGACTATTTCCCCATCTTTGTTTGGCTAACTCAGAGGAAAATCCATGATTCAGATGTGTCCTATGAAATATAAAAATCAAGATCAGCCTTAACAGTGTCCTGTAGGAGTTTCTAAGTACAGAGCAAAAGCAGCTAAAGTGTAAAGTAACAAGTTAGTAATTAAAGACCTGAACCAATGTAAAAAATACACACATATTTGAAGTGATTAAACATCATAGATATACATTTAAAGTGATCTGACCATACTCCAAGCACATGAAGGAGAAATACCATTGCAAGTAACTACAGTTGCAAATATGTAGGAGACAAGAAAAAAAATGTTTTATGAAATGCTATGCCTGAAGTTGCTACAGCTTCTTCTGCCCCTTCCCACAACAACAAACTATAAACAAAATCTACCAATTAAAAAGTTGTGTCATTACTAGGATTTCAAATAATTAACTCCCGTAACATTTTGTGATATTTTGCAGTAAAGGAAGTCAACACAGGATTAAAACCACGACAGTTCGGCAAGTACTTCTCTTTCCAGAAAAAGAAAGCTGGAGGGCACGTACAGTGGTTGTCATTTGCTATATTGAGCAAATAAAGTTGCCACAGAACAGAATGAACTAAAAAGAATTTTAAATGCCCAGCAGAAAAGGGACATGCTTAAAAAGGCTTGCTAAAAATTAAACCCCATAATTAAAAGCACATCTACCATAGCTGCCTGTTCACCAGAAATACCAGAGCAGCTGGGATACCAAAGTTCAGTTCTATAGGAGAACTTGAGTACACTGAATTTGCTCTACCGGGAAATACAGACAAAACAATCACGCCCTTTTTTACTGTCTTTTTAGGCCATTTAGTGAATTTTGTTGTTTCTTCATTAAAAAAAAATCCATTATCCAAATTGAGAGTACAAAAGGCATTTAAAATCTTAACATAACATAAAACACTACTTAACAAATACAAGTTTAACATAGTTTTATATGGAAAATAATTTTTTAAAGGATATTAGCAATGGCTTTACTGCAATTCCCATGTTAACATTATACAAGGATTAACCAAAAAAAAAAAAAAAAAAAAAAAAAAAAAAAATCACACTTCTGGCAAAAGAAAAAACAGCGTGACACACCCTAAGAGATGGGTTTCTGCCACTGCTCTAACTTTAATGCTTCCCCCACCCCTTGAACACCAGAATCTCATCCATTTCCTCAGCCCGATCAAGGTAAGAGAATACTATTTAAAACCAGGCTGCATACACCCATCACACTTAGATGACCAAAGATCCAGTTTCCACACATTTGTATAGTCTGTCACTTGCACAACAGTGAAAACTTTACATTAATCCTAGAAAAGCAGTTTTGGCTCCTTGTAGCAATGTAGCAAACACATAAATGTGTAAGATTGTATGACTGAAAGTTAAATCTTTATAAATATTTAGCTTTCCATTATGTCACATTACTCATATCGAAAAGAAGTTCTATTTCCCTTTACTGTATGATGAGCAGTCCCCCTGCTCCTCAAGTGAGTCAACCAATTTAAAGAATTGTTTTTATTCTATATGGAAAAGAAACATACATGAACGTATATGCCCAGCCCACCGATGCTTAGTAAAACGCAACTCAAGATATCTTTTGATTACAAAGCAATTACTTCTTTCCCTCATCTGAACTGCTGCTCAAAAGAACTCGAGGTTTTTTGATTTTTGCATTACCTACTGCAGCAAGTGTCTCTTCTAACTTTAAAAAGGCCATATTGCAAGGCTATCAGACAGACTATGTTAGAGATACATCATTCAATGGAGAGCCTTCTTTTTAGGCATAAAAATCTGCTACTCCTTTATAAGATGTCTTTATGCATTTTTCCAAGCAAAAGGCAAAAGCTTATTTTCATACAAAAGCTAAAATTTGAGATAAGGAGTTAAAAACTGGAAAAGTAACCATAACAAATTGATTTCAGCAAGTTTAAGTGTGAAACAGGAAAGTTTCAAAGATGCGGAAGAAGAAAACGTTACAAATCAAGAAAAGTATACAATGTATTCTACCCTTGGGCGATGTTTCCTTTTTAAAACATTAACTTCTTAAACCCACTTTAAAAGAGGGAGATAATTTATCCTGGTAAAGCTAAGAGAGCAGGCACAAACCCCGAGAAGCCACTACAAAAAGAGGAGCTATGTGAGAAAAGCTTTTATAATGTCAATGACAAGACAAGAACACTGAATACCTTGAGCCTATGTACGCATCTGCAAATAAAGAGGTTGCAAATTAACTACGACCACGAATTCTCCCAAGAAGCTGCCTGAAAATAGCCAAATACGCTACATATACCACACACCATATAGTCCTGCGCAATCGTGGCTTATCAGGTGTTGAAGGAGAGTGCCACCAGTGCCACCACCTAACCCAGGACATCCTTCTTTGCAGACAAATAATCCTCAACAGAACTGAACGCTCATACTTACCATTTGGCTTGTGAATAAACAACCCGGCGCCTGCCACGGCTATTTTGAAAGATATCCTTTTAAACCTGAACTTCGGTTGAATCTCAAGCAGCACAATACTGAACTGCTAACAGGCAAATTGAATACGCTTGGTTCCAGCCAAGCATGGAAAAATAGAAAACACAAAGATAGATTAATTTTTAAATGTAAAACGATTTAAGCAGTTTTGGTATTCTTTGATATACCAAAGTATATCAAGTAAACTTAGATACTGTAATGTACAGTTTGTCCTTTACAAGCTTTCACATAGCTAGCAACACCACACATTAAAAACAACGTGAAGACCATCAGTTAAATAAATGACACGTGGCTTTAAACAGTGCTCTCAATTTATTCAGGAAGATACAAGTAACCCCTAGAATAATATAAAACATTACAAGAAAAAAAATAGGTGTTTAAAAATTACAGCAAAAACTTCAAACAAACTGAAGAGATTACTTTCCACTATTATCACTCACATGAGCAAGATTTCTGTAGCTGAATTTTGAAATAGTGTATGGAGATCAAACATGGATCCAAAAGGTCCAAAACATAATAAAAACCAAGTCTGGCATAATCTAAGGTCTGGTTGGGGTTTGGGGATTTCTTTCCATTCCTTTTTTTTTTTTTTTTAATTTATTATTTAAAAGCACCTTAACTATTGACTTGAAGTTTAGAGTCAAAAGCAAGTACTTTCAAATTTAAGCATGTCATAATAGCATGAAAATGCATTCACTGCAATGAAGTGCAAACATTCAAAGACATATTATCTGCCGTCACCCCCACAAAGTAAGACAGCGGCTGACTCATATACCCCTGTATATTTTTATCTACTAAAATAAATGGAGAAAACACTACTTTCTCCACTGCATTACAAGTTTTTTCTCCTTAGCTTTCGAGGTAACAAGCTTAATAATTGTTTTCCAACAGTGACTCAAGATACTACCAATTAATGTAAGCAAACTAGGTAACCTATTTCTGGAAGTCAGATCATACCGGCGGGCAGTAAGCTGATGCCACAGTAAGAGCAGATCAAGTAGTGTTTACTTCTCACAGTATTACCTGTGAGATACTGGTAAACACAAGATGAATCTCATCCCAGTCAGTGCCAAGCAATATAAAACAGGCAGTTACAGCCATGTGGACACTCACACAAATGATGATAGTAACTTGTAATATTTTGATAGCGTGTAATGTTACAAGATTCCGAAGAGAAAAATGCCCTTTCAAGCTCGATGATGAAACTATACCTACTTTAAGTGCAACAAAGTAAGCTATATCCCTTTGCCAGCTCCCTGTAAAGATGTTTTCAAACCAAGTACTTTTGAAAATTCATCCTTCTAATTATAACAGTACCTCCTCCATACCCAAAAGTTACCATCTACTCTATTTTCTCTGCTCTCCATTGGGTGCATTTCATTCACACGGGAACTTTTCCATGGCTCTGGTCCCTGGGAAATCTCATTAATGAATTTCAAACTCTACAAGTTGCAACTTTTTCCCAGTGTTCAGTGAGGAGCTTTTTGCTAGACAGCACCTCTCAAATTTCTTTAAACCTACAAACCAGTTACAGACACCTTCTTCTTTTGCTTGCTGAAGTTGGAAACAGTAGACTAGCTTTTCACCAAGGTCTAAGTGGGTTTACTATGCAGCAAACTTCACAAACAAAAAGAAATACCAGATCAACAGTTGTAGAAAGTCACATAGAAACAGCTGGTGAAATGCATAAGCTGGGCACTTATCTTCCAACTGTCTCTTTTCACTCCTAACCACAGCAATTTTTTGTTTTGTTTTCCCTGTGCTGTCAATCTCATAACAATCTATGAAATCATTTTACTCCACTTTGCCTTGGAAGATTCAGGCTGTAATGACGCTGTATGACCACGCACACCTACAATACGAAAACAGATCCCGGAAACTACACATGGGTTTAGAGACTTCACATTCTGACTTCATCTTGTACCATTAAATTGTGACTACACATATACAAGGAAAATACAGTGATAATCCAGTCACCTTTTCCAAGTTTTATTGGAAAATGAAGTTCAGTTTGGTACTTAATCTGTTTACAGCAATATTTTACTTTTCAAACATACTTCAAGAATGAAAGACATGTGCATGCCAAGGTCTAAGCCACTCCCTTACTCAAGCTCATTGAAGAGATCTTTGCTTCTGTTTACAGAAAATGGCTCTTAGAGCGAAAAGGCTTGCTTAATTCTTCTGTGGCTGTTACTGACAGTGTGGATGTGCGCACACTTCACACAGCAGCGTAACTATAAGCAATCTAAAGAATATTATTTTCAGCTGACAACAAGCTTCTTCACTATGGCTTAAGCACAGCCATATATCTTAATAGATAGTAATTCTGAAAATAGAAATGCTTTGTTTAGGTAGTTTAAACTTATGGTTTTACTGTTAAGTATCTCTACAACTGCTGCTCAACAGCAGCAGGAACACAGGAGGCAAAATAGAACATTTAGAAGTACCACATAACCACCAAGACAAGGTAAAATGTGTTATCAGTAATGAGTGGAGTAAGTTGGAGAGGACTGATCTGCACAATAGCCAAATATGAACTTCAGTAGATCTGGGTAGAAAAGCACAAACCTCTGACAAAAACTAGAGCTAAAGGGAAAATGCATTTTAAAAAAAATAAATATATATAGAGGGACCAAAAAAAAAGGGCAGCTGAATCTAGTAAAGTGAGGCATCATCTATGGGAGAGATTTTATTTTACCATAAGAGGTGACCTAAACTTCACGATACTTTCTGAAGAAGGACAAACATACTCCACCACTTATTAAACAGACTGAGGGCCTTTTAGCCCTCTATACGCACACATACATACAGACCAATGTAATTACACCACTGTCATTTTAATGAGGCTAAACAAGCCAATATGCAGCACACACATCCATTAATACATATATCACGCAAGGTTTTGTACCAGTACACTGCAGCAATTAAGAATCTGTATTTATACAGTTAAATCAGTTTAAAAATACCTAAACAAAAAAAGGAAGATTGTATTTTGAGTGAGCACAAATGCTGATCACACTAGACCAAATTTAAACCAAAAAAAGTATACCTAGAGACAAACTGTTAATATATAACTCATTCTTAGCCTTAAATAATCCGAGTTATTCAAAAAGTTTGAAAGAAACAGAGCCTTTTATACATTCAGGACACTGGATGCCCACGTGTAGAGTTGTTAAACTCAGAGAAAACCAAAGCAGGGGAGAGGGTTTTGCAATTTTTCTACACAGAAGAAATTATGGGGAAGTCAAGGTCAAGTTATTCAGACATTCTACCAGTAATAACCATGATACAACTATTTTACAGGCAAATTCCTTCCCAGGTCTTATCCTCTTCTGTTCCCTACTAATTCCTAGCTGGGAAACAGTATTGGCATTAGTATATGAAGCTATCACTCTGCCCACACTTCCTCCTAATGTAATAAATTCAACACAAGGTACGTATAGATAGAAAAACGTGAGATGTACCTCTGTGCTCAGCAGAAGCAAACATCCTTCCAGCCTTCCAACTTAATTAGAGTTGTAAATTCTCACCATTGTACTTTGCACTACACTTTTTTATCGGCTCACAATTTTTTACACAGTTTAAAGAAACCACTAAGAAAGGAAAATATAAAAAGACTGATAAACCCCAAAAGCAGCCTGTGTGCTTACTGAGCAGCATGTTACCCGAAGATTTCAAACAGATGTTTCATTGTTTTATTGAATATTAAAACAAGAACAAAGAAAGAATGAAGAAATGCAGGCATTTAAATGGAAGCAGACAAGAAATCGACAGCATGAATTTCTCTCATACAAAATAACTTCTAGACTGTGTTTCGAAAATATCAAGTAGTGTGGGTTGAAATCTACCCAGCATAACCAATGCTTGATCAACACCTGCTGATAAAAGCAACAAGGAAAACAACCTGTTGTTGCCTGTTACTCTGCAAGACATGCATAAAGAGGTTACAAAAAGCACAGGAATTCTAGGTCCGCATAAAGAAATACTGCTTTTCAAGTAATACGTACATGTATATAAAAACATGTAAATAATAATAAATACGTATGTATATACACAGCCACCCCCCGGTCTAACTTAACCACCATTACCGGAACTGTTTCCGAGGCCCTCCCCCCGCCACCTGCCCAACACCCCAGCTCAGGTGAACCCAGAGGGAATTGTTTTGTCCGCACCACCACCAAACATGTTTCAATTCGCCGGCCACGGAAAACACCAAAGACTCTCAACAGCGGCGGGGCCTGGCCACCCTCAGACGCTCCCACCCCGCCGAGCTGGGAACTGCCTTCCTTCTCCTCCCCTCCCCCATGCCAGTCCCAGCCAGCCGCCGTGCGCCTGCCTCAGCCTCCACCCTCCCCCCGGGCCGGGAGAACTTAGAGCCAGCACCCCGGCCGCTCCGCGTGGACGGACAGGCGTCTCCTTCGCTTCCTTTCTCCGCTTCAAAGCCCGGGAGCCGGCCGGGCCGGATCAGGCCCTCTGCCCTGCTAATCCCCTAGCACTACCCCTACACTGACCCTAGGCCATCAGGAAGCAGCCACAGCACCATGCTACCCCCGCAAACCCAAGATAACAAGGAGACCCTCAACCCCCGCTGCACCCCACCTACGCCTCAGTGGGGGAGGGGCAAGGGGCAGGCCAGTGGAGGGGGGGGGGCCGCGGGGCGGCACTCACCTGGCAGAAGCGGCGGCAGTAATACTGGCTATTGAGAAGGGCCGGCAGACCGGCGGGAAGTCCTGGCGTTACTAGCGCTTCCAGCTCTTCACTCAGCCGCTCTGACTCCTGATCACTCTCGTCTTCCGCCATGCTGCTCCAGCCGCCTTGCGCGTACCGAATACCCCCGCACCCCCACCCCGCCACAACGGAAGGAACGCCTCACTCCGCGCCACCTCATGTCCGGCCACACCCACCTGCAGCGATCCTATTGGGCCAGCAACCGTGCCGATCAACGGCCGACTACAAGAGGACTCGCTGATAACCTCTGACCTCTGTCTTCCCCTTCCACCCGGCTCTGCCGAAACGTCCTTCGATTGGAGAAAAGACTTTTCGTTACTTTACCTCCCTCTACCATTGGTTTCTTATCCTGCCTATTACACCTCCCTCCGCTGCTTCCTGCCGTCTCCGATTGGCCAAAGCCCCGTTCCGCTGAAAGTCGCTGTCGCCCTCGCTTACCCTGACTGGTCTGAGTACTTCTCCATCGCAACGCTGATACCCGCCCCCATTTCTAATTGGGCAAAACTGCCGTCCATCTCTACACGCTAGGCCAAGGGAAACCAATCGCTGAGGGATTCCTCCCGTTTGGCTGCTTTGCGGCGGCGGGTATGAGGTGGGCGCGCGCGCGGCGGTTGCTAGGCGGGTTCCTAGTCCCGCCTACCGCGGACTCCAGGTCCGTCGGGCTGAGGCGCGGCAGCCGTCAGTGGAAGAGCGAGTCCGACCCACGGCGCAGAGACCCCCGGAGGAGTGACGGCAGCCCCGCGGTGGCGCGGTGGGGGAAAACTGCGCGGCTGGAGCGGGTAATGGGGGCCGGCAGGGGGGGATGGGGGTCGGTGGACGGTACTGGCTCGGCGGGGCCCGCCCGCGGCCGCGCTCCTTCGAAGCCCCGGCTGCGGAATGTCCGGGGCTGGTCGTCGAGGGTAGGAGGATGTGGGGCCGGCAGCGCCTTCTGGTTTTGCCATGAAAGCAAGCGCCGTGCCGTGCCGGGGAGTGAGAGGGGTGGGACCGGAGCACCCGTCTACTGCCGCTTCGAAACTGGAGGGGGAATGGAGGGCTGGGGTACCTGCTGCACCGTCTGGGACTGGGCCGGGCTCTGAGCCCTGTGGGGAGGGGGAGGAGAGAGACAGCCGATGGAGCGCGGCCCCTGCCCCTTCTCATAAGCCCTTACGAGTTAAATGCCGCTCTCAATTCAGTGACCGAACGCCAAGGAATAAGTGCCTCGAGTTCCTGATGCTGGTTAGGGTAAGGGGACCCTCTTTGGCGGTTGGAAAGCCAGAGCTGTTTTCTCCTTCACGTGAAGGACTTCGCGGGGTCACCAGGAGGTACCGTGCGCACGTCGTGGTTCTGTCTCCGGTGACTGTTCAGCCAAGGCGTGCTCATCTGCCTTCCCCAGGACTCCCACCACTTTGGAAAAGCTTGCCTCATTGGAAGGTGTAACTGGTGCCTGTCCTGGATGCGCTGTCCTCAAGCACACCTTCCCCTGCATTTGGGAATCCAAAAGGTAGTTCAGGTATTAGCAAGTATCAAAGAATCCATGTCAGAACTTGAGGAGAAAAAAAGAAAAACAACCAGCAAAAAACCAAAACCCACCAAAAATCCAGTTTCAGTAGTTGTACTGTTCACAGAATTCCTGTGGATTTTGATACAGATTAAGTGCAAACAACTAGTTTGGTGAGGAATTTGTTTTGATGTTTCAGAAGCCTAAACAACAAGTTTATGTTAAGACTTGTTTTCTGCTTGATTTCAGGAAACAGTTACTTAGGAAACTCATGGGGATAAATTGCATAAAGCAAAAAACAGCATGCTGAAAGTTCCTTCGATTCCAAAAAAGGTGGTTTATCCTAGTCTAGCGTTCTGCCATATGGGTCAAGACTTACATTGCTAGAAAGTAGCAGAGAGTACAAAATTTTAACTAGGGAAGTAGCTAATAGTGAAGTCATTGTTACCTTTTTTTTTTTTTTCCCCAAAAAAAAGATTGTCATTTCTTAGCGTAGCAATGGTAGAACCAAGACTGTTTTGAAAACTGAATTCTCTGTTCCTTTACTTCCAGAGCAAGCGAAAGGCATTCTGGACAACAGGAACTCCATTCCTTAGAGCTGGACAAGCTCAACTTATGGTTAGTTTGGAAGTTCTGGTCTTTCAAAGGCAGATCTTTAAAACATTTCAACAGCAAGCTCTCTGTGTAACACAATAGGTGTAGAGAATAATACATGTAAAGGTATTCACATCTCAGTCTGTCTTGTAAGCAGAGTCAGTACAAAATTCTTCAGAGTCATTCATACCCATCAGTAAATGCCCAGGCACCCCATTACATTTCCTCAAAATGCTTTCCAAATTTGTTTTGTTAAGGAAATAGGATTTTAATGTAGTTTGCTCATTTTGCTCAGAAAACCTCAAACCTAAACAGAGCTGTTTCTTGACTTCAACTTTGAAAAGGACTTAAATTATCTTGGCTGAGATTTACACCAGCGCAATTTCTCAACCACCAAAAAAAACCCCAAAACAGATCCTGTTTAATTTTAGTACACAGCTTATTGCCAGTTCTGGTAATATAGTGTAATTTAGAGTGATATTAGTGTCCTGGGTCCAACAGTCTGCTCTCACAAACCGAGACTGGGAGGAAAAGTAACACCAAAATATCTGGGCTGAGATAAGGAACTGATAAAACATGCAATTACCTTAACCTGTTTTGCAGAGAAGCACAGTACAAGCAGAATCAGCAGCAGAAGCCAGTGATGATGTGACTCCCTCTCCCCCCCCAAACCTACAGCCAGCCTAGCGGAAAAGACCCAACACCCCAAAACTGGAAACAGGAAGCCTGTCATCTAGCAATGTGAACTTCAAGCCCCATGATGCTTTACCCACTTTACTCACACTTCCATTTTAAAGCTGTCATAACATTAGCATGGTATCAAATACTCCATCAGTAGATTAAATTGGCTCAACCCATGACATTATCCACCCCTTATACCATCTGCGTCATGCTCAGCAGCAATTATCATCATAAAACACATATACCATTCACTATCCTTTCTCACTTGAAATGAGATTTCCTTGTGGTACACAACAGACCGTAGATGCTCTGGAACTCCACCCTGTTCCAGTACAGTCTGGATCCATCTGTGATCGGTCCCAATGGTGGGGCTGTGTTTCCACCCCTGGGGCAGTCAATTCTAGCCACCTGTCCAAGCGAAAGCAAACTGTAGCCTGCATTCCAGTGCTCAGCTGCCAGCATGCTCAGCTGCCAGCACGCTCAGCTGTTGGGATCCCCTTGTCACACCAGAAATATAGATGGGTTCCACCCCTTGTAGTTTGTTTGCATCAGAATACACTGTGTACCTGAGAGAGGGACCTTGACAGGCTGGACAGATGGGCAGAATCCAACAGCATGAGATTGAACACATCCATGTGCCAGGTTCTGCACATTGGCCACAGCAACCCCATGCAGTGCTACAGGCTGGGGTCAGTGTGTCTGGAGAGCGACCAGGCGGAGAGGGACCTGGGGGTGCTGGTTGATGGGAGGCTGAACATGAGCCTGCAGTGTGCCCAGGCAGCCAAGAGGGCCAATGGCATCCTGGCCTGCATCAGGAACAGTGTGGCCAGCAGAAGCAGGGAAGTCATTCTGCCCCTGTACACTGCACTGGTTAGGCCCCACCTTAAGTCCTTTGTCCAGTTCTGGGCCCCTCAGTTTAGGAAGGACTTGCTGGAACGTGTCCAGAGAAGGGCAACAAGGTTGGTGAGGGGCTTGGAACACAAGCCCTGTGAAGAGAGGCTGAGGGAGCTGGGGTTGCTTAGCCTGAAGGAGACTGAGGGGTGACCTTATTTCTCTCTACAACTACCTGAAGGGAGGTTGTAGCCAGGCAGAGGTTGGTCTCTTCTCCCAGGCAGCCAGCACCAGAACAAGAGGACACAGTCTCAGGCTGCGCCAGGGCAGGTTTAGGCTGGATGTTAGGAGGAAGTTCTATACAGAGAGAGTGATTGCCCATTGGAATGTGCTGCCCAGGGAGGTGGTGGAGTCACCTTCATTGGAGGTGTTCAGGAGGAGACTTGATGGGGTGCTTGGTGCCGAGATCTAGTTGTTTGGGTGGGTTGGATTGGTTGATAGGTTGGACGCGATGATCTTGAAGGTCTCTTCCAACCTGGTTTATCGTATTGTATTGTATTGTATTGTATCTACTAAAGCTGTATACTCTCCTGGGTTCAACTTGTCAAGGCATCTGATCCACACAGTCCAGTAGACTAAATCATCTCTCCACTCCACCTGGTTGGAGGTAGGGCTCTTCTTATTCTGACTAGAATCACTTAAGTCCTGTAAAGATTCTTTGGAAGTCCTTTCAGGAGAATCAGAAGCAGTATCAGTAGTTCTGGGATTTTGGTGATTTTCCACTGGAAATTGGGGCAGCATTCTTCCAGGGAGAGTTTTGTAATTCACTGACTCATGCAGCTAGGTCTGCTGAGGGTTTTCCATTCCACTTCCCCATGGTCCTGTAAGTACAATTATAGGGTACACCATGGTGTGTACCTCACAGATTCTCTCTCAGACATGGAAGTGCCTGCTGTAATGGGACCATGCAGGTGGGAACTAGGACATGCTCTTTCTGAGGTTTATGGACCTTCTGGGACAGTTCCTTCATAGCTGAAACGCAGGCCTGTACAGAGGAAGAGAAAATCGCCTTGTATTGCAAAAGCCTGTTAGCCATCCTGTCCACTGTTAGGCCATCTTTCAAGGTCAGGGATGAAGATTGAATGACTACATCTGTTTCTTCCTCCTGTTTTCCTGATGACCCTCATTCACCCTCATCATTTGCAAGATAAACTGTTTTCCTTGTAGGTTTCTTTTTTCCGTACAGAGGTGACTGATGCTGGCACAGGGTGGTTCTCTGGTGCAGCTGCCATGCCTGTTGTTGGGGTCTGAGTAGCCATGGTGCCTGCTGGTCTGCCCATGAGCGCTTTGAACAGCGATGAGAATGGTTCAATAAGTATGGGCCATGCCCAGGCACGTCACAGTGGCTTCTGGCCCTCAGGAACTGACAGCATATTTTTTCCAAATATTTTAACGGTTTGTCTGGATTTTGCACTTGTTCAGGGGTGAAATTTCAGGACATTGGAGGTGACTACAATCCTAGGCAGTTGCCCACACTCTCCTGCACACCCTGCCCCTCATAATTATCCAGCTGCAAGGCAGATCTCCAGGTGGTATTCTTGGGAAAACCTGCATCAGCCTGCCCATCAGTTGGGTGACATTACATCTACACCAAGTGGCTAGTCGAATAGCCATGTCACAATATACCAGTAACCAGCAGAGCAACACCATAGCATTAAGCTATTTCCATGAGATGATAAGCACCACCAGAAAGAGCACATCAAGCACAGGTGCATAAGAATGTGTTGTAAGGGATTGAGGGCCAGGACCCAGCACATTTGCCCCAGCACATCAGCTACAGCCACCCCCAGAAAGCAGATACATCAACACAGCAAATACTGTGGAAAAATATACTAAATTCTTTTACTGAGCCTTGACTGAATCCTCTCATTGTCTTGCCTCACTCTCTGACCCCTTTGCTCCACACTGGGTACCCAAATAGCCTGCCCCTGGTTTTAGTAGTCCACTCCTAGTTCTGCCCTCCCTCCCCAGATCAGGAGGAAAAGTAATGCAAAAAACCCATGGGCTGAGATAAGGAGTGTTTAGTGAGATGATACAATGTACAATTACTTTAACCTATTTTGCAGAAAAGCACAGCAAAACCAGAAGCAGCAACATAAGCCAGTGATAAAACCACTCCTCCACCCCCAAACCCATGGCCAGTCCAGCAGAAAAGACCATCATCCCAAAACTAGAAACTGGAAGCAGCAACCAGAAACAGGCAGCCTCGTATTACAATTGAACTACTAGTCCCATGATGCTTTGGTCCCGCCAGTACTTCAGTTTTAAAGCTGGCACGATGTTAGCAGGATATCAAATACTCGGCAATAGGTTGAACTGGCTAAACCCATGGCAATCAGAAAGTGTCTCATAGTTATCAGTTACTTTTCTTAGAAAAGTTGTCTTTGAAAATACGTGTTCCTGTCTGGCTTTAAAATGTATGCAGTTTTCTGTTTCAGCAGTCTCTAGTTGCAACGACAACATGATTTGCTTTTGAATCAAAGGTTCAATGTAATAGTTGTGACTTGAGCTGGAGCAAAAGTGGGGTGTTGCCCAAGAAATGCAAACTAAGTTTAGGGTTGTTTTTTTCTATTTGGTTTGAGTTCTTTGGTGTTTTGGTTTTTTACTGGCTTTTGTGATTTCTTGCCTGATACTTGGACAGCTGAGCTTTTGCTGTCAGAATAAATACACATTTTTCAGGAAGTAAACAGAAAAATACAGACTCCGCATAGCTAATAAATGGTCAAATATGTTGAAAATACTAAGAACCTTTTAGCCTAAAGAGTAAAGAATAGAAATTGTCTTCAAGAAAAACCAAAAAGCATTTATATTTTGCTTTCAGTGATGAACAGTTTGAGATTTGAGGGTTGAGCTTTGTAGGTGTAGAAACTAAAAAGTATTTTACTGTGATCCATGAGGAACTTCAGTCTCCTTTTCAACAACAGTTTCATACATGTAGGGTTTTGTTGTTGGATATTGAAAAGACTGCATCTGGAACTATTTGGTTGAAATTACTGGCACCCTTTTGCAACTTAGCTTTTTTCATTTAATTTTCAGGTAAAGTTCACTGAAGGCAACAATGGAACGATTTGGAGTGAAGTCTGCTCCATCACGTAACCGCTCGAAGACTGCTTTGTACGTAACTCCTCAGGATCGTGTAACTGAGTTTGGCAGCGAGCTGCATGAAGATGGAGGAAAACTTTTCTGTACTTCCTGCAATGTGGTTCTGAATCACGTTCGCAAGTCTGCAATCAATGACCACCTCAAGTCTAAAACACACACAAAGCGAAAGGCAGAGTTTGAAGAACAGAATGTCAGGAAGAAGCAAAGGACTCTGACTGCCTCCCTTCAATGCAACAGCACTGCCCAGACAGAGAAAAACAGCGTCATCCAGGACTTTGTGAAAATGTGCCTGGAAGCTAATATTCCCCTTGAGAAGGCGGATCATCCATCTGTGCGAGCCTTCCTGTCCCGCTACGTCAAGAATGGCGGTTCGATACCTAAGTCAGACCAGCTAAGGAAAGCATACCTGCCTGATGGGTATGACAATGAGAACCAACTCATCAGTGCTGAAGACGGTTGAGAAGAAAACTGTTATCATCATTGTGAAGTTTTCCGTATTGATGGTGTGGTTTATTTTTATATCCATGCATATATACAGTGTTACACATTGGTTTGACCAAGCTATTTTGTATTGTAAAAATGACAATCGGTGCGTGAACTTAGTGGTATGTCATGGACTGTTGTTAACCCTGCTGTAGACTTCAGAGCTACATTGTCATGGAACTCATAATGAATGTAGGGAACATACCAGGCATACACCTCATCTATGTTCAGTCAGTCCGTAACTGATGCTAAGAAAAAGGCACTTCAGTGGAGGATTTCACTTACTTAAATGGTGCATCTAAATACACAAGGAAGACAACGCAATAGGGATTGTTAATCTAGTCAGTGGATAGCTTTGTCCATTATCCTGTCAATGAGTGACCAAGAAGTGCTGCACATTTGAAATGCAAGAATGGTTAGTTAAAATACAACTGCTCTGTTGGGAGAGGATTATTACGAATTCCTGTTCAAGTTTGGTTTACATCCTATAACGGGAAACCTTTTGTTACTCTTTTATCCTGTTTGGTACAACTGTGGATGTATTCATTTATAACTTAAATAGCCAATGCTGGCCTCTGAACTCCACCATTCTCAGGAAGCTAGGAGTTCTGCAGGATTGTCATGCATGCTTTAAAGAAAAAAAAGTTTCCTTGTCTTAGTTTCAAATGTCCCCTTTGGTTTCAGTGCCAATCTTTGGAAGGTGAGTAGACAAACCAGTTACTTGAGTGTGATTCACAGTACGGCTGCTGGCAAGCGGAACTTACACTGGACCACGATCTTAGTGGAGAGCATGAATGCCTTTTTCTTACTAGCAGGACAAAGGATGCTAATCTAAATTGGGGTGAGGAAGGCACTGCATTACAAAGTTGAAAAGGCTTTATTATGGTGCACAGAAGAAGAGGCTTCTCCATCTTTCCCTGAAAGTCCTCTACATCTCTGGCCATGTCCTAAGCCTTTTAGACAAAGGATGTAAAGTGATCAAAATAGTAATCAAAAAGCTGGTCAATGCCTGTAAGTGCATGTATATTTTGAAGCTATGCTGCATTTCTTACTCTGTGCCAATGCTCTCCCAAATGTAGTGAACTATTACTGAGCTATTCCAAATGATTATGCCAAATGGCTCACTTGATGAAAGTGCTCTATGAAGATTTTTAATGGAATGAGGGAGCATTTTACAAAGTATTGGAACATGACCAGCCCTTACGTGCTCTAGAATTTCTTGAGATGCCCTGGGTTCAGGCAGGTGCCAAGCATCTTCTGGCAGCACAGAAATCCTTCACTCAGTGGATACAACAGCGTGAGCATGCTTTAACTACTTCTAGTGGAGCCAATTCAGTTCAGCTTCCTTTCACAAGCAGTTTGACAGTATCTCTTCCTCAGTATTTCTTTTAATCCAGATATTCACAGTAATACTATATAATTGCTAAAAAGAGACAAAAGTAACCTGCCAGTTTTGTTTCTGTAGCTGTTTCCCTAGCTATTGCTGGATTGAGAGACAGATACTTAGCAACAACTGATTTTTGTGCAATTAGCTTCTCCAGAAGTACACTTCTGTTATGTTACAACCGTGTCTTGTAGCCACCTGCTATGAGCCCTATTTGAATAAACAGCCAAAACTAAATAGCAGGTAGCTGCTTGTCCTTGTACTGCTGCACCTGTAGTCCCTGTTGAAGCTTGCAGAACTCCAGTCACAGCAATCCTGTCAATTATATTGGTTGCTGGTTTAGAACTTCAGACAGAAACAGCAGTAATATTTTTTTTCTCTAATCATACATACCAAAAATTGCCTTCCAAAATATCACCTGCTGTTGCACAAGATTGGCAATAGCTTAAGATCACCAACTGCCTCAGACAAGACGTAAAAATCTCCTTAAGTGAAAGGTGTCTTCTTTGTCCTGACAAATAAAATCCCAAGTGTTCTGTTACAGATGCTGCTTCATTTCAGTGAAACAACATCCTTGCTTTCATTTTTTAACTTTCTAACCTTTTGTATGCTAGCTTAGAAAACAGCAGAGCATTGAGAAAACAGACTTCCACTACACCAAAGCATCTAGAGCAGGTGTTACGAGGAAGAGGTTGGAATTTGGGATCATTAGCTCAGTTCGTGCTAACCCTGTAACCATTGTAGACAGGATTCAGTGCTGTATGTTTTTCCCTTGACTGGCCAACTGACAGACATTTTGAAAAGCTTAATGGAAACATTAAAACAGGCTTTTGAAACCTGAAAAAAATTCAATCTGCTTTCACTCAGATGGTTTTCCACAAAAACAAGTTAGCAACTTCAACAACTTCTGTTGCAAAAAGAAACCCAGAGATTTTCAATAAAGCAAAGCAATATTGGGACACTTGGTTTAACAAAAGCTTACTCATGGAGCAGGCTGTGTACAAAGCCTCAGTTTACAGAATTAATACAATTTTGTAATATTTTCAGCAGTTATTCTAGTACCAGTTGAATTTTTTTAAGCAGAGATGGTGCAGAGGGTATGAGCATGGTGAGGAATCTTAGCGTAGCCGTGAGCTACTAACGTAAATTTGGAAGCAAAATTTGGTTGTCAGGATTTTAAATACAACTGACTTGACTAGAATGTGCAGATTCGAGGTGACTGGTGTCCTAACAACAGGGTAAAAAAAAAGATTGTTGTGGTCCCTTCAAGCCCTCTGAGGTCTCCCAAGTTGATTTTGGGGTCCCCCAGAAGCTCCTGAACCCCTTGATGATAGCGCTGAAGGACCTCAATGAACCTCCCAGGACCTTGGTGGACTTGTGAGGGATCCTGGGAGGGCTCAGGGGGATGTGGGCGGGTTTTTTTGGGTGCTCTAGAAGATCCTTGGGGTCCCCTCAAGCCTTTTGGGGTCCCCCAAGGTTTTTTCGGGTCCCCCAGAAGCTCCTGAACCCCTTGATGATAGCTCTGAAGGACCTCAATGAACCTTCCAGGACCTTGTGTGCACTTTGAGAGGGGCCTGGGGGGACCTGCGGTTTTTTTGGGGTGGTCTAAAAGATTTTTGCGGTCCCCGGCCCCCTCCTCCGAGACGATTTTGGGGTACCCACCTCCTCCAGGATGGTCCTGGGGTCCCCAGAGACGATTTTGGGGCCCCCAAGATGACTTTTGAGTCCCCAACGCCTTCCTGGGCTACTTTTGGGGGTTCCAGAGGGGGGTGTTGAATTCTTGAGGTACCCACCAGGCCGGCGGGGGTTGAGGGGGCCCTGGGTGAAGGCCGAAGCGATGCAGGTCTGGAGGGTGCTCAGCCACGCCCTCTGCTGGCCACCAGAGTCAGGCTGCAGGCTGCAGCACACAGCCCCTGGGGGGAACTGGGAGGGGACTGGGAGAGAGGAAATAGGAGAGGAATGGGGGGAAGTTCTGGGAGAATTTGGAGGGCGGAGGGCCCTGGGTTTTTTTGGGGTGCTCTATAAGATTTTTAGGGTCCCCTCAAGCCTTTTGGGTTCCCTCAGGATGATTTTTGGGTCCCCCAGAAGCTTCTAAACCCCTCGAGAATAGTTCTGAAGGACCTCTATGAACCTTCCAGGACCTTGGGTGGATTGGGGGGGGGGGGGGCCGGAGGGGGTCTGTGCGGTTTTTTGGGGTGCTCTAAAATATTTTTGGAGTCCCCCTAGGATTTCTGGGGCTCACTCCCCCTTCCCCTCACCAATCGATGCCAGAGCACCGGATGCAGAGTGATGCCCAGGTTGACGCTGGCCCGGGCAGGGGCAGCAGCTCCACAGTCGCAGTAGTTCCTGTTCCCAGGGACCCCCAAAACCACCTCCGGCACCTCCGTTCGGAGGAATCCCCCAGAACCCACTGCACCCCGAAACCGACCAAGGACGTTCGGGGAGCTGCAAGGAAGAGATGGTTTTAAAGGGAGGGGAGGGAGGATGGCACAAAAGGGGTCTTTGAAGCAGCCCCACCCCGAGAGGATTTTGGGATCCTCCAAGAGTTTTTTTGTGGTCCCCAACCTCCCCAGGATGCTCCTGGGATCCCCCAAGATGATTTTGTGGTCGCCAACATCCCCGAATGGTCCTGGGGTCACCCAAGAGGATTTTTGGGGTCCCCAACCCCCCGAGGTGATTTTGGGGTCTCCAACCCCCACCCAGGATGGTCCTGGGGTCCCCAGAGACGATTTTGGGGTCCCCCAAGATGATTTTTGGGGTCCCCAACCCTTTCCTGGACTACTTTTGGGGGTCCAGAGGGGAGGTTGAAGTTTTGGGGTACCTACTAGGCCGGGAAGGTCTTGGGGGGGCCCTGCGTGAAGGCCGAAGCGATGCAGGTCTGGAGGGTGCTCAGCCACACCCACTGCTGGCCACCAAAGTCAGCCTGCAGCACACAACACCTCGGGGGCGATACATGGAGGGGACTGGGAGTAACTGGGAGGGGATTGGGAGGGACTGGGAGGGGACTGGGAGAGACTGGCAGGGGATTGGGAAGGATTGGAAGAGACCAGGAGGCACTGGGAGGGGCTGGGAGGGGTCCTAGGTGGTCTTGGAGAGGTTAATTTTAGGAGGGGTCTTGGGCGGCGGTTAGTTTGGGGAGGTCCTGGGTGGATTGGAGGAGGTCTTGGGGGTGGTTAATTTTGGAGGGCTTTAATTTGGGGAGGGGTCTTGGGGGGTGGGGGTCCTGAGGAGCTTGGAGGAGGTTCTTGGGAGAGAGGTTGGTTCTTATGGGTTTAATTTAGGAGGTTTTTTTTTGTGGGGGGGTTCCTGGGGGGGGGGGGGTGTGTGTTAATTGGGGGGGGGTGTCTCTCACTGGGAGCATTTGGGGAGGGGTTTCTTGCCCCCCATCTCCTCCAGCCTGGCCTCGTAGATGCCATTGAAGCTGCAGCTCCCCAGCTCACACATCGGCTGCGGGGAAGATGGTGGGGCAGCGGGGGTCCAGTGGGGTTTAATTTATGCGTGGAGGTCCCCAAAATGTCCTTTAGAGGATGGGGAAACCCCCCAGATCCACCTCCCCCAAACCCGCCCCCCAGGACCTGCCCACTTCACCCACCCAAACCACCAAGCCCAATCTCCAGTGGGGCCACTGCTGGCCCATAAACCACGCCCACCGGTCTGACAGACCATGCCCACCACCCCAGGCCACACCCAGCCAGCTCAGGCCAAGCCCATCCCCACTCCCCCTCACTCCCCAACCACCAATCCCAGTCCCTACTGGGGAGACTATTCGCCCGCAGGCCACGCCCACTGTCCGAGGAAGCCACACCCACCAAGCCTAGACGATGCCTACCCAACTCAGGCCACACCCACCCCATAAAGTCACGCCCAGCCTTCCCTCCCCCACCGCCAGCCCCAATCTCTACTGGGGTCCTATTGGTCCCCAAGCCACGGCCCAGTCAGCTAAACCACGCCCACCGCGCAGTAAAATACTGCCCCTCTGACAAGCTCCGCCCCTTTAAGACATCTCACACACCCTCGGATGCCGTGGGACCCCTCGGCAGTCCCTCCCAATCCCCTCCCAGTCCTTCCCAGTTTACCTTCACCAGTTCAGGCTCCCAGGATTCCAAGGTGAAGGAAGGAACCTTGGAGAAGTGAACCCCCAGACGCCTGGAAGGGATTTGGGGGGGTTCATGAGAGCGTCTTGGGGGGTCCTAAGGGGGACTGGGACGAACTGGGAGAGACTGGGAGGAACTGAGAAGGACTGGGAAGGGGGCAATAGGGGGGAATGGGGAGGATTTTAGGGGGGTTGAGGGTCCTGGGGGTATTGGGGGGTCATGAGGGGGTCTTGGGGCGTCCTAGGGAGGTCTGGGAGGGACTGGAAGGGACTGGGAGCAACTGGAATGGGAAAATAGAGGGGGTGATTGAGGAAGGTTAGGGGTCCTGAAGGGTCTTGAGGCTTGCCACTCCCCGTCCCCGCTGCCCGGCCACGGTGCCGCTTCCTCTCCGTGCTGCTCACCCCGCCGTTACCGCTAGCAACTGCCCGCCCCGCTGCCGCCGCTTGGCTCTGCCCCACTACCCGCTCTGCTTGCCGCTGCCGGTCCCCGCTGCCGCTTCCCCTCCACTGCGCCGCCCCCCGCCTCCCCTCCCTCAAACTTACCGCTTCCCACGTTTTACCCTAGTCGGGGAGATTGCAGTCCGCTCCTCCGGACCTCGACCCCGGCTCCCCGATCCCTCCCGGGCTGCCAGGAGGTCTCTAACGCCTGCGACCGAGCCGGTGGACTAACGGCGCCCTTGCTCGTGCCCCGGCTCCAGCGGTCCGGAGGAGCGCACTGCAACCTCTCCCCTCCAGGGTACAACGTGGGAAGCGGCAAGTTGGGGGGCGGGGGGAGGGGGGCGGGCAGCGGTGAGGCGCCGCGGGAAGCAGCAGCGGTGGCGTGGGGGGAGGCAACAGCGGGGACGGGAGGGGCAGCGGCGAGCGCCTTGCCAGAGACGCGGCCCGGGGCACACACCCTACACAACACAGACTACAACCAGCCAATCAGCGTGGTGTGCGATCGAGAAGTGGCTGCGGGGGCTGTGGGGGGGGGCGGTGACAGCCGCAGCAGGTCCCGTGAATGTTACACGGGGGCCAACCTGCCCCGGCCCTTGCAGCCGCCGACCCCGGCAGCGGGCTCGGGGACCCAGGCGGAAGCTGGACCCGGCGGCAGGTTCCTGGCCCTGGGACCATGTGGATCCGGCGCCCTGTTCGCCGCCGGCGGCGGGGGGGCAGTGACGGGGGTGCAGCGAGAAGTGGCAGCGGAGGCATGGGGGGCGGAGACAGCCGGCAGACGATTCCGTGAACGTTACACGGGGGCCAACCTGCCCTGTCCCCGGCAGCACCTAGAACCCGGCGGCCGGCACGAAGCCACGGGGCCCCGGCCGCAGCCAGACTCGGCTGGACTGGGAGGCTGGTCCCTGGCCTCGGCAGCACCTGGACGCGGGATGGCCTACGGTGGATCAGAGCCAAGCGGAAGCAGCGGGGCGGGCAGCTGCTAGTGGCAATGGTGGGGGTAGGGCGAGGGCAGTGCGAAGCGGCAGCGGAAGGGAAGCGGCACCGTGGCCGGGCAACGGGGACGGGGAGTGGCAAGCGGGGGCAGAGCCGGGCGGAGGCAGGAGATGGTGGTCAGCAGCGGCAACAGAAAAGGGCGGGGAGCGGCAGGGGCAAGCGGTTGCTTCTGGGAATGTTATACGGGGCTGACCTACCCCGGCCTCGGCGGCAGGTTTCTGGTCCCGAGAGAGGCTGGACCCGGCGCGGAGCTTCCCGGCCCCGGCGGCGCGGCTCCGGCGCCCGGATCCTGGTGTGACAGATTGTAATATTTGGCTTTCGCAAGGGGGGAATTGCTGGGAACCGTGGGGTTCCATCTTTGGGCTGATTGGTTGTTCGTGGTCTTTGTTGTGTGGGTTTCGATCCTTGTGTATTGGGAGAGAAAGGTGAGGCGCCGACGTGTCCGAAGACTGGCCAGGTCAAAAGTGCAGGTTTTGTCCTAGCCCTGATGGAGAAGGGTGGGAGCGTACTGGGGAAAGGTATGAATGTGTATGTTTGACGTCTGTGTAAGTTCAACTCGTGTTGTTATGGTGTGCCTCTAGCAAACCTGCTATGCGCCCAGCGCTGTTTTGCCTTTATTTTATGATAAACTGGTAGTATTTAAAATGTAGCAGTGAGCTGGTTTATCACAATTGGGTGACCCGACGTGATTACCCTGCCTGCAACGGCTTTCGGGATGCTTCGGAACGGGGGGCGCTGCCGTTGATTTCGGCGGCCCGGAATGAGGCTCTTGGAAGCGTCTCAGAACACGGGTAAAGGATTCAGCGAAAAGTATAAGATAAAGACAAGGGAAAGAGCTCCCGGTTGCTGCAGTTGCCTGCAATTCTTGTGCACATTCCAGGAATGTTATACAGGGGCAAACGTGTCCCGGGACCAGTTGAACCCAGCGCCCCGTTTACGATCAGCAGGCAGTGGTTTGGGGCGGGGTGTGGGAGCAATTTTGGGGTTTCTTCCATGTTTAGTTTCTTGCTATTCTCGATGCTTCAGCAAGTGGCACGCAGGTTGTGTCCTTGAGGCGCACTCGGGCAGAAACGGACACAGCCGCCTGCTTGCCCCTCTCCCCCGGCGCGTAGGCGGGGGTCTGCGAGCGCGCGTTGTGGCGGTTTGCTGCGGAGCAAACGTCAGTTGCGGCAGGAGGCAGCCGGGCAGGCGGTGACAAGTGATGGAGGGTGGGGGAGGGAGTGAGAGGCTAGGGACAGCAGTAAGAGACAGCGGGGAGAGAGGCAGCGGCAAGAGGTAGTGCTGGGGGGCGGGCGGGCAGACAGCAGAGACAAGCGGCAAGCCAGAGCACGGGCAAGGGTATTGTAACTGTGCTGCTTTGGTCGCATGGGTTAGAGAGGGCTCGGGAGGGAACTGGGAGCCGGGGTCGCGGTTCGGAGGAGCGGACTGCAACCCCCAACCCCTCCCCCGCCTCGAGCGCACAAGGTGGGAAAGGGAAGCCTCAGCGGGTTGGGGGGTGCCCAGCTGCTAGCGGCATTGGGGGACATGCAGCAGCAGCATGGCGAAGGGGGCGAATAGGCAAGGTGTGTGGGAGGAGGCTGCAGCGGCAAGGGGCAACGGCGGGCGGGGGGTGTCACTGGAAAGCAGCAGCGGCGGGGAGCAGTTAGGGGCGAGCGGGGGCGGAATTCTATAGATTCTGGCAGACATTTTATAGATATTAAAATACTATTTAATGAAATAATGCTTAATAAAGAGCATTTAGCAAAATAATATTTAATAAAATAATAAGAAAATAATAATAAAATAATATTTAAAACCGACTGCATCTATTTACTTATGTTGTAGTGGGGGGTTGGGGGTTCTAGGCGTCTCCTGCTGGGGGGGGAGCATGTCTACCTCCCATGGCACTCAGCTCAATGTGCTAAGTTCGAATTTCCAGGGGGCTAGATGTGGGGCCCCTGGAGATGTGGAGACCACTCTTCACCAGGGCCCCCATGTCTACCCCCCAGCAGCCAGCGCAGTGTACCAACACCCTACCCTCCCCACCCTTCTCTGGGGGCCATGTCTACCCGGCAGGGGGGCAGAAAAAATGGCAGGGGCCAAGGTCCTCCGTCGTGCGAAGAGGGGCCATTTGCTCCCACACTCTTGGGAAGCCTTACCCCATGCGGTGGCCACACGGCCTCCGGCTGGGAGGTGGTGGGGTGCCCCCAGATGCCCTGCTGGGGGAAGTGTGCTCTAGCCTAGCCAGCAGCAGCATGGGGGACCAGCGGTGCTCCCTCTCACACCGGCCCGTGTCCCCTGCCCTGGAGAGGGTAGGGTGGCAGAGGTAACGTAAGCGGCAGGCATGGAGAGGGGGCACACAAGCCTCTACCGCTCGGTCATGCACCAAGAAGAAAGACGGAGTTGGCCTGGGGCCAGGCGGCCCCTAACACCTGCAATGACAGACAGCCAGCCACCACACGCGGCCGCCGGTGACAAAAGCTTGCGTCAAGGGCTGATTCTCAACAGATCTAAGGGTGCTGCTCTGCTGTGTACGAAATACCAGACACAGAATCAAGTCATCTACAAATGATTTAGCACTGGGTGACCCATGCTCATGTGATACGAAATGGGGCAGAGGTGGCACCCCATCTGTCTGCCCCAACAGTTGCAGACAACAAGCAGTATTCCCCACAGGTTCCATCTGATCTCTCTTCAGGAGGGGGTCAAAATAATGCTTGTCATTCTTGGCTAGCACTTTCCTGTCAGGAGATGAAGGTAGTGCTTAGCAGCTTCAAACAGCACATTATCTAAACTTCATAGACAAAAGGCAAAACATTGTGGAGTAAAAACCTAAAGGGAAAAGCCTAGCACCAAATTTCTTTTTCCATTTGATCTCTCTTCAGGAGTGAGTCAAAATGAGGCTTGAAATTCTGGGCTAGCACTTTCCTGTCAGGAGTTGCAGGTGTTCTTATGAGCATGAAACATCTCTCTTTCTGAAAGGCATAGATATAAGCAAGCAAATCAAAACATTGTGGAGGAAAACCTAAAGGAGGAATAGAAACCAATCAAAACATAGTTGGGATAAACCCTAAAGGTAGAAGCCTAGCACCAGATTTCTTTTTGATCTCTCTTCAGGAGGGAGACAAAATGAGGCTTTTAATTATGGGCTGCCACTTTCCTCCAAGGAGGAAAAGCAAAACAAAGCAAAACCAAACCACACAAAAAAAAACCCCAAACCCCAAAAACACACAAAAAACAACCCACACTACATTGGGGATGTTTAGGTTGGACATGAGGAAGTTTCTTCACCACAAAAGGGTTGTCAAGGCCTGGCCCAGGCTGCTCAGGGCAGTAGTGGAGTCCCCTGGAGAGACTGAAAAAGCCCTGTAGAGGTGGTGCTGAGGAGATGGTTCAGTGTGACCTGGCAGTGCTGGGTTCTTGGCTGGGCTTGATGATCTGAAAGACTTCTTCCACCCTAAGGGATTCTGTGAGTCTCTGATTCTGAGCGCTGGTGCAGGGATGGCTGGGGGTAAGTGGCTGGTAAGCTGCTTTACTCTGGGAAATCAAGAGAGAGCTTCAGGCATCAGTGTGGAGTGATGGTGGAGTAGCCTTTGGCCAGTGCCTGGGGGACCTTACTGGAGCAGCAGCAGGATTTAGCCCTTCCAACAGCAAAGCCTCATTGTGGCTGACCCTGCAGACCCCCTCCCCCTTTTGTAGTATAGATGTTTCAATTACCTCAAGCAATGCTTTCAGGACCAGATGTAAGCAGATGAAGACGTTTATTGCGTTATACAGCAAAGTTATATAGTCCATCAGAAGGCACATGTGCCACATTGCAGTTGGTCATTTTCACCTGACATACATGTAATTAAGGCATACAATAGGTCAAAATAACAAAACAGTATTTTAACACATCCAACCAGATTCTGCCCAGTTTCTCTCCTTCAGTTACAAGGTGCTTACATTACCCTCAGAGTCAGACAAACCATAGCTTTCTCTAATTTGAACAAAGGCAAACCTTCCCTATGGTTTTCCAAAGCTATCTGAAAACAACCTCTTCCCACACACCCCTTTCCTCACTCTGAGTGTTCCCAGTCTCCCCAGCTTGAGGGAGGTCCATGGAGAGGTTGCATGGACTCAGGGTCAGTGGCTGAAGTGCAGGAGCCCAGGGCTCTGAAGGTGACTCTCAGAACTGCTTTCCCTTTGCCTTGCTGCAGGGCACTGTGGTGGCTGCTGGGGAGCTTGAGCAGCAGCAGCAGGAGCTGCAGCACTGGAAGGAGGCAGAGGAGATGAGGCAGTTGAAGCAGAGCAAGGGAGAGCAGAAAAGGCAGCCTCTGGTCAGGGAGGTGGGTGGCTGTGTGAGCAAGAGCCCCGGGGACCTTCCTGCCGAGCTGCAGCACTGCTGAGAGTGCAGCAGCCCCAGGCCCTGCTGGCAGCCTTCTCCTGGCTGGGGCTGTGCTGGGAGACAGCAGCTGGTGCCTGCTGGGGCTGCTGCTTCACCAGGGGCCTTGCCACAGCTCTGTGGGTGAGCTGCTCTTCTGGGATCAGGCTGCCTTGGAGTGCTGGCTCCACACGACTCCAGCCGTGCCCTGGGAAGTCCTAGGTGGCTTTGGTCCAGCATTGCTCCCCTCCCTGCATGTGCCCTGCAGCCCTGAGCCAGGGCCTGCCTGGGAAGTGGGGTCTACTCTTGCATGCCTAGCGGGAGAGACCAGCAGGACCCAGGTGTTTGTGAGCAGCCAGGCTTCCCCAAGGACTGCTTAGGAGGAAGGAGGGTTCTGGAGTTCCCCACTCAGCTTGAGGCAGCTCCTATGTTGCTGTTGCTGTCTGCTTGTGGGTCTGGCACTGAGGGCTTTGGTTTCAGTTCAGCTAAGCTGGGTACCAGCTGTGTTCTGGACTGGGACTTGTAGAGCACCTGACACAAATTATGCTTGGGGTGCTGTTGTGAAGATCATCAGTGTCCTGCAGCATTTGAGTCCTGCTTTGAACATGAACACATCTAACAGCAGCACCAATGTGTCCACCAGCAAGCAGCTGAGTGTCAGTGAGAAGGCAGGCAAGAAGGGGTCTGCCAAGGAGTGCACAGAGGTATCACAAAAGATGTGGCACATGTTTTGTCATGTGGAGCCCTGAGGAGCTCCACATTGTCTCAGCTGGAAGGGGAGGTGCAGCAGGGTCAGCCAGTGGCCAAGAAGTCGGCCTGCCCTGCTTGGACATCGAGGTGCTGAGCTCTGCAGATGTGCTGAGCACCATCCTGGAGAGCAGGAAGCTGCCAGGGGCAGAGCAGGTAGAGCCCCACAATGCTCAGGTGCTGAGCCTGCCCCGGGGGGGTCCTCGGGCCTTGTGTCCCACCAGCTGACAGCAGCACAGAGCCTTGTCCAGGCTGCTGCTGCTGCCCCTCAGCAGTCTTGTGGCTTGTTTCAGGGCACAGGGAGTGCTCTCTGTCCAGCCTGCTGTCTGTCAGCTGGTGTCCCGGTCCAGAGAGAAAGGTGGTGCCAGGGCAGCCCCTGGGCTTTGCTTCCTTCAGCTGAGTCACTGTCTGGGTCCAGCGGGAAAGAGACTCAGTTCTTTTGAATATTCCCATGTCATGAAATTAGAGGCACAAATGAGGCCAAAATATCAACAGCTAGACTATTGATTAACAGAATAAAGTGGATGGATCAGAAGGAGAGAGAGATAGAATAGAGAGCGGGAGAGAGAAGAAGAAAGAAATTATATTACCACACCCTCCCCCCCCAAGACAGTTTGGGTCTGTGGAGAAAGGCTGCTGCAGCTTTGGTAGAGAATACCAGGAGAGAAAAATGACAGAGACATCACCATGTAGCCTGGAAGAAGCAGATCGAGAGGAACCCTCTTTCCATGTCCTAAGTTCTGCCTGCTACAACTCACGGAGCTGAAGAGGCTGCTCAGAGGACAGCACAGCCAACAAGGATAACCTCTCCCCCACACCAAAGCTGCAGCAGCCTTCCTCCTTGTATCGAGGTGGGACCTCCTGTGCTGCAGCTTACATCCATTGCTCCTTGTCCTATCACAGGGAGTGAGTGAGCAGAGCCTGTCCCCTCCCTCCTGACCCCCAGCCCTCAAATATTTATAAACATTTATTAAATCCCCTCTATGTCTTCTCTTTTCCAGACTAAACAGCCCCAGGTCCCTCAGCCTCTCCTCACCAGGCAGTGCTCCAGTCCCTTAATCATCCTCGTACCCTCTGCTGGACCCTTTCCAGCAGATCCCTGTCCCTCTTGAGCTGGGAAGCCCAGAACTGAATGCAATAATCAAGATGAGGTCTCACCAGGGCAGAGCAGAGGGGGAGGAGAACCTCCCTGGATCTGCTGGCCACACTCCTCTGAATGCAGCCCAGGATCCCATTGGCCTTCTTGGCCACCAGGCACATTGCTGTCCCCTGCAGAACTTGCTATCCACCAGCACTCCTAGGTCCCTCTCCACAGGGCTGCTCTTGAGCAGATCACCTCCCAGCCTGTACTGCTGCAGTTTGTCATTCCACCCAGAAGCAGGACTCTGCACTTGTCCTTGCTGAACCTCATTTGGTTCCTCTGTGCTGAGCTCTCAGTCTGTCCAAGTCTCATTGGATGGCCACACAGCCTTCAGGTGTTTCAGCCAAGCCTCCCAGTTTGGTGTCATCAGCAAACTTGCTGAACAGACTCTGTCTGTTCCCTCAGCAATGTCATTGATGAAGATGTTGAACAGCACCGGACCCAGCACTGAACCCTGGGGGACTCCACTGATTACAGCTCTCCAGCTGGACCTGGCACCATTGGTCACCACTCTTTGAAGTCTTTGTAACCAGTTCCTAATCCGCCTCACTGTCTGCTCTTCCATCCCACACTTCCTGAGTGGAGCATGATTAAGGTTCTGCATGAGCTGGGCCTGGGTCTCTGTTATGACTGGTAAAAGGCTATTTTAATATTCAATAAGTGGAGCAATTAATAAAAATATTAATAATTTTATTAATCATAAAAATCCCGCCAAAAAAAATGAAATCAAACCTATTTCCAGGTTGGGGATGTTGGGTGGTGGAACAGATCCCTCCCCAGCAGGAACAAGGAACAATTTAAACAATGTGTACAAAAATCCAGAGACGACAAACAGCACTTGAAACTGTGATGAAAAGGAACCTCGGCAATGCAGCCGGCGATGGCCCACGAGGGAGGGGAGCTCCAGAATCCCCCAGGGCACAGACCCGCAATAGATGTTATAAACATCAGATGCTGTAATTCCTCACCGATCCTGGTACCTCGTGGCACACATGAGGAATTAACAAAACCAAAACGGCGTAACCAGGTGGAAGCTGCAGGAGCACAGTTTCACTTTGTGTAGGTGTCTGCAGCTTGTTGCTGAGGCAGGATTTACTCATGAAGGCTTTGTAGCTGAAAGCTTTGTAGAGAGGAGGCTCCTCTGCTGCAATCCTTTCGCAGCGGCGCTCGCTCGCTCCTTGCTGCAGTCAAACAGAACTGTCCCAGGGGCTCAGCTCCTCTGGGGTTTCGCCTCTCGGCCCGGCAAGACGTGTCTGCCCCTGCGCTTTACAATGCTGAAACAGCGAAGGATCTTTGTTGTCCTGTCTGGGTAAACTGAAACACAGTTCAGCTTCCAAGTGAAGCTTGTGGTTCGTTCCAGAGCGTGAACGGCTGATGTGCCATTGGGCCGTTCAGTTTTCAAAAAGGGAATTGATAAAGGAAGACCCCTTATACCTTTGGGCTCGTTACACTCATCCCTCGTATGCTCATTACACTCACAGCTTGCATGCTCGTCACTCTCTCACCTCTCGCCCCCGTTGATTACTGGGATTCAAGGCGGTGACAAGCACCCTGCTTGCTCCTATCTTCAGAGCAATTAGCTTGTTTCAGCTGCGCAGTGCTGGAGTTGGGCCTTCACTGCAGCAGCCTGCCCTCTCATTGCCTCTGAATCTGTGAACACTGCCCTTCGGACTATAACGATGAACTCAAGCACCTCTTCGTTCAGCAAAGGGTTTGGTAGTTAGCAGCTCGGAGTTGGGGAGTCAACCACGCTATTTCCCTGGTTATTGCTGAGGTTTATAGCTTGGTACCTCCTGGTTAGCTCCGTTGTGAACTGCACGGTGGTTCGTCTGTGCCACCCGAGGCGGCACTGCTGTTCAGTTTCGCGTGCGCAGGGAGACTCAGTTTGTTCCTCTGTGTTCCAAGTTCTGATTGTTCTAGACTGTTACTCTGCTGTGTGCCAGCCTTCTACCGTGTGTAATCAACCTGTCATCAACCAGGCAAACGAACCGGAATGATATGGGCTCGGGAAAGCAATTTTTTATATTTAATAAATAATATTCATATGTTATCATATTTCTGTCCAGTAAATTAATGAACTACAACAGCTCATAGAATCACAGAATGGTCTGGGTTGGAAAGGACCTCCGAAGTCACAGAATCACCAAGGTTGGAAGAGACCTCAAAGATCATCGAGTCCAACCTGTCACCACAGACCCCATGACTAAACCATGGCACCAAGTACCACGTCCAGTCCCCTCCAGGGACGGTGACTCCACCACCTCCCTGGGTAGCACATTCCAATGACAAATGACTCTCTCAGTGAAGAACTTTCTCTTCACCTCCAGCCTAAACCTCCCCTGGCACAGCTTGAGACTGTGTCCTCTTGTTCTGGTGCTGCTTGCTAGAGAGAAGAGACCAACTCCCTCCTGGCTACAACCACCCTTCAGGTAGTTGTAGACAGCAAGGAGGTCTCCCTGAGCCTCCTCCAGGCTAAGCAACCCCAGCTCCCTCAGCCTCTCCTCACAGGGCTGTGTTCAAGGCCTCTCACCAGCCTTGTTGCCCTTCCCTGGACACGTTCAAGTGTCTCAATGTCCTTCTTAAACTGAGGGGCCCAGAACTGGACACAGGACTCAAAGTGTGGCCTAACCAATGCAGAGTACAGGGGCACAATGACTTCCCTGCTCCTGCTGGCCACACTCTTCCTAATGCAGGCCAGGATGCCATTGGCCTTCTTGGCCACCTGGGCACACTGCTGGCTCATGTTCAGCTGCTGTCAACCAGCACCCCTAGGTCCCTGTTTGGGAGCTCTCCAGCCACTCTGACCCAAGCCTGTAGCTCTGCATGGGGTTGCTGTGGCCAAAGTGCAGCACCTGGCACTTGGATTTGTTGAATGCCATCCTGTTGGACTCTGTCCATCTGTCCAGCCTGTCAAGGTCCCTCTGCAGAGCCCTTCTGCCCTCTAACAGATCAACATATGCTCCCAACTTGGTGTCATCTGCAAATTTACTGATGACTGTCTCAATGCCTTCATCCAGATCATCAATGAAGATATTGAAGAGGATGGGGCCCAGCACTGATCCCTGGGGGATGGCACTGGTGACTGGCCTCCAGCTGGATGTGGCACCATTCACCACCACTCTCTGGGCTCGGCCCTCCAGACAGTTCCCAACCCAGCACAGAGTGTTGCTGTCCAAGCCACGAGCTGACAGCTTAGCCAGCAGTTTGCTGTGGGGGACGGTGTCAAAGGCCTTGCTGAAGTCCAGGTAGACCACATCCACAGCCCTCCCCACATCCACCAGGTGGGTCACCTGGGCATAGAAGGAGCTCAGGTTGGAGAGGCAGGACCTGCCCCTCCTAAATCCATGTTGGCTGGACCTGAGCCCTTGGCCATCCTGCAGGTGTGCAGTGATTGCCACCAGGATAATCTGCTCCATCATTTTCCCTGGCACTGAGGTCAGGCTGCCAGGCCTGGAGTTTCCAGGTTCCTCCATCCGACCCTTCTTGTGGATGGGGACCACACTGGCCAGTTTCCAGTCATCTGGGACCTCTCTGGTGAGCCAGAACTGGAGGAAAATGATGGAGAGCGGCTTGGCAGCTCACCTGCCAGCTCTCTCAGCACCCCCTTTGCAGTCAGCAGGGACATCCTCAGCTAGATCCGCTGCCCAAAGCCCTGTCGAGCCTTACATTAAGCATGACCAGGGACGGGGCCCCAGCCAGCTTCCACTGGCGGAGGGGTTCCAAAGCCGCAGAGCTGTGGCGCTGCGGGACACGGGGCAGCCCCAGCCTCAGCAGAGCTAAAGAATGGTTGGGCTCCGTGCTCTGAGAGGTTTCCCGACCCAAACGACTCCGCGGCTCTGTAATGAACTTTTCTCAAGACTCTCATGGGTCAGCGATAGCATTGCTATAGTTACTTGTTAAGTTAGTGCAGGTGGCCTCCCATCTTATCTTGTGGTTTCTCATTCCCACTCAGTCTGTCCGGGAGTTTCCAGATTCTCATGGGAGCTCAGTGATGTTTTCTCACCAGAGCTCTTCCGATGTATCTGTTCACAGATACATCACAGTCCCCCACAATTCCCCCTTTTTGTTTTTCTGCTACAAATGTCGCTTTGATCATCTGCTACAGGGCCCTTTGCAGCAGATTAACCAAACAGGGCAACATCAGTAACATCACAATCACAATTACAATAACTTGATCTTAACATTCAAAAGAAACCAACCTGAAAATCCCCATCCTTCAAACAATCCTTCAAATTCTTGACAATCATGGCCCTGAACTAATAGCAAAAATTCTATCACACCCCTATTTTACAAAGGAGCACGTCAAACAATACCCATGTCAGGCAATAGTTAAATCACACCAAGACACACACACACAAAATGTTGGTTTTGAGCTCAAAGGCTCAGTCTTCTCGGTAATGTCCTCCCATCTGTTCACCGGGACACCAAGCAGGTGGTGAAAGGACTCATAGGTGTTGCTACCGAGAGGCACAGCTTATCTTGTTTCAGGATGTTAACAAGTATGACCCACACATTCCCTGTGGTAGTTTTGGAATCTGCATGATTCTTGCAACAGTCAGTGTCCAGAGGGTGATGAAAACGCTGGTCAAACCCATCTTGCTGGAACCCAGCGTGGTCCAGAATCTGTTGAAACACAAGCATACCCTCGTCCCCAAGTTATTAAATCACAAGGATCAGACCACTGACCTGTTTGCAGATCCCGAACCCTGACTTTAGCTCCTGAGGGCACCCCGCTGGTGGTAGCCAGGGAGCCAAAATGACGCAATATCGGGGGTTCCTTAGAATCACCAGAAATCTGCAAGAAACTTAGAACGTACATAGCTTTGTTCAGCCGAGCTTCTGGAGGATCCCCTGCCATTCCCCCTTTTTGTTTTTGCAACAGTTGTTTTAATGTGCCATGTGCACGTTCAACAATGCCTTGTCCAGTAGGAGAATGAGGGATACCTGTAACATGAGTTATACCCCATGATTGCAGAAATGAGTTAACCTTTGCAGACACATACGCTGGACCATTGTCTGTTTTTATCTGAAGAGGAACTCCAGCAGCAGAAAAAGCTCGCTGCTAATGACGAATAACATCTTTGGCAGTCTCTCCTGTGTGAGCAGTAGCAATGATGACTGAGGAAAATGTATCAACAGACACATGAACAAATTTTAACCTACCAAATTCAGCAATGTGAGTAACATCTGTTTGCCAGATCTGGAGGGCTCTCAACCCCCTGGGATTAGTACCAGAATAGTGAGGAATATGCTGGCCCTGACAATCAGGACATGCAGCAACAATACCTCGAGCTTCAGCATTGGACAACTGAAACTGCCGTTTTAGAGCATGATAACCTTGATGAAAAAATTGATGAGAAGCTATTGCTTGTTGTTTGATATTTGGAATTGGTCCCATTGCTACACCCGACACAAGTGCATCTGCTTTTGCATTCCCCTCCACCAAAAACCCTGGTAAGTTTGTGTGACTCTTAATGTGCAAAACATAGTAAGGAGCACATCGTTTCTGAATCTCAGTCCATAGCAGTTTTAAGACTCCAAAAGCTTTTCCTGTTTAACGTGACCAAGGACAGCTTTATCTAAACGCTGCACTAATCCAGCCACATAGACTGAATCAGTAACAATGTTTACAGGACAGGAAAATTGCTGAAATACCATAGTCACAGCCCTTAACTCAACAATCTGAGGAGAGCCTTCTTGGAATTCCACAGTATTTTTCCAGCGATCACCATCATACCACACGATAGCTGCTTTTCCTGTTTTTCCCGAGCCGTCAGTGAAAACTGTGGGACCAAGCACAGGGTTAGGTTGACTCAACTGTTTTTGTGAAAATTGGATTTGTCTACCCATTTTTATTAAGGGATGGGAAGGCAGATGATAACCAATTTGACCTGTATAATTTGCCATTGCTGCTTGTAGTGCTGGACTGTTAGCAAGGCACCAGTCAAAATATTCACTTTGTACCGGTATCACAATTTTCTCTGGATCCCTTGCCAACAATTCTGCACAGCGAGCTCTTGTTTTTATAATAATCTGAGCCAAAAGCTCAAACAGGCCAGGAGCGGTTCTCTTGGTTTTAAAAGGTAAAAATGCCCATTCTAAAACATGAAGAGGATCTTGCCAGTCAGTATTCCACTGTGCAAGCATTGCAAAAGGTATCAGATCATCTATTAAAACAAACACTTGAATCGATACAGCCAAATCAATTCTCCATACATGCTTTTTGTGGATGGCTTGTTCTACTTCTTCAATTACCTGCTTTGCTTCTGGAGTTAAAGTTCATGGCGCAGAAATGTCTGAGTCCCCTGTTAGTAACTCTAAGAGTGGTTGCAATTTAGAGGATGTCAACCCTAAATAAGGTCGCACCCAGTTAATCATTCCTGCTAATTTCTGGACATCATTCAAGGTTTTTACATTTACTTGCAGCTGAATTGGTTGAGGCATTACTGTTTGATCTAATACTTTCATGCCCAGATACAACCATGGCTGTTGACGTTGTATTTTTTCTGGAGCAATCACTAATCCACAATTTTGTAGTGATTTTTGCGCCTCAGTTTCCATTTCAGCTAGCATTGTTTGTGAAGGAGCTGCTAACAAGATGTCATCCATATAGTGATAACAGTAGCCTTGTGGAAACGCAGCCCGAACAGGACTTAACGCTTTTGCCACAAACCACTGGCAAATGGTTGGTGAGTTTTTCATACCTTGAGGTAGAACCCTCCACTGATACCTTTTGGCTGGTCCACTGTTGTTCACTGAGGGCACCATGAATGCAAATTTCTCTATGTCCTGTTTAGCAAGAGGAATGGTAAAGAAACAATCTTTCAAATCTATTATTACAAGTTCCCATTGCATTGGAATCATGGTTGGTGAAGGCAACCCTGGCTGCAAAGCCCCCATAGTAGCCATCACCTCATTGATTTTTCTCAGATCATGTAACAAACGCCATTTGCCTGATTTCTTTTTTATCACAAACACGGGTGTGTTCCAAGGACTGTGTGAAGGTTCTATGTGTCCCATAGCTAACTGTTCCTCAATCAAAAGGTGCAGGGCAGCAAGCTTTTCATGGGTAAGGGGCCATTGGTCCACCCAGACAGGCTTTTCTGTTAGCCATGTTAATGCCAGTGTGGGTTGTGTGATGCCCTGCATTGCAATGACCCCTAGCAAAAATCCGTCGTGATTTTCACTCCCCACTGCCCCAAACAGTCTCTTCCCCATAGATTAAGGGGAGCCGCGGTCACATATGGTCTAACAGTGGCCTTTTGTCCCTCAGGGTTGGTAATCACTACAGGTTTAGCACTCATAAAACTGTTAGCAACCCCACCGAGTCCTACCACACTCATGTTGTTCGATACCAGTGGCCAGGCAGGCGGCCAGTTACGCTGGGCGACGATGGTAATATCTGCTCCCGTGTCGAGTAGTCCTGTGACTTGTATCTGTGCAGGAGTAGCACGGTCCATGGAGAGCATGCAGGTCATTTGTGGTCTCTTCTCAGTAATTGTCTGAAACCATAACACTGCGGGTGGTCCTGTCGATCCGAATCCTTTGTCACCACGGATAGTCTGCTCTGTTCTGGAAACATGACTCACAAAAGGTACAAGCTGAGCAATTCGAGTCCCTTTAGGAATTGTCACAGGTGGTGTTGCAGTAGATATTAAAGCACATATCTGCCCATCATAATCAGCATCAATTACCCCTACATGTACGTCTATTCCTTGAAGGGTGCCACTAGATCGTCCTATTAATAAAGCACTGAGCCCATTACCAATTGGCCCCCATGCATCTAAAGGCACCTTATGTGTCTTTGTATCTGAAATAGTTATTACATCAGCTGTGGATACATCCATCCCTGCTGATCCCCTTGTGCTGGCTGATAATTTGTCGCACAAGGTTGGACCTGCTGGGCTGGGTATGCCCCGCTTGGAAATGGATTGCTGATATTGGGGGTATTTGTGTCATCACGCGCCCCTTCACGTTCTTTTTCCCGTTTCCCTGCAAAGGCTGACCACTTGCATGAAATTTAGATTTGCAGCCTTTGGCATAATGACCAGGTTTGCCACAATGAGCACAAAAAGAATTTTTGAGGTTAACTCTCAGCTGTGCTTTCACTTGCTTACAATTAGCTTTCACATGTCCCTCTTGCCCACAGCTGAAACACCTTACGGGGCCTCCTGATTTTAAGGCGGCTGCAAGTGCAGTCATCTTAAAATCAGTGCTGCCGACCTTTGAACAGGCTGTTACCATATCAGCTACAGATGGTTCACCTGGCAATGCTTCAATAATTTTTTGGCAGTCAGCATTTGCATTGTCTTTCGCTAATTGATGACACAAGATTTGTCTGAGACTCTTATCATCAACTTGTTTCTCAATAGCAGCAGAAACCCTCTCCACAAACTGCAGAAATGGTTCCTTAGGCTCTTGTCTAATAACTGTGTATCGAGGACGTGGAGATGCAAGCTCCATCGTCTTTCGAATTGCAGACATGCCTATTCTTTGACTCTGTTCCAGTACAGAAGGATGCCAGTGAGCTTGTGTGTTAGGATTAGAAAACACAGGTCCTGTGCCCATGAGAGCATCTGCCCCCACACCTCGCAGAACATCGTTTTGATCCCTTTGCATGTTTTCTATTGCAGCCTTTTCAGCTAATTTTTTCCAGCTAGTTTCAAATATTGAATACTGAACAGGCTGAAAAATGATCTGCGCAAGGTGCTGAATGTCAAACGGACACAGCAAATCAGTGTCTATGATACGCAAAAGCTGCATAGTTTCACTGGAATTGACACCATACTTTGCTACTGTGGATCGCAAATCCTGTACAACTTTCCAACCCAAAACCTGATGACTATCCTGCTGCCCCAATCCCGGAGCCGCTTTTTCCACAGGGAAAGCCATAGGATCATCTGAAACACCCGTAGGAGAAGAATTCTCCTCTGTTCTAACCGATAAATGTGGCGCATCCAAGATTTCCACCAAACCCCAGTCACCCACAGCAGCAGCTTTCTGGCGAACTTGCTGCCAGAATCTTGCTGCCGAACGCGGAGTAACAGTCACACTGCAGGGAGTCAAGGTCCAGGGTGCAGACCGACGCCCACCCCCTCTCGGTTCTCAACATTCTTTCTCGCGGCCACAGTCACACTATGATTTACTGCTTCCCCTCACTCTTGTCCTCGCTATCAGATGGCAGAGAGGGTAATTGTTGTTGTAAAGGCAGTTGTTGGTGTGAAGTCTGTAGATTATTCAACTGATTACATTCCTCCTTTTTTACATGTCCTTTCAGCTGCTCTCTCGGAGATTGATAAGCCAATGGCATTTTCGCAAAGTCATTGGGACTTTTCCAATTCATCGGGAACTTAAGTTGATCATTAGGAGAAAGCTGCTTCTCAGCAGCGCTTGTTATGTATTGCGCTGTTGAATCTACTTCTGAGCAGCCAGACGAGGGGGGGTCAGGGGGTGCAGAGGGTGCCGGCGTGTCCTCTACTGATTTATTCCTTTCCCCCATAGCCAGATCATTCCTTTTCTCTTTCAATCCCCCCATCATTTCCTCTTCTTCCTCCTCTTGCTCCTGCTTAAGATCTTGTAGTGCGTCATAAAGCAGGCGCCAGGTAATTGCCATATCAACCAGTTCCTTGTCTCCTTTCGAGATAGCATCCCACAAGTAACTACCTAGCTTGTGCCAGGCAGGAATGCTGAAGGCTGTAACGGAGGAAGGCTCAAAACCTTGCTGCTTGCCCCATAAGAGTAATTTTCTTAAGTCGAAATCTTTAACTTTTAGACCCCTACATTTCAATAATGATTTCCAGGTTCCAAGGACTAAGTCCTCATCTTTTGTTAATTTCTGACCCATTATGTTCCCAGTGGCTCACCTACCTCAGCCGGGCAGGTGTCAAAGTTCAGGTCCGGACCAAAAGGCAGTATCCCACTGCTCTCAGCTACACTGGGCACCGTCACCGTTGCCACAAGCACCTGCAGCCCAAAATGTTTTCAACTCTCTTCTTGGGTCTTCACGTCGGGGGTCACCATTTGTCGCTGTATAGGGGTCGGGGTAAGGAAGGTGACGGTCTGCACGACAAGAATCAAACACAAGCAGAGTACACAGAAGGCCAAAAAGCAAGCCAGCAAAAGACGCTGTTTATTCCAGCACAGAACTCATATATTGTGTGTAGTGTCCGTGTGGCTGCCTGCAATTGGTTAATGAACTTTTCTCAAGACTCTCATGGGTCAGCGATAGCATTGCTATAGTTACTTGTTAAGTTAGTGCAGGTGGCCTCCCATCTTATCTTGTGGTTTCTCATTCCCACTCAGTCTGTCCGGGGAGTTTCCAGATTCTCATGGGAGCTCAGCGATGTTTTCTCACCAGAGCTCTTCCGAGGGTTCACAGACACATCACAGTCCCCCACAGCATTGCATATCTACACATGCCCATTCTCCCCAGCACAGTGCTAGACCCTAGCCTTTCAAAATACATTGACTTCCAAAATACATGGACTGCATTCGGATTCTCAAGGAAGAGATATCAGGGCTGCATATAGTGAAGACATTTTAATTGAACAGACCTTTTAAAGCTTTGCAGTGCAGAGGTGGCACTTGATTTTCATTTACAAGTTGACAGACTTGTGTCAAGTCATCCAAAGTCTGCTCTTCACTTTTGTATTTTGTTTCCTGCCACTTCTGTTTAATGATTTTGGAAGCTCTTAAAATTTTACAAGTTACCATTTTCTTTACATAGCATAAAATAATCTCAATAAGACATAACAAGGAGACATTTTTGCATTTAGACTGAAATAAGTATTCAGAATCAGTATTTGCCCTCCTTACTGCTGTCTAATTACTGTGATTAGGTCTAGTGTGTGGTTCCAGTGTTCATTATGAATTTTGATAGGTTTTTATAACATAGATGTTTTCCTGATACTTTTCTTTTAAAATAAATCCTGAACATTTAGCATCCAACTGACACACTCTTGCTGCTTTCAGTGAATAATTTTTCATCAATAAACTTGTTGAAATATGTGACTATTTGCTCATCAAAGGGACGTAAACTGTTACACAGCAATGATTTTTTAAAGTGATTCACTACTTAAGCAGCAAGGGGACACATTCATATATTCTGAAACCAGGCCCTCCACTGAGACTTAGCTCTGTGGCAACAAAATATTTAACCAAAGTATTGATGTCAGAGTATGAACCTTGGCATGTTAAAGAGTCCCTGCATTACTGTGAAAGGGATATGGAAGTGGGCAAATCACTTAAGCATAGAAAGGGAGACTTTTCCTATCAGTTGCTCCTGAGGTCAAGAAGCAGCAAAGATATTCTGAGCTATCATCAGCCTTCAGAATATCTACAGATCCACTTGTGTGCCTGCCCCATCAATCAATTGTCCCAGGGCCTTGAATTCTTTTTTAAGTGCCCTGGTTCCCTTCTTATCACTTCCAGCTTGTATTACCAGCAGAGGGTAATAGTCAGAGGCTGGATCAGCTTTAAGTCTTCTTGTGATGTCCCTTACCCAGGCCCCGGGTGGGAGCAGAGACCTCCCTGTGGGGTGGGTCAGGACGACATGTGGGTCCCTCAGTCCCCCTCAGGAGAGAGTCCCCAAAACTACAACCCTTCTCCTTTTCTTTGCAGAGCTGGTTGTTATAGTTGGTGGGGACCACTTGGCCTTAGGCTCCTGCCCAGGCGGCAGCTCCTCAGCCCTCTCATCCCTACTTCCCTCATCCTGCTGGGCCTCATACTTATTATGCAAGCGCAGTGGAAGAGGAGGAGAGGGCAGGATGGGATTTCCCTTGCTACCCCTCACAGAGACTTGTATACTTCTCTCCCTGTTTCCAGGGACACCTCCCTCAGCAGGGGAAATCTGCAGAGCCTGCTCCCACATATCTAACTCCCTTTCGCTTTCCCTTATCGACCTGAGCCTAGAAATTTCATCCTTCAGCTCGGCCACTTCATCCTTTAACTCCACCACCAGATTGAGGAGAAAGTTCAATATGCAGTATTGTTCATTTCACATCAACCATGGCATAAAATGATAACCAGGCATCATGTGAAAAATGTAAACCTAATGCTCAGGGCCCAGTGCAGCTCAATCTCTGCTGCAGCGGCCTGAAAATAAATTGGATCTGGGCTGTAGGAGGACCCAAGCCTTTTTGCTTGCTGTTTGGCAGTAACCTAAGTAGCAGAGGCCTTTAGGAGAGGCACATCTGAAATGTAGCCCATATTTCTGACTCAAGACACTGATGATGTGGAGCTCTGCCTGGAAACTTGGAAAAAGCACGTTGAATTTCATGCCCCTTTTCCGGAAACAGGCACTGTTCAGATAACAAGGATTGTTTGCATACGAGAGCTGTTCCTAGTCAATTAAAGTTCACTCTTACTGAAAAATACCGAAGTTGTCTAAGATGCAAGGCTGATGGTGGGGGACAAATAATTTCCTTCTCATGCTTACAAGTACAAGCTTCCCCTGAGATAACACCAGAAAGCAAGCTGCAAACTACTCTGGAGCATTTTACTCCATCAGACAAAGCTCCCTGCGATGGACAACAAATTGTTTGCTTTGTTTACTTGTGCACCCACGCTGTATTTTGGAATATTGCAGTCTGGTAAATTCTGGAAAGATTACCGACGCTGAGGTTGTGAGTGCACTGAATAGTGTTCTATGAAAGTTTCTGCAAAGGTTGATGCCAGCCACTTGATTTTTGCCGACAGGTGGTTCCCCCTGGTTCGCTCTTTCCAAAACTAATTGCTGTTTCTAAATTTTCTAATTTGGTTAAACTGTTTAAATTGTTTGTGTATACATTTTGTATAAACAGCTTTCCCAACTGAATAATTGAATGCGTAAATACACTGGATTTTTTATTAATAAATAATTAATACTTTTATTAATATATCCACCATTAAATATTAATAATTTCGCAACAGTAGTCCAGAGCCTACTTTTTGTTTTCCTTGTGAACTTAATCAAGTAACTTTGGCATCCATGAATTGCTATCCAATTTTTAATCACAGGTATGCCAGTCACAAAACTCATGAACACCTGGGCAGTAGTAGTGTCTACTTTGAATTACGAACATTCTTATTTTCAGTAGAGCTGCTGCACTTTCGTGACCTGCCTTAGCAGGAAAAAAGGCTTTTCACAGGGACTACGGAACCAGCGTTTTGTGAACCAGCAGCAGCAGTAGGCCCTTTGTATTTGGTACCAATATTGGCCAAGCATTTTAGACAATGAAAGAAGCAGTTCAGTCTGGTCAGAATGCACTATTGATACTAGCTGAAGCTTTGTTACTCATAATTTATTTTTCTTAGGATTTGAAGAATTTATAGAGTAAAATAATCTTTTTTAAATATCCCACAAATAATATGAAGAACTAAGGAAACTCTTTAGTTTATAACACTTTTGATTGTCCTGAAGATCAGAAAGATGTTTTCTAATGCCTGAAAATTTTACCCTCTCTGCAGGATTAGAATGTTTAGTGGAATTTAATATCTATTTAGGGGATAATATTTAATATTTAGTGTAAATTAATATCTCCTGGATATTGTTCTCAAAGTCATGGCTTTTATCAATTTACAAGCTGATACACAAATAACAGATTTGTTATAAAAAGCAGCAGGAAGTAAAACAACTTGTATGTGATAGAGATAGTAAACACAGATCATTTTTGCTGGTAAATAAGTGTCTTCACAGAATAAACCATTACAAAATGGAGTCACACCAGGAGCGGAATATTGTTTTAAGACCTCTGTAAGGCAGAAGTAATATATCAGCTATTATCCAGCAACACTTGTGTCATAAAGGAAAACTGTGGAAATTCCAGTTCAGGGCACACAGAGGGCTGGCAAGATCAAGATAGCTGTTTATATAGGCAGCCATAAAAATTGGCCCTGCTTATCTCGGCAGCGGGGGCGTTGGTTTGGTTTGGCTTGGATTTTTTTTGGTTGTTGGTATGTTTAGGTTTGGGTTGTTTGTTTTATCCACACACACACACACCCCACCCCGAAATACATGTGAACGTAAGATTTGTCTCCCACAATATCTTCCAACATGAAGAGCTACTGTGTTTTTTCCCAATATGAAACATTTTCCCACTTTCCTTTCCTCATTTCAAAAGATTAAATGTTTTCCTGAATCAAACACTTCCCAGGCTCTGTTTCCACAGCATTAATTATTTCATCACTTTCTGCCTAGATTTACATGGATCAAACACACTTGCACAAGTTAGATTCAGAACATAGTCTTTGACTTAAGGTTATATTCTTACCAGGGCTTCTAGGACTGGTTTTCAGTCAGGACTGCTTTTAGGGGTCAGGAATTAGAGGTGCTGGTTGATGAGGCACTTGATATGAGCCCCAAAAGCCAGCTGTATTCTGGGATACATCAAAAGATGCATGGCCAGCAGGTCTGCTCTACTCTGCTCTTATGAGGCACCACCTGGAGTACTGCATCTAGCTCTGGAGCCCCCAACAGAAGAAGGACATAGATCTGTTAGAGAAGGTCCAGAGGAAGGCCACAAAGATGATCAGAGGGCTGGAGCACTTCTCTGAGGACAGGTTGAGCAAGTAGGATCTGTTCATGAAGCCTCTGGGGAGAGCTTATAGTGGCCTTCCAGAACCTGAAGGGGCCCTACGAGAAAACTGTAGAAGGACTATTTGTAAGAGCTTGTGAAGACAGGACAAGGGGTAATGGATTATAAGGGTGGTGAGACACTGGAACATGTTGCCCAGAGAAGTTGTGGATGCCCCATCCTGGAAGTGGTTAAGACTAGGCCAGATAAGACTTTGAGCAACCAGGTGTAGCGAGGAGGTGTCCCTGCCCATGGCAGGGCTTGGAACTAGATGGTCTTTAAGGTCCCTTCCAAATCAAGCCATTCTATGATTTTATGATTGAAAGAACTGAAGACTATATTGACATATGTTTAAATCCCAGACTCATGATAAAAATTTGAGCAAGCACATAAATGAGACCAATAAACATAGCTGGCATGTCAGAGTGAGCTACTGTGGGAATCCAGGGTTGACAGATAATAGGAATGTAAGCTGAACTTCAGATAAGAGAGAGGTGTGTAGGGGAAGCAGATGAAAGTATGGCAATAACTGAATGCTGTATTGCTAGAACACATGGGAAAACAGGTGCTGAAAACCATCTGTTAGACTGAGAGAAGAAGTGCTTTATAAACAGCGAATTGGAATGTCAGTAGGCTGTGGGAAGAAGAGTAAAGCATGTAAGCATCTCCCAATAAAGAGATGCCTGTCCTGCAGATCAGGGCCATTTGCCCACTTGCAGGAAGGGCCCCTTCTCCACAGGTCAGGGCCCAAGGTATTAGCAGCATGCAGAAACAGAAACCACAAGCTGCTGCGTGAACCTTTTCCCCAGATTTGCTACAATCACTTCTTTAACACAGCTACAAAGTAGAATTACCTAAGAAAACTGATTTTAACCTACAGAGGAATAAAGACTATAAAAGTGTTAATTTGCTAGTTTTATTTTAAAATTAAGTGACTAAACTCATAGCATTATCTTCTAAGTAGAAATGTCTGATCTGATTCTGATCTCACAATATAAATGAGAGGTGCCCTCACAGAAGGCACCAGAACTAAAAAAAATCAGTTTATGGAAAGTCAGATTAAGATCTTCCTCATTTACTATTAAAACCCACCACAAAGTGTTATTTATCAAGCCACTTAGGCTATTATGAATCAATCATCAGTTGGTTGTGACAGTCTGCGCCTCACTGAAAACATGCTGAATGAATACTGGAATGTTGAGAGCTTATTATCCAGCAGCAGTTAAAGTCATCAGACCATGCTTTTTCATTTCCAATAGCAATAAAAAAAGCACCATCCCAGATGCTAGGAAATCATTTAAGCAGATTCCTTTTATGTGAGAACGTGTCTGGGCCACAGCATCAGAATCGTTGCCTCATTGTGAGGTGAGAGGTAGGGGCTGACTGTTCATCAGGTTTTTTAATTGGTTGGGTGTGGGGCGTGGATGTTGCTGTTACTGTCTGTTTTTTTTACCACAATACTTAGTTATCAAATTACAGCAGAGAGCATAAACTAAAATAATAAAGGTGAAGGCCCTTGTGGGTGACTGGGTTTCTGGCTTGCATCTTCCTTCCTTTCCAGACTTGTTTGCTTTATGTGTTTAATTTCAGAGTATATATTTCATCTCCTCACATAAAAGTTGATTTTGACTTTCAATCATCAGCTTTGCCAAGGGTAAGAATAAAAATAGTTATCTTTGTAGTGTGGTCTGTGTCATCTCTTCCATTGCAGTAGTGGGAAATGACAGCTCAATTTCTGGGTTTTGCTTTGTCTTCTTGCGCTAAGCAACTCAGTCCTCTGAAACTGCACCACTGGAAATCAGAGAAAGACAATTTCTTTTTCCAGGTCGTCATTCCTGACAGTGCTCCTTTTACAAATACAAAATATCTTCTAGTAAACTCTCACTTTGAAACATAATTCCTTTATTGTCAATAACATGGCTGCAAGACAACTATGTTTAAAAAAATCAACATAAACCTTCATAAATAGCACATGTCTTCCAAAGATTATTTCTGTTACAGTCAAGATGTAGAAATGGGAACTATTTCATACCATTCAATTGATGATGTCAGCTTGGCTACTTTTCTTTACCCAAAGTATAATTTTGTATGTTAAGGTAACAAAGATCGGCTACAACACAATGCAAAACTGTCCCGGCACAGCTTAAGGAACTACAGCTGTAAGAACAGTGAGTTCTTTTGAATGAGGAATTAATTAGTGGTGTGTAGCATGGGCACTGAGAGGTACATCTTCATTGATTATAACGGCGGATGAGGTTGCGCTGGAGCTCTGTATGGCATGAAACCCAAAAGCAAGACACAACCTCGCAAGCTACCTATGAAACCCAAAAGCAGAGCCCAATCCCAAGTAAAGCACAACTAATTTACATACTAACTGAAGAAAAAGCTTGAAAACAGCATGTGCAAAAACATACAGGTGTATGAATCTTCCCAGACATTCCAAAACAAGTAGTCAGCTCATGAGAATCAACCGATATGTAAGGAAAACAAAGCCTTGCTTTGAAAGGTGGCATTGAGGAATATAAGCTCAGAGTAGCAAAACAGACTAACGGCCTGATTTTTAAGGTGACAGATCAGTATAGAACCTGTGTACTCCAAAAGATTTTAATTTCAGTGCATTTCTGTCTAGAACTTGCTTTTCAGACTGCAGTTTGACCAGATATCTAATGAGTGAATCAGAAAAATCAATTCACTTTCCTGAGATCACTCTTCATGAAGACAAAACAAGAATAATTTGGCCCACCTTTCCTGCTACCCAAAGAAGCAGCTACAAGAGCATATGGAACAGGTCATCTTGAGTGCAATCACACTGCACTTGGGATGGCCAAGGGATCCAGGCCTAGCCAGCATGGATTTAGGAAGGGCAGGTCCTGCCTCACCAACCTGATCTCCTTCTATGATCAGGTGACTGCCTGGTGGATGTGGGGCAGGCTGTGGATGTGGTCTACCTGGACCTAAGCAAGGCCTTTGACACCGTCCCCCACAGCAAACTGCTGGCCAAGATATCAGCCAATGGCTTGAATGGATGCACACTGCACTGGGTTAGAACTTGCTGGAGGGCCAAGCCCAGAGAGTGGTGGTGAATGGTGCCACATCCAGCTGGCAGCCAGGCACTAGTGGTGTCCCCCAGGGATTGGAGTTGGTCTCCATCCTCTTTAATATCTTCACTGATGATCTGGAGGAGGGAATTGAGTCAGTCATCAGCAAATTTGCAGATGACACCAAGCTGGGGCAGGAGTTGATATGGTGGAGGGTAGAGAGGCTTTGCAGTGGGACCTCGACAGGCTGGACAGATGGGCAGAATCCAACGGCATGAGATTGAACACATCCAAGTGCCGGGTTCTGCACATTGGCCACAACAACCCCATGCAGTGCTACAGGCTGGGCTCAGAGTGGCTGGACAGCAGCCAGGCAGAGAGGGACCTGGGGGTACTGGTCGATGGTAGGCTGAACATGAGCCTGCAGTGTGCCCAGGTGGCCAAGCAGGCCAACGGCATCCTGGCCTGCATCAGGAACAGTGTGGCCAGCAGGAGCAGGAGGTCATTCTGCCCCTGTACACTGCACTGGTTAGGCCACACCTTGAGTCCTGTGTCCAGTTCTGGGCCCCTCAGTTTAGGAAGGATGTTGACTTGCTGGAACGTGTCCAGAGAAGGGCAACAAAGCTGGTGAGGGGTTTGGAACACAGCCCTGTGAGGAGAGGCTGAGGGAGCTGGGGTTGCTTAGCCTGGAGAAGAGGAGGCTCAAGGGAGACCTTCTTGCTCTCTACAACTACCTGAAGGGAGGTTGTAGCCAGGCAGAGGTTGGTCTCTTCTCCCAGGCAACCAGCACCAGAACAAGAGGACACAGTCTCAGGCTGCACCAGGGGAGGTTTAGGCTGGATGTTAGGAAGAAATTCTACACAGAGAGAGTGATTGGCCATTGGAATGGGCTGCCCGTGGGGGTGGTGGAGTCACCATCACTGGAGGTGTTCAGGAGGAGACTTGATGGGGTGCTTGGTGCCATGGTTTAGTTGATCAGATGGTGTTGGATGATAGGTTGGACACAATGATCTTGCAGGTCTCTTCCAACCTTGTCTATTCTATTCTATTCTATTCTATTCTATTCTATTCTATTCTATGCTATTCAGTTCAGTTCAGTTCAGTTCAGTTCATTTCTTTCACTTCAAATATGATTGCTGTGGGTCACTTTGTAGGGAAATTATGAGAAGGTGCAGGCCACCCCAGTATGTAAGAGGAAGCGGGTAGTAGGTCCAAATGGAGTGTTCATTAGACAGGATGAACTCACAGATTTTTTTCCCCAGATCAGAAACTGCTGCCAAAATATTCAAAGCTGGCTGGGGAAAGACCTCATATGTGGATGGTGCAATTGATGGAGCACGGTGTCAATTCTGTGATGGTTGATGTTAGGATTGTACAAGGCTCCTGGGAATAACTGTGGCAGTTTCAGGCTGTAACTAATGATCTCTATGTGCAGATGGCCCTTCACTGACTGAGGGGCTCCAACCCCCTAGTCTCAGTAATTTTTGAGGGCATCAGTGATAGACACAAAAATGAGGGGGCATGGTGGGACAGGCTTGTTACTCAGGTTACATTAAATCAAGCAATAAGATTGCTGAAGGGAGAGGAGGTGAAGATCGCCATTGAGACTGGTACCTGAGATCAGTATCTGCAGCACCCCTTCACCCTCCAGATAAGAAACAGAATCTTAGGAGGCTGTCTGGATGCCTGGAGGCCCTATTTGATCCCGTTGTTTATTTCTCTAATGGGTAACCCCATCAAGGCAGCCATCAGAAGACATTGTCTGTTGGAAACGACTAGGTAAGATTGGGATGGTCCAGGAAAAAAAAAAGAAGTACAATGGGTTTCACCTCAGACTGTGATTCTGAACTGCATCTCTGGAGCTCAGCAAAATTGATTGCAGCATCCATTCTTGAACCAGGAGTCATGTCTGCTCAAGCTTTAATACAACTCCATCTATCTTAATGGGACTCATGCTTGATGTTGACTCTATCCTCACAGGTACATTGCAAAATCGTGTTACAATTGACTATATTCTGTTATTACACCACCATGGATGCAAGGAATTAGACAGGATGTGTTTTATGAATCTTAGTGAACATTCACTCCCGATACACAAAAGAGAACTTAGCACATCAGCTAAAGATAGATGATAGTTGAAACCCTTTGGGGTCCTTACAATGAAGTTGGCCATGGCTTCAAAAGCTTCTTTTAAGCTCCAGCCCTCTGATGATCCTCATAGTCCTTCTCTGGACACCTTCCAGCACCTCCAGATCCCTCTTGTAATAGGGGCTCCAGAACTGGATGCAGTACACCAGGTGGGGTCTCACCAGAGCTGAGCAGAGGGAGAATCACAGTATCACAGTATCACAGTATCACTAAGGTTGGAAGAGACCTCGAAGATCATCGAGTGCAACCTGTCACCACAGACCCCATGACTAGACCATGGCACCAAGTGCCCCATCCAGTCCCCTCTTGTCACCTCCACGGACGGTGACTCCACCACCTCCCCAGGCAGCCCATTCCAATGGCGAATCACTCTCTCAGTGAAGAACTTTCTCCTCACCTCAAGCCTAAACTTCCCCTGTTGCAGCTTGAGACTGTGTCCCCTTGTTCTGGTACTGGTTGCTAGAGAGAAGAGGCCAACCCCTTCCTGGCCACAATGAGGTCACCTCTGAGTCTTCTCTTCTCCAGACTGAACAGCCCCAACTCCTTCAGTCTATCCTCATAAGAAAGGTGCTCCAGCCCTCTGCTCATCCTTGTGGCCTGTAGCAGAGTGGGAAAGCTCCCCACACACACACACAAAAAGAATCCACAGCTAACTCAGCTGGAGAAGCAGATGAAAGCTATATTTACAAGCAGAAATGGAATGCAATGAATATGTACAAAAAACATACAATATTTACAATATATACAGAAATATACAGCAATGTATGTAATACAGGAGACCTTTCCTCCCCTGCAGCCAGGGGGGTTCGGCCTGTCCCCCCTTCTCCTTCCCTACTTCCCCTTTTTCCCAAAAGGGTTAGAGAGAGAGAAAGGTAATTAAGGAGAAAATAAATTCTGTTAAGCTCAAAGCAAATGCAAGAGTTAGTTTTCTTATCTGGTTAGTAAGGTTGTTCCTGCATAGCAAGCTGTTGCTTCAGAGAGAGAAACAGGCCAGCTCACAGGACAGAGAGAAGAAGAGACTGAACTGACTGAACAGACTAAGCTAAAAGTTACAGTTGCATTTTACCAATGAAATCAGTTTAGCATATCTTTGTTTTCATTCAAATATCAAAAACATTCAGCCAGAGTGTTCAGAAAGTGTCCATTTCTTAAAGGCACAGCCTAAACCGGTCACATGGCCCTTCTCTGGACATGTTCCAGCACGTCCATATCCCTCTTGTAATAGGGGCTCCAGAACTGGAGGCAGTACTCCAGGTGGGGTCTCACCAGCCTGGATTTGTGCCTGGGATTGCCTCGACCCAGATGCAGGACCCTGCCCTTGGTCTTGTTGAAGCTCATGAGGTTGGCTTGTGCCCACCTCTCCAGCCTGTCCAGGTCCCTCTGGATGGATCCCTTCCCTCCAGCGTGTGTGCTGAACCACACAGCTTGGTGTCATCAGCAAACTTGCTGAGGGTGCACTCGATGCCACTGTCCATGTCACCCACAAAGATGTTGAAGAAGCCTGGTCCCAGGACTGATCCCTGAGGGACTCTGCTTGTCCCTGGCCTCCCTGGGACATGGACCCATTGACAGCCACTCTTTGGGTGTGGCCATCAAGCCAGTTCCTTATCCATCTAGTGTTCCACCCATCAAACCCATGTGTCACCAGCTTGGAGACCAGGAGGTGGTGCGGGACAGTGTCAAAGGCTTTGCTCAGGGCCAGGTAAATGACATCAGTTGCTCGCCCCTCATCTATTAATGTTGTGACCTGTTCAGAGAAGGCCACCAGGTTTGTCAGGCAGGATTTGCCCTTGGCAAAGCCATGCTGACTGTTCCAAATCACCTCCTCACTATTCTTCTGAGTCAGTAGTGCCTCCAGGAGGATCTGCTCCACAATCCTTCCAGGCACAGAGGTGAGACTGACTGGCCTGTAGTTCCCCGGTTCCTCCTTCTTACCCTTTTTGCAGATGGGAGCAATGTTTCCCCTTTTCCAGTCTGTGGGGACTGCCCCAGTCTGCCATGACTTTTGGAATAGAATAGAGAGGGGTTTAGCAACCTCATCTGCCAGTTCTCTCAGCACCCGTGGGTGTATCCCGTCGGGTCCCATGGACTTGAACACTTTCAGGTTCTTCAGGTGATCACCAACCTGATCTTCACTTACCATGGGCAGTTCTTCCTCCCCGTCCCTGGCATCGTCTGCCATGACACCAGGAGTGTGGCTGGAGGCCCTTGCAGTGAAGACTGAGGTAAAGACGTTATTGAGTACCTCAGCCTTTTCCACATCACTTGTGGCCATGTCACCAGTTTCCTTTCTGGGGGCCCACACCTTCCCTAGTCTTCTTCTTGCCATTAATATACCTGTAGAAACTCTTAGCGATCCCTTTAACCTCCCTGGCTAGATTCAATTCAAACTCTTCTTTGGCTTTCCTAACCAGGCCTCCTGCTGCTCGGGCAGCTTCCTTATATACCCCCTGTTCTATCCGTCCTTCCCTCCTCTTCCTGTAGTTTCCTTTCAAGTGATAGTGTGTCCAGTAGCTCCTTGCTCATCCAGGCAGGCCTCCTAGCATTCTTTCCTGCTTTTCTCTTTGTTGGTATTGTGGTGAAGGCACATTATGCCCAAATATCATATCTTGTCCCAGCATGTGGACAAGTTCCCCTCCTTCAGGAGGAAGACAAAAGCCAAGGCATTAGCCAGGCCAGTATGCACTCAGCACATGCAGTGCTTGTGCAAATACCAAGTATGGCATAATTCCAGCTTCATGCTTTCTATTGGCTGAAGCCAGTTGTTTATGAGAGTGCCCATTGGTCAAACCCAGCCTCAAGGAACCTATAAGTATCGCCCCAGTTGGTAAATGAGTTGCCCCCTCTTGCAGTTTGTCTTTCGACCTGCTCAAGAGAGCAACTCACAAGCCATAGTCTCTGCCATTGAGCTCATTGTTGTTAGCTTCTATCATACATGCACACGTACCTAAAGCCTCTACATCCTGAGAAGCAGACCGGAGAATCATCTCCAGAGGGAGGACCTTCATTGACCTCGAGAAGCCCAGCGTTGCCATAGCCAGTCCTAACGACTGGGAGAGGCCACTGTGCCACCGGAGGACTGGACTGACTCCTGAGGGTAAGATCTACCCAGTTGCCGGGGAGAAGGTACTTGATCAAGACCAAGTCCACATATCTGCCTAACCCCGCCATAGCGGATGAGGAGCCGCCACGTGTGCTGCTCTGAGCCCTGTAAACCTCAGGGAAGACTAAAGCACTGTTTGTGCCTATACTGCACCAAACCTGGGACCACTCCGAGTGGTCACAGGTATTCATTGCTCATGGACACAGAGGAGGTGATCCTTGAATACTGACCAGCTGTCCTGGGTCCCTCCTCCCTCCAGGGCTTCATCCCACAACACTTTGGCTAGCAGATCCCTGCAGCGATCGAAGTCTGCACGCCTCAAGTCTGGGGTCGTAAGCTTAGAATAGGTCCTCCTGATTTCCTGAGGAGATTAAACTCAACTGCTTCATGGTCACTGCAGCCAAGGCCGTCTCTGAGCCTCACATTGGTTACCAGCCCTTCCCTGTTGGTGAGAACAAGGTCCAGCAGAGCACCTTTTCTTGTTGGTTCCTCTACCATTTGGAGGACGAAGTTGTCTTCTATGCAGTCCAGGCACATCCTGGATTGCTGATGCCTTGCTGTGTTGTCCCTCCAGCAGATGTCAGGGTGGTTGAAATCCCCCATGAGGACCAGGGCCTGTGACCTGGAAGCCGCTTCTGTTTGCCTGTGGAGGGCCTCATCTGCTTGGTTCTGCTGGTCAGATGGCCTGTAGGAGACCCCCACAGTAATATCTCCTTCCCCTGTCTTGCCTTTATTTTAACCCATACCCTCTCAACCAGCTCATCATCCCTCCCCAGGTGGAGCTCCACTGATTCCAGCTGGTTATTGACACAGAGGGCAACACCTCTTCCTCTCCTTCCCTGCCTATCCTTCCTAAAGAGCTTATACCCATCTATCCCTACATTCCAGTCATGGGAATCATCCCACCAAGTGTCAGTAATGCCCACTACGTCATGGCATCCCAGCAGCACAGTGCCCTTAATTCATCCTGTTTGTTGCCCAAGCTGTGTGCATTTGCACAGAGGCACTTCAGCTGGGCTGGCCCTGTCCTCCTCATGTGCCAGTTCCCCTTGGTTTCCACAGGGTGTCCTGGTGCATCATTGGTGGCTTGCCTCAGGGCAGCACGTTGAGAGTCCTTACCAGCTCTCCGTGCCTCTGCCTCTATATGCCTATAGTCTATGAAATGTGATCTGGCCACTGCCAAAAACAGGCCACAGGCTGTGCAGTCAAAAACAGGCCACAGGCTGTGCAGTCATACTGGGGAAAAAAATCATATAGAGGTGTGTGTGAAGCTTGCTTCGGTGAAAAGTTCATGTAATGTGTAACAGGCAGGCACAGCACATGAAAACAGAAGAAAATGCCAAGGAGGCAGGGCCTCTGACAAGAGCAGTCAGGCAGCCCTACAGTTATAAAGTACTCTCCATGGACAGCAGCTGCATGAGACAGAAGAGTGTAACCACGGGGCTAGAAAGTATCACTTATAGGTAGCAAAAGGGTTTGGCGGGTCAGTGAGGGATGTACCAAGCTCTGGGGAACATTGCACTCGGGGTAGGGTGGAGACAGCTCAGATGACATCTGGCAGGGAAAAAGGCAGATACACCACCCTGGAGAGGTGGTGATTTACAACTTCAAAGTAAAGGGAGCAGACCAAAGTGATTGGATATCCATAGCCAACAGTGAAATATGGGAATGAGCATGCAAGAGGAAGCCACCACCTGGGAATTCCCAGAAGTCTGGAACTGGCTATCACTGTTTCCTGATTTGGGGTTTATCCTCATTCAATTATTTGGACTGGTAATAATGAGTTTATTTACTCTTATTTGTATACATTATCTGTAATTTGTGTATATATGTGTATGTTATAATACAGTGTATGTGTTTTTCTTCATGAAATGAAGAAATCTCAAAAGGGGATAAATGTCACCTTAAAAATAAAGCCTAAGCAACCTGCATGAGCGAACAGGGGGAACTGTAAGCAAGTTTGCTGATGACACAGAACTGAGAGGCATGCCTGACACACCAGAAGGTTGTGCTGCCATTCAGCAGGACCTAGCCAAGCTGGAGAGTTGGGCAGGGAGAAATTAATGAAGTACAAGGAAAAGAGTAGAGTCTTGCACCTGGGAAAGAACACCACCATGTACTAGTATACGTTGAAGACTGACCTGTTGGAAAGCACCTTAGGGAAAAGGGATCCTGGGGATCCTAGCGGACAGAAGTATGATCATGAGACAGCAATGCGCCCTTGTGGCCAAGAAGGCAAATGGCATCCTGGGATGTATTAGGAGGGCTGTGGTAAGTAGGTCGAGAGAGGTTCTCCTCCCCTTCTACTCTGCCCTGGTGAGGCCACATCTGGAATATTGTGTCCAGTTACGGACCTCTCAGATCAAGAAGGACAGGGAACAGCTTGAGTGAGTCGAAGCATGGAGCCACAAAGATAACTGAGTGAAACCTTTCCCTTTTGAGGAAAGGCTGAGGGAGTTGGGCCTCTTTAGCTTGGTGAAGGGGAAAATAAGGGGTGGCCTCATTAATGTTTATAAATAATGGCAGGAGGGGCAGTCTCAGACCTGTTTTGGGTGCAAGAATTATGGTATGAAATAAGGGGTGGCATGCGTCAGTTTAGGCTGGGTGCCTCCTGTTTCTGCCACACAAGTTACACCTCCAGTGTCCCAAGGGTCCAGCCCAGCAGGTGGACACAAGAAGCTGTGTATTTCATACCCATAATATCCTGTGCCCTATAAATCCGTCTGCAAAGTCTTTCTCTTCCTCTTTCTTCCCTCTCTGCTCCCATGGGAGATGCTCCTTATTGGGTAACACTGGGGGAGTATCTCGAGACCTATAACAGAAATATTTGCAGGAGTGAATGGAGATTACTTTTAAGGTCCCTTCTAACCCAAATAATTTGTTGTTCTTTCATCTCTGAAATCTGAGTTATTCCAAAGATGCAAATTTACTTTCCCTTCTTTACATTAGAAAATTAAGTGGATACCAACACACATTAGCTTCAAAGAAATAAAATTCATTGGGAACGTTTCAGTGATTAAATTTCTCACTTGTCTAATTTTACACAGCTACCTCACTGAATGTGCCATCTTTCACATGTAATCACAAACAGAAAGGGGGGGCATGGGACCCTTAGTTTTGTATTTATTATTCTTGCACAGAGAAAACAAACTCACTGATGTGTGCATCCTGGAATACTGCTTTGAACACCTCGAAGAGAAAGAGGTATATAAATTTATTTCTACAGTAATCACTGGTAGCATCCATCTTTTCCTTTTGAAGCTCAGAAGAAGCAGATTTTTTTTAACCAAGTTTCCTCTTTACTGTAATTCCCCATTTGGGGCAAGAGGCCTCATAGGCTTTCATTAGTCACAACCTTCTGTCCAACTTATTTTAGACTGGGAAATTCTGCTTTGGTTCAAATCCATATTTTACATCTACTAACTTTTCAGATTTATAATTTAGAGTCTGACAGCTACGTCTTTACTCTCACCTTGGATGCAGGACTGTTCTGTCTCTAGTTCTGGAAGACAACTCAATAGCTGAATTTCTCTACTTCTCTCACAACTCTCTTCCCAAGGATTCCCCTTCCTGCTCACAGCTCAGCAAATTCTGTGATCCTTTCTTTTCCTATTTATAGAGGGTGGGGCAACACCTGCCACTACTCAGCTGCAGTGTAGGCACACTTGGTCCTTCACCCCATGGTGGATTACTTTGCATAAATCTGCAATGGTGTCAATAGGAGAATTAGCACACATTTGTGATGTTTCTTCTGAGTTAAAAATAATCTGAAATCAACCATAAACCAAACAACTAATGTCACCTATAAGAAGATAAATATCTATATATTTTGGTAAACTTTGGATGTTATTTTTGTATTGGCATAAAAAAGAGCAACTGAAGACATCTGATAACCTGAGACTGTACAAATGAAATCAAATTCTTATATTTTTTAAGTCCTACATAACTCAGATTAACAAAACGGTTAATTCAACTCAAGAACCAGCAATAGATTTGTCTCCGTTCTTTAAAATGCAATTAACAGTTACTGTATATAAAAGCAAGGATTCTGTCTTTCTTGACTGTCAGCTCACTTGCTACTAAGAATAAAAAAGGTAGTCAAACTCCTTTGTGGAACTCCATAACTCCAACTCCTAAGGTTGCTAAAGGCTGAAAGCTTCAGGAAGATGCATAAAGGAACTAAGTGAAACAAAAAGCAGAAAACAAAAAGCAGTGTGTGATGGGTTGAGGCAGACCCCTCCCCACCACAGGCAAAAATAATGACTCAGACAAACAGATTGCAAAAGTGGTGGAAAGTTTAAATGGAAAGCGGTGAATGTGTACAGAGAGCCAGAAGCAGTGACAAAAGAAATCCCAAAGCACACCCAGAAACATCCCATCCCCACCTGAGGGTACACCGAAGACCCCTCAGGTCTTGTGGATGTCCTGACAGGACACAGACTTCATGTTCTCAATTTTTTTATGTAACTTTCCATTTAGTAAAACCTAAATGGAAATAGTCCCTGTAGTAAAAACTAAAGGCAAATAAGATGAAGAGGTTCCTGATTTGCAAAGTACAAACAAAACAAGGAGTAGGAACTTTTCCTTCTGCCTTTTTTGCCTGCAACAAATGTTGTGCTCATCTAGGTATGATCTGTGAGAGGCTGCATAGAAAGCCAAGTCAGCTTCAGAGTATGAGTAATATGATGCTAAACTCATGAAATCTCTAAAATAGAATCTCTTAACAACACTGAGGAGCAGGAAATTGCCTTTAGATTTCTTAACTGAATAAGCTTGTTGAATACATGTTATATTAGAATTGATCATGTGGAAAGCTGACCACATTTTTATGATAAACAGGGGGCTTGCCTGGTGCATGCAGGATGTAAGTGTTCCAGGAGTACACCATGAACTATTCAAACTTGGCCATGGCTTGTCACCAAACTGCCTACAAACACTGTATTTGTGCAAGAGCCTTCAGTCAGCTGAAGTAAGAGTAGGAATTAAAAAAGGTTAATAGGAAAGCACCACCCACCAGTAGAGCACCACCCACCAGGACATGAATGAAGAGGCTAGGGTAGAGTTGCCTGACATGATTTAGCACACCTTCAACAAGTTTGCAGATGGTACTAAGCTGAGTGGTGAGGTTAATAAGTCTGAAGAATGGGATGCCATCCAGAGTGATCTGGACAGGCTGGAGAGGTGGGATGAAGAGAATCTTATGAGGTTTAATAAGGCAATGTGTAAGGTCCTGCACCTACAACATGGCAATCCTAGCTATCAATACAGGCTGAGGGATGATGAAATTGAGAACAGCCTGGCAGAAAAGGACTTGGGGCTGCTGATGGTTGAAAAGCTGGACATGAGCCAACAGTGTGTGCTTGCAGCCCAGAAGGCAAATTGCCTCCTAGGCTATATTAAAAGAAGCATGGCCAGCAGATCATGAGAGGTGATTCTGCCACTTTGCTCTGGTTAAGACTTCACCTGGAGTACTGTGTCTAGCTCTGGAGACCCCAACACAGGCAAGACATGGACCTGATGGAGCAGATCCAGAGGAGGGCCACAAAAATTATCTGGGGGCTGGAACACCTCTCTTACAAGGACAAGCAGAGGGAGCTGGGGTTGTTCAGCCTGGAGAAGAGAAGATTCTGGGTGAGACTTAATAATGGCCTTCATGAAGAGGGCCTATGAGAAGGCTGGAGAGGCTTGTAGTGAAAGGACAAGGGGCAATGGTTTTAAAGTGTAGAAGAATAGATTTAGATCGGATATTAGGAACAAGTTCTTTACCATGAGAGTGGTGGAACACTGGAACAGGTTTCCCAGGGAGGTAGCTGAGGCCCCCATCCCTGGAGATATTCAAGGTCAGGCTCAACAAGGCTTTAGTGGAGGGTGTCGCAGGGGGGTTGGTCTAGATGACATTTGGATGTCCCTTCCAACCAAAACCATTCTATGAGTCTATGTTCTAATATAAAAATGTTCACTAACAACAGTTGCAGAAAAGGAGAGTCAAGCATATCATTAAACATACCTTTTCTACTAACTTGAAACAGAGAAAGGGAGAAAATTCCATTGTCTCCACAGAACAGTATCTGAACAAAACAGAGAAGTGTCAGGTTGTCTGCCTGACTGCTGTTGTCTTACAGATGGCACCCTATCAGGCTGATAGCTTCAGAGAACTGGGGCTTCAGCCACTGCCAGGTTCCTACAAAATAGACACTCTTCTTGAAGGTGTTTTAAGTGAAATGCTGTCTTACTTCCCATGGTTGTTAACAAACGCCTAGGTGGCAAAGCTTGAGGGTACTGTGCACCTATGAGTTGGCATATTATGCTTACAAAGAGCTAATCTCTCTCAGGACTTTAGAAACTATGACATTGCAGACTTTTATTGAAGTCCCCAAGTAAATTTCAGGCCAGAAGCCAAGTATCTCAGACCCTCTGAGGATTGCAGATACTGGATTTATGGCTGCTTCCTGCCACCGCAACAAGCACTAACAGCTATAAGGTACCAGTAAATTAGGTCTTGAAGCACCATTTAATGCACTTTCTTTTTAAACTGTAGAAATGATTTAAGGGGTAATGGAAATCTGGCATGTCTCTTCAGCCCCTACCATACAATCTCCAAATACTTACTATATCTGGAAAGAAAGAAATGGGGGGCAGGGTGTGTGTGTGTGTGTGTGTGTGTGTGTGTGTGTGTGTGTGTGTGTGTGTGTGTGTGTGTGTAAAAAAAGATAAATAAAAGGAGATTGCAGGGAAGAAAGAAGGGGGGAACTCTTCTCCTCCTCCTTTATCAGCATGTAAATTAAATCTCTTCATAGTAACTATATACTGGCTGGCCATGTGATTTTGCAGTGTTTGTATGCAACTATAAATCAGGTTGCATTTGCTACTGGAAATGAGAAAGGCAGAGAAGAAGTAAGCATCCAGATATTGAAGAAGCAATCCATTTTCATAATAAAGGCAATTACACCAAATTTCTACAGCACCTTCTGTTCAGCTACTCCGTTGACTTATGTCCTGCTTAACAGGCACTGCAAATACTTTGCTTAGTGGAGTATGCCTTAGCAGCATCTGATATTTATGCATTTATCTTATTCACATTTCACTAAGATAATTGCTTAATCCACCTCTTGTAACAATGGCAGCATATCACACATGACATGGAAGACTAGTCTTTGAGATTAAAAGAAGGCTGCAGGATATTTGTTAGCTTTGACTTACCCTTCCTGTATTTAAAGACAGTATAAGGGCTTGTTCAGTGTAGGTAGGAACTTCTGAAATTTCTGATAACTTAGTGGACTTTCCCAGTTTTCTAGAAACAAATGATAAGTTGTTTTTAATTGAACATGTGCTTAGAGGAAATGAAACTTTGAAAATATTTTTACGCAGTATTTTGTTTCAAGGGTAAGCATATTGTTATTAATGAAGACGAAGGAAAAATGGCACTCTGGACAAAAGTTTTATGTTTATTCTCAAGTAAAGCAAAGCTTTGAGGATGACATATCCTTCCCACTTGAACTGCCTCGGTGTGCTTGACAGAAAAGCATTAATGATTGCATCAACATCACCACTCTCTAACACCAAGACTGAGCTACACCTAGATACAGCTCAGTGGATTAGTCAAAATGCATACACTTCTTGCTCCTGTTTTGAAGTCCACTGAAAGAAATGCTACTCCATATTATTTTATTAGGTTTGGGCTCTGACTTTAAACTTGCAATCTCAATTAAGACAACATATGCAAGAAGCAAACCAAACTGATGTACTTCAATGGTATGCATGGCACTCCAACAGACAGTTGCTAAATCAGTTCCACACAATGTCCTGTCCAACCAATAATGAATAAAGACTGCTGATCTGCCAGGTTAGGTCTGATTTAAACTGATGGCATTGAGCTGACAGACTGCATTCATTAACATATTTCATGATGCAGAGAAATGGTTACATATGCATGTAAGAGTAAATTAATTTAATGAAGATAACTTACCCCTGTTAATGTGGATTCCTTCAACTATGCAGAAGGAATTCTGTTGCCTGCTGATGTAAGATAATATATAAAGAAACAGAAGAAAGACAAAGAAAAAATCCCATTGGCATAAACTCAACTCAGTGCATAGTGGTTTATGGTCACAAATCCTATCAGCAGTAAACCAAGCAGGATGGTAAGCTCTCTAACGTGTTCGGTCTGGAAGACAAAATGTGCACAAATTGAGAACTGGAACTTCATGAAGTAGAGAGAAGGAAGGAGGTTGGATGAAAACCTCCCCTAACCTACCGGAATATTGATCGATTCTGTATAGGGAGGGAAAGATTGGAGAACTGATGTCCTATACTGACTTCCCTAAAGCACTGCACACTAAGGAGCACTATTGTCACTAAGGTGGGTAGAGCAATAAAATCCCAACATTCAGGCTGAAATGCTATAGTTCATTACTTACTCAATAATGCCCATGCAGGTATATCAGCTGAATGATTACAGTAGTACCAATGGACTGTGCACTGCAGGGCGGTGTTACAGCTCTGGTTCATAAAATTTTACAATGTATAAATACAAAATTAAATACTACTGAAGACATAAGCATCTCTCTTTCATACATGCACCAGACTTATCCAACAATAAATGAGGTTTAAATGTATGCATAATTAATTTCTAGGAAACAGAACAAAATCTGTTACCATATGGTCATGTGGATCTCCTAAAAGATATCCACCAAAAGCCTTTCTTTTGACTATTTGCAGCTGTTAGTACAATTCTATGGCTAGCACTGAACTACTATTTATCCTTATTCTGCATTTTTGAAATAGTTCAATAAGCTTACTGGCAGATGAGCCAGAATATATGCTGTCTGGTATGTATTTTGAGGCCAGAGCTGCATAACTAGCAAACTACACAGTGCATCTAATTCTGAATGTGCACAAAATCTGAATGCTTACCTTGGCGACACTGTGTATCTTTTGTGAAAAGTGCACTTTTGTTTAAACAACATAATTGATTTTTAGAGCTCATCAAACAGTATTCTCCAAGTACCGATCCTGCTACATTTAGAGATGCTTTTGTGTTTTGAAACATTCAAAGACCATTCCTGTTATTTGCACATCTCCTTGGAAATACATGAAGAAAATTATAAGCAAACAATCTTATCTGTTGACTATGCATGAGATACTGAGCAGTGGTATTTACTGCTTGACACACAAGACTCAGAGTTAGTTATGTAATTAATCTTCCTGCTAAAATAAGTACACCATAACACCTGTATTTGTTCAATTTCTGCTCTTTGCTCTTAAGGCTATTTTTGAAAGATCAAGCATAGTCAATAATTCATCTCTTCTCCTATTGTGGTATTTATGTTTTAGTAACCTGGGGTAGCAATGATAGGCTGGTTTTGTAAAATGAACTCCAGCATATACCTGTATTTCCTCCTTATGGCAAATCCCAGACCTGATATCCTGATGGTATAAGTGGGCTTAACCTAACAATTTTCACTCATTTACATCAACAGATGATTTCTGAAATCAGTTTTGGTGGGTTGAAATTACCCCCTGTCCCATGTTACACCCATTCTTGATGGGAGCTGAAAAGAAGCCAGCCCCCAGGTAGACAAAAGAAACCTGATCCAGGTGGGCAGAGACAGAGATTTGGTATCCCCCATCCCAGGAGGAGGGGTCTCCCTGGGTCAGATGTCTATTCCACTTCCCCTTCCTGTCCAGCAAGTTTATTTATGGAGAGTCCTTTTAACTCTTTCTCTCTTCCTGCCTTGCCTGCTTGAGAGAAGTCATCTGATGCTGCTGCTTCCTGCACTCACCACATGACAGGACTTTCCTACCCCCATGAGGCATCCTTATTTTCTAAAGGGAATTCAATGCCAGCTGGGCATGGTTTTGTATAGTTTTCTATTTACCCTTTTCTTTTTACCTTTGTAACCTTCACTGTTACTGCTATGTATATATTTTGTTTTAAAATTACCTTTTGTACTTCCAACCCAATTCCAGATCATTTTCTTTCATGATTTTACCTCTCCTTTCTCCTGCCTAATTTGCTTTACCTTACCAGGAAAAGGGAGAGGGGGAAGGAAGCTAAATCTGTTTCTATCTGGGCTTTTGGACTCCAGGAAAAGCTCAAACCATTACACCCCCCAACTAATTTGAGAGAATTACCCCACAAAATAAAATTTTCAGACTAGCTTAGTTTGGGATGGAAGCAAATGAAGTTATATTTACAAGCAAACTACAGTCTAGAAATATGAAATGCAATGGATATGTATGAAATATGCACTACATGTACAATATTATATATATATATAAAATTTGTAAATTTATACCTTATAAACAGCACTCCTCAGAACCATCCATCCAGGAGACCCGTTCACTTCCTCCCCCACTTCCTCCCCCTTCCCGTTACTTCATACAGTAGTCAAAACAGAGATACCGGCAAGGCCACGGAACAGAGAGAGGGGAAAGTTGCAAGCAGAGGTGACAGGAGGAGAAAAAAGAAAAATAACTGCTTATGCCTCTGCTCCACATTCCCATTAGCAACCCCATGAATTATGCAGAGGTTATCATTATTTTTCTTTTGTATGGCAATTTAGTATCACAGTATTACCAAGGTTGGAAGAGACCTCGAAGATCAACAAGTCCAACCTGTAACCACAAACCTCATGACTAGACCATGGCACCAAGTGCCCCATCCAGTCCCCTCTTGAACACCTCCAGGGATGGTGACTCCACCACCTCCCCGGGCAGCCCATTCCAATGACGAACAACTCTCTCGGTGAAGAACTTTCTCCTCACCTCCAGCCTAAACTTCCCCTGTTGCAGCTTGAGACTGTGTCCTCTTGTTCTGGTGCTGGTTGCTAGGGAGAAGAGGCCAACCCCTTCCTGGCTACAACCACCTTTCAGGTAGTTGTAGAGAGCAATGAGGTCGCCCCTGAGCCTCCTCTTCTCCAGGCTAAACAACCCCATCTCCCTCAGCCTCTCCTCACAGGGCTTGTGCTCAAGGCCTCTCACCAGCCTTGTTGCCTTGATTCATTTTCATTCTTTTCAGTAAGGGACTAGTGTGGTGAGTTTAAGTTTCCCCCAGCATTAACTTTGCCAGACCAGCTCAGAAGCAAATGAAGCTGTATTTTCAAGCAAGGACTACACTCTACAATGGAATGCAAGGGACATGTACAAAATATACAGGATTTACAATATTATAGAGCTATTTACAATTAGCAAACAACACCAAAACCCCCCTGGTCATGAGACCAGGGAAGCCACCAGCTTCTCCCTCCCTGCCTCCCCTACCCCCCTGCACAAAGGGACAAGAGAGATGAGCAGAGTAGTTAGACTTAGCTGAAGCCAGCTGATAAGCAGGTTATCTCTCCTGAGCAAAGCAAAGCAGCCAAAGATCAGAAGGGAAGAGGAAAGGGAAAAATTGTTATGGTACAGCTCCTCTTATTCCAGATATTTATCCAATGAATTTGTTTAGAATAATCTTTTGTTTTCCTTTTAATACCCAGTAGTGATTTATTTATATTTTTCTACTTTTCTGCTCAAAATCTGTAAGTAAATTTTAAAGGTGTAGCCTGAAATCACCACAATCCACCCCTTCTAAACAATTTCATTGGCTGCTAATACTATCCATTCAATCTAAAACAATATCTATAATAATGAAGTTATACATGAAGTTCACAGTCCATTCTGGCTATCTCAGATGTGGATGATTCAGAAGTCCAAAACCATGAAAACAGAAAACAGTTTACCTCTGCAGATAAGGTGAAGAAAAGGAACAGGGACTCTCAGGTGATTCAGGGTTCTCAGGGTTCATGCACTGCAGATTCCTCATGGAGTCTTCCTTTGGGCATGATGTTGTGTCTGTACAACACTCTGAATTTAAACTTTCTCAGCTAAAGTTAGATTTCTTTGTGGAATACACTGAATTTCACCATTCTCTTGCATTACCCAATAAGTGTGACCAGAACCCTCAGCAGAAACCACCCCTCGGACAGGTTTGGCCTCTCCTGAAGGAGAAAATACCCAAGCAGTTTTGCCCAACAGATTCTTCAGTTGCCTGACTCAATCCTCTCTGGAGTTCTGTGTCTCCACAGGATTTGTCTCTCCAGACCAAGAATGGTGTTGCGTGCAGTTGCATGTGGAACTGGATAAGTTTCCAACCATCCAGTGTTTGCCTCTACCATAGTAAGCACATATTGCTCACCAGAATGAGAATGTGGTAGAGTGATGTAGTTAATCTGCCAAGCTTCACCATACTTGTACTTGGACCATCTGTCACCATACCACAAGGGCTTAATTCTCTTTGCCTGCTTAATAGCAGCACAAATGTCACAGTCATGGATGACTTGTGTGATAGCATCCATGGAAATGTCTATGGATCTGTCACGAGCCCACTGGTAGGTTGCATCTCTGCCTTGATGTCCTGATGAATCATGAGCCCACCAAGCTCAGAACATCTCACCTCGGTGTTTCCAGTCAAGATCAAAATCAGAGTCTGTGTCTGCTTGAGAAACTCTTGCAGCTAAATCTGCCTGATGGTTGTGTTGTTGTTCCTCAGTAGCTTTGCTCTTAGGAATGTGAGCATCGATGTGTCTCACCTTCACTGGAATTCTCTCAACTTGATCAGCAATGTCCTGCCTGAGATCAGCTGCCCAAATAGGCTTTCCTTTCCTCACATGGAGCTCTCTGCCACAAGCACCAGATTGGACCGTTGTTACTTGCAGCTATATATAGAATGTTCTTAATGTCTGGACCAGTTCAAATAAGTCCCAAACCCATGGCATGGTTTACTTCTTGCTTTATCTGGTCAAAGACTGCTTGTTGCTTAGGACCCCACACAAAATTGTTTCTCTTTTGAATCACATCATAAAGAGGCTTAGCAATTTGACTGTATCCAGGAATGTGTAGTCTCCAAAATCCCACTGCACCCAAGAAAGATAGAGTGTTCTTATTCATGAGATTTGCCATGGTGGAGTCTTTGTTTATCACATCCAGTGGAATGTGATGGTGACCATCATACCACTGCACTTCCAGAAACAGGATCTCTCTGGCAGGTCCTTTCACCTTGTCTCGCTTAATGGCAAAACAACTGTCAAGAGAATGTCAATGATTTTATTACCTTTCTTGAAGAATTATTCAGCAGTTTTACCCCACATGATGATGTCATCAATGAGCAGAATGTATTCTGGAGCTCCACCTTTCTCCAGTGCATCATGACAGATTATTGAACTGTGTTTCCACCCCTGAAGTAAACAATTGAACAGGTACTGGACCCCTACCCAGGTGAAGGCAAACTGACGCCTGCATTCCTCTGCTATGGGAATAGAGAAGAAGGCATTAGCAATGTCTATGGTAGCATACCATTTGGCCTCTTTGGATTCCAGCTCATACTGGAGTTCCAACATGTCTGGTACAGCTGTATTCATAGGTGCAGTCACTTCATTCAGGGCACAGAAGTCAACTGTCAAACACCAGTCTCCATTTGACTTTCACACAGGCCACACTGGACTGTTGAAAGGTGAATGAGTTTTGCTGACAACTTTCTAACTTTCCAACTGATGAATCAAATTATGAATGGGCAACAAAGAGTCACAGTTGGTTCTGTATTGCCTGTGATGCACGGTTTGAGAAGCAACTGGCAGTTTCACATCCTCTATCTCATGTTGTCCCATAACTGCAGATTCATCTGAGAGTTCAGGTCTAACACACAACCTTAATTTGCCCCCATCAATTTCTACAGTTGCTTTTCTGAAAGTCCATTTGTAACCCTTAGGGTCTTTGAAACACCCTTCTTTCAGAAAGTCAATTCCCAAAACACCAGTTGCATCTGGTCCTGTTGCAATAGTGTATTTCTTCAACTCTTTCCCTGTTAAGCTTATGTCAACCTGCAACTTAGTCAACTCTTGAGACCCATCAATGATTCCTATAATTGTTATAGGCTCTGATCCTTGATAATTTGATGGCATTATGGTGCACTGAGCTCCTGTGTCAACCAAGGCCCTGTACTTCTGAAATCGTGAAGTGCCAGGCCACTGGATGTACACATCCCAACAGACTCTGTTATCTCCATTATCCCTTTCCTCCCCCTAGCAGGAGGCAGGGCACTCCTAATTATGAGTGTTGTGTCTACATGTACAGTTGACACAGTGCTTAGTGTTAGTGTCAGAATCACTGCTGGAGTTATTGGAGTTGTTCTGGGAAACTGAGGTAGTGGCAGCTACCCTTCTGGTACTGTTACCTCTTGTTATGACACTCTGTAGCTCCTGCACTCTCTCGAAGAGAACAGAAGCAGGCTGACCATCCCTCTTACTCATGTTTTCAGCAAATTTGTTACACAGGTTATCCAAAGTCTCCCACATGATTGCTGCTGTCCATTTTGGATTGGCCTAGTTTGAACTGGCCTTCAAGGAGAAGGTCATATTCCTGCAGCTGAAACTTGTATCCATTTAGAAGAGGAAGGAGTGATCTTATCCCCTTTCACCAATTTGGATATGCAGGTTTTAAATTCCTCCTTCAGCTCTTGCATGCAGTCCTTTATACCTCCAGTCAGTGTTTTAATGACTGTGACCAAAGAAACACTTGTGACACTATCTTCCAATTGCCTAATTTGGTCAGTAAAATAACCTGTTTCTTGCCACAATTCTGCTTGCTGAAATACCAGCATAATTAGGAGGAGCAAGTTTAATGAGTTTCTTGGCAAGACTTGTCCCCACAGGAGTATCAATAGGACTCAGCGTACCCTAATTTCCATAAATTATTTTTCTCACAGCAAACTCTCTCAAACACTTGGTTCCCTCATCTATTGTAGCTGACTTCTGAGGGTTCCAAGGCAAATCATCCTTTGATGGATATTACATCAGCATAGCCAATAAAAGGCATATCCACAGGGAAACTTTACCAATGGAACTCCCTATATACTTATCTATTCCAGAATCTTTTGCACATGTTCTCAATTGTTTTGCCAACTTTTCACCTACTTCTAAAGCAGGAGCACCTGTGTCATAGCATCTTCCCAAACAGCTCACTATTGGTTCAGTTTCTCCTCTGAAATAGTATTTTCCTACATGCCTAATTTCCTGCGCGGGTGCACCAGCTGACTGTATATCATCCTCATCTTCTTCATCCTCCTCTTTTGCAGAGTTCCCAGCTAGAAGCCTCTGTTAGACGCTTCACAGTCACCTTCTTTGTTTCCTGATCTCTCAGAGTCCTTACCTGGTTTTGCAGCATCATTCTCTACTGGTGGCTCCACTAATTCAGCAATATCTTAAAGACTAACTTTCTTTTCCTCCTCGTCACCTTGATCATTACCACCTCTCTTGACTTGCTTTCTTCTCTGCAATGGATCAAGTAAAGCTGTAGCCTTAGACATACCCTCTAAGGGATCATCCAAGACTGGCTGGTTTGTCTTTGCCTTTGCTTTACGCGAAGGTGGAATTGGAGTTTGACCAGAATCATCCTTTTCCACAGCAGCAACCACATTTACAGACATTGAAGCTGCTTGGAAATTTGCAGCTGGTTCAGCAGAAGCAGAAGGGGCTGGCACAGAATCAGCACTACCAGGCACTCTTTGGTTCCCCACCACTGCAGCTGGACTCACTTCCATTCCAGCCACTGCAGGTGGAAGTCTCTGTGCCTCTTTATCTTCGGTAAGGGCTGCTGCTGGCAGAGTTCTTTGTACTGCTGTTCATGCAAGGGCTACTTCCTGTAACAGTCGCTGCCAGGCTCACTGCTGCTACCAGCACAGTTACCACCACTGCTTGCACAAGTGCTGCCGACACAGCTGCTACTTGTGCAGGCATTGCTGGTGCTGGAGTTGCCGCCACCACTGGCTGTCCCCCCACTGGCTTTTGCCAGCACTGCAGCCACTTGGTGAGGGGCTTGGAGAGGAGCCCCCTTGAGGAGAGACTGAGGGAGCTGGGGTTGCTTAGCCTGGAGAAAAGGAGGCTCAGGGGAGACCTTCTTGCTCTCTACAACTACCTGAAGGGAGGTTGTAGACAGGAGGAGGTTGGTCTCTTCTGCAAGCAGCACCAGAACAAGAGGACACAGTCTCAAGCAGCACCAGGGAAGTTTAGGCTAGAGGTTGGGGAAAAATTCTACATGGAGAGAGTGATTGCCCATTGGAATGGGCTGCCTGGGGAGGTGGTGGAGTCACCACCACTGGAAGTATTTAGGAAGAGACTGGATGCTCGGTGCCATGGTTTAGTTGATTAGATAGTGTTGGGTGATAGGTTTGACTTGATGATCTCAAAGGTCTTTTCCAACCTGGTTAATTCTAGTCTAGTCTAGTCTAGTCTAGTCCATTCTCTCTCTTTGCCTGAGCTCTGTAAGCTCATTGCTTTTGTGCTAAACTCCATAGCCATTGCTAGTAAGTCTTCTCACTCCCACATGCGAGCAAACTATCAGCTTCTCCAAGATGAGGAGAAGCCAGCATCCCAGCAGGCCCGTCGAGCCTCAGCCCCGAGAGTCTCCAGAGGAGGGATCCTCACTGAAAGCTTAGAAACTACAGCATTGTATTGCCAGCCCTACCAGTCGGAAGTAGAGCCTGACGTGTCTTTGAGAGGACTGAACCCCCCCAGGGTAAGACTGCCCAGTTGATGGGGAAGGGACTGTCTGAGTCTGGCAGTCCAAATGCCTGCTACAGCCTTAAGTAGCAGACTAACAAGCTGCACAACCCTGTGTGCCAGCTCAGAAAGCAGGACCAGTACCTAGCTGTGACCCTGCCATTGTAATATAGAATAGAAGCTGCCACTTCACTGCTCTGTGCCCTGTGAACCCCACGGAAATCCAGAGAACCGTCTGTGCCTGTGCTCCAAAGCCAGGACCACTCCAATAGGGTCTCACCTGCTCCTTTGAGACAAGAAAAGGGGAAGCCACCACTCTGCACAGCTGCACCTCTTACCCGGGGCTGCCCACACTGGCCCCAAAGCCCATTGCTGCATGGCTGACCCTGTCTAGGGACCCACCCTACCAGCCCTGCCAGGCCGACCCTACAGGACCGCTCCCTGCTGTCTGGAGGGAGCTGCCTGAGTCTTGCAAAGGGAGCCTGCCTACTGGCTAGCCTACGTTCCATCCGCTCTCTGCTGCCATGGGAGGGACAAGGTTGACCTCCAGCCACTCTGCCGCAGCCTAGGAACTGCCTCACTACAGACAAAGGACACAGCGTACCTTCCACATGCTTTCCACTCACTGACACTCAGTTCAAAGCACCCATGCCTGCAGCATAACATTTCCAGTTCAAGCCTCTGACGCATTGTAATACTCTCTGTACAGAGTTAAACAGGCACCAGCATCCTGTCTCGTCACCACTTGGTGGACAATTAATTCTGTAAATATTCTGACTGGGTCCAAATTGTAAATACCAAACTTGCCCTAATGTATTTCACAATTGTGCACTAGAATCTGTATATAAAAGAGTGATTCATTGGTTATTGATAATTTTAATAATAAAATCAACATTCATACAATTCATATTTCATATTCATAAATTAATCACTTCTTCATCATAATCCATTCTCTTTTCATCTAGACATACTTGTTCATTAGAACAGCTGTACTTGAAAGTGACAGCACAAGCTTCAGAGTATTCTGTAAGCAACCAAACTGCCTGAACTCTTACAGAGAGGCAAACTCTGTATCTGCAACTTCTGTCAATAGTTCTGCATGCCAGATATAGCTTTTTTGAGTTTTGGGAGGATGTTGACACTCACTCCCTCTTCAAGCTTTCCATAAACTGCTGTGTACAGGTCACCCAGGGTTGTGGTTGAGGCTCAGGTCCTGGAGATATTCAAGATCAGACTTGATGTGGCCCTGGTATTAGTTTGAGGTGTCCTCTCAAGGTGTGTTATAGATTGAGGCCTAAGTGTCCTACCAGAGAGATAAATTCCTCCAGAAGATACAGAGTCCAAGGGGCTAGATAGTCCATCCCAGAGGCTGGACACAGGAAATTGTAATTTGTTATTCCACCCCATAATCCTTCATCTCCCTATATAAGGAGACCTCCAGGCCAGTTCGCTCTCTTTCTCCCTCCTCTCTGCTCTTGGCATATGTGGTGGCTGCAGTCTCTTTGATTTGTGAGGGAGTGCAACCTTCTTGGCAAAATATTTTCTTGCTTTTCAATCTGGGCCCAGTGTGTCCAGCTAGTGGGGGGGTGTGGTGTGGACAGAGAGGTTTGGGCAGCAGGGAGCATTGAGGCCTGGAAGGCCTGACTTGATGGGGGTACAGTTTGGCCTACTCTGGGCCTACTGAGGCCTAGTATCAGGGGCAGGTCTTGGCCTGGTTGTGGCCTGAGACCTGGTGGGTCCGGGCGGAGGGCTAGGCCTGAGCTGACTTACATTGTGTGTGTGTGCACATATGTATATATCCTTTTGCCTTTGTACCTTTTGTATTTGATTTACTTTTGTCAGTAGTATTTTTATTTAACCTCCAATTCTGTGCAAGTGTGTTTATTTACTCCTTTGTAGTAAATTAATTCTGTGCTCAGTCCAGAGCTGTTTTCCAGGTCAAACCACAGCAGGGTCACTTCCAACTCAACACAATCTGTGTAGACACAGCAAACAAGGAAGCAAATAGAAACGCTGGCAGGGAACCGACAAGTAAGGAAAATATCTCATTCCATACAGGTATCACCAACTGAATAGTGTAAACTAGATGCAAGGGCTACTGAGGAGTCAGGACTCCCAAGAGAACCTGAGAACCTGGTGAATTGGATCAATTCAGAAAATAAAGCCACTAACGCCTGATAAGTGGGATGATTAATTAACAAAAGGGATTAATTTATTTCATCAATAATAATTTCCGCACCAAACGTTAATAAACTTATTTACAATTTGTTTAGGCTCAGGTACCCGGTGGGGAATCACTTACACAAAATGCTGGTAATACTAATGATGTGAACACTTCAGTTGGAGGAAGGATTCGATCTAGAGTAACTACACTCCTGATACCAAACTCAAAGTTGAAGGGAGAGCGAGGAGCCGCAATTCCTGATTCAATAACAAGGTGGGTCTCCTTCGCTCCCTGATGCAGCAAAGGGGGAGAAGGAAATTGATGTCCAATGTGCTTTATGAAGTCAATAATCAGAATCACTTACAAAGCAATATTCAGTCTGGAGATTCTGAATCAGTCCCAGACGTGGTGTTGAGAGCAGCAGTCAGGAAAGTTCATAATCCAGAATTCTGTTCTCAGTATAATTTTGTAAAGCCAAGGAAAAGTGAAAATAGGATCCAAGCACACTGCCTAACACTGAAAGCAAAACTGGAGTACACGTGGTGGATGCTGGTGGAGGGGGATGGGCGAGTAGCACACAGCTCACCGGCTGGAGACGAGCCGGAACCAAGGGGAAAAAAGGGCCAGGTCACTCAAGAACCCCTCTCTTTAACTGCTTTTGTGAAACAAAACTGACCACTGGCAGAAAAGTGATTTGAAACTTAGCCAATCACCTTCTGGGCATCAGCACAGCCGTGAGTGGTCAGGATACCTGCCAAACAGGTTTGGCTGGCTTTTTACTGGTACATGTTTTCTTTCATCTATCTCCCCCGGCTTCTTAGGGCTCTTACTGAAACCTGTTTTGGGCCTAGTCATGCCCAACCAGGACACCTGGGAATGATTAAGTAGATGCAAGTTTGCTGATGACACCAAGCTGTGTGGTGCAGTGGACACCCTGGAGGGAAGGGATGCCATCCAGAGGGACCTGGACAGGCTGGAGAGGTGGGCACAAGCCAACCTCATGAGCTTCAACAAGACCAAGTGCAGGGTCCTGCATCTGGGTCGAGGCAATCCCAGGCACAAATACAGGCTGGGCAGTGACTGGCTGGAGAGCAGCCCTGAGGAGAGAGACTTGGGGGTGCTGGTGGACGAGAAGCTCGACATGAGCTCTCAATGTGCGCTTGCAGCCCGGAAAGCCAATCAGATCCTGGGCTGCATCAGGAGAAGTGTGACCAGCAGGTCAAGGGAGGTGCTTCTCCCCCTCTACTCAGCTCTGGTGAGACCCCACCTGGAGTACTGTGTCCAGTTCTGGAGCCCCTATTACAGGAGGGATGTGGACGTGCTGGAGCGTGTCCAGAGAAGGGCCACGAGGATGAGCAGAGGGCTGGAGCACCTCTCCTATGAGGACAGACTGAAGGAGTTGGGGCTGTTCAGTCTGGAGAAGAGAAGGCTCCGAGGTGACCTCATTGTGGCTTTCCAGTATCTGAAGGGGGCCTACAGGAAGGCTGGGGAGGGACTTCTCAGGATCTCAGGTAGTGATAGGACTAGGGGGAATGGAATGAAGCTGGAAATGGGGAGATTCAGGCTAGATGTGAGGAAGAAGTTCTTTACAATGAGAGTGGTGAAGCCCTGGAATGGGTTGTCCAGGGAGGTGGTTGAGGCCCAGTCCCTGGAGGTGTTTAAGCCCAGGCTGGACGAGGCTCTGGCCAGCGTGATCTAGTGTAGGGTGTCCCTGCCCATGGCAGGGGTTGGAACTAGATGATCCTTGTGGTCCCTTCCAACCCTGACTGATTCTATGATTCTATGTGAAAGACAAAGGGGATAATGATATTAACAGGCCTTCATGTGATAGGCTGAGGAATGACATACCAGGGTAGGAGGGAAGGAGGCCCAGTAAGGGCCTTCAGTCTATTGCCATGTGTAGCAGGGAAGAATTAATTGTAGTTTGATTAGAAATACCCAGGTGCCAAGGCCCACCTGGGAATAATTGGTGTTTGTGCCCAGCTGTCTGGGGGTGTCTGGGAATGCCTGATGTTTGACCAGAAGCTCCCAGGTGCACAGTAAGAGTAGCAGATAACACGTATCTGTAGGCCACTTTGTTTATGAAACTGAGCAGGGATGGAAATGTATTGAATGTGTTGACATCCTGAGCTGACTGCCAAAGACCTTCAAGGTCTCATTTGACCACTAATGGACCTGAGGAAGATGAAGATGAGAAAAGCTATTGCTGGACAGGGGGTGTACAACCCCCTGAGTGGGCTGTGTGCATGGGCAGCAGGGTGAGAAGCTACATAACACAATTGCAAAATGTGGGAGGGGCTTTTGCTCCAAGACCCAGCCTCCTGAAATTGTCCTGCATGAACAACCAAGTGCACAGGCTGAGGCCAACTGAGCATCTCCTACCACAGTCAAGGGCAAGTCTGGATTGGCCTCTATGTTTGCCACCAGGAAGAACTGTTGGCTGCAACCCAACAGGCATTGAGTGGTGGAGGCACATGCTATACCAGATATTGACATGGGGGATAGATTTCTCTGTTGCAAGAGAGCTATTCAGGAGAGAAGAACAGGCCAAGCAGCCTGTGGTTGGCACAAGCCCCATGCACCTGAAGTCCCTTGCCTTCAATGAGGACAGCCAAATGAAAGCTAACTGCAACGATGTCTATGAGGCTGAAGTCAACTGACCTGATACTGACCACAGTGACTGCCATGCTGTGCTGAGACTGATCCACCTGAGGCTGACAGCACATGAATGACACCAGAAGACATCCGAATTAGGACTGAATGCCATGATTGATTAATTATTTTGTGATTTGAAACATGTTCACCTTGGGTTTGGGCATTAACTCATCAGATTATGATAGTTAAGTAATAATCTCAAATGGTTAAATTTGAAAATTGGTTTAGTGAATTAAATTTAAGAGAGTGGATTTTTATATCTGTGGGGAGAGTAAGAACTTTGTGTGCATCTAGATGACGAATTTCTGATTAATTGTCCAAGATGTTCCAAAAAGGGGGAGATGTGGCAGCCACTGTTCTAAGGGCATCTCAGCTGCTGAGCACCTGCAGAGTGCATGATTTTTTCATTGAATTATCCTTAGCACACTGTGTAAAGTGTAGCAATAACATTCCATGTGTGCTGTAGCAGTTTGGGCCAGTTGCCCCCTGCTGTGCCCACATGAGAAAACACCTCCTGTGTCCTGAAGGAGTCCAGCCCAGTGGGTAGACACAGGAAGCCAGGTATTTCATCCCACAATTCCCTGCTCCCCTATAGGAATCAGCAGGGGTCCCGGCGCTTTCTCTTTCCTTCCTTTGCCACCACCTGATAATGGGGAGGTGTCTCCCGGCCTTTTGGGCCTAGCCAGGCCCAAGGCCGGGAGATATGTCCCCCAGTTACCATGTGCTGGTGAAGGGAAGAAAGAGGAAGTGCCAGCCCCGTGCTGGATCTTAGAGCGGTGCAGAGAATTATGGTAGGAAAATACCTAGTTTCCTGTGTCCCCCCTCTCTGGGCTGGACTGCTGGGCACAGGAGGCACTCCACGTAGCAGAGGGCACCCAGCCCAAACTACTACAGAAGGCTATTGCTGGGCAGGGGGTGTACAACCTCCGAGTGGGCTGTGTGCATGGGCAGCAGGGCGAGAAGTTACATAACACGATTGCAAAATATGGGAGGGGCTTTTGCTCCAAGACCCAGCCTCCTGAAATTGCCCTGGCCTGATGTCACAGGATGTGGGACCCTTAAAAAAAACCAGAAGATCACTACTGAGGGCAGCCGCTCCTCTGATCCACTCTGACATTTGCTAGAAAGCCCACACAGCCAGGCACATCCAGTCCAAAAGGCTCTTGCACTGTGTTGATGATAACTTCTTGATCCAGGTATTGGAGTAGTCAAAAATGAGAGACATACTGCTGGACATTGTATTAACTAATAGAGAAGGAATGGTTAGGGACATGTGTTCCCTTGAGTAAAAACTTGGGTAGATGTGCTAGGAGACCTGCATGGATGTGCAAGGAACTTCTGAAGGAAATATCATGGAAGAAAGATACTTACAGTTCATAGAAGAAGGGACTTGTCACTTGGGAGTATTTGCCAGGGCATGTAAGAAGGCAACAAGGAAGGACAAATCCCTCTTGAATCTAAAACTGGCAAAGGAAGTAAAAGAGAACAAGAAGAGCTTCTCCAAATATATCAGTAGGAAAAGGAGCAACAGGGAAAGTCTGGGCCCGCTGCTGAACAAGGAGGCGGCCCTGAGAGCGGAGGATGCAGAGGGCACAGTTGCTGAATGCCACCTTTGCCTCAGTCTTTATTCCTAAGACTGAACTCCCCTACGAAGTCCAGACCCTGCATGAAGTGGAAGAAGACTGGAGGAGGGAAGACTCTCCACTAATCAATGAAGACTCAGTTAGGGATCAGTTACATAAATTGAATACTTGGAAGTCTGTGGGGCCTGATGAGGTGCACCCAAGAGTGTTGAGAGAGCTGCCTGATGTTGTCACTCTACCACTCTCCATCATTTTTGCCAAATCCTGGCAGAGAGGAGAGGTGCTGAGGACTGGAGGAGAGCTAATGTCACTCTAGTCTTCAAAAAGGGCAAGAAAGAGGTTCCAGGAAACTACAGACCAGTGAGCCTCACCTCCATCCCTGGCAAAATGATAGAGCAGCTCATTCTGGATGCTATCTCTAGGTGCTTGGAAGAGAAGATGATGATCAGGAGCAGTCAGCATGGATTTACCAAGGGGAAATCATGCTTCACTAATCTAATAGCCTTCTACAATGTTGCAAGTAAATGGGTAGATGCAGGGAGACCAGTGGATGTAGTCTACCTTGACCTTAGCAAGGCTCTTGACACTGTCTCCCATAACATCCTTGTGAGTAAGATCAGAAAGTGTAGCATAGAAGATTAGACAGTGATTTTAACCCACAGGCTCTCAATCCCTTCATCCTCCACCTCAAGCTCTGTGGCAGAGAGCAACTCCCTAATATACAGAGCCACCCCTCCTTCTCTTCTCCCTCACCTGTCTCTCCTGAAGAGCCTGTAACCCCCCAGTGCAGCACTCCAATCGTGTGTGTCATCCCACCATGTTTCTGAGATGGCAACTATATCATAGTCACCCTGGTGGACCAGGACTTCAGCTCCTCTTGCTTATTGCCCATGCTGCCTGCATTGGTGTACAGCACTTCAGCTGGGCTCTCGACTTCTCTATTGACCCTGATTTGTGTCCCACTCTTTCCTGTTCAGAGGAACTGATTTCCTCACCCACCCATTGTGCAGCCATTCAGCGAGACTTGGACAGACTGGAGAGCTGGGCAACGAGGAACCTAATGAGGTTCAACAAGGATTAGTGCAGAGTCCAGGAGTAATAAACTGCACCAGTACAGGTTAGGAGGTGATCTGCTAGAGAGTAGCCCTGTGGAGAAGGACCTGGGTGTCCTGGTGGATAAGTAGATATCCATGGGACAGCAATGTGCCCTTGTGGCCAATGGGATCCTGGGGTGCATTAAGAGGAGAGTGTCCATCAGATTGAGAGAGGTTCTCCTCCCCCTCTACTCTGTCCTGGTGAGACCTCACCTGCAATATTTCTTGCAGTTTTGGGCTCCCCAGTTCGAGAGGGAGAGGGATCTACTCGAGAGAGTCCAACAGAGGGCTGCGAGAATGATTAGAGAACTGGAGCACATGGCCTACAAGAAGAGGCTGAGAGTGCTGGGGCTTTTTAGTCTGGAAAAGTGAAGACTGAGAGGGGATTTAATAAACCCTCTGGGTGTAAAGAGGGAAGGGACAGGCTCTTCTCAGTTGCACCCTGTGATAGGACAAGAGGTAATGGGACATGAGGATGGATTTCTTTACTGTGAGGGTCACAGAGCACTGAATGGGCTTCCCAGAGAGGTTGTGGAGTCTCCTTCTCTGGAGACTTTCAAGACCCATCTGGATGCATTCCTGTGTGACCTGCATTGGATTCTATGGTCCCTATGGGGGGGTTGGACTAGATGATCTCTGGAGGTCCCTTCCAACCCTTAACATCTTGTGATCCTGTGAACTAAGATCTAGACCTTGGATCTATGACTGCAAAGAACCAAGAAAATATTACTTGCACTCGCTGAGCCTTAAGAAGTTTGGAGGTCTCTATTATACAGATTTCCATGTCACTAGACAGGCATACTGCTGCTTGTTTTCAAAATTATCTGCTCAAATTCCAGCTTTGTGAAATACAAGAAAAAGGACAGAAAGCACTTGGGGGAAATGGGACAGAGTGATGAGTGACTCAAGAGTACTTGTGGTGGAACTCTGAAGCAGTGCAAGTTTTGAGGCTGCAGAAAGTGACTTTCGATGTGAATCCTCCAAAGTAAATTGCAGACTTTAAAGCAAATTTGTTTAAAATATTAACCAGAATATTTAGGTTTTAAATGCAAAAAGCAATAAGCATCAAAAACAGAGACAGTTTAAACTTCTCTCTCTCTTCACATGCTTTTAGAACTGCTTTCAGTCACTCGGGGATTTTCTGAGTTGCATGAAGTCTAACTAGTTTCTTCAGGTTCCAGTGAAGCCAAAGCAACACTGAGTGGGCAACACTAAACCATGTCCCTAAGCACCAGGTCCTCATGATACTTAAACACATCCAGCGATGGTGGTTGAACCCTGGGGCAGACCATTCCAATATGAGGAAATATTTTCTAATGTCCAGCCTGAAGCTCCCCTGGAGCAAGTTGAAACCATTTCCTCTAGTCCTATTGCTTGACACCAAGCTGAAGAGGTTGGCCCCTCCTTTCTCCAACCTCCCTTCAGGTAGCTGTCAAGAGTGATGAGACTGAACAACTCCAGCTGCCTCAGACACTCCTTGTAGGTCACATGTTCCAGGACCCTCACAAACTTTGGTGTCCTCTGTGGCCATGCTCCAGCACCTACATGTCTCTCTTGTAGTAAGGGGCCCAGAACTGAACACAATGCTCAAAGCGTGTCCGCACCAGTGCAGGGGGATGATCACCTCCCTGTTCCTGCTGGCCACAGTGTTTCTAATATAAGCCTGCATGCCATTGGCTTTTTTGGCCACCTGGGCACACTGATGACTCCTATTCAGATGACTGTCAACCAATACTCCCAGGTCCCTCTCCAAGTCGCAGCTTTCCAACCACACTTCCCTAAGTCTGTACCTTACCATGGGGTGGTTGTGACCCAGGTGACCTGGCACTTGGCCTTGTTGAACTGCATCCAATAAGCCTTGGCCTATCAATCTAAGCTGTCCAGATCCCTACCCTCTAGCAGATCAACACAGCCACCCAGCTTGGTGTCTTCTGAAAACTTAACAGAGGGTGCTCTCAATCCTCTCATCCAGATCATTGATAAAGATATCAAAGAGGACAGGCACCAGTAGTGAGTCCTGTGGGACACCAGTAGTGACTGGGTGCCAGTCAAATATAGTTTCATTCACCAAAATGACAGAACCAAAGTGCATGACAGCAAAACATCAGATTAAATATCTAGGTACTTAAGAGAGAGCCTTTCACAACGCTGCCTTTAGTTTAAGAGACTCATGCACACTTTTGCAGCTAGCAGAGGAAGATGCTTCCATAGAATAAATGCTCAGACTACCCAAAGATAAATTGACCTACACTGCCCCTTACAGCTATGCATTAACTACTACTCATATTTGCATCAGAATCAAATGGTAGATCAATTGACTTCAAGCCTTCAAGAATGATGAAGAAGGAGGTTCAGAGATCCATGAAAAGAAACATACATTAAAAAGATGAGGATAGGCTAATTTTTTTTTCTGTTGAAAGAGAAAGAAGCAGAGATGGTTGTGGTAACTTTTATGTTACTATTGTGTAATCTGATTGCACAGTTCTCTTCAGTCTGACAGATAAAAAGATGAACATTGTACAACACTTTGAGTTCAAACTAGATAAATGTGCATAAGAAATCAGGTGAAATCTCAAGCTGCAAGTGCAATCAATCATGAGAAACTACTGTTTATAGCAGCTTCTGTTTCATTTCAAATCTCTGAACCAATACCAGGTTTTTCAGGTTTTGAGGGGGTGCTGTTCTTTTTTTGTTGTTTGGGGTTTTTTGGGGGTTGTTAAATTTCTTTTTGTTTGCTTTAAAGATCACCTAATTTAACTACACTTCCTAGGCTCAAAGACAACCATGTCTTACCACTTGCTGAAGTACACAGAAAGTCAGACCAGATGATTTTGGGAAACTTAGTGCTTATAAACGTACTAATCCACTAGCCGAGTGCTCTGCTTATGGTGAGACACCGCCAAGCGTGGGGGATCTCGTGGCAAGAGCTGCACCTGGCAACTGCAACAACTTAGGAAAGGAAGCCTCTATCTTAAAGAATTTACATTCACCACAGATACAGCCAGTTTGATTTGCAGGGAGGAAGATGCACACAGACAGGAGATTACTTTGACCAAGGTGAGTCCCAGCTCTATGGAAAGCAGCCTTTCCCAAAACATAAATCAATTCACTGTTAACACTGCTGTAGGATTAACTCTTATTGTATCAGAACTAATTAGACAACCTTTGGTCATGGTTGACTGAATCAGTTCTGTTCAAGGACAACAGGACCTTCAATTCTTCAATTCTATCAAAGCCTGTACAGCAGAGAAGAAAAGAAACCGACACATACTACATAAAGTACACACAGAAAGAATTGCCTTCAAGCCAGATTTTCTGTCTATGTATTAGTAGATTAATTCTTTTTCTAATTGTTTACACTTCATCAGCTATTTTCAGACATCACCTTCTGAAACCTTTCCCAGAATTCATCTGACAATGCATCCTGACCTGCATCAGAAATAGTGTGGCCAGCAAGAGTAGGGAAGTCATTCTGCCCCTGTACTCAGCACTGGTTAGGCCACACCTTGAGTCCTGTGTCCAGTTCTGGGCCCCTCAATTTAAGAAGGACACTTGAACGTGTCCAGAGACAGGCAACAAGGCTGGGGAGAGGTCTCAAGCACAGCCCTGTGAGGTGAGGCTGAGGGAGCTGGAGTTGCTTAGCCTAGAGAAGAGGAAGCTCAGGGCAGACCTTATTGCTCTGTACAACTCCCTGAAGGGAGGTTGTAGCCAGGTTGGGGTTGGTCTCTTCTCCCAGGCAAACAGCACCAGAACAAGAGGACACAGTCTCAAGCTGCACCAGGGGAGGTTTAGGCTGGAGGTGAGGAGAAAGTTCTTCCCAGAAAGAGTAATTGGCCATTGGGATGTGCTGCCCAGGGAAGTGGTGGAGTCTCCATCCCTGGAGGTGTTCAAGAGGGGATTGGACGTGATCTCTGAGGTATTTTCCAACCTTATTGATTCTATGATTCTATGATACACCTGTTTCCCAGTTAATTGTTGTAAAGGCATTTTTACCATTTGCCTATGGATGATGCAGCTCAGACTAAAAGTACGTTGTGTTCAAATAGGTAAGCCTTGCTCCAGAGCTGCTGGGACATGCTTTGCTCAGAGCTAACCTGTCTTCAGAAGGATCTCTGTTTACAAATTAGAATGCATCAAGACAGGATTTTGGAACAAGACTTGAATTACGTATTTTAGGGGGAAATCCATGAATAGCAAAGAAGGTTTGAAAAGGTAATTGAGGAAATTGAAAAGGTAACCAGGAATATGTCTCATGGAAGGCAAACACATACAGAGGCATTTTACACAGCTGAGAACAGCTCAGGTTTGTCATAAACTGGCAAGGAAAATGCCACAACCCAAATTCACTTAGCCAACTACCTTTTGATAAATGACCTCTTCAGGACAACCAGCAGCTACTACTGCTGCCAGTTTTTGTGGCTGTTCTGATCAACAAGGCAACTAACTGGTTGTAAGAAACTGAAAAACGTACACAACTGTCTCAACATCTTCAGGAGAGCAGTTTAAACAGGGAAAGTTTCACCCCTATAGCTACCAAACAAACGGAGCTACACACACAACCAACACAAGGAACCTAACCTTAGTCCGCTGTGCATGTGCCGGGGCCCAGAGTCATCCGAGGAATTTTAGGGCCCTGGAGACTCCCTAGCGACTGTATTGGGCAGACGCCCCACTCCCGAGCCAAGGGGATTATGAGGCACGGTTACTTTGTAGGCGTTTTTAGCGACAGGGTGAGGTTACAAAAGGAGCCACAGTGTGGCGGTGTGGAGCTGCCGTTTCTGCTCGCTGCTGTTCCTGAGCTACTTCTGTTTGCGATGTCGCTGTTCTTGCCACTGCGCCTGATGTCTTGCAGCTGCTCCTGATTCGCTGTTCCTACTCACGCTGTTGTGGTGCAGTGCTCTCTACGGGTCAGACCATTGTGGTAGTAGTTATACCTGTTGCCGGGTTAATAAAGTGTTTTGTCACCTGACTCCCTTTAAAGTCTTAATTCTGTTCCTGAGAATGTAAAGCTAGTCAAGAGAAAAGATCCAATTAGACATCCCTCAAAAGTTAAACTCTGCTGCCCCCAGGCCCTCTGATATCTGAGGACAAGCTGGAACGAGGGTTTAACCTCTGCCAAATTATCCAGTGTTGGATTATGGCACTGGCCAAAGAATTGGCCAGAGGGTCAGAAAGATCCAGCCTGCTCTCTAACTTCCCCAGAAGTAGTCAGGATACTGTTCAAAATTGTTTGTTACTGTATAATGCATTTATTTCTGAAGCCATTTCAGACTGCTCAAACACAGCAGTCATTTATCAAATTGTCTGACTAACTGAAAATGAATATTTTTTTTTTAAGATTTGGTAAAATGTCTGACAGTTTATGTTGTTTTAGTGGAATAATCTAAACATCAAGTGATAGTCTACAGTTTAGGAGTATGTTGCACAGTGACAACACTTCCAGTCAGTCCTCTGTAATAATTTTTCAGTGCCTAATCACTTGTAGTGCAATTGTACAAACCTCCTCTGCCAGCTCTACTGATCTTAGCAGCATCCCTCATAAGTAGGGTCCACAAATGGTGATGGTCTTGACATTACTGTGCACTATAGGCTATCTAAAACCGGCTGAAGCAGAGGTATTTACTATCTCACCTTACGTTCTTGGTCAGTAATAACTGAGGCTTTTTGACTTTAAAGGTAGGTATGACTTTAAAGGATGTATGAAACCAGAATTGTGGATTTACATTTTCTGATTGAAAACCTTTTTCTTTTTTTTTTTAGTTTGCTACACTCCTTTTGTGAATGGTTTTGAAATAGCTCACAAAATTGAGGAATCCATAAATAACAGATTTTAAAGCTGAGAAATCCTAAACCACATCCTCACATTATCTAGATTAACTAGACGAGTGGAACAAGTGATCTTTCCCAAAGCTGCTGCTACAAGTGAAACGTGGGATTTGTTAGAATGATTAAACTCCCCAAGAGAAGAATATGAATCTCTTCAGCATACAGGACACCTATGTTATCTCATTTCACACAAGTATTTCCATTAGCTAGCACTGTGGAATGTGCTCTGTGTCTCTCCAGTTTGCAAACTGCAGATTTATGCAAAGTTGGCAGGAGAGCAATTCAGACCTAAATTTATCAAATCTTTCCCCTGACATGATCTCTTGGTGTCAGTTCTTCTTCACTGCTTTTTCCAGCAAACTCCCTCTGGGGCCAGCAGGAGACCACCCTGCCGTTCCATAACAGTGTGGGATGCCAGTTTTACCTCACATTCTGCAGAAGCCAGTTTATCCATAGGCAACAATGCTGCAGCTAGTTTTGTACTCATCTTTGTGCTGACCTTTAAGCTTCTGTTGTTGCAGTATGCACACTCTTTATGCTCATTGAGCTTTCCCTTTGAATCAAGAGGTGAAACCTTATGATAGAGGCTGCCCATGTATGTCAGCTTTTGTGACAATAAAATGTAACATTTTTTTTTTGTACTGGAGCAATGCACTTGGGAAGCAGGTGTCACACTCTAACATGAAATTGCTCTTGCCCCAAATTGCTGTTGCAATGCATACCTTTTTTTCCCCCATAAGATCCTGCTGGAATGAAACACTGAACAGTGCTTGTCTTTGAGACTCAAGAAAAAGTTACTATATTGTCAGTCCAATTCACCTCATAAGCACTGAAGCAATAGGAATAATCTAAACTCTATAGTAATACATAGTGACACAGTACATCTAGAAATATCTCTGCTTAATAGCTGTTGTGCCATTAACAGTGGATTTTGTGGAAGATAGTAGGTGTAAATCTGTCAGGTAGACAAAGATCTACAGCAATATTCCCCTCAGAGGACAATTCTCATCACACTGTTAGGTAGCTGGCATATTTTCTTCAGTCCCTATTAGCATGAAGGCTGGTACTTTCACCTTCAGGCATTCTGCATTAATGAACAAAGCTCTCCAATGCCTCTTTTTAGAGATATAAGCCAGAGCTCAGGTTTGCATATTAAAGCCACTCCTTCCCAGAGAAGAGCTTATCATATGTGTTGGACATTATGCAAGACCCAAGTTCATGGCATTTGTATTTACAAGGTAAAACCAACATTTGCAGTACAACATCTGCATATTCCCAGGAAGCAGTGTGAATGAACTCTCCTTTTCTTCCTTTTTGGCAGCTATAAGAAAGGAACCTGGAAAGTACACATACACATGGGATGTGACATCGGTAGTGAGAGTGATACAGAGAACAAGCATTTAAGAAACAGTGCACACATTGGAAATGCCTATAATAAAAACGATAAAAGGATCTAGAGTCTGAGTCTTACGATGAATAACTGAGGCAACTGGGGTTATTTAGCCTGGAGAAAAGGAGGCTCAGGGAGACCTCTTTCTACAACTAACTGAAATTAGGTTGTAGCAAGGTTGTGGCCAGTCTTCTCCCAAGAGAGACAGAATAAGCAGAAATGGCCTCAGGTTGTGTCAGGGTAAGTTTACATTGTAGGGAAAATTTCTCCACCAAAACAGTTGTCAAGCACTGAAACAGGCTGCCCAGTGTTGGGCAGGGGTTGAGTCACCACTCCTGGAAGTATTTAAAGGTTGGTGTGGATGTTGGTGCTTAGGGACATGGTTTAGTGGTTGGCTTGGCAGTGCTAGGTTAATAGTTGAACTTGATCTTAAAGGCGTTTTCCAACCTAAATGATTCCATGGTTATATGACTAGATATCAGTGCCTTATATCCATTTACTGTTTCCCCTTTTATTAAAAACAAACAAAGAAAGAAAAAAAAACCCAGAAGTTTGAAAAATATTTCATACAATGTAAGACTTGCATGAAACAAACATTATGAGTATGAATTAGGCAAAACACTGAAAGGAAACAAGTAAGAGACTAAACTCAACCCAATAGTGTCACTGAAGATACAGTGTGCTCCAGGCAAAGGCAGGCTGTGTGACACTCCAGGCACTCTGAAGGGCTGCCTGGTTGGCTGTTTCTAAGATTTGTTGCAGGCCTCTGTGGGAGTGGTGGTGACACCAGAGAAGATGCTTTGGCATTATGAACAGGAAAGAGTCTACAGAAACACAGGGAAAAGTTCTGCGTGCCCAAGTGCTGGCAGAGGACTGTAGGGCAGCCTCTGTGAGGGGTGGGCAGGGCTGTCTTATGCTGGACAAACAACCCACCACAGGACCATAGCGACAGTGCCTAGGTGTGGCTGACTGAAAAACCCCTGCCATGGGCGAAGGGACAGAGGAACTGCAAGGGCAATTGTGGTGTGCCTGGGCTGCTCAGGGGATGACACAGGCTGTGACTGACCACTGTCCAGTAGCAAGAGAAATATGTGAGGAACAGCCCTACAAACACCAAGAAGAGAGAAGACATAGGAGAGAATATACTCCTTTGCTTGAGTACAGGGACATCTGATAGTCCCTGCAGTGATGGAGTACCCCAAACCTGAGTAGGTGGATGTGCCCTGAAAAATCTGTGGAGATCTCATGCCAGAGCAGGGGGCAGAGAGAAGCTGTTAGGGACTGAACCGCAATCCTCGTTCTCCATCACCTGTGCTACTTGAGGGTTGTTGTATAGGTGTTCAAATCACCCCAAGCACAGCTTCCAGGACAAGATGTAAGCAGGCAAAGATGTTTATTACGTTATACAGCAAGGTTATCTAGTCTTTTTGAAAACATAGATGTCACATCTTAATTGGCTATTTTCTACTGGCATGCATGTGAGTAAGGCATACAATAGGTTAAAATAACAAAACAATATTTCAACACATCCAACCAAACTCTGCCTAGATTTTCTCCTTCAGTTATAAGATGTTTACATTTTTCTCCAAGTCACAGACTAAACACAGTCTTCTCTAATTCGAACAAAGGCAAATCTCCTCCTACATTTCCCCTTTTTTGTTTTTCTAACAAGAACACACTATTAATCGACCTTTCTAACATTTTTTGCACACATAAAAGCAAGCAGGGTAAAATTAGCAATATAACAAAAGCAATCAATAAAATCAACAGTCCAGTTTTGATAAGATATTTTATCCATCCAGCTAAGCTCCATCCATCAGAGATCTTCTCCAATCCAAAAAAGGTCTGGTCCTGTTGAATCTTTGCTGTTCGATCCGTCAGGGTTTTTATTCGCTGGTGGATGGAACTAGATTTGTCAGTAAGATTCATACAACACATTCCATCAAAATCTTCACACCATGTGCATGAACAAGTAACAACAAATCTATGGCAGCCCTATTCTGAAAAGTAGCATGTCTAATAGATTGATGTTCAGTAGCCAAATCACTTAATATCTCTGATGATTGTTTTGTTTGCTAATCAATGACTCATTCTATTTGACTGCATGAGAGCTTTCGCAGCAGCTGCTCCAGGAGTAAAGATGATAGCTGCTATTATTTCTCCTTTATTCCACAAATCTGTATCAGCCCTACAATTACTACTCATACTGAGGTTTGTCTTGTGCCTGTGAGAGACCAACTGGGTATGTTTAATATCATGCTAATGTTAGCTGTTAACAGAGTAAGGCATCCCACAGAGCAAGGTCCTCCTATCATCCCAGAGGGCAAGCCAGGCCAAGCTAAATCCCCACAGATACGAAAAACTCCTGGGGGTAATTTTCTAGGCTGATCAGTACTTGACAATCCTTTACCTTTTCTTTCCTAAAAGTAACCTTACACCACATGGAATCATTTCTAAACATAGGATTTGCTGGAGTAATATCTTGTGACCAGGTATTTTTTCTAGGACTCTTTGGATCCATTATTCCTGTGTAATTGCAGTAGGTGCATGCTGGCATTTTTACACTGCCTAAGATTTCTATTTCTTGTGGTTCTACATTGATCTTATCCAGGTAATTATTCCACATATTTATTTCTTCAATGCACATTGGCATATTATTTTTACATTTTATTTTGGGCAATTGTGAAGTTACTTCCTTTACTATCTCTGAGGGATCTACTAATGGGATTGCTACCAGACATGTATGAAATGGTTGTTCTGGCTGTGCCATCGAGGCACAAAAACTAGTTTGATTCAAAGCCTTAACTAAGATTACCCATATGTTGTTACTGTTCCATGGAATTAATTTAGAAGGGTGATACTCAGTTAACTCAATGTTAAGGTAGTGATTACAGAGAGTATTAGAAGTTTCATCATTCTCTGATCTCAGGAATCTTGTGTTGCTTCCTCAGAAGGTCTGGTAAGGGCTGGTCAAACACGTTGCGCTGGGATCCACTTGGGTCCCGCGTCTGTTAAAGCACGAACATATCCCTTTCCCCACGCTAATAAATCATAAGGGCCTTCTCATTTACCCTCATACAGGTGGCTGTGGTGCACCTTTTATCCGAGCATCCATATAAACACATCAGGATTTTGGAAGCTTTCTCGAACAATGTTGAGAGGTGCTTTTCCTGGGATGAACGAAGTTTCACAAGAATCAAACTGCAATAACAAAGCTTACTGTACTTTTAATTATATTTCACTATTTCTGCTATCCCAATCAAGAGCACAATTTACATGATACACCATAAGCTCCTAAATTAGGTGAAATATCTTCATACCACAACACTCCAAACGCAGGAAATGTTGAACTGACAAATTCCTCAAAAGCTGAGCCATTACAGGCTTAAATCTACTTCTGATCAAGAACTTCAAAAGCATTTCATATCCAAAAGAAAGCCTGACATACTTCCTGCAGTGAACCCCCTATCTTCAATTCCAATTACTCTTTGAAGCTGTTTCATTTCCATCTGGAAAAACAGACAAACAAAACAACAATAACTACACACATAATCAAAACACATGCATCTTACAGGCTTGTTCACAACGCTGCATTTTCCCAAGCAGCATTGCTGCCCTTCCTACAGACTCTGGCACAAAAGCCCATAAATTATTCCCTAGCAACACATCCTAAATAATGCTTACAATTATTAACGAAACACACAGTCCAGTCAATTGCATCCTGTGGTACTGAAACTAATAATAATGCAATTTCTGCATTAAACCTATCCACAAACTAAATTCAAATACACACAAGCAGTAGCATTTATAGTCAATTAAAATAATTCTCCATTTTACTTTACATCACACACACTTTAATGTACATTCCATTTAAAGGCTTTTTCTCCATTAAAGTTTCACCATTTAAAACTGTCCTTTGACCACAGCCTGTCAGGCATCCTGTTACCTTCACGGTGTGTTTCAAAGGTGTTTAGCTAGGACTGAGAATTCAAGACCACAGGACTTCATTGCAATCTTTAATCCTACTTTGTTCCACAAGATGGATGAAATTAAAGACAACAAATGATGACAGTTCTGCATCATCCCTAGATGGGTAGCCCCAGTAGTTAATTACATTTACAACCGAAAGCCTGTTTTTCATTTTTCATTCCCAATTGCATTGCTAGAATCCTGTCATCCTATAGGCCTCCAAAGAGCAGCTTTTTATAGCCTCACCAACTTTGATTCCTCTTTCTCCCCTGAAAACAGTTTTATGAAAAAGTTTACAACAGGAAGCAGAGCCCTCGGACTCATTCGCTTCTCAAGGCACAGTGGCTCAGGAAGCTTGAGCTTCAGTGTTTTGTTTGTTTCTTTTGTTTCATATATCATGAATAACAACTACTCAATTAATACTTTGTCGAATACATTCGCAATTACACATACACACACAAATTATATCAATTCCCTAACCTTGACTCTCTCCTGTCTGTGTTAAAAAATCCATTTGGATAAATAGTTTGCAATTCCTGTTGCAGCTGGGAGGAGTCAGTAAATAAAAATCTCCTTACTTTTTCTGCTTCCAGAGCACAGTTCCTAATGTAGCATCACATGGCCTAGAAAATAAGTGTATAGCTTCTGAGATTTCCTAGAGTAGTGGTATTAATTGCAAAAGGAAGAATTTTGGACACATGCTTTATGACAGTTATCCTAATCAATCCCTGCTTTCTTTCCCCCATATCTTTAAGAATTTTTCAGACTGAGAAAGTAAGTAATTTCACAGAATTGTTAGGGTTGGAAGGGACTTCAAGGATTATCCAGTTCCAACTCCCCGCCATGGGCAGGGACACCTCACACTAGATCAGGTTGCTCAGAGCCACATCCATCCTGGCCTTAAAAACCTCCAGGGATGAGGCTTCCATCACCTCGCTGGGCAACCTGCGCCAGTGTCTCACCACCCTCATGGGAAACAACTTCTTCCTAACATCCAATCTGAATCTACCCATTTCTATTTTTGTTCCATTCCCCCTAGTCTTATTATTATACCTATTCTTATTCTTATTCTTATATTATATTATTATTATTATTATTATTATTATTATTATTATTATTATTAATTATTATTATTATTATACCTATTACCCTAAAAAATCCCTCCCCAGCTTTCTTGTAGCCCCCTTCAGATACTGGAAGGCCATAATAAAGTCTCCTTCCCTTCTCCAGACTGAATAGCCCCAACTCTCTCAGTCTGTCCTCATAGGAGAGGAGCTCCAGCCCTCTGCTCATCCTCGTGGACCTTCTCTGAACACCTTCCAGCACCTCCAGATCCCTCCTGTAATAGAGGCTCCAGAACTGGACACAGTAGTCCAGATGGGGTCTCATCAGAGCGGAGTAGAGGGGAGAATCAGCTCCCTTGACCTGCTGGCTATGCTTCTCTTGATGCAGCCCAGGATGTGATTGGCTTTCTGGGCTGCAAGTGCTCACTGTTGGCTCCTGTTAAGCTTCTCATCCACCAACATTCCTGAGTCCTTTTCTTCAGGGCTACTTTCAAGCCAGTCCCTGCCCAGCCTATATCTGTTTGGGATTGCCCCAACCCAGATGCAGGACCCTACACTTGGTCTTGTTGAAGCTCATGAGATTGGCTTGTGCTCACCTCTCCAGCCTGTCAAGGTCCCTCTGGATGGCGTCCCTTCCCTCCAGCATGTCAGCTGCGACACACAGCTTGGTGTCATCAGCAAACTTGCTGAGGGTGCACTCAATACCACTGTCCGTGGTACCAACGAGCCCTCTCCAGCCCCTGCAGCTCCACAGCTCCACAGCCGCGGCCCTGTTCCAGGCCCACCCGGAGCTGGTCCAGCTCCTGTAGCAACTGCCGGGTGCAGCTGCAGTTGCAGCCACGCTCCCGTTCCTCCTCCAGCCGTGCCAGGCTGTGGCTCAGCTCTGCCTTGTCCCGGGCCAGCCCTGCTGACAGATTCGCTGGTGGCCAGGGCGTCCCGCAGCTGACCCTATGTTCAGTCCCTGGATCGACTGAACGTTTTAACATTTCTTCTTGAGGTCCCACTTTTATAAAGTGGTTTCACTCTCTTTCTTTCCTTATATAAGCTAAATATTATTTCCTCAAAAACCTTCAGATCTCTCTTCTCCTTGGGCAATCTTGTTTCAAATGCCCAAATTTCCCACAACCTAATTTTCTCTAGGCCCTTCCACCATTATCCTTTTTGCCCTATCCTTATCCTGCGTTCTGTGCCTCCAATACGCTAACTGTAACCCCAGAGGACTGTCTGGGGGTATATCCCTGGGTACCCTTGTTGCTCCCATGTTTCCTGGGGCTGGTCTATACCTGACCCCTGCCCCATTTTCCCGAGGTCCATTCCTTCCAACCGCTCACCAGCCAAGTCCCTCGCCAGCCCACGCACACACTTACCGACCTCAATTCCCACCCAACCAGACAATACTTACAGCCCTTTTCTTGTCCAGGACGTTTGTGCACAAGAACTACAGGCAACGCGGCAACCGCGGCAGCCGGGAGCTCCTTCCCTTGCCTTTATCTCATAACATTCACTGAATCCTTTACCCGTGTTCCGAGAGGCTTCCAGGATCCTCCTTCCGAAATCAGCGGGGGCACCCCCACTTCTATTGTTTTGAAATTGCCAATACCCTCCTTTATCTCAGTCATATACTACAACTTCCATGACCAGGATCAAATGCCATGTGTTTTTTATATATATAATATTGGGGTTTATGTATACACACAAACACACAGATATATATGTGTGTGTATATCTCCACATATATATATATATATATTATTAGGTGGGTTTTTTTTTCTCACTGAATTATCAATTGCATTTTAAGAACTACTCCAGTTAAAACTATAGCTACATTGCCTGTTGTAAAGCTGTTAAGACATTTGTTTTGACCATCAAACCAAGCTTTACAAGTCATCTCATATAGAGCATTTTGAGGTAAGAGCCACTCTATATGAATCCCTTAAAGTCATACCTGACAGCCCATCTGTCATCCCGAAATCCTTAGAAGATGTATGGCACTCGAAGGGAATCCTTCAGACAAAAATCACCTTAAAAGTGTACAGATGCTTACACAGAATAATCATCAGGCTCATGGGCTGGGATTTTGCTCAGACCTCTTTAAATAACTTTCTACATAAGAAAGAGAATTCTTCTGATAAAATTAGTCTGATTAATTAGACAGTACAGCAAAGGACCCATTTCCCTTCTGTAAGGGGAAAACCAGATAAGTTGTGATAAAGAATTTATTAGCAAGAAGTGCTCTCCTTAGATTTCCTTGGGAAATAAAGGACAAGCCAATAGTAAAATATTGTAAAGCTCATTGTGGTCTTTTGGAGAACTGGTCAAGTGTGCACCATCTATCAATATTATTAAGATGAAATTTTTAACCCTCTGACAGTTTAATAACCTTTCTTTATGTTATAATAACACAGAGCCCTTTGGGGATCAGGGTTCCAGTTTTGGAGGCATTGTCTATCATTTTTCAAGGAAATTGAACTTTTGTGTTGAGCAACACAGCGAAAGGACCGGTCTCTCCCACCTTTTACTCACTAAACTCTACAACCTCACAGATTCTGGTCTAGACTTTTCTCTTTTATAGGCCTTTTCCTGTACCTATACCTGTTTGATTTGCAGACTTCTTGAGAGATCACAAATCACTGGACTGAAGGAACAAACCAGTGAACAGAATTAATGAAGTTTGTCCTCACATATCTGAATACTCCTGCAGCTCATGAGGCTTTAGACCTTTTATGGCACTCACATGTGACTCACATATCACACTAGACAAATGCCAAATTCCAGCTGATGTGTATCAGGTACCCTTTTCAGTAACACCATAACCAGGCACAGCATGTGAAACAACACCTTTGTGCAGCACCTGGAAAAAGAACTTGTGCTCCCCTCAACATGTACTTTGAGTGAAAAATAAAACCTAGAGTATCAATATTTACAGCATGCTGTGCTGTCCTGTGTTTAGCTGAGACAGGGTTAATTGTTCAAAAACGCTGGGAGGGAGTCACAGCCAGGATAACTCTCTGAACTGGCTGTGCTGAATACAGAAAGGTGGAACTGGTTGGGAGAAACTCGAGGCAGTACTTCATCTTGTTCTATTAAACAGTTCTTACCTCAACCCACAGGATTTTACCTATTATTTCTTCTGATTCTACTTTTCATCCTGCAGCAGGGCAGGAGGAGAGGCATGAATAAACCATAATACACACGTATCTACTCACACACATACCTGTTTCACCAATCCATCAGGTTTGACATTCACACACTTGCTGGCACACACCAATGTTCTGGAGTTTGTAGGAAAACATGTTTTTAACCCTTACTAGGCAGCACTGCAGCCCAACACTCAGCACAAAGGACTACAAGTACCAAGCACTGCAGATGTTATTGTAAGTAGTTACCTAAGAAGAATTTTGTCTGACTTCTTCTTTTCCAGCTATTTCCCATACCCTTACTTCCATGGACATACTTCTACATCAAATGTACAGAATACTAGCCTTGTGAATGTTATCAAGTCAGTCATTGTCCAAGAGAGCCAATGGTATCCTGGGGTGCATCAAGAAAAGTGTGTCCAGCAGGTCTAGGGAGGTTCTTCTACCCCTCTACTCTGCCCTGGTGAGACCACACCTGCAATACTGAATCCAGTTTTGGGCTTCTCAGTTCAAGAGAGACAGAGACCTGCTTGAGAGAATCCAATAGAGAGCCATGAGGATGATTAGGGGTCTTGAGCATCTCTCCTGTGAAGAGAGAATGAGATCCCTGGGGCTATTTAGTCTACAGAAGACTGAGAGGGGATGTCATCAATGTGTATAAATATCTGAGGGTGGGTGTGATGTGGAGGGGGCTAAGCTCTTTTTGGTGGTGTGCACTAATAAGAAACAACAGGTACAAGGTTGAACACAGAAGATTTCACCTCAGCATGAGGAGAAACTTCTTTACAGTAAGGGTGAGAGAGCACTGGAACAGGCTGCTCAGAGAGGTTGTGGAGCGCCCTTCTCTGGAGACTTTCAAAACCCACCTAGGTGCATTCCTGTGTGGACTACTCTAAGTGATCCTGCTTTGGCAGGGAGGTTGGACTGGATGATCTCTTGAGGTTCCTTCCAACCTCTAATGTACTGTGATACTGTGAAGTCCCTAAGGGAAAAGGAGTTACAGTTCTCCAGATGAAGTAAAAAAATCACAATACAACTGCCAAGTAATATCGGAACAAATAAGTGAGCAAACTAGGCCCAGCTCATATCAAAAGTGCAAACACAGTCCATCTTATGAACACACATATAACCCTGACAAACAACTTAGCTGAACTAGAAGACAAACTGAGGAAAAGGGCAGGCCTGGGCAACCAGTGGAACAGTCTGTGATGTGACACTTGGTAGGACAAGGCTGGCAAATGTCCTCATATCCTCATACCACCACTGAACTGTAGACCAGGAAAGGCATGAGGGCACTACTTGTTTCTGCCCTGTGATCCTATGTATATGTTTCTACTAATGCAGCAAAATACCTTCCACCACAAACTGACCTACTGTGCAGGTCAAAACTTTGCTTCTTATATTGCTTAATGTGTATGCTTATGGTAGTCTAAGATATCATTTTAGTCCCGAAGGTGCTTCTGCAGTTGCAAACTCTTACATTAGTGCTAAAAAAAATCATTGAACATCAGTTACAGAATCAACTACAATAAATGAAGAAGCCAATGGCACTTTAAAACTACCTTCACAAATTAACTGCATATGTGTTGTGATTTTTATTATTTTTTTTTAAATATGCAGATTCTCTCAATCTGTTATACTACACATTTGAAACTGGAAAGCTGATACACATGTTTGCCAAAGAACTTTGGCTAAATAAAAGAATTTGTAGTAATTGGCTTCCAAGCCAATTCCAAGATAAGGAGATCAGAAACCTCTGAACCACGTAAATGCCATTGTTTTATAGTGTAAGCTGGTTTAAAGTGTAAGGTCTTTTAACCCTGCACAGGTATTACACAACTAGAAAAGGTAAACAATGTGGGTTTTCAGGCACACCATAACTTGTTGAAAACATAATAATCCTGAAAAGATTTGGTACTTCTATCATTCAATCATATAGGAGTGGAACACTCACCTTGTTTTGATCGAAAACACAGTTCAGTGCTCCAACTCACAAAATTTTAACACATAAAAATGCATTAAACCCACAGATTAATTCAGAGGGACAACAGCATCCTGCCCTGCATTAGAAACAATGTGGCCAGCAGGAGGTAGTGGTTTGAGCCTTAACCGGGACTTAAGAGCTCAGATGGGGGCAAGGCTGAGAATCCCTCCCCTGCTCTCCCCTCCTCCCTCCCAACAGAGAGGAAAAAGAAAGGGAAGGAGCAAATTCACCAAGAAATAATTTGGAGTTGGCTTGGAAGTAGAGAGGTAAAGAGTTTTCTTTAAACAAAACATATATAAATAAATGGGCAGAGTCCAACAGGATGGCATTCAACAAGTCCAAGTGCCAGGTGCTGCACTTTGGCCACAACAACCCCATGCAGAGCTACAGGCTGGGGTCGGAGTGGCTGGAGAGCGGCCAGGCAGAGAGGGACCTGGGGGTGCTGACCAACAGCCGCCTGAACATGAGCCATCAGTGTGCCCAGGTGGCCAAGAAGGCCAATGGCATCCTGGCCTGCATTAGGAATAGTATGGCCAGCAGGAGCAGGGAGGTCATTGTGCCCCTGTACTCTGCTTTGGTTAGGCCGCATCTTGAGTCCTGTGTCCAGTTCTGGGCCCCTCAGTTTAAGAAGGACATTGAGACACTTGAACGTGTCCAGAGAAGGGCAACAAGGCTGGGGAGAGGCCTTGAGCACAGCCCTGTGAGGAGAGGCTGAGGGAGCTGGGGTTGTTTAGCCCGGAGAAGAGGAGGCTCAGGGGCGACCTCATTGCTCTCTACAACTACCTGAAGGGTGGTTATAGCCAGGAAGGGGTTGGCCTCTTCTCCCTGGTGGCCAGCACCAGAACAAGGGGACACAGTCTCAAGCTGCAACAGGGGAAGTTTAGGCTGGAGGTGAGGAGAAAGTTCTTCACCGAGAGAGTGATTCGTCATTGGGATGTGCTGCCCGGGGAGGTGGTGGAGTCATCGTCCCTGGAGGTGTTCAAGAGGGGACTGGATGTGGCACTTGGTGCCATGGTCTAGTCGTGAGGTTTGTGGTTGCAGGTTGGACTCGATGATCTTCAAGGTCGCTTCCAACCTTGGTAATACTGTGATACTGTGATACTGTGATACTGTGAAATATAAATATATATATGTATAACAATAACAGGTAAGGTTCACAAGGGCAAGGAACAAGGATGGATGGGAAGAAAAGAAAAAACAATCACAAGAATACAAAACCAGTCTCTCTCTGAAGAGGCACAGAGGCAGCAGGGAGAAGGATCAGGCCTGACCACATGGCAGAGAAACAGAAAGGCAGCTGCAGTAGCTCTCGTCCAGGAAAGGCAGGAGCCAAACAAAGAGAGCTAATGGCTGCAATGTCCTGCCTTTTATGCCCTAGCTGGGCAGGGAGGGGGAGTGGAACAGACTCAGTTTTCCAGGTGGAAAATGCCCTGCAGGGAGGGCAAAGCACTCACAAGCCCTCCCCCTGTTTTCAGGATGGGCATAACCCATCACACAGGACTAGGGAGATGATTATCCCTCTGAACTCAACATTGGTGAGGCTACACCTCGAGTACTGTGTTCAGTTTTGGGGACTGCAGTACAGGAAGAACATTGAGGGAGACCTTATAGCTCTCTATAACTATCTGAAAGGAGGTTGTAGAGAGGCAGACACTACTATCTTCTCACAAGTAACTAACGATAGAATGGGAGGGAATGTCCTCAAGCT